>OZ007572.1:64282135-64902135 GCA_963931925.1 Onchidella celtica
CAAGACTGCTAAAACCTAACCTTTACTCTCTGGTCTTCCCCATTTCTCTATTGAATAAGACTGTTAAGTCCCGACCTTTACTCTCTGGTCTTCCCCATTTCTCTATTGAATAAGACTGTTAAGTCCCGACCATTACTCTCTGGTCTTCCCCATTTCTCTATTGAATAAGACTGTTAAGTCCCGACCTTTACTCTCTGGTCTTCCCCATTTCTCTATTGAATAAGACTGTTAAGTCCCGACCATTACTCTCTGGTCTTCCCCATTTCTCTATTGAATAAGACTGTTAAGTCCCGACCTTTACTCTCTGGTCTTCCCCATTTCTCTATTGAATAAGACTGTTAAGTCCCGACCATTACTCTCTGGTCTTCCCCATTTCTCTATTGAATAAGACTGTTAAGTCCCGACCTTTACTCTCTGGTCTTCCCCATTTCTCTATTGAATAAGACTGTTAAGTCCCGACCTTTACTCTCTGGTCTTCCCCATTTCTCTATTGAATAAGACTGTTAAGTCCCGACCATTACTCTCTGGTCTTCCCCATTTCTCTATTGAATAAGACTGTTAAGTCCCGACCTTTACTCTCTGGTCTTCCCCATTTCTCTATTGAATAAGACTGTTAAGTCCCGACCTTTACTCTCTGGTCTTCCCCATTTCTCTATTGAATAAGACTGTTAAGTCCCGACCTTTATTCTCTGGTCTTCCCCATTTCTCTATTGAATAAGACTGTTAAGTCCCGACCTTTATTCTCTGGTCTTCCCCATTTCTCTATTGAATAAGACTGTTAAGTCCCGACCTTTATTCTCTGGTCTTCCCCATTTCTCTATTGAATAAAACTGTTAAGTCCCGACCTTTACTCTCTGGTCTTCCCCATTTCTCTATTGAATAAAACTGTTAAGTCCCGACCTTTATTCCTTTACCTTGGCGGCCACCCGGGGTACATCCCACAGATAAGCTGCACAGCCGAACATAAAATTAGTTTCCTTCACTCAACACGTAACCATACTTTCTTTCATTCACCTGTTACTCCCATCACCAACCCAGCCCATCCCACTTCCTCCCTTACTCTTCATTCCTTCTCCTTCACCCATTATGACGTCATCACAATTGTTTTTTTCTTTCTTTTATATTTCATTGTCCTTGTTCTGTTCACATGTTTGTAAACGACTTGTGTCTCCTTTCTTTTCCTTCTTTCTGATAAGGTCCCAGAGACCGAAAACTTGCGTGTTTTGAAGACTCGCCGCGTATGTTTTCATTTATGTACCGTAAGGTCCGAGTGCGGCAGAGGTCACTTCCGCGTGCCTTGTACAAATGGCCGCCGTTTTCCATAGGGGTCACGGATTTTGGGGAGGTCAGCCAGTGAAGGCGCGCGATCTAGTTAGTGTAAGATATCTCTGGTCTTTCCTAACTTCGGTCTTCAGTGGTTACCTATTCCACGGACAGGATGATGACGCTTTGGATGTGTAATTGTTCTACTTTTACTCCTCAGCGTTACCCCCCATGTTTACCAACATAAACGGCTCCTCGGTGATAGACGTTTCTGAACTGGAACCGATTGGCTACGTCATCATTACTCTGAGTGTCACTGATCCAGAAAATGACACAACCGTCATTAGCATAGAAAATGACGGATCTGCACCAATTGAAATCCCACTTGGCACTGATGAACTCCGTCTGAACGGCCGGCTGGACTTCGAGACAACACCACGATTTCAAGTATCAGTGAGGTAAGTTTTGATCTTGAGGTGAACTATTGTGGTAAAACAGCCCTGGAAACTATGAATGGAGTTGCTCGGATTCTCGCCGGTAATCACATGACAAGTGGCTACAGTGGTATGAACATTTGAGAAACTGCCCAAGAATTTAATATTCCTGTCGCTTTTGCCGACATTCACATAAGGACATTTCTGGCAAGAACGTGGAATTTATCATTCCTTACCACATGTCATCTGACTAGGCAACCCATTGTTTTGATCCCAAGTGATTCCACTGACCGTGTATGGTAGCTCCAACAGCTGCCAGACAACTGCCACTGTAAACTCATCAATACTTTTGAATACCACTCACAATCATGTAACTTTGAGCACCACTCACAATCATGTAACTTTGAGCACCACCCACAATCATGTAACTTTGAGAACCACTCACAATCATATAACTTTGAGCACCGTTCACATTCATGTAACTTCGAGCACCATTCACAATCATGTCATTTTGAGCACTGTCAAGATTCGAGGTGAGTAAGGTCATTGGGGATACTAGCGCATTCGACTAATCGAAAGGCCACTCACACTGGTCCAGGCACAACCAGAATAAGCAATAACAAACTTGTTAAATATATATATGTCAGGCCTGAAGGGCCATACTAATTTATTACTATGGATAACAAAAGATATGACTACAGATACAATAAATATGATTGCGGATATAATGTATATGATTGCAGATACAATAGATATGATTGCATCAAATAGTGGCTACATCAAAATTCCATTGTGGGAACTCAAGCTTGTCGCTGAAACTTATTAACTGTAATTCAAGAATTTCAGTATCACATGAGATAAAAACTGTGGCATTCAATATCACATGAGACAATCTATGGCATTCAATATCACATGAGATACAATCTCTACGTACTACTTCTACAAAAGATTAGTTCTATGAATGACTTCAATACTTCTTTCTTTCCATACACACTTATCATTCTACACTGCATTAATCATTGTCTCTCTTGTGAGGATTGCCAGGTGGCTTTCCTACTACTCAGCTTCTCGTCACTGGGCTGATCTAGTAATTCCTGTCTCGTTAGTGTGGACTTGTGGATTGCCTACCATTATAAGATAAGATAAGATAAGATAAATTTTATTCGTCCTTGTACAAGGAAATTTGTTTTGATCATTGAATACATAACAATACAGTTACAGAAGCAGAAAGTATGATACATAGCGCGCACACACACATATATACACACACACTGATAAATTAACTAAATTAACAAAATTAACAGTGCACACAATATGCTTCCCTAACTAAAACACATTGACCTGACACGCAGAACATAATTCAACTGTGCACAGATTACGATCAAGATGACGACATTATTGTAACATCCTAGTTGATGATGGAATAAACGATTTAAAGTAGCGCTCAGTTTTAGTTTTCTTTGACAACAGCCTTAAACTTCTTACAGATCTTATATATTCCTAGTTCAGGGGATGTTGGGGGTCATTTATAATAATATTAGCTTTTTTAATACAAGCACCAGTGTACAGCTCATCAAAATATGGCAGATCACAGATACAAATTTTGGATGCTTTTTAAATTAAATTATTGATCTTATTTTTATCTTTTTGTAAGATGTTTCCTCCCCAACAGACAACTCCATACATCAAAACGCTCTGAATAGCCATGGTGTAAAATATTTTCAGAATGCTTTTGCTAACTTTTAAAAAGCGGAGCTTTCTGAGGAAATACATGCGCTGGTTGGCTTTCTTGTATACATATGTTACATGCGCATGCCAGTTAAGCAATGAATCAATAGTAATGCCAAGATATTTGGCCTCTGTGACAATTTCAACCTCTTCATTGTTGATAGTAAGAGGGCAAACAGGATCGTTGTTATTTTTCCTAAAGTCAAAAACAAGCTCTTTTGTTTTCTTAACATTCAGTAGAAGATAGTTGTTATTACACCAACAATGAAAGGATTGTACAATGTTAGAATATTCGTGGCCAGAGTTAGGTAAAAGGCCTAAAATAGCAGAGTCGTCGGCAAATTTAAGAAGGTAAACGTTGTTGTGTGTCACAGTGAAATCATTTGTATACAATGTATACAAGGCAGGTGACAGCACGCAGCCTTGTGGCGCTCCTGTGTTTGTTGTGAGTAATTTGGACAATGTGTTGTTTATAGCCAATGTACGAGCGTAGATCCAAAGGACACGGTTCGCACTTTTGGCCTAGTGCGACGAGGCGTATATATATCAACTCTCTGGACGACGACACAGTCACTCCACTTTTAACTTCACTCGTATCTGTTCTGTCTACGCTCGACTCCTACTGTCAGGTGATGGAGCTCGAGCCGAGAGAAACCTCACTGGAGTGAATGATTTCCACAGCCGTTCTCTGATTAAACAATGGCGACTTAAGCTTATATACCTCCAGCCAAACCCCGTGAAAGTTTCTTGTCTCACCTTCCGAAATCATTGCGGGTTCACGTGCCCCGTGCACTGCTTGCACAACTCACCGCCTTAGGGCGTGAGTCCACTAACCTATAAAATCCCACCTTTTTATTCTAAGGGTCTGATCACACTAACACTACTCACTGGATCCCCAAACTCAGCTCATGACAAGCACCATTCACAATCATGTAAGTTAGAGCACCATTCACAGTCATGTAAGTTTGAGCACCATTCACAATCATGTAGGTTAGAGCACCATTCAAAATCATGTAAGTTAGAGCACCACTCATAACCATGTAAGTTTGAGCACCACTTACAATTAAATAAGTTTGAGCACCACTCATAATCATGTACGTTTAAGCACAACTCACAATCATGTAACTTTGAACACCACTCACGATGATGTAAGTTTGAGTACCACTCACGATGATGTAAGTTTGAGTACCACTCACGATGATGTAAGTTTGAGTACCACTCACGATGATGTAAGTTTGAGTACCACTCACGATGATGTAAGTTTGAGTGCCACTCACGATGATGTAAGTTTGAATACCACTCATGATCATGTAAGTTTGAGTACCACTCACGATGATGTAAGTTTGAATACCACTCACGATGATGTAAGTTTGAGTACCACTCACGATGATGTAAGTTTGAGTATCACTCACGATGATGTAAGTTTGAGTATCACGCACGATGATGTAAGTTTGAGTACCACTCACGATGATGTAAGTTTGAGCACCACTCACGATCATGTAAGTTTGAGCACCACTCACGATCATGTACGTTTGAGCACCACTCACGATCATGTACGTTTGAGCACCACTCAAAATCATGTAAGTTTGAGCACCGCTCAAAATCATGTAAGTTTGAGCACCACTCAAAATCATGTAAGTTTGAGCACCGCTCAAAATCATGTAAGTTTGAGCACCACCCACAATCATGTAAGTTTGAGTACCACTCACGATCATGGAAGTTTGAGGACCATTCACGATCATGTATATTTAACGCACCACCAACAATCATGTAAATCTGACACCATTCACGATTATGTACGTTTGAGCACCACTCACAATCATGTAAGGTTGAGCACCACTTGCGATCATGTAAGTTTCAGCACCACTCACGATTATGGAAGTTTGAGCACCACTCACAATCATGTAAGTTTGAGCACCACTCACGATCATGTAAGTTTGAGCACCACCCACAATCATGTAAGTTTGAGCACCACTCACGATCATGTAAGTTTGAGCACTACTCACGATCATGAAAGTTTGAGCACTACTCACGATCATGTAAGTTTGAGCACCACTCACGATCATGTAAGTTTGAGCACCACTCACGATCATGTAAGTTTGAGCACCACTCACAATCATGTAAGTTTGAGCACCACTCACATTCTTGGAAGTTTGGGGACCACTCACAATCATGTAAGTTTGAGCACCACTCTCAATCATGTATGTTTAAGCACCACCCACAATCATGGACGTTTGAGCACTACTCACGATCATGGAAGTTTGGGCACCACTCACAATCACGTAAGTTTGAGCACCACTCACAATCACGTACGTTTGAGCACCACTCATAATCATGTAAGTTTGAGCGCCACTTACAATCACGTAAGTCTGAGCACACAAAAATCAGTTGCAACTCACCAAGAAGTGCTGCTGTTTCGGCATGCAGCTGGTTACGGACATAGCTGAAATCAACATAAGCACACTATAAGTCTTTGATTTTCTATGAAACGAAATGTGTACTGCAAAAATGATGGTTTCGGTGTCCAGCGATTGTTGAGGCAGTCCCATATATTTAAGTACATGCACTAGCTTGGTCGTTTAAACTGATCATCAACCGATCATCAACATCATCAGCTAACCACCACATCATCATCTAACCATCACATCATCATCTAACCATCCCATCATCAGATGACATTCTCATAATGAGCTAATCATCACATCATCAACCGACCATCACATCATCAGCTAACCATCACATCATCAACTAACCATTACATCATCAGCCGACCATCACACCATCATCTAACCATTACATCATCATCTAACCATTACATCATCGTCTAACCATCACATCATGAGCTAACCATCACACCATCAACTAACCATCACACCATCAACTAACCATCACATCATCAGCTAACCATCACATCATCAACTAACCATTACATCATCAGCCGACCATCACACCATCATCTAACCATTACATCATCATCTAACCATCACACCATCAACTAACCATCACATCATCAGCTAACCATCACATCATCAACTAACCATTACATCATCAGCCAACCATCACACCATCAGCCGACCATCACATCATCAGCTCACCATCACATCATTAGCCGACCATCACATCATCAGCTAACCATCACATCATCAGCTAACCATTACATCATCAGCCGACCATCACATCATCAGCTAACCATCACACCATCAACTAACCATTACAACATCAGCCGACCATCACATCATCAACTAACCATCACATCATCAGCTAACCATTACATCATCAGCCGACCATCACATCATCAGCTAACCATCACACCATCAACTAACCATTACAACATCATCCGATCATCACATCATCAACTAACCATCACATCATCAGCCGACCATCACACCATCAACTAACCACGAAATATAAAAACCACAGAAAAACTGTGGGGTCGCAGCAGAGCTATAAGCAAAGTCAAAATTGGGCAAAAAGAAAAAGTTGTATGTTGCGAAACCCTGCGTGAGAAATAAAACCCAAACAATACAAAGCAAACTAAAGAGAAGACAGAAAATACACAAATTTTTCGGCTTTCGAACAATAAAAGACTTCAACAGGAACGAAGCGAAACTGTTTACTAAGCTGCGAGTTCTTGCATCGTTAGCAGCACCAAAGCACGTCCGTCCGCCAAATGCATGGAAGCTCGAAGTGACGCATGTGGTTAGTAACCAAGATGAAGACGCCACATAGTGCCTCAGAGCACAAGACAGGGATGGTGCGCAATGTCGGGAGTCGCAGTAAAGGAAAAGAAAAAGAAAAAGAGATTAAAAAAATATAATTTAAACAAAATAAATAAATAAATAAATAAACAAATAAATAAATTAAAAAAAAAATAATAATAATTTTAAAAAATAAATAAATATATATATATATTATATATATTGATATTGACAACAGTGGAATCATCGAAGGCAATGTTGGACATTGATGCCATGGGGAGTGATAGTGCCGAGCTGGAAAATTAAACGTTGTTCGGTCTCAAAGCGTACATCAGCGCCTGCGTGACAAGACTTGAGCCCCAGAACATACAACCTTTTCTTTTTGCCCAATTTTGACATCAATTAACCATTACATCATTAGTCGACCATCACATCATCAGCTAATCATCACACCATCAACTAACCATTACATCATTAGCCGACCATCACATCATCAGCTAACCATCACACCTCAACTAACCATTACATCATCAGCTAAACATCACATCATCAGCTAACCATCACACCATCAACTAACCATTACATCATCATCAGCTAAACATCACATCATCAGCTAACCATCACACCATCAACTAACCATTACATCATCAGCTAAACATCACATCATCTCCCAAACTTTCATTGTAGTGTCCTGGCCATGACAAAAGTTCCTTGACAGAGAAATCACCAGCTGGATTTTACATTGCTACAGAGTAATATTGATTGATTCATTCGTTTTTACCTGCGAGTACTAACTCAGACACAGAAGCAGTCACCTATTCGTTCGTTTGTCCGTTCCTTTCTTTCGCACCCCCCCCCCCGCCCCCCTTTCCCACAGTCATTGCATTTATTAATTCATTTATTTTTTCACACATTCTCTCTGCGACTTATATGTATTTGCTATTAGAAACTTTTCTTCATATATCTCCTTCTGTCTCAGTCAGCCCATACATCCCTTTGACTGACTCATTCAACCCATACTTCTCTGTGACTGACTCATTTCGCCTTACATCCCTCTGGCTGACTCACTCACCCCGTAAATTGACTGACTGGCTCACCCCATAGAACGCTCTGACTGACTCACTCATCTCATACAACCCTCTGACTGACTCATTCACCCCATATATCCCTCTGACTCACTCACCCCATACATCCCTTTGACTGACTCACTCACCCCATACATCCCTCTGACTGACTCACTCACCCCACACAACCCTCTGACTGACTCACTCACCCCATACATCCCTCTGACTGACTGACTGACTCACCCCACACAACCCTCTGACTGACTCACTCACCCCATACATTCCTCTGACTGACTCACTCACCCCACACAACCCTCTGACTGACTCACTCACCCAATACATCCCTCTGACTGACTGACTCACCCTACACATCCCTCTGACTGACTCACTCACCCCACACATCCCTCTGACTGACTCACTGACTTATTATGCATTTCTTCTTTCCCATCAAGAGTCGATGAGGTAAATGGTCCTTTTTCTGACGTTGTGACCTTCTTCCTGAACGTGCTGAATGAGACAGAAAACGATGCTCCAATATTCAACATCACCACAGATAACGTCACTTTACCAGAGGAAAGTCGTATAGGGACCATAGTGCCTTTTGTGATCAGCGCGACGGACCCCCTGGGACTGGACCCCATTGTGTGGTCACTCTCAGGTCTGCTATATGTTGGTTGGTTGGTTGGTTGGTTGGTTGGTTGGTTGGTTGGTTGGTTGGTTGGTTGGTTGGTTGGTTGGTTGGTTGGTTGGTTGGTTCATTTGTCCCGCCTGGACCCTAGCGCAAAACGCTTGTGGGTGTGTGCATACGTACCTATAACAACAACCTTTCTCGTTACAAACTTGGACCATTATCCTCGTCTCTGAGAAACCAAAACTGGACAAAAAGAGCTGTTTGTGCACTCACACCATCATAGAAAATTTTTCTCTCAGTTTCAAGAAAGAATTTGTTGACTTTGAAACCTTAAAAACTGATTGTTTCACTTTCCTGTTTTCGGGACTGTTGCCACTTGTTGTTGTTGTTTTCCCTTGTGGTCTTCAGATTAACTGACAAGAATGATCATCTCGTAGGTCACAGGTTTTATCTACTGTCCATTAACTTGTTGTCTTGTGATAACGAAGGTGAGGACCAACTTTTGACTTACACTTCTGTTATGGACGGCTAGTCTAGTCAGCCCACGGCCATCAACTTGCCAAACTTTGAGCTTTGAGCAGTCAGCGACCACAAAAATGGCTGCCGCGGTCGAGCGTTTTTTTCCTCAACTTGTAAGTCAAAGTTTGCATGATTTGTGCCCCGTTTCAGACAGTCATTCAAAATTAGTGTCAGATGCGGTGTAAGCGTTGAGTTAAAACTTGCCATGTCTTGTCTTTGTCCGAAACTTTAATCGAACACTTTTAAGTTTTAATTTAACACTTACACCACGTCTGGCACTAATTTTGAATGACTATCTGAAAGCCGCCATAAATCATGCAAAATGTGACATACCCAGTTTCAGAAAATTGCTCTTTGTCATTGGCACGTGTACAAACGTTTGATCATTCCTTTACACGTCAAAAAAACAACAACAAAAAACGGGGCCTATCTAGAAGATGTCAAGGTCAAATACCGCTGCTCGAACCTCGAGCTGTGAAAACTTTGGAAAGTGAGTGCTGCTCGCTCAGAGTTCTGTAGTCCGGTTTCATTTAATATTTTAATGTCGCAAAAGTTGTGCTTCACTGAATGGTTGATTTTTTTTTTATGTCTATGTAAGACTCGTTGTGCATCTTGGGCCTGTCATCCGAGACCCAGGACGCTGAGACAAATCGAATGTCCAGTTAAGGGGTAAGCCAGACCAACACTGAGGCTGGGGTGGTAGAGCTCCATACTGGGGACTGGTGTAGTACCAGCTCTGGATCTGGGCTGGTGGTGTTGCCATGGTGATTTCTGTGTTTGCCGAAAATGGCAGCCATCCCAACCCGCGCAGCCTTGACATTTCCATCGATCGATAGGACAACTCGCGACATTTAATTGGTTCTTAAGTTAGGCAGTTCTGATACTATAAATAGAATAGACATTACCGGGGAATCCCTGGTCAGTTATTCTTAGCGTGAGCCAGTGACGCAGCACCGAGCAAGAGATTGATGGTTCGCCGACATGGGGTCAGATTTCAGGAACACAAAATGTTTTATCTGCATTTAAAATAGCATAGAAAGAAGACAGGTGTAATTATTCAGACATGGTATCTGTAAAAATAAACACCGACTTTCCTTCTGTCTATCTCAATGTATCTTTGAAGTGAACACAAAACAAAATATCAAAAACCGTGTCTTAACTTTACCCATGTGTCTCTTAACTTCTGTGGGTGCTAAAAAAAAAAAAATGAAACCCAGGCCCAAAGTTCATCTGATCGGCTCTCAAGTTTCATAACATACAGTGGTCATTTTCTGCGTCAAACCGATGGGTAAACACAGTAGTGAGTATCAGCGGCGGAGGCGTGAGGAAGTGGCGTTGCTCACCATTGTGTTTACAAAGTGAATAGGTCATCGTGCCCCAATTCTGTTCCGAAAGCATTGTTTGGTAATAAGTTTTATTATAATCATCGAAGTCTGCACATTTGTTATTAAAATGATGGGAACGGGTGACAAGACTATTTGTATGACAAAATTGTGCACAGACGTCACCAGCATGTTTAAATATATTGCTCTGAATCTTTGAATCGGATGAGCTGAAAATATTCTGGTGGCTGGTGATTATACCGCATTGCTCTATAACGTTTGTCGCCGCCAATTGGTGGTCCTCCAACTAGCACCCAGCTGGATTGCGGCGTGGCTTGATAGTAGTGTTATAGTGTGATGCATAATAATTAGGTGACATGGCACCAAACTGGGACCTACGCCAGCCTCTGTCTGGCTTATCCCTAATTCCGTGCGTCAGTGTCACCAATGCACGTCCTGTCAGTATCATATTTCATAAAAGCACGTACACGAGCACAGTTTGCTCACAGAGAGAAGGAATGGTTTGTTTAGGCATTCTGCGACTCGACTATTATTATTATTATTACGTTGGTGGTTTAATCGAAAAGCAAATAATTTATATTTAGACAAAACGACTGAGCCAAAGTAGAATTCTGTTGTTTAAATGATTGAGAGAGACCTATCACAACATACATTTTTATGTCATAGCAACTTTTGATAAAGAACTATAGATCTCATTTGGACGCTAAAAAAGCCACAGCAGACCAAAAAAAAAAAAAAGTCCTATGATGTGATTTATTCATGTATTATGCCATGTAGTTTCAAACAGGAGTTTCTGGCGTGTGGCGGTCATTGCTGTCATCTCGACAAATCTTGCATCTCTCGTCTCAGTTTTCACACTACATCCCATTTTTTTTTTTAGGAGACGGACGTGGAGTGGGGGAGAGGCGGTGTCGTTTCCTTTTTCTTCATCCGCTCATCTCTCCATCCTCATCTGTACCTCCATGTGGTGACGTCATCTGTACCTCCATGTGGTGACGTCATCTGTACCTCCATGTGGTGACGTCATCTGTACCTCCATGTGATGACGTCACCAGCAAGCCATTATTGTCCTCTCATTGCAGGTCCTTTCGCCACTCCTCAAGTTTCCGATCCTGACATCTTCAACATTGACGCTAACTCGGGCGAGATCACGCTCAAGAAACGTGTGGACATAGACATGCTGCCCCCGGGGACAGTTTTCAGTGTCAATTTAAAAGGTAAGATTTAGACTTCAGACTGGTCGTTCTATACTGTACATTTCTGGCGTGTCTGTATTCGGACACTAAAATGTTTAACAAAATGTGGCAAATTGAATGCACTCTGCATTGTACCTGGCCGCTGTCCACTTGCTAATCTTCTTGACTTTGAGTGCCCGTTGTCTATTGCGAGCTGTTTGATTCTGTTGACCAAAGTAAGTAAGTTCTCAGTGACATTAGGCAGACAGTGGAACAAACTATCAACACTACTGCAAGTGTGAGCGCTTATAGTCCTGTCTCAACCTTGACCTTATCAGTACGTGCTGCTGATTGGTCAGTCTTCAAGTTGGCATTTGTGTGTGAGAGTGTGTGTAAGTGAGTGTGTGTGTGTGTGTGGGTTGTGAGCGAGAGATGTGCTGAAATAACGAATCATCTGTGAGTGAATCCCTGTGAGGTTAGAATCATTATGTGTGTAGTTGTATGTTGTTATAGTCACTGGATAAGCCAGTCAGTTCATGATGTGAAAACGGAGGGGGGGGGGGGGAGCTATTTATTTATCATTATCTACAGGGCCCAGGTATAGTGGATTCAATTTCCCCGCCACTTCCATTCCACATCAACACATTTTTTTTTAAAATCACAACGAAAGGAAGTTCTAATAAATTTTTGTTGCGCACTAGGGTGGAATCCATCTCCTTTCCGTTCTACATTCAACCCCCCCCCCCTCCCCCCCTTAAACACACACTAAAAATCTACACAAAATAACTTTTAGAGCAGCACTAAGTTTTCCTTTGTTTGCATCGATCACCAGTTTCAACGATGGCTTGAAAAGTTTATGATTTATTATTACAAATCATCAGCTCATGCCACGACACAGGCGCCATTTTACTTTGCTGACAGGGGTTTCCGGATTTTTTAAATTTTTGGTTAGCTTTTCAATGTGAGATTCAATCATAGTTAGTCAAACTTGAAATACTGTGAACTTCATTTCCATGTACCAAAAATGACTTGTGCATTTTTTCAGCAAAGGTTAGAACGTCGCCAAGAAGATGATGGAATTCACCAGTTAAAGTTTCCGGATCTTCTTTGAGAAAATGTTATGAACCCAAATATGCTAAATAGTAAAGCCTTCTTCTTTTTTTCTTGTAGCCAATGTAACATCAGCAGCTTCGTTGTCTTTATCGGTGTGACATAATTTTGGTGGCAGGAAAGAAAATAAAAAGAAAGTCTGGACTCATCCAATTTTCCATACAGTTCCTTTCCTTTACACAAACGCGAGGCATGAAAGGCTAATGAGAAGAGAATTCAATGCCTTTTGGGCTCCCGGATGTCAACGTTTCAGTAAAGTGGGTGACAACATACGACACTTATAGCTGTTTGTGTTACGAGTAAGGCCCGGCGCGCACTATGTTAAAATTAACCACCCGTTCAATGCAAGCAATCTTTCACCTGGCGTGCAGCACGGTAAACGCTTTGCCAAGCAAATAAAAATCTGCGTTTGCACGCCGTGCAGCAGGCGATACAGGATAGTGCGCACCGGGCCGAAAGTCTTCACACATACAGTTTGTGGGGTTTCATGTGTATAGTCACGTGACACTGACCAGTGTATGAATTTCGTCTGACAGTGACGGCAGGAACCCGAGTGAATGCCACAGTGCTGGCGCTCACCTTCACGGACATCAATGATAACGCACCCCGATGTAACCCAGTCTTACAGTACGCTGATATGCCTGAAGAAGACAGCAGTGAGTACTCTCTCTCTCTCTCTCTCCCTCTCTCCCTCCCTCTGTGTCTCTCCCGTCCTGTCTCTCCCCCCCCCTCTTTCTCTCCCCCTCTCTGACCATCACCTTCGTCAATCTGATCATTTATTCCTCTACATTTGTCTGCTTATTTGGGTACATCCCATCCTCATCCTGCGATCAGTTCCTACTGCCTGCCTCCGAAGTCTGTCTAACCAGCTTTGATGTAGCTCTGTCTATGCTGTCTGTCTCGCGGAAACTCATGAAACATTTTACTGAACCTGTTCTCTGTCAGAATGTTGGATTATCTCCCATTGGATCTAATACACCGGTTTGTTCTGTCTGTGCGCACAATTGTCACAAGTTGGGTGCACATAGTATACAACTTAGGCCACTGCACACTTGATCTGCTGATCTGCTGGCAGTGAGCAATAGTTTTCTGTCAGAGAATATAAGATGGTTTCCACTGCCTGGCAATGCAGTTTGCAGCTGTTTATGGTTTTGTCATAGCCCAGTCGGGGACATCATCTAACTGTCATATCCAGTAAACAAACACGATGTCAAGTCATAGTTGGAGACTCAACGGATACTTTGGCGGACTGACTCATTGACTGATTAGCTGACTGATTGATTGATTAGCTGACTGGTCGACGGAATCATGGACATAATCAAATTCAATCATTTTTGTGGTGTATAAACTTTTATCACGTATCCACACCCCCCCCCCTTTCCTGGCTGCTCACCCACCAGGTATGGTGCTACTGGCAAACATCAATTGCACTGACGCCGACAGTTCAATGGATGACAACAACGTCCTCAGCTTCCGGATTGTTCAAGGCAATACTTCTATCTTCGAGTAAGTATTTCTGTGTATGTGAGTGTGTGTGTTCCAGTATGCATCTCTCTGTGTGTCTGATATTCATTCATTGCTTCATACCCTGGCTTCAGCCAGACATGATCAAACATAAGGTGATGGTCATACCGTCATCATCAAGCAGTCCCTTCAAAGAACCATGACTGTGTAAGTATGAAAGACAAAAATTGAATTCAAATACCAGAAATACGAGGACAGAAACTTCCACAGCCCCCCCCCCCCCCCGCGCCTTCTGCTAATTGCCTTTCACCCCCCCCCCCCACTCCCTCCACCCCAGAAACATGATCAGACAAATCATGTCTCTAATGTCACAAAGTCTGATTGGAATGATAGAAGTTTTGACCAACGCCTCTATGTTGTTTAATTTGCAACAGTTTGAAGAAGATTTGAATGTTCACGGGGCATTTATGTCTAGAACAGTTGACGGTGCCGTGTTGAGAAGACATCACAGAGATACTCCAGCCATCTGTCCATGAACTCTGCAAATCGAAGCTCAGCTGGCACTGACTGTGTGTAGTTCAGGGATCTCAGCTGGCACTGGCGTTGTGTAGTTCAGGAAGCTCAGCTGGCACTGACTGTGTGTAGTTCAGGAATCTCAGCTGGCACTGGCGTTGTGTAGTTCAAGGAACTCAGCAATGTCATTTTGTTGACCTGAACACAAGAAAGCAATAGTTTGGTTGTGTAGAAGCTGGTGCGTGTGGTACACAAATTAGATGGTTCCGCTGGTTCGTGGGATTGATTTTGTTCTTAGGGGAAACGAGGGGGGGGGGGCATTATGTTCTGGATATGAAAGAACTGAACTTGTTCGCTACACCAGAGAGGTTATCTCCCGTGCAACAAATTGTGCATCCAAACTCTACACATAGTAAACACAGAATAAATGTAGTATATCAGGAGAAATCCAGGAACATCAGTATAGGCTATCTCAATGTACGACCTTCCAGAAACAGAACGGAGGACAAAATCGATCTCGTCATTGGAAAGAATCTCGACCTCTTTTCTATCACCGAAATGTTGGCTGTCACAACATGGAGACGATGTTACTATCATAGAGTTGACGCCACCTGGTTGTGTATTGCCATCTTCTCCACGGATTGGACGCAGAGGAGGGAGCATAGCTATGATTTATAAGACTGCGCTGGAATCTAGAACAAATGTTAAAACAACTTCAAGTTTTGAGCACAGTACCTTGAAGCGATGGAACTAACAATAGTCTATGGTTGCCAATTTATATAATTCGCATGTATTTACCGTCCACCGCGCTTTAGCGTCAACAAATTGACAAATTCTGATTTCATTGAAGAGTTTCAAATTCCTGCTGACGTCCTTCTGTTCCAGGAAATGCCACTCCGTGATTCTTGGTGACTTTAATTTTCACCATGAAACTTCGTCATCTGAAGTTAAGCTGAATTGAAAGAAATTTATCTATTGTGCGACATGGCGCCATTGATCGTGTCCCCTACCCATCGCGCTGACCACGTGCTGGACTGGGTCATCGTTAAATAATCTGCCAGTACCATCCAAATGTGATGATCATGAACCAAACGATATCCGACCACAGTGCTATTCTTCTTCAGGCAAATGTGGCGAAAGTGAGAAGTTCCAAACGTCTTGTAACATCCAGAAATTAATGCCAGAAACATGGACGGCGATGACTTCAAAACAGATATCTTAAACTCATTGTCAAATTTGCATGCGGCCAGTGCAGATCATTTCAACGATGCCGTCCTTGACGTTGTCGACAAGCGCCCCCCCCCCCCCACCCCTTTCAAACCTGAAGTATCTCAGGTAGACCTTTTCGCCCTGATGCTCCTATGAAGTCAAAGCGGTCAAGTCAGAGTGTCGCAAAGCAAGAGTCAAAGTAGTAAAACACCAGACTCGCTATTCAGAAAGAGATTCTTAAGTCTAAGAAACAAGCCTGGAAAAGTACCAATCGAACTGCCAAGAAAGATTTTTATACCTCTAAATTTGAAAAATCACAATCGCTTTTTTCAATTTGTAATGAACTGATAGGTAAAGTAGGATATCCTGCCTTTGCCAAATGTTTTTGAGGATAAAGAAAGGCCAGAAATATTTGCTGAGTTTTTTTGTACAGACAAAGTTGTGAAATTTAGAAATGATCTTGACTGTTTTAAAGGTATTGATATTTTATACGTTTTCGAAGGGCCAGCGCTTGATTCTTGCCGACCTGTCTGAGATGACCATGTCAGATCGGTCATCACTAAGACTCCATCCAAGCATTACGATTTAGATCCCATACTCAGTTCCCCTTTATCATGTTGTATTGATGAGATAGCGCCCACTGTGACAAAAATATAAATGACTTACTAAGACATGGAACGGTATCATAGCCCTCTAAGACCGTCCTAGTGAAACCTTTGCTGATAAAATCAAATCTAGGTCACAAATGTCTTAAAGAATTACAGACACGTAGTGAAGGGAAAAGAAAACAAAGTCGCATCGCAAGTTTTGCGTACATCACCCGGCACAAGTTATGTGTACTGTTATGTTTTTGTTATGTAATTAATGTGTTTCGAAGAAAATAATCTGTCAGTGTATATAATTATTTTTCCTTAGTAAAACTGTCCATATTGTAATACAATCGTCTTTAACACAATCATGTTTATTTGGATTTCTCCCATGTGCTATAACGGTTAACACTGGACTGCTCTCACAGAAAATAGCCGATATTGATAATCCCTACAGTATTCTTACGCTAAGCCAATGATATTCTCTGTGCTATGCCAATCTAGTGTAAATAGTGAACATATTGAGAACTTACCTAGTCTGGTAACCGGGAACATAACTCAGTTGCCACCCGCTAAATCTTTCCGCCATGGCGTGGTCCGAGACACAGGATATCGAGACGGATCAATTCCTCATATTCGTCCGCCGACTTACGCGCGTATCATCGATGTCAAAAATGCAACAATTCGCACCACACCCCTTCATAACGGAACGATAAAGATTAGTACTCACAGTATTTATACGCGCGCAATTCGTGGACATGCAGCGGGAGAAGGAACGGCTCGTCTCGGTATTCTATGTCTCTGGTGTGATTTTCTGTTTTAATCACCATTTGAAAGAAAACCACGATTACATAATTATGGGCGGCATAGAAAACCATTGGAAACCGGCCTGTCCTAGTGACGGCACTGGTAGGTTCTACATATTCCATGGGATTTCAACATTGGTTTAAAAGTGCTTGAATTGATTCACAACAACTGAATGTACTCCTCCCCCCTCAGAGGTTACACTCATCTATTCGTTTGCTCACCGACAGGCTACGAAATACGTCAATCAGTGGGCAAGTCAGTTTATGGAGAATGAGTTCTATCGACTATGAAACAGTCAGACCCTCCACTGATGTGTTGATCCGAGTGATGGATGGTAACTTGATGAATGCCATGTCTACAACTGCCACAGTCGTTGTTGTGGTAGGTGTTTTAGCTGCAGTTTTCATCTCTCTCTCTCTCTCTCTATCTCTCTCTCTCTCTCTCTATCCTTCTATCACCATCCCTCTCTTTCTTTCTCTCTCTCCATCTCTTTCTCTCTCTCTCTCATTATCTATCTCTATCTCTCTATCTCACTGTCTCTCTATCTCTATCCCTATATCACTATCCCTCTCTCTATCCCCTGAACAAAGAATATATAAGATCTGTAAGAAGTTTAAGGCTGTTGTCAAAGAAAACTAAAACTGGGCGCTACTTTAAATCGTTTATTCCATCATCAACTAGGATGTTACAATAATGTCGTCATCTTGATCGTAATCTGTGCACTTGAATTATGTCCTGCGTGTCAGGTCAATGTGTTTTAGTTAGGGAAGCATATTGTGTGCACTGTTAATTTTGTTTATTTATTAGTGTGTGTGTATATATGTGTGTATGCGCGCTATATATCATACTTTCTGTTTCTGTAACTGTATTGTTATGTATTCAATTATCAAAACAAATTTCATTGTACAAGGACGAATAAAATTTATCTTATCTTATCTTATCTTATCTTATCTCTCTCTCTTTCTCTCTATCTATCTCTTTCTCTATCTCTCTCTTTATCTATCTCTATCTCTCTATCTCACTCTCTCTCTCTCTCTCTCTCTCTCTCTCTCCCTCTCTCGTTCTAGCTCTCCATCTCTCTCTGTCTCTCCAGCCAGCCGGGACCCACGTAAATCTGACACGTAGGATTGACGTCAAGATTGCACATAAGAATGACATATTTCCTACGCAGATCCGCTGGTTACGAGATCGCGCCGACGACTTTTTGATATAAGGAATCCGCTCCTTCGGTAATTCTACGAACCTTAGGGAAATCCTATACAAATCTATATCTGATTGACGTAGGGACGCTGGCTGGGTCTCTCTCTCTCTGTCTCTCTCTCGATCTCTCTCTCTCTCTCAGGATCTTTGTATCATTTTTTTTTACTGCTTTCTCCCCCGCCCTCTCCTCTCTCTCTCTCCCTGGACCATTCTCTCCCTCCTGTCGGTTCTCTCCCCCCCCCCCTCCCCCTTTCCGTTGTCATTTTCTCCACAATTTGCCCACTTCATTCCTGTCTGTCTGCCCCCCCCCTCCCCTCCACTTCATTCCTGTCTGTCTGCCCCCCCCTCCCCTCCACTTCACTCCTGTCTGTCTGCCCCCCCCTCCCCTCCACTTCACTCCTTTCTGTCTGCCCCCCCCTCCCTGTGTATGTGTGTGTGTGTTTGAGGGCGGGGGTGGGTGGGTTCCGTGATGTTCCGCTATCTATACTAATGTCCGGTGAAACATGCTGGCATGGCCCTCCACTCCCACCCCCCGACAAGATGGCAATGCTAGTGTACATTTTCTTGAGCAGTTCAGTCTGTTTCTGCTTTCATTCATTCCTCTCTTTGTTATCTCTGTTAGGTTTCTTCTTCTGCCTCTTGTCTTCTCACCAAGTAACGAGTTTATACATCATCACACACACACACACACACGCGCACACACACACATACACACATATATAATTATATATACACACACATGCGATGCACCCATACACACACACATAAATACGCGCACTCACGCACACACACACACACACACACAATTCACTATCTTGCTACTTTTTCTATCATTTTCTCTCGTTAATTCTTTTGCTTATCCAGTAATGATCCACATTCAGTTTTGTTTTTTTTTACTTGAATCTTTGACTTCCTCCACCAGATTCTGCCTAAGAACGACAATGCGCCAAGGTTTGTTGGGTTTCCCACGAATCGCAACTTCTCGGTGAACGAGAACTCTCCAGTTCAGCAGCTTGTAACAGATGTATCAGCCACTGATGATGATGTGGACTTTGGCGACGACATCACACCTTCTCTTTTTGTCATGGAGAGTGAGTTCACGGTCTCAGACCCAAATATTTATTTCATACATACTGAGATCCACGTCATTTTCAAATAATTGGAAACTTTGGTGTCAGTTTTGAAAGCTGTACCTGACAGTGTCAGTTTTAGTGTTGAAAATCTGTTCATTTTGTTCCCAACTCCCCAGGTGCGTGTATGTAGAGATCAAGTGAAGGAATTGCCTTTTTTCACTTTTTTCTTTTTCTTGTTTGCAGTTGACACTGTCAATCAAAATTCCTTCAATGTATGAACTAATGAAATCATGCTGATTTCAGTATGCTGTTAAAAAATCGGCAACTATCGATTATTTGCTCCTTTATGTCTAACCAACATGTTCTCATCTTAAGGAGTATAGTATTTACAGCATAACGATAACTGGCACATGATCTATATTCACATCATAACAATGATATCGTCATACATGTCATAATTCTTCTTGTGGCAGGAGGCACAGGTAACCCCGAACCGGATTTGTTCTTCATTCGCCGGAAGACCCCTACGTCCGACGACTTTTCGATCTTCGCTAACCCTTTCTTAGATTATGATCAAGTTCAGGCGTTTGAAATAACTGTTACAGTAAGTGTTACTTAGTTTCACTGACACGTGCTGAAATATCTCCTGTGCAATCTATAAATAGACCTGCATGGGTGACGTCATTACTGATAATAGACCTGCCGCTGCAGCGGATGACGTAAATCCTGTTGCACACACAGGCTGTTTTAACAGCTTTATAGGCCCCTGGACAGATTCTTTTCAAATGCTCTTGATTTTTATCCCCGTTTCAAAAACCAATGTAAATGTGCATGCAAGCCCCCCCCCCCCCAATCCCCCCTAAACCCTTGGGGGGTCCCCAGGCAACTGGCCAGTCTGCCCATGAGTTAAGGTGGACCTGCCCTCACAAGCTAGCTACAGTCATTCCATGGCACATCCACAACCTCAACCAATCAACCAGAGACCATGTAAGAATCCTCGGCCAATAGACAGACACACGTCATGCAAGTAACTCTTTTCCAGCGGTGTCAGACAGTCAGAGAGCAACTTTGCACTGAAAGAAAAAAACAAAGTGAGAACCTGGCCGGTATCCCTACGTCAATCTGTAGGGTTAATGGGATTAGCATAGGTGCTGATTTCCTACATGAAAATGAGGGTGGTGCAATGTTGTAGCCAGTGGACGTATGTAGGAATGATGTTTTCTCTTACCAGTAAACTTGAGCTCAATCTTGTCTGTCCCAGTGACATAGGCTTGTAGGAGTTGACGTACCTGTGACTTTGAAACATATTATGTATGTATGTGTGTGTGTGTATGTTCTTGTGTGTGCGTGTGTGTGGTTGGTGGACCTAGTCAAGAGCCCGCAGTACACAATATTTAATTTGAACCAAATGAACAGGAAAAGGTGCGATCCAGCCGTCAAGATAAAGCCCCAGTCGCACCAGCAACCGTGTCAACATGTGCTGACTGTGAATTTATTATTACTATTATTATTATTAGTTTTTTGTTTTTTCATTGACTTGACCCAATTTCTCCTTCCCACTAGAATTAATTATGAAAGCCTCAAGTCCTCCATCCTACTTACTAGAACTATCGATGAAAGCCTCAAATCCGATGTATAGTCTCGGATCTACTATTTAGTACAGGATGTGCTATTTATTTAAGACGTGGGTATTGACGTGCTGAACATTGTGTTCAGACAATGGTATATTGTGTGGGGTTTTGTGGTGAAATGTACATAGTATTCAGAGTTTTTCCTGTGTGATTTCTCTGATTTTCAGATCAGTGATGGAGATTTCAGCGTGAACTCTTCAGACATCATCACCGTCACAGTGCTAGACGTAAACGACAATGCTCCACAACTGTCAGGCCTACCTTCTCCACCTATCATTGTTAATGAAACAGATGCTAAAAATACCACAGCGATCTTTACGGTGAGGTCACACATTCAGTTGTGTTTCTTTAATATCATCATACAAATATATTAACCCCCCCCCCCTTTCCAGTTCCACAAGGGATAAGCCTGCTCCCCCTTTCCACTGACCCCCCCCTTTTTTTTCTGTCCCAGACTTTCTTCCACCCTACCCCCCCCCCCTTCCCCCCCAGATTTGGATACACCGATTTACCAATGAGGGAAGTTATCTTCCAAAAACGCAGTTCATTTATTTCCTAGGGGACTTAAGTACCGGGTAGTACGTCATGTATTTCAGAGTTTTGCTCCACATTCTGTCAGGGTAATCTCCCTGGACAGTCAGTCAATGCACATCCGTGTTTGGGGTAGACTTTGGTTGTAGTCGGCGCGTCTGTTCCTTTGTTGAACCATCTAGTTTGCTTTTCATATTTATTTTCCGTGTTTTTTTTTCCCCGTGTTTTAACAAAAAGCTGTTAAAATTTGACTGCCGGTCAGTAGCGTTCTGTCCCGTAGAGGCTTACAGTTTTCCCAAACAACAAGAACTGCATGTGTGATTCACTTAGGTCCGATTTAGACAGGACAAGCCAAGCTG
Organism: Onchidella celtica; assembly: GCA_963931925.1. Taxonomy (NCBI): domain Eukaryota; kingdom Metazoa; phylum Mollusca; class Gastropoda; order Systellommatophora; family Onchidiidae; genus Onchidella; species Onchidella celtica. The sequence continues at coordinate 64,304,475 of OZ007572.1, forward strand.
TACCGTGGCGTATTGAGGGGAAAGACAAATATTACATTAGAGGAACTGTTCACACTGGTGGCAAGTTGTCAAAAAGGTACGGCAAGGACAGCCTGATGACGTCAAACATCCCTGTCAAGACGGCTTAACCGGAAATGATCATTTTCCCGCGCTTATACAAAAGTCTACCCGCCGTTAACACATTGTACTGGTACTGTGTTCTACTATTGCTTTATCGAGTAGATCCAGGACATGATTGCTAATTATACATCAACAATGAGTGACACTGAAACTCAGTCAATACTTTCTTTAGAAGGAGAAGATAATACAGGTTCAGAAGACGCTAACATCTCATTGATAAGATTTGTAAGGCGCCACAGTAAAGTTTGCCTTATCCTGTCTAATTCGGGCCGACGGCAATGAACAATATTCACTTCCATTCAAGCTGTACCGAGCCGAGTTTATAACGTCAGAACAACCATTTACACAATATAAGCTGTCAAGTCGCTAGGCCATCGGACAATAGATACCGGTATCTACCGTCATGTATGACAAACGGTACGGCACAGCTGGGCTTATCCTGTCTAATTCGGGCCAGATGCGCATTGGAGACGGTATCTTCTAGCATACACATTCAATTTGGTGCGATTTCCCTGCAAGAAAGGAATGCACAGGGTCCTGATTCACGTGAAACCTGAAGCAATAATGCAGATTTAGGAAAAGTTTTAGAAATTGCGCCATTCGAAGTATCAAACTTTTGATCAACGGCTTTCGTTGTCGTCACTCAAGGAATGAGTGAAGAAGAGTATGGGGAGGTAGAAATTCAGGAGAGAGAGAGAGAGAGAAAGTGAGGAGCGGAAGCAGAATTATCCCGAGCAACGCCCGGGGGGGGGGGTGGGGAGGGGGGGGGGCGGAGTTAATTAGGCTTGTCTAGAAATTGCTGTAGGTAAAAATAATTTTAAACATTAAAAAGAAAGGGTTAAACAGTGAAAAGGACGAACAGACAGGCAATCTGCGACTAGATTCTACCCAAATACAGACTGGTCAAAGTAGACTTTTTTCATGGCCAAATTTGATGGCTGTTGTTAGGGGAGCGTAGTATTTACCAGTATAAGCAGAGAGTAGAGGTGTACAGAGAGATCTCACTTCCGCCAAATCACGAAACCAGGTCGCTACGGTAACAAGAAACTGAAGAATTGAAAGAGACCGCCTTCACCAAAGATAGTGTGTACATCTGTTTACTGTGGTTTGTTCTTATTTTTGGGCTGATTGAGACTATTATTGTAGAGCTGTCTGTAAGCTCCTACGCCCCGTGGAAATGCACAAACGGGCATTGTTTACCGCAGCGACCTATTTTCCGCTCCATCCTAAAGCGGGCCATTCACTACACAGTTAAAGAACTGTACGCGGCCTGCGGATGGCCTCTCGACGGCCGGCGGGCAATCCGCCAATGGCCTCCCGGTGACCTTGTACTTTCACGGGAGGCGTTCAGTTCAAAATCAGAACAAAACGTCTGGCCTGTCGACGGCCTCCTGAATTCAAGCCACGCCAGAAATTTAACAGACGGCCTCCGGGACTAGATACTAGTTGCTCAAAATAAAAGTATAACAAAGTCAAAATTATGTAATTATGACTTTAGAATCTTCAACAGCATCAAATGTTAGTACAATTTGATACCAAACATTAATATAATAATAATAATAATAGTAACAATAATAATAATAATAATAATGATAATGATATTATTACTACTACTACTTTATTATGCGAGGAGAAAAAAAGGAGGAAAGGAAGTGGGGGATTGGGAGGGGGGGGGGGCATGCGTGTATATAAGTTGTGTGTTCGCATAGTAGGCGAGGCCTACAGTGGAAACATTTCCACCCAAAACTAGGCCAACTCAGCCAGCCAGCAAGGGAAAAAGAGTGGTGAATTTCAATGACAGGATAGAAATGATTGCATTGTATCTATTTATAGACTCTATTATTTAGAGAGCAGACATTAGAATTCATCCAAAAATATAGGAGCAATGAATGTCTTTGGAAGATAAAGTCTAAAGTATACAGCAACAAACAGATGAAAGATCAAGCCTATGCCGCCCTCGTAGAATTTGCAAAGGGCATTGTTTTTCTATTAGGGGACTGACTATCTCCAGCAGGCGATAATAACTATGTTTCCTCATCCATACGGACATAATTTTGGAAATCAATGGAATAAGGCGTCAATTCTTTCAAAAGACGAATATGAGTGTACTAACTCTGCCGAAGAAGCCATTGTTTACACCATAACGATCTTGTTCTCTTCTCTTTCCTCAACAAAAAACACACTGTTAAGCAAGCTAATGCAACTTCATTTTGAAAAGAAGCCATTTTGATTATGTGCATAGGCCTGTGGCCTGTGAACTGTGCAATGTGGGGGTTCAAAGAAGCCAAGCGTGAGGCTGCCTCTCGCCCATCCGCAGGTCATCGAGAGGCCGCCCGGAGGCCGCCTCTCGTCCATCGAAAGGCCGCCGGGAGGACGCGTACAGTTCCGGCCTCTGGCCTTCGAACTGTGTAGTGTAACAATGGTTTCGCAGAGCCTCCTGTATCTCGCAATGCAAATCGACCAATAGTGAAACCTCTCTATACATACATACTCGCTGGTATAAGCTCTAGCTGAACAATGAACATAGCTCAGTATTTTTCTCCACAACATGTCTCACAACATTCAATGTCATGAGACTACACAACATGTCTCACAACATTCAATGTCATTAGACTACACAACATGTCTCACAACATTCAATTCTGCTTGGATGGCAATGGAGATGACCCTGACTGAACGCGATCCAAACTCAGTAATAAACAATAGAATGTTCTTGAATAAAACACATTTTCGGTCTGATTTCACACGGCTCGAGGTCTGACATTTCCCCCTGTCACTGTTTCAATCGTTTCGGGTGATTCTGTTTCTGACTTTCCCATCTGTTTTGGCCATCATTCATCCTTTGTGAATCAGAAAACGTTTCGCGTGATCTATTTTTATCATCATGATATAGATGACAGCTTTTTTTATGTTTTTTGTTTTTTTCAAAATAGGCGGCACATTTTTGTGGGCCCATGTAGATTGTTAGGTTCCTGTAATAGACCTGTGCACTTACATAACGTAACCTACGATTGTGTTACGAGTTTTGATAGCGTGACATCCTTGCTGAGGTTTACACTTCACTGGCAACAAATATCAAAAGTGAAGTACAAGTATTAAACTCATTCAAGTCATAGTATCAGCCTCGTCCATCCTCCCCTACATGGCCAGTCAATCCAAGAAACAAAAAATCAATCCTTACAAGAAACAAAAAATCAATCCTTACAAGAAACAAAAAATCAATCCTTACAAGAAACAAAAAAGGTCACGGAGGGTTGAGGGCGGGGGGCGGGGGGGGGGGGTGGAGGTGGGAGGAGAGGGGTAAAGCGGGGGGCGAAAGACTTCATGAGAGCTAAATTATAAATGATTCAAACTTCGCTCTGTCCACCCCCCCCCTCCCCCCTCCCCCCCCCCTCTCTCCTCCCGTTTCTCTTTCCCCTCCCCTCCTCCCCTCTCTCTGTGTCTCTTTCGACCTAAGAAGACAAAATAATTTCCAAAGGCGCGCACTCCCCTGTATACCTCACACACTCCCCTGTATACCTCACACACTCCACAGTATACCTCACACACTCCACAGTATACCTCACACACTCCACAGTATACCTCACACACTCCACTGTATACCTCACACACTCCACTGTATACCTCACACACTCCACTGTATACCTCGCACACTCCACTGTATACCTCGCACACTCCACTGTATACCTCACACACTCCACTGTATACCTCACACACTCCACTGTATACCTCACACACTCCACTGTATACCTCACACACTCCACTGTATACCTCACACACTCCACTGTATACCTCACACACTCCACTGTATACCTCGCACACTCCACTGTATACCTCACACACTCCACTGTATACCTCACACACTCCACTGTATACCTCACACACTCCACTGTATACCTCACACACTCCACTGTATACCTCACACACTCCACTGTATACCTCGCACACTCCACTGTATACCTCACACACTCCACTGTATACCTCACACACTCCACTGTATACCTCACACACTCCACTGTATACCTCACACACTCCACTGTATACCTCACACACTCCACTGTATACCTCACACACTCCACTGTATACCTCACACACTCCACTGTATACCTCGCACACTCCACTGTATACCTCGCACACTCCACTGTATACCTCGCACACTCCACTGTATACCTCGCACACTCCACTGTATACCTCACACACTCCACTGTATACCTCACACACTCCACTGTATACCTCACACACTCCACTGTATACCTCACACACTCCACTGTATACCTCACACACTCCACTGTATACCTCACACACTCCACTGTATACCTCACACACTCCACTGTATACCTCGCACACTCCACTGTATACCTCGCACACTCCACTGTATACCTCGCGCACTCCACTGTATACCTTGCGCACTCCACTGTATACCTCGCGCACTCCACTGTATACCTCGCGCACTCCACTGTATACCTCGCGCACTCCACAGTATACCTCACACACTCCACATTATACCTCACACACTCCACAGTATATCTCGCGCACTCCACAGTATACCTCACCCAGGCTGATGTTCTGATGCTCACATGTAATCTATACACTATTTAAATATCTCCTCCAGCATTTTGCACGGATGAAGAGAAACGTTGGTATTGTGTGTGAAGGTTATTTCATCCTTTGTACAAACTGTTACATTGTCTCATCATTGTACAAACTGTTACATTGTCTCATCATTGTACAAACTGTTACATTGTCTCATCATTGTACAAACTGTTACATTGTCTCATCATTGTACAAACTGTTACATTGTCTCATCATTTGTCCAAATTGTTACATTGTTTCAACATTTGTACAAACTATTACATTGTTTCATCATTTGTACAAACTGTTACATTGTCTCAACATTTGTCCAAATTGTTACATTGTTTCAACATTTGTACAAACTGTTACATTGTCTCATCATTTGTCCAAATTGTTACATTGTTTCAACATGTGTACAAACTATTACATTGTTTCATCATTTGTACAAAATGTTACATTGTCTCATTATTTGTTCGGACTTTTACATTGTGTCAGCATTTGTACAAACTGTTAAGTTACTTTGTCTCATCATTTGTACAGGCGGTTACATTGTCTCGTCAGTTGTAGCTCACAAACAGTTATCAAGTCAGGATTTGATTCACTATCATTGTTTATTGTGCTTGTATCCGGCAGGCCAGTGCCTTCGATGCTGACGATCCCGCTACAACTACGTTCAGTTACATGGTCAATGCTGTGATTGGTAACTCCAGCAATGTTGGTGAGCACGCCATCATTAGATTATACAGTCATGTACTACAGTCATGTTGCTATGACAACACACAATCGTTGACTCGTGTCAGATAGTGACATTAAAAAAGATACTAGTGAATAATTCATGAGATCCTTTTCTAAAAACAAATAATTTCATAACTGGTAGATCCTTAGGAACAATTATTGATGCTGAGAGATCTAATGAAGAGCTATCCATGTAAAGTGACCGTGTGGACAGAACGGTGTACGTATCTGTTGACAGACGTAATTATAGGCCACTATACACCATCTCTTGAACTTAGTTTCTGTATCTGATCTCTAGAATAATCATAACGTGTCTTTAAGTCGTCGATAGTACGTCAGATCTCCACTCTTCATTCAGCACAGCGCAAGGGCTAAGGGGAAGCTTCTATACGCCAGGACTATAAAATCTGTAATCTGATCAAATTTCCTCGCTGTGAGAGGATTTCTCATGATCATTTATTCACACATCATTATTTAATACTAAACCTCCATATGGACAATCTAGAAAACGATGACCAACAACGGAGAACTTACGTGCATTAAAACAAAATAGAATATTCAGGAACTTTTTTTTTTTTTTTTTACAGCATTTAAGAAAGATAAAGGCGAAAACAAGAACGCAAACAAACCCAATACTCAGATTAGAATACAATAATGATACATATTTTATGTCTTGTGTGGAATGTCATAATATAATAACATCAATAATAATAATGAAGATTCAAAACATTTATTTGCTCAAGTCGCTTTGCAAAAAGTCTTATTCTCTCCATCTGCAACTTGCCTCTCTCTCTCTCTCTCTCTCTCTCTCTCTCTTTTAAAGGAACCAAAAAAAAAAAAAGCCCAGCCAGCCATGAGCCAAAGTCTGCATTGTCCTGTGTTACCGCGTCATAATCAAGGTCTGGGCGTCGGCAAGCGTCGGCTTCTCGTGATCTGTCTGTGCTCACCGGCGCTGGTCAGTTCCCGTCCCGGCGTATTAAAATTTGATGGAAGTGCATCCCAATCCCAATATGGCATCGTATTTATAATGCCCGCTCGGCCATAGTCGACAATTCGAATGCTCTGGCATAGGGCCTAGACCTGAATAATTGGACACAAAAAAATTTCTAGCGCGGCTAATGTACGCATAGAAACCAAACAGATATCCCGGTAAACCACAGAAGTTACTCTATCGTCCAAAGCTACATTTTATTAAGTTTGACCCAGGTTGAATTTATCGGTGATAACACGCGCCTAGCTCATAGTTTATTTGAAATCCGAGACTCTATTATTGACGATCTCACTAGGATGCGTGCATCGGAGTATAATAAAATTGGTATCAATACCCGGTAAAAATATGAATTTCCTGCTAAAATTCTAACCGGCTACTTTTTCCAGGAATTCTATAATAGTTTTGATATAATTTTTCAAAGGTGATGAGATAAGTCAAAATTGTGAAACTCGTGCTGAATAATTTTAGTCCATCAATAAGACGTATTTCTGTTAGTAACAACCGTTATGACGAGCACCTATATCAGGCGGGAAAGGTACCGTATTGAATACTCTTGAAAATGAACCCGAGTTTCTGCCTTTCTGGCGGTTAACAAGAAAGAAAACATAAGACATGATGCAGGAGCTGGATATATCCACTGGATACAATTTCCAACTGACCAATCAAAACGCGCGCTTCCTCACAGCAATTTTAATATGAGACATTGTCAAAAGGTCGACCATAATACATGTTACTAATAACGGGTCCTGCGCTATCGTACACAAGGGAAGTAATTCAGGTCATGGCAATCAGACCAGTCTAGTACCTATAAACCTTAATGAGTAGCCGTACCTTTTTTTCTCACGCGCTAGCGTTACAATGAAAGCACATTATTTAAATAAAAATCGTTCATACTCTCGCATAGCGAAAGCCTAAAGATTAGCAGGAAGAAATCTCTGCTATGTGTAATGTTTTGTGTTGCAGGTGACTGGCAGTTTGGTGGGTCCAAAATGGACATGCTGCAGTTTGCTCGTGATTTTGATCTGGACATGGGCGACATGGAGCGTCACATCTTGAGGGTGAGAATGCTAGATAGTTGAGTAGTTGTTATCACCACATTCTTTCACTGTTTTCATCATCATCATCATCATCATCTCTACTGACATCTACATGGTGACTGTCACAAATAATTTTGTCATCATTTCTACTGTGTGAGTGGGGAGTGTCACTGTGTGAGTGGGGAGTGTCACTGTGTGAATAGGAAGTGTCACTCTGTGTGTGGGGAATGTAACTGTGATTGGGGAGTGACACTGTGTGAGTGGGGAGTGTGACTAAGTGAGCGGGGAGTGTAACCGCAGTGAGTGGCGAGTGTCACTGTGTGAGTGGGGAGTGTAACTGTAGTGAGTGGAGGGTGTCACTGTGAGCGGGGAGTGTGTAGCATCTGCGGGCTACCCCTTGCCCTCCCCCGGTTTTGTTGTTGTGCTGGTGGCTGAGCATGTGTCCACTACTTTTTTCATTTTATTGTTGACAACCTCAGCTGTTACATATTGGGGGCTCGTCCGGGATCCGACCATATTCGAGCGGACCAGATCAAAATTACTAGATTTATTTACATAGTTTATTGTAGAATATCATCGACAAGCTATCTACAACGTGTCGGAGGTTATTGGAAGGCTTAGCCAGGAAGCGGACGCTATGGAGCTCACAGGGCAGGAGAGACGGGACTACCTCCGTGAAGGCCTAGAAAGAGAAAGACAGCTGGAGGCTGAACGACAGGCTCGGGAGAAGGAGGCTGAACGACAGGAGAAGGAGGCTGAACGACAGGAGAAGGAGGCTGAACGACAGCTGGAAAGGGAAAAGATGAACCACGAGTTGGAGATAGAGAGGATGCGCCAGCAACGTGGAGGCAACGACTCAGCGCAGAAGACCGACGACCACGCCAGTTCTAAGAGACCCAAGCTACCTGCATTTCAGGACAAGAAGGACGATCTGGATAGCTGGTTGCTGCGGTTTGAGAGGTTTGCCGAGACAGCTGAATGGCCCAGATCCACCTGGACGACATCACTGTCTGCCCTGCTGACCGGGAGAGCTTTGGAGTGCTTCTGCAGACTACCGATCGACGAAGCCAAGGACTACGACAAGGTCAAGGAAGCGTTGCAGAAGAGGTACAACCTGTCAGAGGACGGATACAGACTTATGTTCAGACAAGGTAAGCCTGAAGATGGAGAAGATGTTGGAATGTTTTTGACCAGGATCAAGACCTATCTAGAGAGGTGGATAAAGCTGTCGAAGACGGAGGAGACCTACGAAGGAGTGAGAGATCTGTTCGTCAGAGAGCAATTCATGGATGCCTGCCCACCAGACCTTGCAACCCATGTGAGGGAGAGGAAACCAAAGACGCTACAGGACATCGCAGATTCAGCGGAGGCGTACCTGGTAGCGAGGAACCGGACGCTCAGCGGGAGCGCCAGACTGCAGAGCCGGCCAGTGCGACAGAGGCCCAACGGAGACAGAAGCCCACAGGTCTGCCATAGGTGCCAGAGGCCGGGACACAAGGCGACGGAGTGTCGTGCAAAGTTAAACGACAAAGGTGAGTTGAAATGTTACCTTTGTAGAAAGCCAGGCCACGTTCGGAGGATGTGTCCAGCCCAGAAGGATATGGGTCGAGGCAAGCCGAACAAGGCGGCGGCGGCCGTAGTGATAGCGGCGGACGAGTCGTCGAGACAGGATGCGACGACGGCTGACACCAGCATCAACGTTCAAGCGGTAATGAAGGACGGGAAGCTACAGTTAGCGGTGCCTGTTACTTGCGGAGGATGCAGTGACGGAAGGACCGTGGAGAAACTGAAGTTACCAGTGATGAAGGGCTTGATTGGAAATCGAGCAGTAGATGTCCTAAGAGATACCGGCTGTGAAGGTGTAGTGGTGCGGCGAGCACTGGTGGACGACGGACAGCTCACCGGTGGGAAGAAACTTATCGCGAGGATCGATAACTCCTTGCTAGCGGCGGAGGAAGCCGTTATCGACGTGAAGACGCCTTACCTGACGGGCAAAGTGACGGCGCTGTGTCTCCCGCAGACCATCTGCGACCTAGTAGTCGGGAACGTGGACGGAGCGAAGGATCCGTACGACCCTGATACTGAGGTGATGGTAGGAGCGGTGACCACGAGGGCCCAGGAGAAGAGGAAGGACCGGTCTACGTCGCTGAAGGTGCCGAGGGCAGAACGGCACGCGGGAGTGGATAGAGAGGAACTTATCCGACTCCAAGAAGAAGACGAAGTCATTAGGAAGTTAGAGCAGAAGAAGATCCCAACTAATAGAAGCAATAAATCTGTTCATTTTGAGAAACATGGAGGAGTACTGTACCGGATCTACAAGGACCTGAGACAGGCAACGGTTATAAGGCAAGTGGTACTACCCGAGAAACTGAGAGAGTATGTACTGAGTGTTGCCCACGACTCGATCGTCGGAGGACACCTCGGCGTGAAGAAAACCAAAGACAGAGTTATGAGCAATTTTTATTGGCCTGGAATTGAAGGTGACGTCGCGAGATACTGCCGCTCATGCGACATATGCCAGAGGACGGTGAACAAAGGAGCGACCCCAAAGGTGCACCTGCAGAGTATGCCAGTAGTGGACGTACCATTTAGGCGAGTGGCCGTGGACTTAGTAGGACCTATCGACCCCCCAAGTGAAGGTGGACATCGGTATATCCTGGTGTACATAGACTACGCTACTCTTTACCCCGAAGCCACACCCTTGAAGAAGATCGACGCAGAAAAGGTAGCAGAAGCCTTAGTGAACATCTACAGCCGTTTGGGTGTGCCCGAAGAGATCTTGTCGGACCAAGGGACCCAGTTTATGTCAGATGTCATGAAGGAAACGAATAGACTACTGGGAATTCGACAGTCGACCACTACAGTCTACCACCCTATGTGCAACGGGTTGGTGGAGCGATTCAACGGCACACTGAAGAAAACATTGAGACGATTGTGCGCAGAGCAACCCAAGCAGTGGCACGGATACATCAACCCGCTGCTCTTCGCATATCGTGAAGTTCCCCAAGAGTCGACCAAGTTTGCCCCATTCGAGTTGCTGTATGGGAGAACTGTGAGAGGACCAATGCACATCTTACGACAACTATGGACCAAGGACGTAGAGGAGCCGGAAACGAAGACCAGTTACCAGTACGTCATGGAACTACGTGAGAGGCTGGAGGACACATGGAAGTTAGCGACGGAAGAACTCTCCAAGGCTCAAGGTAGACAGAAGACCTACTACGACCGGAAGGCGCGAGAGAGGAAGTTCCGCCCCGGAGATGAAGTGTTGGTGCTACTGCCGACGAACACTAACAAGCTCCTAGTCCAATGGAAGGGACCATATAAGGTAGTCTCAGTTGTCGGTGTTAACGACTATAGAGTCAAGATGGGTGCAAAAGAAAAGACCTTGCACGCCAACCTCCTCAAGAGATACATTCCAAGGACGTCAAAAGCAGCAGCAGTGGCAATGGAACCGAGACCTATTGTGACCGAGATGTGTGGGATGGACAACAGTAGGAGAGATACCACGCCTGAACATGTCAACGCCATAAAGGACGGCGGCGGTGATAGTGCTGAGACTGTACTGGCAGAGGACGACATGATGGACAAGAGTCAACCCGTGGAGTCAGCTGGCATGACAATCATCGAGGAATAAGACCTGGGAGGCGACAACGGTGGAACGACGGAGGACCTTGCCGACCTAGGAAGCTGGGACCAGAATGAAGGCTACAGAGATGTCCAGTATGGAACGCAACTGACATCGGAACAACGTCAAGAACTCTGCGATGTGGTGAAGAATTACCAGCACGTCTTCACCAATCTCCCTGGATGCTGTCAGTTGGGTGAACATCGCATCGACCTGACCACAGAAGTACCAGTTCGTCAACGACCATACCCGGTGCCCTACGCTATGCGCGACTCATTGAAGGAGGAGCTTAGCACCATGGAACGGCTGGGCATCATTCGAAGGAGCTCATCAGCTTATGCTTCACCTATTGTTGTCGTCAAGAAGAAGGACGGATCCAACCGAGTCTGCATCGACTACAGGAGGTTAAACAAGATCACAGTATTCGACCCTCATCCGACAGCAGCGCCATTAGAAGTGTTTCAGAGTCTCTCGAGAGGAAAATTATTCTCTCGGATTGACCTGAGCAAGGGATACTGGCAAGTGAAAGTTCGAGAGCAAGACATTCCCAAGACGGCGTTCGTCACCATGGGCGAACACTATGAATTCATTCGGATGCCTTTTGGGATGATGAACTCAGGAGCCACGCTGAACAGGATCGTAAAGCCATTGATCCGTGGAATGAACAATGTGACAGCATATGTGGACGACCTGCTGATTCATACAGAGACATTCGACGAGCATGTGAAGACTCTCAAGGACTTACTGCAGAGGATGGACCAAGCTGGATTAACTGCAAGACCATCGAAGTGTCTGATTGGAACGTCTGAAGTAGACTTTGTTGGACACTTAGTGGTAGAAGGTATGATTGGCCTGTTAGAAGAGAATGTATGTAAGGTACGAGACGCACCCAGACCCACCACTAAGAAGGAAGTGAAAGCATTCTTAGGATTAGTGGGATATTACCATGAATTTATTCCTAACTTTTCAGCGATTGCATCACCATTGTCTGATTTACTTAGAAAGGGTCAGCCCAATATAGTTCAGTGGGATGAAACGCAGGAGAAAGCGTACACCTCTTTGAAGAATGTCATTATCTCCAAACCCGTGTTATGTTTGCCAGATTTTTCCAAAGAGTTTGTCTTAGCAACTGATGCATCAGATCGCGGATTAGGCGCTAGTCTTATGCAGGAACACGAGGGAAAGTTGTACCCTGTGGCATATGCTAGTCGTAAGCCATTGCCTCGTGAGACAAAATATTCGGTCTCAGAGCGCGAATGTTTAGCTATTGTTTGGGCTGTAAAAAAGTTTACTTTGTATTTGTATGGAAAGGAGTTTGTGCTCCAAACTGACCATCGGTCATTAGAGTTTTTGAACTCTGCCAAGTTTGACAGTCCAAAGTTATTACGATGGAGTTTATTTTTACAGTCTTATCGATTCAGGATTCACTACGTAAAAGGCAGAGAAAATGTCTGTGCCGATTTCCTGAGCAGGGTATTTTAAAGTAGTACACTATCAGTGAAATGCATTGTAACCCATACTTTTGCCTACTAGATGAATTTCTAGGACGGCAGTATTGTACTGTAATTGGGGACATAGTTCATCTGTGACTGAATATTGAATTGATGGCTGATAGAGAGTCATGATGTGTTAGTCACATTTTGATTTTATGCTATGTCATATTAGTTACCAATGGAACTTGGTGTAATTTTTGGAAAATGTAACCCAAATGGGGACTGCGAGCAAGCAGTGTTTGTGTTATATTGCAATGTTGTAACTTGTTTTGACCTAATATGATGAAGAAAGACCCTAATCAGTGGTCGGTATGTATTGGTATTTTTGCCATTGTACGTATGAGTTATACATTTTGGAGATAACCATGTTATGTACAACAAGTTATATGCTATGATTCGTGCACGAAGCATTATGTAAACGATGGGCCATCGTTTCACCTTATATGATTTGTAATAATATCATTGACCATTGTTTCACCACAGTGGTGGCGTTGTGTTATTTTGACTAGTAGGCCTACTGTTTACTATTGGGAAGCAATGACGGTATTGTATTAGTTATGGTATTAGTGATGCAAAGTACACTGCATTGTATTGTATTTGTGATGACATTCGGGAAGACACTGAAATTGTTATTAATTGTAATAGAATTAGCAACTACCTTTGTGAGATTGGGAGTGCTATAAGATTATTTCACGATAGTGCAGACGCTGTATAATGTTTTTGGAGTTGAAAGATATTCAACTTAAATTGGGGAGTTGTGTAGCATCTGCGGGCTACCCCTTGCCCTCCCCCGGTTTTGTTGTTGTGCTGGTGGCTGAGCATGTGTCCACTACTTTTTTCATTTTATTGTTTGTCATGATTCAGATGTTGTTAAAACTCACGCAGAGAGTGAGTTGTTGTTGTTTACCAGGGCCATGAGAAATTGGCTGGTGGCCTTGAACGGCCCTCGCGAATTATAGTTGGTGAGTAAATAAATGTAAAGTTAAACTGTTAGATGCACGCTTGTCGGTTTTAATGTTCGTGATTAATAAGTAATGGAGTAGGGGTGAAACAAGGTGGGGCTAGTTGACATTGTTAATTATGACTAGACAAGTTTTTGCACGTTAACTGGCTGGTAGAATAGTGCAGACGTATTACTACAATTAAAATGGTGGGAGGTTTCGACCTATGAGATAGCTGAACTAATTGGGCCAGCGGACTAGCACGCTGGGTAGTTAGATAGTATAAGACATCGTGTAACGTTCAGATTTAGGGAATACAGACGAGCAGAAGCATCGTGTCGTGAAGTATCTCCGGTTGACCAGTACCTGAACTGTGTGCTTTGAAGACAAGAAGTCCTTGCTAACGGACTGACTGAGCTCTAGAAAGAAAGGTCTGAGTGGGCTGACCTTTGAAAGCCCACGCTGCGCTATATTGATGTTCGCGCCTACCAGTAGGCGTGACCAATGGTACTATATCTTATTTATTCAAGCATAATAGAGATCGGAGATAGAGAACTACAGCCTCATAGGAAGACTAAGGAAACCCCAGCTGGCACTCGACCACGAGTGTCCTGTATCATAGATCTATTGCCATAGTATGATTGGAATAATATAGCACATTGTTGATGAATTGAATAGTGATTGTGCATAAAATATAGTCTTTTGGCAACTGCTTAAATTACCTACAAGCCGAAGAGTGCTTCTGTAGGCTTTGAACATACTGGGCTCTCCTAACACTCAAGCCCATATGATTTAGGGAGAGTTTGCCTGGCGACTGGCCAGTGGCGACTCAACTGTCACTTTAAATTGATATCTAGTTTCGTATAATATACCTATTTGCTATTGATTGCAGTACTTCCATAGTTACATGAATATCATTGGTTAAGTTATTAATTAGAGTTTCTTTGGTTTGAATATATACCCCTTTTGTCTTTTGTTTTGTTATTAATATTTATGTAAACTATGGCCTGACCGGCCTGACATATATATGCTCTAGTTATTTAATACTTTTCTTGTGTGGTTGTGTCCGAGTGTGAGTTAGCTGCCTCTCGTGCAGTCGTAACATCCCCAAGACCCTAACTCTGCTCGTGACATTGTTGACAACCTCAGCTGTTACAGAGTGTAACTGTAGTGAGTGGAGAGTGTCACTGGGTGAGTGGGGGGGGGTGTAAATGTAGTGAGTGGAGAGTGTCGTCACTGTGTGAGTGTTGATTGTAGCTGTAGTGAGTGGAGGGTGTCACTGTTTGGGTGGGGAAGTGTAACTGTAGTGAGTGGAGAGTGTCATTGAGTGAGTGGGGAATGTAACCGTAGTAAGTGGATAGTGTCACTATGTGAGTGGAGAGTGTAACAGTAGTGAGTGGATAGTGTCACTGTGTGAGTGGGGAGTGTAACTATAGTGAGCGGGGAGTGTCACTGTGTGATTCAAGAGTGTCACTGTAGTTAGTGGGAAGTGTCACCGCTTGAGCGGGGAGGGTCAATTTGTGAGTGGGACTTGTTACTGTAGTGAGTGGGGAGTGTCACCGTGTGAGGGAAGTGTCACTGTAGTGTGTTTAATTGTTGTTTCGTTTGTATGGCAAATGCAGGAGGGAAGGTGGAGTTTGGAAGGGGGGAAGCGTACATTGAACGATGGAGAAATACGTGAATCTAGGTGGAAGCATGAACAAATGGGTGAAAGGGTGAAGAGGTAATGAATAGATGCAGTGTGGGCAGAAGGAATGTGTGAAATGAAAGGAGAGGGCTGAGACTGGACTAGTTGCCAGCAGACATGGACAGTCGGGTTAGATACGTCGTGTAAACTGATATATTTATTCTATGGCAGGGGAATTTGTAAGTGGATGGAAGAATTGTTGCTGATGATAGAATGAGCCACAGTTGTTAGTTGCAATGATTTTTAGGCGGAAAAGTGGATAGGGCAGTGTGATGTCATGTAGGAATATTACGGTAAATGAGTTACTGATGGAAAAATTATTTCACCAAAAAGAAAAAAAACCCTGAAAGAATGGACGTAGGCCATGGCTTACTAGAATATAAATTCTAGTAAGCCATGACGTAGGCCCTAATAAAAACATATGCAACAACATTCCGCCACATGGTTTTCTCCCTGGAATTCCCCCCCCCCCCCCCTGGTTCATGAGATTTTCAGTCTCCATCACTTTTTTTTTTTTTTTTTGGTTGTTTATTTCAAAATTTCGTTTTCATTAATACAAAAGCTCAAAATGGAATTTGTCAAATATTATGAACTGCTGAGAAACAGGAATGAAACTACTGCTGAAGACTGATAATAATAATAATAATAATGATAATAATAATAATAATATAACATTGCTATTGGCCGTCTTTACCACAACATACGCCTCAGCCAGCCCCTCGTTATGCAAGGCACCAGTCAGTGCATGCAGCAGTGTGAAGTGTTTCCCCGCGAAGCAGCATGTACAATCAGCGATGTTACGTTAGTATGACGTAGTCAGCTCTGGTGTTTGGACCCTGCAGCGAGGTTCTGACTAGCTGTGTCTCTCTGCACTGTTGGTTTGGGTAGTGCAGATTCCCACACTGTTTATCTTCACTTTGATTGCCAGATACTCGTCACTGATGGCGGCAGGCCAGAACTTACCGGTACAGGTACCCTCACCATTGACATTCAACCAGACAATGAATTCCCGCCAAACATCGCCAGCACGGTTACATCAGTGCAGGTAGGTCAAGTCTGCCATTGAGAGTGTGCGTGTGTGTGCATGTATGTGTGTGTGTGTGCGCGCACGTGCCTGCCGATGTAATTTGAGATCGGACCCGTAGTTAGGTTACTTGGACCAGAGTCAAACAGTGGTTTGCGAGTACCGGTGTAAGAGGCCAAAATATACCCCCCGCCCAGAATATACCCGGGGTTAAACTGGCCTAGCCCAGAATATACCCGGGGTATATTCTGGGCTAGGCCAGTTTATACCCCGGGGTTACTTTGGGCTAGGCCAGACGATACCCCCCCAGTCCAGATTATACCCCCTGCTTTTTCTTTAAAAACAAGTCAAGACCACAGTTTATTTCAGCCTGTTCTTCATCACTATCATCAGATATCATATTAAGACATACATGAACACATTCTTGACACCAACAAATCATAATGCAATTTAGAGAAAATAATAATAACAGTTTATTTCAGCCTTAGTTTACTTTGGTGTACATACATACATTCTCGACTCTGTAAATCATGATACATTTTAGAAGGAACAAACATGCCTTAAAATGCACTGATATACAAAAGAGTTGAGTATCCATTCAAACTGACTTGATTAGACTTCAGCATTAATTTCACTCGTGAGTGTTGATGATATTATTATTATTATTATTATTATTTTGATAGTTGATTGGCCATGAGTAAAACATGCATTGTATTTTTTGTTACAATGATGTAGAGAGAAAAGGCCAGAAAAGAAAACAGAAAAAAAACAAAAAAAACATAATGATAATCCAACTGACAGATAGTGCAATTCCATCATCCAGCAGACATAAAACTAAATAGGCACTAAATGTTTGCGACTGATGAACTCCACCTGTCCAGATCCACTTGAAACGTTACAGAATGCTAACCAGTAATAATGATAACAATAAGAACACGAAATCATGTTATTTACTCTTGAAAATATAGAGAAATATCAATATCAGAATCATCATAATCATCTTGGAAATTGCAAAGATATGAGAGGGAGTGTAAAAATGGCAGCGTATGCCTACAAATCATTCTAGAATTTATAAGCAGCAACGTATGTGTATCAACTATATATAAAAAACGTGTTAAATCTTTTCAAATATTCAAGTAAAACTGGACAGAAGGCTTTAGTGAAATACTAAATAGCCTTGACAGTTGTGTAGGCCGACAGAGTAAGTCCACTGAGACAAAAGTAGTGCATTGTAAAAGGTAATTAGATCTATAGCATGTTGAGGCAAAATTCAATGGATTATGTTACATTAACAGTATTTCTTGTTAGTGAGTATCATTCTTTGATAGGTTATTTGTAGAAAGATATACATTTCATGTACATTACGGTTTAAGACACTGGATTAGTTTGCAAGGTATTTGAAAGACTGAACTTATGTGTTATAACTTATAGTGAGTAAGGGAATGTCACTCGCGAGTGAAATGAAATAAAAATAAAAAAAGAAAAGACCTTGTCCGTCTTTACCTTCCTAAGCTTAACACGTCCCTTGCCAAGGGATTTAACAACTGTGTATTTGTACACAAAAAAATATTTAAAATGACTTCATTTTTATGAGTCCGTTAATTATTTCATCCATTGGGACTAAGTGTATGTCAGTGCCAAACAAACAGTACCGTGCAAATTTTACTCAATGGCAACCAACTACAAAAACAACTACAATATGCCAACGAACGTGAGTGACACTAATCCAGTGCCTTAAACCATGAGCTACATAAAATGTATACATTTCTACAAATACGCTATCAAAGAATTTACTAACAAGACATGTTCATGCAACATGATCCATCGAATTTTTGCCATAACATACTATAATTACTTTCTGCAATGCACTGTTGTCTCAGTGGATTTAATCTGTCATTTTACGTGTCTATCAAAGCTACTTCGCTAAAGCTTTCAGTCCAGTTCTACTTGAATAGTTGAAAAGATTTAACATTTTTTTTTACATGTACTTGGTACATACACACATATATTATTGCTGCTTATAGATTCTAGAATGATGTGTAGGTCATTTTTATATTCCCTCTTATCTTTGTATTATTCCAAGATGATGGTGATTCTGATAATGATTATATTCTCTTTATTTTCAAGAGTAAATAAGATGATTTGGTGTTCTTATTGTTATTATTGTATATTACTGGTTGGCTTTCTGTAACGTTTCAAGTGGATCTGGACAGGTTAAATTCATTATGTGAAACAATTTTAGTATGTATTTAGTTTTGTGTGAAGTATTTAATGTCTGCTGGATGATGGAATTGCACCATCTGCCAGTTCAGTTGTTAAAATGTTGTTGTTGTTTTTTTCTCTATGTATTCTTTCCTGGCCTTTCTCTCTGCATCAGTGTAACTTTGTATGTAGATCTAATTGTTCCGACATATCAAGTACATTTCTGATTTTCAAAAATTAAAATAAGATTCAGATAACTTTACACTTATGAGTCTTATAATTAGTTCATACCTTGCCACTAAGTATATGTTAGTGGTGCCAAACAAAAAAAAATTACAATACATGTTTAACTTATGGACAACTATTTATAAAAAAACCAGAACAATAATAATACCAGCGGACACAAGTAAAATTAGTGTTAAAGTTTAATCATATCAGTTTCAATGGATTTTCAATCCTTTTGTATATCAATGCTTTTTACGCATGTTTATGTCCTTTTAAATGTATCATAATTTACAAGAGTCAAAAATGTATGCTTCAATATGATATCTGATGACAGTGATAATGAACAATTCAAACTAAAGTTGAAATAAACTACGGTCTTGACTTGTTTTTAAAAAAAATTAGGGGGTATAATCTGGACTGGGGGGGTATAGTCTGGCCTAGCCCAAAGTAAATCCCGGGGTATAAACTGGCCTAGCCCAGAATATACCCCGGGGGATATTCTGGGCTAGGCCAGTTTAACCCCGGGTATAGTCTGGTGGGGGTATAATCTGGCCTGCTACACCGGAACTGAGGAGCTGAGTTTGTAGTCAGGCGGCAGTCTCTCTCTCTCTCTCTCTCTCTCTCTCTCTCTCTCTCTCTGTGTGTGTGTTTCCTGAGAATTGTGGTCTGCGGACTTGTTATCAATTAAAAATGAAAAATGAAAGTGGGACCGGAGTCTCAATATATATCCCCTGTCCAAATGATGCTGTCCTCATCTTGGCAGGGGGGTATTATCAATCTCTTTAAATGGCAAGCAGTGGAGTTGTGCTCATGTCCAAACATCAACCACCCGTCTTTTAGATGATGTCATTACTGATCTCTCCGTGGATTATGAAACATTGGCTTTGTGTTGTGTGAGGTCACATAGCTGTAAATGAGAATTGGCTGTTGCATTGGACAGGGGAAAACTTGGGTCTTGAATCTGTAGTACAAAACAACAACAACAATAAAAAAAAAAAACATGCTGTATTTTGTTTGTATGATTAGGTAGACGAAAAGCAACCTGCTGGGACTTTTGTGTCCAGGCTGGAGGTGACAGATGGCGACACAGGGGATGAAGGAGTTTTGGCCTTTGACATCACAGGTAAAAGTTTGGACTCGCCTAGTTATGTATTTTCATCACTGGTAAAGGTTTAGACTCACCTAATTGTGTATTGTCATCGCAGGTAAAGGTTTAGACTCACAGTATAAATGTATTGTCATCACAGGTAAAGTTTGGACTCGTCAAGTTATGTATTGTCATCACAGGTAAAGTTTGGACTCGTCAAGTTATGTATTGTCATCACAGGTAAAGTTTGGTCTCGTCAAGTTATGTATTGTCATCACAGGTAGCCTACTGGGTAAAGTTTGGACTCACCTAATTATGTACTGTCATCACAGATAAAAATTTGAACTTGCCTAGTTGTATATTGTCATCACAGGTAAAAGTTTGGACTCGTCTAGTTACGTATTGTCATCAAAGGTAAAAGTTTGGACTGTCCTTGTTATGTATTGTCTCACAGGTAAAAGTTTGGACTGTCCTAGTTATGTATTGTCATCACAGGTAAAAAGTATGGACTGTCCTAGTTAAATGTATTGTCATCACAGGTAAAAGTTTGGACTGTCCTAGTTATGTATTGTCATGATAGGTAAAAGTATGGACTGTCCTAGTTATGTACTGTCATCACAGGTGCATTTGGGACTTATCAGCCTAATTATATGTGATCACCACAGGTGTAAAGTTTAGGCTTGATAGCCTAATTACTTTTTGCTTTCTGCAGATTTTCACCTTTTTTTTTAATGACTACTGCAGCAACTTTAGTAACTTTCTCTGACTTGTCACGAAAAGTGGATGTGCACAATTTGTTTGAATGGTGGATGTGCACAGTGGGTGTGAAGGGCAGATGTGCACAATGGGTGCCTTCCTTGAATCTTTGTTAAGTGTGCTTCGGCTAGACATACACATATTATATGTTTGTATGATATATGAATTATGTAAAATGTACAAGTGCATGTGCCATGTAACATTTGTAAAACAGATGTATTCTGACATAGCCTCATAGCATTCTATGCTTGGCATGTTGTCAGCAAAATACGGTGGTGAGATAGCCATGTGTGTCTTTAGAAGAACTTTGCATTATGTTGCCTATGGCACAAGATATTCTGCAAACTTTAACTAGTAGTAACAAGTACTGTCTGTCAATAAAACATGAGATTAAAATAAATTCTGTCATCTGAGGAAATGAGAGGTTACCTTCGCAGGCCCTGATGCAGACAGGAACATGTGGTATTCTCTAAGCTATGTGTATCAGGCACACAACGATTTCTTCTGTGTTCTGTGACATTGACTACCAGCTGCTGGGAACTTTTGTTTTTCTTTGATTGTTTGAGGAGAGCACATGTTTAGAGACATTGCTAAAGTTTTCAGCTACTACAGGGTGTGTTAAAGACAGTGCAACTTTGCAGCACATTTTGAACTGTGTCGACTGTTTCTGTCAACAGAAACCTTTGAAGATTTTTGTCATTGTCTAAAAATAAATTGTAAAGACCAATGATGATGTTGTTTTTTTTTTTCATTAATTTATTACTGCATGTGAAACTCTAACATTGAGGGGAAGGACTGTGGCATTCTGTCTTAGTGTCAGTGCTGTTTTGTTTTGTTTTTTTTCCTACTGCTGGGCAGTGTATTGGGCAGTTCACTGGGCAACTGTTTGTAGTTTTATTGTTTTTTCCTTTTCAGGAGGGAACACTGACAATGCATTTGCCATTGATGCCATGGGCAACATTACCACACAGCTTGAGCTGGACATAAACACTGAGGACATGTACATGCTGACCATTGAAGTCTCGGACTCGGGCAACAATCCAATGTACGTGTGTATATTGTGTCAGAACATTTGACATTTAGGGCCTTGATGCTCTGAGTCAAGACTTGTTAGCTAGATGATGGTGTGAGATGTAGACTAAACTGTGGAGTTAAACATTACCTGGGGGCCTGTAGTGAGACTGTTAGCAAGATGATGGTGTGAGATGTAGCTTAGACTGTGGAGTTAAACATTACCTGGGGGCCTGTAGTGAGACTGTTTGCTAGATGACAGTGTGAGATGTAGCCTAGACTGTGGAGTTAAACAGGACCTGGGGGCCTGTAGTGAGACTGTTTGCTAGATGACGGTGTGAGATGTAGCCTAGACTGTGGAGTTAAACATTACCTGGGGGCCTGTAGTGAGACTGTTTGCTAGATGACAGTGTGAGATGTAGCCTAGACTGTGGAGTTAAACAGGACCTGGGGGCCTGTAGTGAGACTGTTTGCTAGATGACGGTGTGAGATGTAGCCTAGACTGTGGAGTTAAACATTACCTGGGGGCCTGTAGTGAGACTGTTTGCTAGACGACGGTGTGAAATGTAGCCTAGACTGTGGAGTTAAACATTACCTGGGGGCCTGTAGTGAGACTGTTTGCTAGATGACGGTGTGAGATGTAGCCTAGACTGTGGAGTTAAATAGGACCTGGGGGCCTGTAGTGAGACTGTTTGCTAGATGACGGTGTGAGATGTAGCCTAGACTGTGGAGTTAAACATTACCTGGGGGCCTAGTGAGACTGTTTGCTAGATGACGGTGTGAAATGTAGCCTAGACTGTGGAGTTAAACAGGACCTGGGGGCCTGTAGTGAGACTGTTTGCTAGATGACGGTGTGAGATGTAGCCTAGACTGTGGAGTTAAACATTACCTGGGGGCCTGTAGTGAGACTGTTTGCTAGATGACGGTGTGAGATGTAGCCTAGACTGTGGAGTTAAACATTACCTGGGGGCCTGTAGTGAGACTGTTTGCTAGATGACGGTGTGAGATGTAGCCTAGACTGTGGAGTTAAACATTACCTGGGGGCCTGTAGTGAGACTGTTTGCTAGATGACGGTGTGAGATGTAGCCTAGACTGTGGAGTTAAATAGGACCTGGGGGCCTGTAGTGAGACTGGGACAATTCTGTGTCACTTGGTGAGTCAATCAGAGTTCAAGTCTGAGTCAAAACAGATAGAAAACAGACTTGATTCAATGATTCAATGTGCATCAGGTGAAGATTTATGAGGGAATGTAAGTCTTGGTTCATTTGAAGGTTTTATTATGTCATGGTCAGATCCAAAGGTAACCCATAGGAGTGACAAAGAAAAATAATATTGACTGAATCATTTTAATGTACATATAATGGTATTTTCCTGGTGACCTTTGACAGTTTGTTGGCAACCAAATTATAACATTCTGAAAAGCTAAGGGTAATGACATTCATTAATCCAGCCAATTCTGGCCTTCATTACTGGGAAAAATTCAACGTCAGACAAAATTGTTCATGACAAAAGAGAAGATTTGTCATTTCTAGAGCGCTAGTTAGATATTGTGTAAATGATCCAGTCTGTTTGGTCTCACAGGACTGTTACAACTAACATCACTATCAATGTTATCGATGTCAATGACCACCCCCCTCGCTGCACCTTTGGATTCATGGAAATTGAAGTCCCAGAAAATTCCACAGTGGATGGCAATGTAAGTTTTCCTGACTTTAATAGTAACAAAACTCCCAGTCATTGGAATCTATCTTTCATTCTTTCCTCTTCATTCAGTGGGAACAGGGTCAAATTCTACAGTCTGGCATCTGGTTATCAAAAAACATTCTGTGATGATAATGTCTGAATCACTTTGGCATACCATTCTTAAAAGTTGGGTTCTTGTCATCCAGAAAATACGCTTTTAACTTCAGGGTATTTAACCAGTATTTAATTTAGAATTCCAGTATTTTCAGTGTGGCAAACACCTAGACATTGCAGTATTTTCCATCATTGTCATGGTTTCTGATTGTACAAATGAGAACGGAGTGGGGACTATAATGGTTGCTTTATTCCAGCTCACCATGATTGACTGTATGGACGAAGACCCAACTGATGTGCTGACTTACATAGTCAGACCTCCAGTAGACTCCATCTTTGAGTTTTTACCCATGACTTCAAACCAGCTTGTATTGAGTAGCAGTAAGTCTCACAACCATTTTTTACATGTTGACTGTCATACCTGGGAACATGGAGAGGGAACCCTAAGGTGACCTTGATGAGAGGTCAATTCTGAGCAAGGTTAAGGTCATACATTTGCTTATCAATGAAGTTAGAGGAAAATTTATTTGTATAGCCTATCAATAAGATTTTCACTTAAAGCTCTTTCAGATTTGTTTCAGAATGTTTCTCAATCGTTATAAAAATGCGTATTGTACCAGTGGATAAACTGGTGTATTAATCCCAAAATGTTTAAGCTGTCAGTGTGGAGCATAGAGAATACTTGAATGACGCCTTCCCCACAGATCAGCACTAGAGCATTCAGCTGAAGAGCAAAGGGCAGGGGCAGATTCAGTTATTACACGAGAGCTACAAATCTTCAAAAACTGATGTGGTTGAACACAAAAGTGTCAAAATGTACTGCTGGAAATATACCAGGTTGTGGAATTCATAATCTTGAAAAAAGAAATTGCTTAGAAAAACAGCTAGTTAAGTATGAATCTATAGAGTGAAATACGAAATCAGAGAAAATCAGAGGAAACAAATATTGTGACTGCAGGTATTTCTTAACAGTCAGCTGCAAAAATATACTAAATAGATCCACTACAGTGTAGAACAAACAAACATGTACTGTTGAAGAGTTTCCTTGAGAGAAGATTGTGGAGTGCACATAGACCTGTTAAGTGTTGTGAATGCATATTGACCTGTTTAGTTTTGTGAAGTGCACATTGACCTGTTTAGTTTTGGTGAGTGCACAGAGTCATGCTTTTTTGTAAGTGCACATCAACCTGTTTAGGGTTGTGAAGTGCACACTGACCTGTTTAGCTTTGTTAGGTGCTCATTGACCTGTTTAGGGTTGTGAAGTGCACATTGATCGGTTTGGTTTTGTGAAGTTTGTCAAATTGGAGAGGATGAAAAAATGCACGTTGACCTTCAAAAACACTTAGAAGTCTAACATTATGGTCTTGTATGTAGGCTAATGATGCAGCAATACAACTTTTGAGATTTTTTAATTCTATACAAAAACTTGTTCATTGTACTGGTTAGATCCACACACAGTGTGTTAGACTGTTTCCTACTTTTATATTTTCTAGTGATTGGAGATTTATTATTAGAAAATTAAAGCCACCAAAGGCCAGCAGATCCAAACTTAAACCATACCAGAGCCATAAAATCTGTCTGTTTAATTGAGATGAAAGATGCACAAGCAGAAAGCTTTCCTAACAGATCAGAGGTTTATTAACAAATGATGTACTTAACACAAATACGAACGTGAGAGAATGTACATTTTATCCATTCGACAGTGCTGGATTACGAAGTTAATCAGACCTACGATGTGATGATCGATGTCAGTGACGGTAACAATACAGTAACTGTGATCATCCGAGTCAAAGTCGAGCCAGTCAATGAGCACATGCCTCAGTTTGCCATGAATGAGACCGTATCAATTCCAGAAAACATGCTGGTCACCAACCCTTTTTTGATGAGCTTTACAGCTACAGATGGTGATCTTAGTCCTCACGATATTGTAAGCTACAGCATTAGATCAGGTATGTCAGTGGCAAATTCCATGCCTATAGGGTTACATTTTCCTAGAGTAATGTAATCAGTAGTTACATTTTCCATTAAAACCTAAACATTTTAATAGTTAACACTTGGATGAGGAAGCATCATCAAGTATCCCTACACTTAAGTTGACTTTAAAATGTAAATTTAACAAATGGATTGAAAAATTGTTGTTTTTTGCATTGTATTGGTGTCAGAGAGAATTCAGCCATTGTACACCATGAACTCCCACACACTTGTGTAGCTAACATGGTTGTGGCTGATTCTCAGATTTGTTTGATTAAGTTGGTATGTTACAAAAAGACAATAGTCCCATTGCGAATGACGTCACAGGGTGTTTTTGTTCTGTTCTTCCGACACCTAAGATGGTCGGTGGATCAGCTGATGAGTGTAACTTCGAGATATGTCTAAGCGGTTAAAATGCCTGCTGTTTGCATGCAGTTGACTGTTATGACAGGGGTGGAAAGGATAGACCCAAGCTGGTCAGATTCCCTACCATGTGTGTAAACAAGGGAAAGGAAGTGAAAGAATTGACCGAACGTTTCCCATGTGCATGTACACACGTGCCATTGTTTACTGTAGTGAATTACTTTTAGTTCGCCGCCGGTTGGTTCGCGACGCCTCAAGTGCTCGCAATACAAATCAGCTAACGAATCAAAATCAATGCTACTATCGCCATGGTTATGTGTCGGTCCTTACACAAAAGATGGCCAATATGTGCAATGGGCCTATACTGCCTTGGTGCACAGGGTGCACTCTCCTGAATATCAGATCAAGTTTCCTGAGAGGAAGTGCGCAGATCAGTACATCAGAAATGTATGCTGGGCTGTAGTTTGTTTATTGAAAATGCTCTTTAAAACAATACATTTTAGTTAAAAAGCAGTACATTTAGGGTTGGTTCCTGCATGCATTTAGGGTTGGTTCATGCATACATTTAGGGTTGGTTCATGCATACACTTAGGTTTGGTTCACACATACATTTTGGTTTGGTTCACACATACATTTAGAGTTGGTTCATGCATACATTTAGGTTTGGTTCACACATACATTTTGGTTTGGTTCACACATACATTTAGGGTTGGTTCATGCATACATTTAGGTTTGGTTCACACATACATTTTGGTTTGGTTCACACATACATTTAGAGTTGGTTCATGCATACATTTTGGTTTGGTTCACACATACATTTTGGTTTGGTTCACACATACATTTAGGGTTGGTTCATGCATACATTTAGGGTTGGTTCATGCATACATTTAGGTTTGCTTCACACATACATTTTGGTTTGGTTCACACATACATTTAGAGTTGGTTCATGCATACATTTAGGGTTGGTTCACGCATACATTTAGAGTTGGTTCATGCATACATTTTGGTTTGGTTCACACATACATTTAGAGTTGGTTCATGCATACATTTAAGGTTGGTTGACGCATACATTTTGGTTTGGTTCACACATACATTTAGAGTTGGTTCATGCATACATTTTGGTTTGGTTCACACATACATTTAGAGTTGGTTCATGCATACATTTAGGGTTGGTTCACGCATACATTTAGGTTTGCTTCACACATACATTTTGGTTTGGTTCCCACATACATTTAGAGTTGGTTCATGCATACATTTAGGGTTGGTTCACGCATACATTTAGAGTTGGTTCATGCATACATTTAGTGTTGGTTCATGCATACATTTAGGGTTGGTTCATGCATACATTTAGGGTTGGTTCATGCATACATTTAGGGTTGGTTCATGCATACATTTAGGGTTGGTTCATACATACATTTAGGGTTGGTTCATGCATACATTTAGGGTTGGTTCATGCATACATTTATGGTTGGTTCATGCATACATTTATGGTTGTTTCATGCATACATTTAGGGTTGGTTCATGCAAACATTTAGGGTTGGTTTATGCATACATTTAGGATTGGGTCATACATACATTTAGTATTGGTCCATGCATACATTTAGTATTGGTTCACACATACATTTAGTATTGGTTCACACATACATTTAGTATTGGTTCACACATACATTTAGTATTGGTTCATGCATACATTTAGGATTGGTTCACGCATACATTTAGGATTGTTCATGCAGATTCTCTGACAAGTCAGGACACAATTTGCATAAAATTTACTTGGGTGGGATATATTGAAATGCAAGATATGTCCTGCATCACACAATTCCGCTCCATGTTCAGGCATGTAGTGAAATTGCAGCATGTTATAATTAATGTTAAATCTGAGACATGTGTGATTTTGACATAAACTTTGCTTCATTTTTCTAGTTTGGTTTGAAACCATGTGAGAATGATCAGCGAGATATTTTCACTCAAATTGTCAGATAAAGTGAAGCGGCTGGGAACACCACTGAGGTGTACATAAAAGTAGAAGTGATGGTGTAGTCACTGTTTTCTGCTGCAAAAATGTGATTCATGTTTTACAAAGTCAGGAAACTGAGGGAAGATGTTAAGTTCTCATAACTGTACCATTATGGTCTTGTCAGATACTTTAAAGAGATTGGTTGATAGATGGACAAAGAAAGACATGCTTAAGAAACTAGACAGATCAGACAGACAAAGATGCATGCACATAGACAGACAGACAGACAGACAGACAAGCAAGTCAATACATCCAATCCAGTCACACTGTGAAGGTATTACAATGACCAGCATGCACACTTGTATTTCAGTGTCCAACAATGGCATGTCCCTGTTTCAAATTGATGGCATCTCCGGTGCATTGTTCTTGCTGTCAGAGTTGGATTATGAGTCACTGCCCATGGGAGACGAGAAATATGAAATCGTCATAGAAGCAGTTGATGGAGGAGGCTGGGTGGTAAGTGCTGGTAAAAATCTGAATGTTGAGTTTTCACTGTTGGTGTTGGCCTGTACAGATATTGACTGTATTGATTCTTGTTCCCAATACTGTATCATTAATGGGCAGTTCAGCTATACATGATACAGAGGGTTTGGGATAAGTCAGACGAGTGGATTGATGTGTGCTGTGTCTGCCCCAGGGCACAGGTTGCGGATGTGCAGCAGTTTAGAAACAGTGATTGTTTCTTTGCAAACTGGCAGTTCCATCCAAACTGATTTTCATTATTGCGGTTGGGGGGGGGGGGGGTGTTATGTCTTTAGGCAATCCTTATGTTTCAAATTGGAAAAATTTATCTCTCCTTTGGAAAGTCACAAAACAATTGATTTAAGTCAGAAGTTGAAAGAACATAAACAATGACACTCATTAGAAATGATTGTTCCATTTATTGCAGTCTGATGATATAGAAAATTTTCTGTCCATTATCTTTCACATTTTGAAATTGGAATCACAATACATGTATAATGTATGTGCTGATAATGTTGTCAGATTTTATTCTTCTCTTTTAGTCTAATGCCCCAGCCAACTTGCTTAGGTCAGTTGATGTTGATTTGTATATATAATTGGAAGGATCACCATAGGTGTGGACTCCCAACATCAAACTGACATTTGGCACAATATTGTAACCACTTGATCTATGTAGGAACAATGTCATTCCTATGGGTAAACTTGATGTCACTCCTACACATTAGATTTCCGTAAGATTGCTGGCTGGGGCTGTATCTTGTTATGTTGTCATTCATCACAGAACACTGGACATGATAAGAGGATTTTGTTTTTATCATTGCAAATGTTTTTAATTTTTAATGATCGTTGATTGTTTGGGTTCCCAGGGTGTTGGCATGGTAACAGTTATGGTACTGGATGCCAATGATCGTCCACCAGTCTGTATGCCGTCTTTCATCTCTGTGGATGTGAATGAAACAGAAAGTAAGCATTTTACTGCAAGGCTGGGATTGTCTCACATTTTTTTTCTTACTAGTTTTTCTTTGCTTTCTATTATTGTTGTTGTTATTGTTGAATTACTTTTAATACCATCTGGTTTTCTGTGCCAATATTTATGTTACTCCCCCTCCAAAGGAAGAAACTCAGACCAGCCTCTGAGAGAAATAATTTGGTTATGATCCTACCTTGAAATCATGAATTTGGTTTCACTGTCATCTTGGTCAGATTGGAATGCATGCTGTATTATGTAAGTAATGGTGGTCTGGCAATAATGTGTAGAATGTTTATTATGTGCTTGTGTGAAGAAATTTAATTTATGCCACTTTTACAAGATATGTATAGATTTAGATCAGTTCTGCAAATTGAGATGTGTCAAATATGATTATCTGTTAGATCCTGCGGACAGTTACTATGTAGGTCTTGTGATTAAGAATAGACTTGCTGCTCCAGCTGCTCTGATTCAGTGAAAATATGAGGCGAATTAAAGTTGTTGTGCCTAGTAAGTGCTCAGAAATGCAAAGCGGGAGTGAAAGAAGGAAGAAAGAGAAATGATCAAGATGGGATTTAATCCCGCGACCTCTGCCGAAGCACCCATCGCCTTGCCAAGAAGAAAAAGCGTGCTTAAGCGATCTGTTTTCTTCTTGGCAAGGCAACGGGTGCTGTGGCAGAGGTCGCGGGGAGAGACGGAGTGGCCAAACGGTCTTCTCTCCTCCTAACTATCTGCCTTTGCATCCCAAGTGTAGCACTACAAGAATGTCCCTTCTTAAAATATGGCAAACAGAACAAGAAAAAGTATGTTGCAAAGCCTTGCATTATGATCAAATGATAAAGAAGTTGTGTGTGCCAGAAGAATTAGAAATAGAAGGAAAACAATTATTTCTCAGACACTAAAAGCTTTGTCAGGTTTGAAAAAAAGTCAAGTCAAGGTTATAGACAATTTTCATAGGACAGCCAACCCGCTGCTTAAATCTGTCTCATACTTTTGAAGTCATAACTAGTGGCTGATTTAGTGATAGATCTTTTATTCACAGTATTTTAATTTTTTCTTCAACAAAATGATTGACCTCAGCTGGAAATTTCACGTTGTCAATGTTCAACTGTACTGATCTAGAGAATGGAACTGCTGTAACCTATAATTTGACACAGCCGTCCTCAAGCACAGATTTTGTTGTGAGTGGGGATGAACTTCAACTTGCCGTGGGAAGTAAGTCTATTGCAAAATGTGTTGCATTTTTGTACTTGTTGTTGATTTATCCCCCTCTTTTAGAATCAGTGGATCAACTTAGATCAGAGATCAAGTTAGATCAGAGATCAAGTTAGATCAGAGATCAAGTTAGATCAGAGATCAAGTTAGATCAGAGATCAAGTTAGATCAGAGATCAAGTTAGATCAGAGATCAAGTTAGATCAGAGATCAAGTTAGATCAGAGATCAAGTAATAGTTGGTTTATTGCTTACTTAAGTCATTATTTTCATTCATGTTTCTATTTTTGTATTATATTTCTTATCTGATGTTCATTACAAATCCATTCAGGTGTAACAGGTCAAAATAGACCCCCTGCCTAGACTATACCCTGGGTATACTTTGGGCTAGGCCAGTCTATTACCCCCCCCCCTCCCCCACAGTCCAGATTATACCCCGTACTTTTTTTTTTAAACAAGTCAAGACCACAGTTTATTTCAGCCTGAGTTTAAATTGTTCTTTATCACTGTCATCAGATATCATATTAATCCATACATGAACACATTCTTGACACCCATAAATCATAATACAATTTAGAGGACATAATAATAACAGTTTATTTCAGCCTTAGTTTAAATTGGTGTACATACATACATTCTTGACTCCTGTAAATCATGATACATTTTAGAGGCAATAAACATGCATTAAAATGCATTTATACAGAAGGGCTGAGTATCCATTCAAACTGATATGATTAGACTTCAGCATTAATTTCACATGTGTCTGTTGATATTATTGTTATTATTACTATTATTATTTGATAATTGGTTGTCCATGAGTAAAATAAACATTGTATTTTTTGTCACAGCGACGCAGAGAGAAAAGAAAAACTTAATAATAACCCAACTAACAGATGGTGCCATTCCTTCACCCATGATGTAATCCAGCAGAAATTAAATATTTCACATAAAACTAAATACATGTACACATTTAAATTTTTTTCATGTGATGAACTCCGCCTGCCCAGATCCACTTAAAACATTACAGAACGCTAGCCAGTAATATACAATAGTAACAAAAGAACACCAAATCATCTTATTTACACTTGAAAAGAAAGAGAAATATCAATGTCAGAATCATCATCATCATCTTGGAATAATACAAAGATATAAGAGGGAGTGTAAAAATGACAGTGTAGGCTTATTTGTAGAAAGATACATATTTCATGTAGTTCATGGTTTAAGACATTAGATTAGTTTGCAAGGCATTTGAAAGATTGCAGTTATGTGTTATAGTGAATAAGGGTGTGTCACTCGCGAGTGAAATAAAATAAAAAAGAAAATCAGAATGTTATATCCTTGAATATTTTGTGTCTCTGAATTTGGGAGTATAATCTGGGCTGGTGGGGATATAGTCTGGCTTAGCCAAAAGTATACCCCAAGGTATAAACTGGCTTTGCCCAGAATATACCTGGGGGGCATAAAATAGGCTAGTCTGGCAGGGGTATAATCTGGACTGCTACATGGGGGTTAAAATGGCTTAGTCTATTGTGTAACATTCTATAATTACTTTATACAGTGCACTGTTGTCTTTGTGGATTTAATCTGACAGTTTACACAGCTATCAAGGATACTTTACTAAAGCCAGTTCTACTTGAATAGTTTGAAAGATTTAACACATTTTTAACATAATATAGTTGATACATTGCTGCTTATAGATTCTAGAATGATGTGTAGGTCATTTTTACATTCCCTCTTATCTTGATATTATTCCAAGATGATTCTGATATTGATATTTTTCTTTATTTTCAAGAGTAAATAAGATGATTTGGTGTTCTTATTGTTCTTTTTTTGTTCCAGCAGGCTTATTTTTCTTGACTTACCTGAGGGGAGAGAGCATGTGATAGAAGGAGTGAGAATGTGATGGGAAGAGAGAGAGAGGGGGGTGGGGAGAGGGAGTGTGGGAGAGAGAGGAATGAGTTTTTATTACTTGTAAAGCGCATTGAGCATTTATTGGAAATGCGCTATATAAATGTAATTTATTATTATTATTATTATTATTATTGTATATTACTGGTTAAGCATTCTGTAATGATTCAAGTGGATCTGGACAGGTGGAGTTCATCTTGTGAAAAAATATAGTGTGTTTTTAATTTTATGTGAAATATTTAATTTTTGCTGGATGATGGAACTGCACCATCTGTCAGTTGAGTTATTAAAATGTTGTTTTTTCCTATGCTATGTGTGTTCTTTTCCGGCCTTTTCTCTCTGCACCATTGTAACTTTGTATGTAGATCTACTTGTTCTGACAAATCAAGCACATTTCTGATTTTCAAAAATAAAAATAAAATACAGATGAATTTACATCAATAAGTCTTATATTTATTTTATTCCTTGCCACCAGGTATGGTATATGTCAGTCATGCCAAACAAACAAATACAATACATGTTTAACTCATGGACAACGAATTATAAAAAAACAAAACAAAAAAGAAAAACAATAATAATACCAACGGACACAAGTAAAATTAGTAAAAGTTTTAGCCATGTCAATTTGAATAGATTTTTAATCCTTTTGTATATTAATTTTTAATGCATGTTTATTTCCTCTTAAATGTATCTTAATTTACAAGAGTCCAGAATGTATGCTTCAATATGATACATGATGACAGAGATAGTGAACAGTTTAAACTGAGGTTGAAATAAACTGGTCTTGACTTGTTTAATCCTCTACCCCCTAAATACGCCGAAATACGCCGATTCGGGACCCTTATCATATCTCGAAATACACCGATTTAACATGCGTCTTTATAAAAATCTAGCCAGCCGTGTTCCCGCACCTGGCGATATCTGCTGACACTTCCACTATAGTTTAAACAATAAGGCATGTTTCAGTGAAAACCGGATGTTTTTACCTTGATTTTTAGATTTTTTGTGCTTGTTTGAAGTTAGATGATTATTTTTACCATGATTTGAGATGGATGATGTACCCAGGTTGTTCTGAGAAGAAACTGGAATACAATATGATGGAGATTTGTATGGTTTGCAGACTTACTTGTTTTGTTTTTTTATGTCAAAATTTGTCCATTTGTGCATGTCCTGTTCAAATTTCATAAAATTCTGATAAATAGTTTTGCCACAATGGTTTTTCTAAAATAAGTAGGTGTAAAATATACGGAGTTACCCCCCATGTTGTAGGGAAATGGAATAGAATGGCAGTGGGGTTCTTAAGGGGTAAAGGGTTAAAGAAAGGAATAGGGGGTATAATCTGGACTGGGAGGGTATAGTCTGGCCTAGGCCAAAGTATACCCTGGGGTATAAACTGGCCTAGCCCAGAATATATCCCGGGGACACATCCTGGGCTAGACCAGTTTAACTCTGGGTATAGTCTGGTGGGGGTATAATCTGGCCTGCTACACTGGTTCAACATATCCTACCTTGTTTTTGTTTTTTTTTAAATTAAAGCAAATCAAATTGATGATAATGAAAATAGAAGTCATGTTCCTCAGTTCAGTGTATCTTTATTTCATTTCTACAGAGAAGAGCATACTAATTGGTTTATTGCTTACTTGAGTCACCATTTTCTTTCATGTTTCTATTTTTATATTATATTCCTTAGCTGATGTTAGTTTTTTTCACCTACATTGGATCATGTTGACACACGAGTCTAGGTCAGCCTAACTAACTTGAGCTGAAATATTAAAATCATTCACAATTCACAATAAGTTTTCCTTTATCAACAGGAGCTTTAGACTTTGAGAACCAAACCCTCCATGTTGTCACTGTGGAAGCCATTGATGGAAGTGTAAACCCAATGACCAGCATGCTTACCATTCTTGTCAATGTTATCAACCAGAATGATGGCCCACCTGTGTTTGCTTCAAATGTGTCAGCCACTGTTCCAGAAAATAGTACAATTGGGAGCTCTGTCATAGGTATGTTCTAGGAGTGTGTACACTCTGATACTTGACTAACTCTGCAAACAGATATACAAAACCAGCAAACAGCAGGTAGGTCATTCAACTTGTACTGTATTTATAAAGGACATCATATCACATGATATGTCTCTAACTAAATGGTAGCATCCATATAACCTGCCAAGAGTTTTGCTTCAACCTGAATGTTCTAGAATGATGGAAATTAGACATCTGAAGTGCAATCAGAAAATTGATCTCAGCTTAGATACTGTAGGTTTTGTAATGATTCCATATTACATGTATTTTAACATTCTCAAGCACAATTATTGGTCTGGAGAGTCAGTCACCATGACTTCACAGTCATGCAGCTTTGAGTCATGTCAGGGTCCCTGTACCTTTCACCTCTATACCTGTATCTGAACTGTCCTGTCACCTCTACACCTATGTCTGAGCTGACCTTTCATCTTTATACCCATGTCAGAGCTTACTCCCCCCCCCCCCCACTTTCCCCTCCCCGATACCCATGCCTGAACTGACATTTCACCTTTTAAAGTCGTGTCTGAACTGACCTTTCACTTCTATACCCATGTCAGAACTGACCTTTCACCTCTGCACTCATGTCTGAACAGACAAGAATGTCCACACAAAGACCTGCTGCCACAGACCCTGTGACAGAAACCTCAGTCACTCATTTTCTCCAACAGCTCTGCCTTTAAATTAATTGTGTTTGTATGCACAGTTCTAGCAGTCATTTATGGGCAATCACTTTACAGGATACCATTGTCAAGAGAAATGAATATTCTGACAGTACTGTAGTTCAAATGTACAAGAAAAGATTTAGGAAAACTGTAACCAGCCCCAGTAGAGGCAAAGAATTTTCACAAACTGCCTGAACACCAGCTGACATTTTGTTGTAGAAGATAATTCTTATACAAGATTTGATGACATTTACATATTTTGGGATATTTTTTCTTCACGTTTTTCAAATAACATCATGATAACAAACTAGTCTTTGCTGTTTGTCTGCTAGATGTGACAGCTACTGACCCAGACGGGGATGATCTGATGTTTGGTGATCCTCAGTACTCCATTGTAGCTGGTGATCCTATGCAAATGTTTACCATAGATGCCGCTACTGGGCGTATCTTTATCAGAAAGCAACTGGACTTTGAAATGACACCAAATTATACCCTGACCATAAAGGTAAATAGAATGTCAAAATCAGCCATCATGTCTCGTGTTTGTCATCTGATGTTCCTTCATTAGTATCATGTTTGTAAGTAAAGTACTGTATCGAAACCCTCTCCATCCTAATCCATCATCTTGAATTTACATTCTATAACAAATTAAGGTTTAGTGCAAAAAAAAACAACAGCCAGTTTCAAAAATGTATTAGACCAAAACTATACAAGATTTTGACGCTCACCATGCCCGCTGTTGTGGAAAAACTATTAAAATTTTAGTCATGATGACATAAGCAGTGTTTTGGATTTGACAGTGTGCCAGCAAGGCGGTCAGTCTCACTGTTTATTCAACTGCCAGGGGACGGTCACTGTGAGTGAATTTTTGAAATAAAATGTCTGCAACTGCCATGGAGAATGCATTTTGACTTTACAAAAACCTGTTGTAAAATGCTCTTGCACAATAGTAACAGAATTTGTATAGCTTAATTGTAGAAACAATCGAGGCTTACCTGTAAGGTGATGATTGTTTCTGATTTTGACGATCTGTCGTCAGGAACGGAGTGGTAAGATGAGATGAACGCCGGCCCATACCAGTCACACTTTAGCCAGTCACAGTTGTGAGAACCTGGTGACGCTTTGCTTAAGTAATAGTTATACTATAAAAATGGATGTATAATTCATCCTATGTTTTCGGGAGGGATATCGGGAGGGCATCTTACCACTCCGTTCCTGACGACAGATCGTCAAAATCAGAAACAATCATCACCTTACAGGTAAGCCTCGATTGTTTCTACAATTTTAACTCAACTGCCGTCAGGCACTCCCGTGGTAACATGAGATTTTAGAGACACAACTGTGACTGTTCTCAAATTTATCAAAGATATTATACATAAGTCGGAAGAATTAGGTGGGTTCCTTGTTAGCATCTTTAATGTTGGACTTCAACTTTCACCAGTCATATTGTCTAAAAATAATGCAGTGGTTGGCAAACAGAGCATCACTAAAAGCATATCTATGTATACAAACGCTTGACACAGCTGTCAAGATGTAACAACATGATGTATATGCTGTCATGCAAGAATCATAACACAATAATATCAGAATTAGTGGAGCTTGTGACTATATACATATAATTAAGTACATTAAGTCACACAGTAGGTTATTCGCTGTATGAACAATATCAAAAGAGATTAGAATTTGGTCCTTGTACGAACCAGAAACAGTAGTGACTACAAAGATATGTATGCAGGAAAGTGTTCTATGTAGGTTTTTTCGGAAAATATGCCTCTAATAATTTTTGTCCAAAATTTGACTTAATTTCTTTCTTGTAAAATTTGGCAAAAGTACTTTCCTGGGACCACCCAGCAGCAGCTAAGATTGTTTTTACTGGTATGCCTGCCTTTAGCGTGAACGACGTGCTTGCTGCTCGCGTACTATGTGCAGTGAAGGTTTGTGTGTCAATCCCTGCCATTTCCATGACAGTCTTGATCCATCTTCTAATGGTGTCTTTGCTTACTGGCTTGTGGGGGACATGAAAACTAAGGAGTAATCGTGTACTTTTCTTCTGAGTTCTATAGTCTTTTGTCCTCTTCAGGTATTCTTTCATGATGTGCACAATGCATAAGCTTCTATTTTCGAGAAATGCTAAAAATTCTATCGGTTCCTGGTGATGACCTCTTCTAGAGTGCTTCAACAATTTGCTAATGTAGAATACACATTTGTCATCTGTAATTTTCATGTTGTCTATTTCTAATGAGTGAATGGTTTGACAACGCTGACCGGACAGAAGTGCTAACAACATAGTCAGCTTTAAACTTAACTCTTTTAATGTGAGCGAGTCATGAGGAAACCAAGGTTCTAGGAAATTCAGCACTTGCTGAGGGTCCCACGTAGCAGTTTGACTTTTCGGTGGAAGTGAAGGGTTTTGTTCAAATGCTCCTTTTATGAATCGTTTTACACAGTCCAGGTTACCGAAGTCATCTATGTTCAAGTAACATGAGAGGGCTGACCTTGCAGTACATAAGGCTGAACAAGAGGCCCCTTCAGTAAGTAACTCTGTCAAAAAATTAATTGCTGCTGCTAAAGGCGGCGAAACTGGATCCACTTTGACCCTAGCCGCATACCTTCTCCACTTTCTAATGTATGAATCATAGACTTTTTTGGTGTTTGGCCTCCAAGAGGCCATAATGACTTCGGTAGCCTTTTCTGAAAACCCCTGATCTTTGTATCTGTCCCTGATACTTTGCATACTAAGAGTCTGAGCTTCTTCTGTAATGGATGTAGAACATCCGGGTGGCTGGGGAGAGTTAACAGGTTTTTTCGTGCCGACAGTAGAACAGGGTTGTCGATCAGCTGTTTCATCAGAACTGGAAAAAATGCTTGTGTGGGCCAGAATGGCGCAACCACTACTCCTGTTGCTGAATCTCTCTTGATCTTCTGCAGCACCCTGGGTAACAGAGAAAATGGTGGAAATGCAAACAGATTATAATCTTTCCAGTGTACTGTGAAGGCATCGATCCCAACCGCTCCTGGATCTGGTCTGAATGACATGTAATTGTTAAATTGATAATTTAATCTGGACGCAAAAAGATCCATGTCAGGTGCATAGTCTAATATTTTAAGTGATGACTTCAATAGCTCTGAATTTAGTTTCCATTCCGTATCAAGATTAACATGTCGGCTTTCATAGTCAGCCTCTATGTTTTCAGACCCTGGTATTCTTGCCACAGAGAGCCAAATGTTTCGTTCTATGCACCATTCCCATATCTCTTTGGCCAATTCATTCAATCTCTCTGATTTACTCGAGCCCATTTTGTTCAGACAGGCCATGGCAGCTGTGTTATCCATGTAAATTTGGACATGTGCCTTTGTTATGTTCTTTGAAAATGTTTTTAATCCTAAAAATGCTGCCAGCATTTCAAGTTCATTTATATGCATGTGTTTGGCTTCCTCATGCAACCAAGCACCCCCTGTCCTAACACTTTCCCAAACTGCACCCCAAGCCTCCATGCTAGCATCAGTTTTTATGATGATTTTGGGGTCAGGCTGATGGATCGGGCTAAATGAACAGGCAATGTTCTGCTTCCACCATTGTATTTCTTCAGTGGCTTTTGATGACAACGTCATTTGTTTGTCCCACTTATTAGCATTGGCCTTAAGGGCCTTCATTTTTCCCTTTTCTAAGTGCCGATAATATAAGGGGCCATGCTGTACAGCAGGAAAGCTAGCTACGATTAATCCAATGAGTCGGGCTACGTCCCTTATTTTATTGAAACGATTGCTGGAAATCAATTCACAACATTGAAAAAGTGTCTCTTTTCTTTTCTCAGTGAGTCTGACTGTCATGTCTCTTGAGTTAATAATGAACCCCAGATACGTAATTTCTTGCATTGGTGTTAGCGCTGACTTGTCTGGGTGTACTATAAAACCTAACTGGTCAAATGCTGCAATGGTATCTCCTATGGTTGCCAGGCATTCTTCTCTTTCTTCTGCTATTAGCAGGGAGTCGTCTAGATAGCCTGTGATTGTGTGCCCCAAGCTGTGCAGATGAGCATAAATGGGTTTTGTGATTTTTGTAAAGCACCTGGGGCACTGTGCCAGTCCATTGCTGTAACATGTGTATTCGTACAGGTCCCCATGCCATAAGAATTTCAGATATTTTCTGTCTTCTTTAGCTATTGGAACGCAGTAGTATGCAGAAACCAGATCTATGCTGGCCATCCAGCAATTCGGTGCAACCAGATTTAATGCAGCTTTGAAAGTGTCCATTTTAAACTTTTTATATTCAACATTTTTGTTAAATTCCTTTAGATTCAGGATCATCCTATGACAGCCATCACTTTTCTCTCTGGTGAAAATCCCCGAAATAAACTCTCCATCCTCATGGTTTGATTTTGCTATTACTCCTGTTTTTAGGAGACTTTTAATTTCTTTATCCACTATTTCTTTTTCTTGACTGCTCATGAAATAACTCGAGTCAAGAGCTTGTTTGCTTTGTTCTATGTGGTCATTGAATTCTATTGTAGTACCTGTGATCATAGACAGGATTGTTTGATCTGATGTAAATTGCTCCCATTCTTCTTTACGATCTTTTATTTGTCCGGCCTGGAACCGGCCGACCTTGATTTCCAGCAATCGTTTGATTTCCTCAGAATCTTCAACTCTTACCTGTTTTCCTTCTATTGTGGTCATTATTTGCGCATCGCTGGTTTTCTGTTCCAGCCTCCTTGATTGGAAGCGTAGCTCGCTTGGCCCCGCCTCCTCTGGCCGGCTGTCTGACCCCCGCGCTTGGCTAAAAAATGCCCTCTATTTTTGCGGTTGTAATAGTTGGGTGCGTGGGGGGTACGCGAGCTGGAGGGTGCATAGAATGGTCTTGACTGCGATGTTAATCGCTTCCTTTCTTTGGCCTCCTTTATCTGACTTCTGAGGTCATCACCGTATAGCCACTGATTTCCATCGGATGGCATGTCACAGATACCCCGCATATCATATGGGAGCGCCGTTCTTTGTGATTCTTTCCTTTGTGCCGTGATTTTTTGCTGCGCATTCCCTAGGAACGACACGGCGTCTGTCAACCCTTTTATAGCCCTTTTTGCCTCAATGCCGCGATCTTTCCCGGATTTTGCCATTTCGGTAATTATGTCAGCCGATCTGGCTATGGCAATTGTGGCTTTGCTGACATTTTTCTGCAGACCTGACAGTTTCATGTCTGTCTTTTTATTATGTCCCCTTAGCATGGTCCAGATTTCTTTGTTCGTTTGTCGCACAGACAGAGCGGGACAGTTTTTCGGTTGTTTATAGGTTGTCACCTTTTCTTTTATTTTGTCTTCCTTGGGTGGTTCTGAAAACCGTTTTTCTATGAACAATGCTAAATTCTCCGATATGGGATCTCCAATCTCATTGTCCGCTTCAAATTCAGCGTTCGCTTCTTTAAACCAGTCAGTATCACTGTCTGAATTTTCCCCAGGGTCATGTTTCCCGGTAGGCGAGGTTTCACCTTCATCTGAGGAATTTCTGGCGATCGCCTCTGTGAGAAATTCCTCACCTGACGAAAGTTGTGCGGGGTCAGATGGTGCGACTTCTGTGGCTCTCCCTTTTCCCCCGCTCTTTTTTGCTGGTATTTTCTTTGTCTTTTTCATGCCTGATCGGCCCCGTGTTGGTGCAACTGATGATAAGGACGATGTAGATGACGAAGAGGAGGAGGATGAAGAGGAGGGCGAACGTTTGCGCTTCCTGTTTCTTTGCTGTTTCATAATCAGCAAGACATTTGACATTATTTCATTATTTCTTTCTAGAATTTCCTGAAGATTTCGATCATTTGTGGTGTCTGTTGTTTCTATTTCTCCCTCTTCGCGAATCGAAATCGCATCTTGATCCATTTTGTCGTGTGCTTTAACTAGTTGATTGGGAGAGCCAGGAAATAGTAATAATATGTTTTGCTGAAAATGTTTTATAACGGTATTCCGGGGAACTGGGACAAAGATATATAGATCTAGATCTAATATTGATAGAAATTTTCGTTGCTCAAAGGCTGTAATATAAATTTACCCAGAAGGGTATAATACGATTGCCAGGAGAGCTAAATAAAATAATATCCCAGAAGGCTGTATAAAACAATTGCCCAGAAGGCTGTATAAAACAACTGCCCAGAAGGCTGTATAAAACAATTGCCCAGAAGGCTGTATAAAACAATTGCCCAGAAGGCTGTATAAAACAATTGCCCAGAAGGCTGTATAAAACAATTGCCCAGAAAGCTGTATAAAACAATTGCCCAGAAGGCGGCAAAGCCAATTGTCCAGAGGACTTACGTACTTTGTTCAAAGGGCGGCAAACTGTTTTTGGGAGTTATCGAACCGTGGAAATTTTTGATGAGTATCAAGTGCCCAGAGGGCTGGGAGTTGCTAATCAACAAAGACTGAAATATTGTTATGGGATTTGGCCCAGAAGGCAGATGATTCAATGTCCCAGAGGGCAGAGTACACATAGACTTAATTAATATCGTGTTATGCAAGGTCGAACTTAATGCCAGTTAGATAATGAAATATCAAACTGAAACAGTAGGTCCAAGTAATTTTAACCACTAGAAATGAAACGAACAGTACTTTACCCTTCCGTAAGTATCGTCTGGGAGCCGGTATAATCCACAAAGAAATTATAACACCACTAGGCAACTACTAAAAGTAGCAGGATTATATTCCACGGTGGGAGAATTTACGGTAGCGTGTGAACTGGTCGAACGCTTCGCGCCAAGTGACTGGTATGGGCCGGCGTTCATCTCATGTTACCACGGGAGTGCCTGACGGCAGTTGAGTTAAAATTCAAATTTGACAAATCTTGTGATATGATATTGTGTCATTCATCTGATTTCATTGATTTGTGTGTGACTTGCAGGCTATGGAAAGGAGTGGGATGGGCATGGATACAGTACAAGTGGAAATCATTGTAACAGATGTGGATGATGAGCTGCCAACCTGCAACCCAAGTGCACTGTTTCAGATTGTGAACGAAAGTGTTCTTCCTGTACCTGTAGACATCGACCAGCTTAGCTGTACAGATGATGACACCTCCATGCTTACATACACCATCACATCTGGAGATACCACACTCTTCACTGTGAGCAGATTATTATCATATGCCTGGAAGCCAAAATCATAAACTTTAAAGTCAAAATTGCCATGTGAAATGGCCCATAAAGACTATACAATCTATAGAAAATGTGCATAATTTAAGATTTTTAAAATTGTCAAAGTAATTATATTTTATCTTTACACGAGACAAAGAAAGAACAAATCTTTGAACTGTATTTTGATAAAAATAGGCTTTAAAACTGCACCATCTTAACGCTCACCCTGCGCGCTACTCGCAACTCCCGCTTTCCGGTCAGTGACCTGACTCACGGAGAATCTTATCTGGGGTCACTGACCCTTGCCACTATTATGATGACCACATTCGCTGTCCACGTGGTTCGGTTTTTATTGATCGGTATGAAAACATTCGCTGCTATGCCTTATCACGCTTGATAATGAATTAACCAGCAAAACCTTAGCCTGATCTGACTTATGATTCCAAACTGACAGCTGTAGTTTTCATGAGAACGAAACATGATAACTAGCCACGCCCTCCCAAGCCCTACACAAATGGTTTCATCCTGATTGACACATACTAATAAACCAATGTGGGCATTTGGGGCAAAGATTATTTCAGAGCTTGCTTCTGATTGGTTCTTAGATACAAACAACTCCAGATGGTGGTCAGCGTGTGAGAAAATGAGATAATATTGCAAATTTGTTGAGCAACAGTTCGCATGTCGATGTTACATCATTTGAAAGTGTGGGGAGAGCCTTTGAAAGCTTAGTCTTTGTGATTCCGACCAGTGGTTCACTGGTTAACATATCCATGTCACAATGCGTTTGATTTAGAAGAGATACAGTGAACAATACGTCTCAAAAAGGTCAGTGACCCGACGTGTGAAAATACGGCTTGAGCATGGCCCGGTCAGCTTGACCTTGCCAACTTTTGCCGCCCGTGCGGCGTGAGCGCTTGTGAGTCAGTACCGACATTTGCCGCCCTGCGCAGGCTGAGGGTTAAATTTTGCTCTGATCCTCAGCTTGTTCACTTGTTTGAGTTGTAGGAAAATTTCTCATTCTAGAATGTTGTCCAATTCCTGCAGGTTTTATCCATTATTTGCTATTTTGCTTTTTAATGCCACTTCTTCCACAGACTGTGTTTCAGATATAACATATTAAGAAGATATACTTTTCACTTGTCTGTTTACACATAACCCAAGACCTTCAGAATTTAACAGAATTTGAACTCTGATATCTAAATTTGAAAATATATACTATCTATTTATAGCTATTTCATCTCTGCCTACCTGTCTATCTAAAATGTATTTATGTGTAATTATGGTGTACAAGCCAAGGAAATACCACCATTTCAAATCTCCAAATCAGAAGAAGAATCTCCCACCAGTCAAAAAGAAGATACCAGTAAAATTTCAGGCAAATCCGTGATGTATGAGTGATCATAGGTTTGCTGAAAAATCCTAAAGGTTTTTTACTATGTTGATTAAGTGTTTGATTTTATTTGTTCTATTTTATTTTATTTTTTCTAATTTTGTTCCTATTTTTTATTTTATTTTATTTTTTCTTTTTTCCTTATGTTATTCTTTATTTCTTACTTTATTTTATTTTATTTCATGTTTAGATGAGAGGAGTCTCAAAAGTTTTATCACACCTAAAGTAAAAGTGGAGTGAAATATTTCTTACTCAGTTTCAACAAATGTTCCTTGTTTCTATTAGTATTATGGCATTATGAATGGAGATTGCACAAGGAACATTTTATTTGTTGAGTCTGGGCATGAAATATTTTATTTTACTCCCATGACGGAAAAAAACTGATTACTGATTTTGATTAATATACGAGATGTATGATAATACATGTGTAAGGAAATCTATTCAAATTACATACACAACAATTTAGCAAGAAGCATTTTACAATTTCGGGTTGTGAGAGGTGAGGCAGAACTCGAGAGACTCAGTACATGTAAAAATGTTATACATTGTATCTCTAATACCCATCATGTGTAAAATATAAATCCTATCAGTATGTGACCTTGCTTCAGTTAGACTTTAGTGTCTTGGTATGATTCAGTGCTGTTATCAAGTGCTGTTTCATAACATGCATCAGTAAGACCTGTTAGACATTCTCATGACATCACACTTCATTTCATTTGATTTGATTCTAGAGTAGATACCCAGCACCCAGCATTACCTGGAGTTGAATCCCCCCCCCCTCCCCCCTGAATACTGTCATGTGAGCCAACACCCGGGCTGGCAGTGCCATGTGAGCCAACACCCGGGCTGGCAGTGCCATGTGAGCCAACACCCGGGCTGGCAGTGCCATGTGAGCCAACACCCGGGCTGGCAGTGCCATGTGAGCCAACACCCGGGCTGGCAGTGCCATGTGAGCCAACACCCGGGCTGGCAGTGCCATGTGAGCCAACACCCGGGCTGGCAGTGCCATGTGAGCCAACACCCGGGCTGGCAGTGCCATGTGAGCCAACACCCGGGCTGGCAGTGCCATGTGAGCCAACACCCGGGCTGGCAGTGCCATGTGAGCCAACACCCGGGCTGGCAGTGCCATGTGAGCCAACACCCGGGCTGGCAGTGCCATGTGAGCCAACACCCGGGCTGGCAGTGCCATGTGAGCCAACACCCGGGCTGGCAGTGCCACCCACCCAACATCTTCATCCCATCATGTCCCATACCCCCTTCTCATGTGCATATCAACTATCTGTTAAGTAACAGGTGAAAGAAAGTACAGGTAGGCCTAGTGTTAACAGTTAACAGTTCACAAATGCGTGTCCACTCAATGC
Organism: Onchidella celtica; assembly: GCA_963931925.1. Classification (NCBI taxonomy): domain Eukaryota; kingdom Metazoa; phylum Mollusca; class Gastropoda; order Systellommatophora; family Onchidiidae; genus Onchidella; species Onchidella celtica. The sequence goes on from OZ007572.1 coordinate 64,349,230, forward strand.
AGGCCCACTGTCCCAATTCAAAGCAACCGGAGGAAATAATGATGTCATGGGTCATTGTGAAAAAGAGGGATAGAAGTAAACATGAAGTGACATGAAGTAAACTCAAAAAATACTTTTCCATCATTTTAAATCTCCAAATAAAAAAAAAAAAAGAGCCTTCTGCCAGTCCAAAGGAAGTTACCTGTAGAATTTCAGACAAATTCCACATTTATGAGCGATGGTAGGTCTTATTACAAATTGTGCGAGTTTTTGTTACTACATAGATTTATTTATTTTACTTCATTTTATTTTGTTTAGTTATGTTTAAAGAAATTACTTGATTTCACTTTATTTTATTGTATTTCCTGTGTAGATGAGAGGAGATGTCCTGGTGCTAACTTCTCCTCTGGACTTTGAATTGGAACAATCTCACAGTCTGGTCATTACAGTCTCTGACGGGGTTATGATGCACGATTTCAATGTCACAGCGCTGATCAATGTACTGAGTGTAGATGAGGGTCCTCCAATGTTTTCTGAAAGTAGGTCAAACAAGACTGTGCTTCAGACAAATGTTGGAAAAGCTATTAACAAAGCATTGTAGCTCTATTTTTAACTCTGTTGTGATGAAATGTAAGAAAGTGAACTCTGGGGTGATTTTTTTTCTTCTATTTTTCTCTTTATTTACATTACTTTTGCCTCAAGCTGAAGAAGGCATGGACTGGTATATGTTTGAATGTGATTTTGTTTAGAATGTTGGTGTTTGTCAAGGTCATTTGAGGCAGATGAAAAATGATGAGATAAAGAAAACTGTTTTGAAATTTAATCATAACAATACTGAAGTAATATTAGGTAGTCCAAACTGCCCCGCTGAAGGGGCGAAATCCCGTTTTGGTATAATTTTAGGCCAGCACTACAAGGCTATTACTGCTGTGTGTTTATGTAAAACGGCGTGTATCCTACATCAAAATAAAGTTCAAGTCTTCCTCTGTCAAAGTATGTTATCTTTCGTATTGTTTAATATGTGTAGCCATGTGTGTTTATTGCTTGAACAAGACATAGCCCTCAGCCGCACATACCGATTTGACCCCCTCATAACAAAGATGTAGCGCACATGTTTGAAAATAACTCACACAGAAAGCCAGATAAATGAGGTTTAATTCAATGTATTTTTCATCCTGTTTTAAGTTGAAATTCTTTTAAAAATCGTTTGTTGAAAAGTTTGTTGATCGAGAAACTGGCGGAAACTTTAATAGATCAGGATCAAAATTATACGCAAATGAACCTCAGCCTTTGTATTTTCAGAGTATGCCAAAATTAGACTTAGGGCATCTTTCGGCGCGAAGCGCTGACTGCTTTCTTCTTTTTTTTAAAAAGTATAGTTGGAAATGAATGGGAAAGAATATCATGAACAATTTTGTTTGAATGGTCTCTGGTGGATATTTGACATAAAATGTGAAGTTTTAAATTCAGTTTTATTCCACTTTCCAAGGAAACTAAATATTTTTGGATTTCTGCTTTTCTGCACCCAAACTCTGGTTAAATGCAGAGCTTGTTCCACTCTTATCTCTGAAAGTTTCGGCATTCAAATCAGAAGTAAAGAAAAGTTACAGTTCAGGCAAGCAATAGTTTTGTATTTATCCATTGTCTCTGCAGCTGTTTGTGAATGACTGACCGTGATAACTTGTTAGCTGGCTGGAAAAAAGTTACTGAAAAGTCAAGCATGCTGCGCATGACCTTGACATGGAGTTTATTATTGTTTAATGAATGGCTTGAGAATTTTCTCACAGTGACATATATGATACAAAGAATTTTCTTCACAGTGACATCATGTACTAGATTTTACACAGCGATGTAGGTATAATGTGTAAAAGAAAGACCTTTTCATTGTGATATAAATGAGGACATTTTCACTGTAACTGCACTTTTACATTTTTGTTGGTCACACCAGATATTTACATGGTGAATGTGAGTGAAGGAATGACTGTGACATCCAGTCCATTGATCAACGTGAACGCAACAGATCCAGATTCACCAGTAGACCAGAATGGACAGATCGTCTACTCATTTGCCGGCACTTATCCTCTGTTCTCCATCAACTCCATGACAGGCGAGGTGACTAGTTTTTATAATTTCCGGTCAGAAAAGAGCTTCTTAGACACAGAATCTGGACAAGATTCTTTTTAATGGATTACTAAGAACAACAAAATGAAATACTGTGGAAACAAAAGATCAGATTTCTGTTTTCATGTCTTTAGTTGCCCAAACCAAGAAATCTTTCTGAAATTCATAACTCCAGGGACAATCAGAGATTTACATCTTGCTAACATCTTTTTCCTCTGAGAAAAAAATTTCCCTGTAAATTTTAAATGAAATTAAATGGAAAAGTGGGATGCAAGAAACAATGAATACATTTTCATGATGATAGGAAGGATTTGCAATTCACAGAGAACAAATCACGATGGGTGTTGTTGTTTGCCAACCCTTTTCTATCCACATGATGGGACTTAAAAAACAGTGAAAATGTTTACAAACAACTGACATTCCAATATGTGGTTTCCCAGCTCAGGCAATAACTTGGGGTTGTAAAATAGATTTTGTTCATGTTTCATAAGCTAATTATTGTTGTTATTAGTTAACATTCTAAATGTGTGCATGAATGAGAGAATGGTGGCAATGAGAGAATGGTGGCCATGAGAGAATGGTGGCAATGAGAGAATGGTGGCAATGAGAGAATGGTGGCCATGAGAGAATGGTGGCCATGAGAGAATGGTGGCCATGAGAGAATGGTGGCAATGAGAGAATGGTGGCAATGAGAGAATGGTGGCATTCCACTTGAATTGTTTCTGAGAACATTGAGTTTGAACAATTCTTGTTCTCTAAGGCAATGTGTTGCAGTGAAAACTAAAATCTACATCCCACCTTTCCTAAGTTCATTATGCCCTGATATTGTGTCACTAATGTGGGAGAAAGAGCCCAGGGGTTCAATGTGCCAATCACTCCAGCCGTTGCCATGTTGACCGATTATATCATCTGCATATTGGATTTGTATAAACTTTTGAACAAACTTTCAAACATACACATATCCAGATTTTCCTACTGTTCAAATGTCATGAACTGGCCACACATACATTTATAGACCCATTTTAAACAAAATTTTGCCGAGACACTTTGTCCATTCATTTGAAACTATTTTACTTCAATTTTGAACATTTACATGATAAAGGATTTATGCATTTCTGGTGAAAGAAAAAAAAATTCTGAAAGAGCAAAAGTTATAAAAACTTAAAATCCTCTTGACAAAATCACCCAGTTGCATCAAAGTCTGTCAAAAAACTTTGTGAGAAATGTAATTTTTTTATGAATTATTTTGAACAATTGAGAACATGGTCATGTTTGTCAGAAAACAGCAACGATACAGCAAGGCAGATATATAATGTGTATGTCATGGTATCATCGTTTACATAATGGTGATTTTGAACAACTTGTACTTATTGAATTGACTTGAACCTGTCAGACATGAAAGTTAAATTGGTAATTGACTGAGAAATATTGGTAATTGACTGAGAAATATTGGTAATTGACTGAGAAATATTGGTAATTGACTGAGAAATATTGGTAATTGACTGAGAAAAATTGGTAATTGACTGAGAAAAATTGGTAATTGACTGAGAAAAATTGGTAATTGACTGAGAAATATTGGTAATTGACTGAGAAATATTGGTAATTGACTGAGAAAAATTGGTAATTGACTGAGAAAAATTGGTAATTGACTGAGAAAAATTGGTAATTGACTGAGAAATATTGGTAATTGACTGAGAAATATTGGTAATTGACTGAGAAAAATTGGTAATTGACTGAGAAATATTGGTAATTGACTGAGAAATATTGGTAATTGACTGAGAAAAATTGGTAATTGACTGAGAAATATTGGTAATTGACTGAGAAATATTGGTAATTGACTGAGAAATATTGGTAATTGACTGAGAAAAATTGGTAATTGACTGAGAAATATTGGTAATTGACTGAGAAATATTGGTAATTGACTGAGAAATATTGGTAATTGACTGAGAAATATTGGTAATTGACTGAGAAATATTGGTAATTGACTGAGAAATATTGGTAATTGACTGAGAAATATTGGTAATTGACTGAGAAAAATTGGTAATTGACTGAGAAATATTGGTAATTGACTGAGAAATATTGGTAATTGACTGAGAAATATTGGTAATTGACTGAGAAATATTGGTAATTGACTGAGAAATATTGGTAATTGACTGAGAAATATTGGTAATTGACTGAGAAATATTGGTAATTGACTGAGAAATATTGGTAATTGACTGAGAAATATTGGTAATTGACTGAGAAAAATCCAAAACAGAAAAATTTTCACTGCCACACAACCCTCCCCTCTTGTAGTTGGCTCAAGAGAATTTTTGACATGAAATAAAAATGTTTATTTCATCATGGCAGAGTTAGATCTATATTCCATTGACAGACCCAAAGGTCCTGCACATGCTCATAGGGCTGTCTCATTTTCCAACAAAAGTGGAGTTAGATCCCTCTTTGATTCATAGGCATAATTAATTGTAAGTGTGCACCTGGTTACATTACGGTGCAGCTATTGTAAATCCATCGTGGGCCTGTGAGGACCAAAAAATCATGCCAATATTCCAGAATATAAGAAGTTGAAAGTGAATGATTGACAGAATGGTACAGTTCAAGTCTTATCTTCTTGTTAACCTAGAAATATGTGGTGCCAGTTATCATGATGGTGGAGGAAAAAACATATAGCCTAATGTATTTAACTAATTTCCCAGATTTTTCTGGTGAGCATGTTGGACAGGGAAACGACACCAACACATGAACTGATTGTCATGGCATCAGATGCCTCAAACTCTAGCACGGCCACTGTGTCAATTGTAGTCACTGATGTCAACGACAATAGCCCAATGTTTACAGAAACGACCTACAGGTAAAAATCTGGCATTCAGTGTGCGTCCCATTGGCAGTATGACCATGCTCAGCACGCACCATACACCAAGACTTTGCCTTTGCTCCTGATTTATGATAAAGGCTCATCCACAAACTATTTACACAAAATTTTGGCAATTTTTTACTATTTTACCCTGTTATAAAAATACTTATAAGTCCACATGTCTGTGTATGTAATTTAATCAGTTGGACCAGATGTCTATGTGTAGTTTACAATATGTTCAGATTTTTGTGATTATAACTTGTAAATTGCAGGGCTGAATTCTGTATCGTGCCCAAGTCAAAAGAAAAAAAGCGAATTTGACTTAGTGGTAAAGAATATTTTTTCATGCAAATAACTGAAAACTTCATCTGTTTCAAGATCTTTCAGTCCATAACAAACAGTCCTGGGTTAATGTGCAGTGCACATCTTTATGTACAACTCTGGTGTTTGTTTTTAGGTCCAGATGGACCTAGGATAGTATAGAACTAACCTCTGCAATTACCATGCAACAATACGGCCTTGAACTTGCTGACAAATCAAAACTCATACATATTCTGAATATTGTTCAGGGCACCTTTGACCACGTGAGGAAATGTTCTGAAAAGACCTGAGGGAGAAATGTATTGCACATTATTCAGTATATAATAATAATAATAATAATAATATATACATTTATATAGCGCCAGGACTAAAACATTAAAAGCTCTAGGCGCTGTACACAGTAAAAAATCATAAAAGCACATTCAAATAAACTTACACACACACAGACAAACTAGTTTTATACATCCATTGCAAGCTATAAAATTCAGTTTTTAAAAAGAAATGTTTTTAACCTGTTTTTAAATATGTTCAGAGAGGCAGAATTTCGAACCTCTTGTGGTAAAGAATTCCACACACAGGGACCAAAACAACTAAAAGCTCTATCTCCATAATTTGATGTTTTACACCTGGGAACAACCAGTTTGTTTTCTGTAGTAGATCTTAAAAATCTATCAGACTCATGTTTTTTCAAAAGTTCCGAAAGATAGGAGGGAGCTGAACCTTCAAGACATTTGTAAACCAAAACTATAGCTTTAAATTTTATTCTGTTTTCAACAGTAAGCCAGTGAAGTTGGTCAATAAGGCTTGAGGCAGATTCTCTTTTTGATTTTCTAAAAATCAGTCTAGCTGCATTATTCTGAATTATCTGAAGGCGTTTTATTTTGTTGCTCGGAATTCCAAAGAGCAGAGAGTTACAATAATCAAGCTTTGAAAACATAAGTGAAGTGATAAGTATTCGAGTTGCCTCTTGGAATATGAATGGACGAATAGAGCTGATGTTTTTTAATTGAAACATTAATGATCGACATAATGAACTTATTTGATTTTCCATGCTGAGATCTGATTCTAAAATTGTGCCTAAGTTTTTAACTTTATTCACGTTTGCTACAGTGCTTTCACCAAGATTTAATTTTACATTTTTAATTGCAGTAATTTGTCTTTTCTTTCCAATAATCATAACTTCTGTTTTGTCTTCATTTAGCTTTAGTTTGTTTTGGTTCATCCATTCTTTTGTGTCCATAATACACTTTTCACTATCTTTTATAACATTGTCAACATGACCTAAAGTCGTACCAGGGTGATATAGTTGGACATCATCAGCATACTGATGGTAATAAAAACCATGATCTTTAAAAATATTAGACAGGGGCCCAATGTACATAATAAAGAGAGTGGGACCTAAAACTGAGCCTTGTGGAACACCATATGGCAGTATGTATTCTTTTGATTTTATGTTATCTGTTACAACAATTTGTTTTCGGTCACATAGATAGGACCTGAACCATTTCAGAGCTATACCAGAGATCCCATAGGTTGCTTCTAATCTGCAAAGAATAATTTCATGATCTATAGTGTCGAAGGCAGCTGATAGATCAAGAATGTTTAAACACGAAACCAAGCCCTTGTCCAGTAATCCAAACAAATCATTAACAATCCTCAATAAAGCAGTTTCAGTGAAACTGAGTGAAAAAAGAACCAGACTTTTGCAATAATCCATTTTATTTGTGTATACCATGACAATCATTTACCAAATATCAAAAGTAATATTTCTTGCATGTAAATATCAAGTTTAGAAAGTACAAGTACCTCACAGAAACACACCTGAGTACTAAACAGGCTGGAAGTTTCATTTATATCTTTGCATGAAGATGCTTTTAGTGGCACTAGAGTTCCATGCATCGAAACTGTTGAACTTGGCAAAATGCTGGATAATAATCCAGACTGATAGTAAAGGTGGTGTAGGTGGACAGTGGAGGTGTTTGGTGTAGGTGGTTTGTGTAGGTAAGTGGTGGAGGTGTTTGATGTAGGCAGGCAGTGTAGGTGGGTGACAGAGATTTTTGGTGTAGGTGGGCGGTAGAGATTTTTGCTGTTGACGGTTGGTGAAGGTGGGCGGTAGAGGTGTTTGGTGAAGGTAAGTGGTGGAGGTGTTTGATGTAGGTAAGTGGTGGAAGTGGATGGTGTAGGTAAGTGGTGGAAGTGGATGGTGTAGGTAAGTGGTGGAGGTGGGTGTTGTAGGTAAGTGGTGGAAGTGGATGGTGTAGGTAAGTGGTGGAAGCGGATGGTGTAGGTAAGTGGTGGAGGTGGATGGTGTAGGTAAGTGGTGGAGGTGGGTGGTGTAGGTAAGTGGTGGAGGTGGGTGGTGTAGGTAGGCATTGGAGGTGTTTTGTGTGGGTGTGTGGTTAAAGTAAATGGTGTAGGTGGGCAGCGGAGGTGTTTGGGGTAGGCGGGCATTAGAGGCATATGGCATAGGTGTGTGGTTTAAGTAAGTGGTGTAGGTGGGTCGTAGAGACATTTGGTGTAGGTGGCTGGTGGAGGAGATTGGTGTGGTGGAAGTAGGTGGTGGAACTGTTTGGTGTAGGTGGGCAGTGTAAGTAAGTGGTGTAGATATGAAGACAACGTCTATTTAATTGATCTTGTTGCTGCGGATGAATGAGAGAAATCAGTTGAATAGTGTGTGCTACCAGCAACATTTATTGTAGACATATTTTTGTTCCAGAGCCTTTATCCCAGAAAATTCCACAGCTGGCACAAGTATTGCCACAGTCAATGCAACTGACATGGATGATCCAAATACCAATGATCATGGGACAGTGATGTATAGTATAGGTAAGACATATGGAGACAGTGGTGATGTATAGTATAGGTAAGACATATGGAGACAGTGGTGATGTATAGTATAGGTAAGACATATGGAGACAGTGGTGATGTATAGTATAGGTAAGACATATGGAGACAGTGGTGATGTATAGTATAGGTAAGACATATATGGAGACAGTGGTGATGTATAGTATAGGTAAGACATATGGAGACAGTTGTGTGTAGTGTAGTTAAGACATATGATGACAGTGATGTATAGTGTAGGTAAGACATATGGAGACAGTGGTGATGTATAGTATAGGTAAGACATATGGAGACAGTGGTGATGTACAGTATAGGTAAGACATATGGAGACAGTTGTGTGTAGTGTAGGTAAGACATATGATGACAGTGATGTATAGTGTAGGTAAGACATATGGAGACAGTGATGTATAGTATAGGTAAGACATATGAAGACAGTGATGTATAGTATAGGTAAGACATATGGAGACAGTGATGTATAATCTAGGTAAGACACATGGAGACAGTGATGTATAGTCTAGGTAAGACATATGAAGACAGTACATATGAAGGTGATGTATAGTATATTATAGGTAAGACATGTGGAGACTGTGGTGATGTAAAGTCTGGGTCAGACATGTAGAGACATTGATGTATAGTGTAAGTAAGACTTATGGGGACAGCGCACATAGTATAGGTAAGATGTGTTGTCACTGTAAGCCAACAGAAGCTCTTTTTTAAAAATTTGTACCCTTTATTTTTAAATGAAAGGCCTTTGGTTGCTGCGTACGAATTCTGTCACTCTCATTTGAACCAATTCAGTTATCACTGTTGGTAAGAATTTAAAAACCAAGTGGAAGTGCCAAAAGTGCAGAAATGAATTTATATTTGAACAGTTACTGTCACAAATCCCAGACTGGGAGATGTAATAAGTTATGACAGGACAACAATCACGAACGAACAAGTCTAACACTTAACAGAACAACCCATCAGACTCACACATTTATTAAACATAATTATACAGATAATAGCGCAATTACATACATTATATTATTGAATTTAACTGCCGTACAACGGCCTTATTCCCACATGCACTCTTCCTCGGATCCACAACCCGGTAGTTACTTCCTAAAGACACTTCGGCCTCCGCCTCTCCCCTCAGGGTCTTAATAGGACATTAATAATTCACTGGCACCGCAGTCTCTCAATATCACCTTCCTATTGCCATAACACCTTAGCATTCCACTAGCACCTCAGCAGGGCAATAGCACATTATCATTTCAATAGCCCATCAACATGGCAATAGTACATTATCATTTCAATAGCCCATCAACGTGGCAATAGTACATTATCATTTCAATAGCCCATCAACATGGCAATAGTACATTATCATTTCAATAGCCCATCAACATGGCAATAGTACATTATCATTTCAATTAGCACATTCACGCTCATATCTACGTCCCTGTCCGTGGCCAGACTGCCACGACTTTATGTGCCTCTACTGTCCTGCACCGACAGCCTCACTCTTGGCCTATGTGTGGCCCCCGGCCCTATGCTGGCCTATCCCCTGTGCCCACCGAGGTGGCTCTTCGGCCCGTCCCCGACACCAGTCATCACTGGAAAAAACTCTCTCACTAGTCTTCCGACTGCTCCCCTTATGTTCGCCCACTGGGCTTTCTCTTGCGTCCGCTCTTTAGGACGTTCTAACTTGCAGTGATAGTAATACAGCGCTCTCGCCTCATTCAGACCCCCACCGCTCATAACATGCACGCTTTCCCTTACTTGTCTACGTGCGTTAATTTTACTCTCCTTTCCCCCCGTAATTATTAACTATCGCTCACTCCACTCGTGACAGTTACCACTAGCTTAGCTATTGAAAAATATATACCATGTTTCAAAAGAGCTCGTTACAGCCAGTTTGAATTATAAATCAGAAGGGGGAATATTTACATATCTGGAAATGTTTTATTTGATCTTACTTTAGCCTGCTGGATAGCTGAAATGTACAACAAAAAAAAAAATGTTGTGTCCTTTCTTAAAGATTCTTCTTGTGGAAAAATAATTACATTTTGTCCATTTATGCATTCTTCTGTCCATCTGATGTGGTGCCTGGAAGAAGGAGGAAATTCCAATTTTACCATTGATCCAGTAACTGGAGTGATCACTAATACCAAGATTCTAGATGCAGATCCTGCCGATAGGACAGTGTACACATTCGCTGTGCTTGCCATTGGTGAGTGGACTGAGGGCGGTGTAAACAGTGAAATTACAGAATTATAGATAATACAGGACAGTATTGATACACATATTAAAGAGATCGCCATGCTGGCCAAGCCAACCAAACAACATGAAAGGCTCCTAGCTTGAGCCACTTACAGAGATCAAATTATTTTTGCACTCAGTGGAAGTCCTTACATTTTATTATTATTTTTTTTATTATTAGTATTACACTGGTATTTTGTCAATAAATTATGTTGCTTTTCATCATGGATTTATTCAGTCATTTCTTTCATTTATTTGTCACTGTTTCACACATGCTGCAATGTCATTATTTGATTTTATCAGATAGTAGAGGAAGCATGGGAAGTCTGACTAGTACTGCACAAGTCACAGTCATAGTGAGAACAGTCAATCAATTCCCTCCAATGTTCATGCAGTCAGATTACAATGTGACCATCAATGAGACAGAGTTCTCAGTAGGCGATGTCATTCTAAATGTGAGTTGTTTCTTTCTTTGCGGCATGTACCATTATTTTATGATAGGTTTTAATAATTTGAAAAAAAACTATTGTCTTAAATTATGGAAACTGCTTTGGTAGGGATGGCGTTTCTGTGTGTTTTCTAGTCCCTATGGGCGGTGGGGATAGGGCCAGGGTTAGGGCTGAGGTTAAGGGTGGGTAATGGTTATGCCTAAGGTTATTGTTAGGGCTATGGTTATGCCTAGGTTAGGGCTATAGTTATGCCTAGGGTTAGGGCAGTGGTTATGCCTAGGTCTATGGTTAGGCCTAAGGTTAGGGAAGTGGTTATGCCTAGGGCTATGGTTAGGCCTAAGGTTAGGGTTATGCCTAGATTTTGGGTCAGGGCTATGGTTAGGCCTGGGGTTAGGACCAGGGTTCTGCCTATGAATAGTGTTGGGGTTAAACTTAGGGGCAGGATCAGGGCTATGATTCAGCCAGGGTTAGGGCCAGGGTTAGGGCTATGGTTAGGGTTAGGGCTATTGTTAGGACCAGAGTTAAGGCTATGGTTAAGGTAAGGTCTTTTAAAATGAACATTTTCTAGGATCATAAAACTGATAATGGATATTTATTTTACTTACAAACACATGCATGCACGTGTGCATGGAAGTACACATAGGCACGAATCATAGGGATATGGCACAGTGTAAGGTCAAAAACCATCTGGTAAGAACTGAGATAACGCACATTTTAGACTGAGTCATTTTTTCTTGAGACGTGGAAATACATTGTATTTCAAGATGAAAGGATAACAATGGTAAATGGTGTACTCAATATTTTATGATGTTATCTTTAGGAACATACACTTGATTACTATATTACTATATGTGCCTTTTATTTGTAGACTAGAGATAGAATTTACATGCATTATGATCTTTGAAAATTCATTACAAATGAAATGCACCATTTCCACTGAGAAATATTTGAGGTTTTGTGAACTTCTTGAACTAGCTTGGACATCCCAGTCAGTGGAAACATTTCATGTGGAGGAAATAATTTACATAAAAATCTAAGTTAAACAAAGTTACCATCTCAAAATCCTTGGCATCTCTGCCTTGCACTGCTTTCCACTGAGAAATATGTGAGAAAACTGACCCATGACTTGCTTGTCTACCAAATCTCAGGTGATGGCACAGGACAATGATACAGGCAGTGATGGAAACTTCAGGCTGGACTTGGTCAGCAATCATTCACAGTTCTTCCTGTCCCAGAATGGTGTCATGGGAGAAATTCGTTTGCTAAAGAACTTGGATTTTGATGCTGGTGACAGAATGTTTGTTTTCACTTTAACAGCCACAGGTAAAACCCATTACTGGATCTATCATTACTTTTCTCCCAGTCCTCTTTACTCCTTCCTTCTTTATCTCATGTTTTGAAACTTCCTGCCTCATCATTGTTTTCTAATTTTCCTTATTAATGTATCGTTCTTGGATGAGTCCAAGACATTGTCACATTGTTTTGAAAGAAAATAGAAACTGATCTATTAAGTTTTTATTTGACACTAAAAGTTAGATGATCTTCAAAGAGTTAATTCTCATTTTTCTCTTGTGTGAACAGACCAGGGCATGCCAGCTATGACAGGCACAACCACAGTGACAGTGCTGGTTAATGACGTCAACGACAACCCTCCTGTCTGCACCAGTTTCATAAATGTGGTCAAGGTGGAAAATGAGACTGAGATTGCTCAGCTCAACTGCAGAGATATTGACCCGACCTTCACCCTGGCATACAAGCTCTTAAGGTGAGGACAAATTGATTAATGATCATATTCATGGCAGTAGAAATGTACAACAAAACCAGTCAATGTTTTTCTGCTTTTCAAAGAACACGTGGACAAAAAAAACAAAACAAAAAAAAGCTGACAAACAGAAACTTAACCCGCATCCGCACTGTCTGCTCACCATCATTCTGACTGGATTGTCCACTGACCATCATTGGACTGTCCACTGACCATCATTGTGACTGGACTGTCCACTGACCATCATTGTGACTGGACTGTCTACTGACCATCATTGTGACGGACTGTCTACTGACCATCATTGTGACTGGACTGTCCACTGACCATCATTGTGACTGGACTGTCCACTGACCATCATTGTGACTGGACTGTCTACTGACCACCATTGTGACTGGACTGATCATCATTGTGACTGGACTGTCTACTGACCATCATTGTGACTTGACTGTCTACTGACCATCATTGTGATTGGACTGTCTACTGACCATCATTGTGATTGGACTGTTTACTGACCATCATTGTGAATGGTCTCTTTCTGTCTTCCTAACTAAGTATTAGGATAAAAATTAAGAATGACAATGAAAATTCACACAAAGAAAAAAAAAAAAAAAGAATTTGCCTTCAAACTGAATGTCTCCGAAATTGTGCCAATTTTTGTCTCTCTCTCTTTCAGTAAAAGTTAATGTAACATCCAGCATTATGTTGAACGTTGAATTCAATCTCCTTGACCTAAAAACGTGTGTATTTTGTTCCTGCCAGCGTTATGCCAAACACAATCAATGTGATGATTTCAATGGCTGGCAAGGTCACTGTTGACGCAGGTCTGGACTATGAAAATTCACCTATGCATGCGATACTGATTGAGGTATGTGCAGCGCCTTGTGTCACCAGCTCTAAGCAAACAAATAAGTGCATAGTTTATCTTCTGTCAGTGTATGCCAGCTGGAAGGGCTGTCTACATTGGAAAGTCTTGACACTTGGTTGCATTACAACAAACTTTTCTGTCATTTCTATTGTTGCATTTGACCAGCTGTCTGACAGGGAGAACACCCACATTTGGATTTGATCCAGCCCATTGTAAAGTGTAAGGAAGCCAAGGGAGAAAATACTTGTCTGACAAATGATTCTCTTCCTCTGAAAATTTCCAGTAGCCTCCCTGTTCCAAGAGTTTCATTTTGGCTAACAAGAAAACCCATATCTTTTGAGACTTAACCATGTTTCTAAATTCTGTCTAGTTTTGTCATTAATTATCAGGTGTATCATGTTGTATGGAACTTCTGTCTAATGTCAGAGTGTGTGGGAAATGAAGAAAATCTGATGTTTTTTTTTAAGTGTGTCAGATGCAAAATTTGTCTCACATGAAAACTTCTCCATTGACATCCAAATTTCCTTTGCAAACATAAGTAAGACATGTCTGCATGATCTCCAGATGTGTTTTAGATTGTTGTGCCGTATGTGTGTATGTATGCAGGGTCTTTCTAACCAGACACTCAGGTCAAATTTTCAACATATTACAATACTCTTACTTCCAACAGACTATTTTAAAAAAGCACAGAAATTCTGTACGGTGGCAGCAGGACCAAAAGTTTTGTTCTCCCCCTCTCATTTCTATTTTTCTTTGTTCTGATTTATTGTTCTGTTTCTTTATTGTTTGTTTTTCACACAAGTTTTATGACATTCCAAAAAACGTGTCATTTTTTTTTTTGTGTTTTGTTCTTTGGTGCCACATTTTAACTTTCTGATGTCTGACAGGTTTCAGATGGCAATTTTATCACCAATGTGACAGTCAACTTAATCATAGTTGATGTGAATGACAACATGCCCAGTTTCTCTGGACCTCTCCAGTTCAATGTGAGTGAGACAGATATGGCCACCAACATGTCTGTCTATCAAGCAATGGCAGATGGCAATGATGGGCCTATGGACACAGTGATGTATTCTCTGAATGACACTGAGTACTTTGAGATTTCAAAATGTGAGTATCCACATATAGGCCAGGTGGTATTCCCAAACAGCGAAACATTTTCTGGGGTGTGTGAATGACACAGGTGTAAGCTGTCAGCCTTGTACTTATTAATAATATAATGGATGGCATTTATATAGCGCATATCCATTAAAATGCTGTATGCGCTTTACAGAAGCAACATGTCAACCACAGAGCAGAATGGAGCGCTTGCGAAGCGCTAAACTCACTACACTGCTTCTTTCGCTCTCCCTGTCTCACTCACTCTCTCTCTATCTCAGAGCAAATTGTAACGCAGCCTGTTAGGCTCAGTTCACAACTCACAACAGTTCACAACTCACAACTCAAATAATATTTGAACATTTATTAATAACTAGTGTAAGGACCCGTTCAAAGAACGGGTTGTAATATCATCTTGCTGAAATTAGAAGACACCTGAGTTAGTAAAAGATCTATTGAATTGTGACAACACTGATCAGTACTCACATTATCAAGGTAGAAAACAACACGCACAATCAGCACACAGATTATGTAGATCTAGGTAGAAAATAACTCACAACTGACACAGTAACACCCACATGGCCCGTGCATAAGGCAGACGGCACAGAAACTCATGCCTTCAAACTTTGGAACGCAACTGGAAGTTTAAAGTCGAAACAAAGCAAAGGCAGGAGGGAGGCGATCATTGTTGAGGAGGAAGCATTTTTCGATATTTTTAGGCCTATTTTCATTTATTACAAAATTAAGATACTTTGATTTCATGTCAAAGGAATAGACATAGTAGCAAAAAGAACTATCTTTCACATGTAATTTTTTCAGGTCTGGGCATTTCTTCCTCGCAGCAGTGAATTTTTTTTCCTTGCTGTTTTTTTATATAGATATATACATTTAATAATGAATAATAAATTTTGTTGTTGCTGGTAGGGGGATGATATGGATAAATTTTAATCTATTAATTTCAATTTTGCCCGGGCAGCGGCCTGTTCGGCTTGCTCTTTACGATTTCCAACTGCCAAGGTATCTTTAATGTGCGCAACGTGCACACGGGCCCTCTGAATTTTTTGTCCTTATCCGAGAAGACTAGGTACTTGATCCTACCCCCCAATAGGATCAGGGACACGAAATATGAGAAAAATCCCAAACTTCCAACATGCCTGCACTGCCTGGGTTTTGAATCCGGGACCCTTGGCATGAGAGGCGAGCACCTTGCCTCTAGACCATCAGCTCAAAAATACTGGAATTTCTGAGAATGAAAGGCAGTGCATTCCCAGTTTTCTCTCCTGTCATGTGTCACTCATTTCTACAGATTTCATGATCATTTATAAATGTGAGTGCCCCTACTTCCTCTTCCTCACCAATTGGTAATTTATTGATGATTTGATGAAAATCAAACCCTGTGATCCTTCAATCCTTCAGTCAACTCACCAACCAAATACAGAAACGAAATGTTTATCAAGGGAAGGTGTTTTACAGACTATTGTTTGTTTCAGTGAGTGGTGAGATCTATCTCAAGGGAGATGCCCCAGACCGGGAGACTGAAGGAGCTACCTATATGTTGGAAGTCTGTGCAGTGGACACACCCAATCCAATGATGATGACCACTTGTGAAACACTCACCGTCAACATCATGGACATGAATGATGAAACGTAAGTTCCTTATTTAGTTGTTATCATCAAATCTGATCATTTCTCTGACTGAATAAACGAACAAAGTGAGCTTTGATGGATTGCCTTAAAGCTCCAATTTGGTCAAGACATTGCCTCTGGTTCATTGTAATGTGTGGATTAGGAAACAACTTTTTCACAGTGACAGTGCTCATGCTGATATCTCATACCATAGCATTCCAGTTACTGTCTACTTGTGAAAGGACACTGGGCAGGCAAGGTGTCTAACCTTTTTGTTTTACCATATTTTGACTAAGCCTCAGTATAGCAGTTCACAGTTCCTATCTTCCAGCTGACAGCTATGACCAGAGCTGTGAGAAATGTGTCTGTCAGGAGGCTCTCATACAGCATCTGCCACATGAAAATGTAGCAAACATTCTGTTTCATATTTCTTTCAGACCAATGTTCATCCCAGCCATCTACTCATCCTCTGTGGAAGAAAATATGGCCATGGGCCACACTCTGATGCCAGCAGTCACAGTCATAGACAATGATGAGTCGCCAATGTTCCGTAACATCCAGTATTCCATCATTGATGGTAATTCCATGGGACTGTGGAGGTAGGATTTTCATATCTTAGACAATGTTCAAAGAATTTATATACAGTCAGGTATGATTGTGTACTTTGGTATTGTCACTTCTTCCCAGCTGCCTGACCATCTTTCAGGAGTCTGAGAGATAAAGCTATTTTGAATACAACTTGAATATATATAGAGTCTATATGTTTAACCCTTTGAACACTATTGCCCTGTACACCGGTCAAATTCTATGGTGATATATACACTATTGACCTGTACAGTGGCCAGAAGGGTGACACCGCATATTTGTGCTCTTACGTCATCAAAAGTTGCGTTTGACCTCATTTTTTTTTCCCAGTTGTAAACAAAGAGAAACTAGAAGCCGGCACGCAGTTTGGAGAGTTTTTTTGTGAAATTTTTGTGATGACTGCACAGAATGCAACGTTTTTTTATGTATCAAACTGGGTCAACATGCTGGACTGACTAGCATACCAAGGCCCAATACTGGAGATAAAAGATAAGAAAAACATTCTATGATACTCACATTTGCTCCCTATCTATCAATGTTGTGTTTGTTGTGTGTTTCCATCATTATTTTGCTATCTATGAAAATGGCAATTTTGGGCTGGGGGATCAGGGACAGGGGTTCATAAGGACAGGGGGACCCGTGTTCAAAGGGTTAATGATGTCATCCAAAACCATTGGCTACTGGTGGACATTTCAGATGCATGGCCAAGGAATGGGTCATACTGGTTCACTGGCAATGGTCAGCTTAGGGGTAAGGAACATTTGACATGGATTTAAATTATTTCAGATTGGTATAACTGTTGTTCAAAAATCATGTTTTTTTAAATGGCTATGATGGAGATGAAGTTATGTCTACTTATGTCCAGTAGGTGAATGTGTCATGGAAAAAAAGACATCTGAAATTAAATTGATCAGAATGTCTTTTCAAAGATAGATTATGAAGAGATCATGTGCACCTTTTCAAATTTCAGGATCAACAGCAATGGAGAGGTTATGGTGAATGGGACTATTGATGCTGAAGCCAACCTCACTCACAGTCTGATTATTCAAGCTTCAGATGGAGTCAATGTAGCTCAAGTTTCCTACTTTATCCAAGTGATGCCACTTAATGAGTTCCCTCCAGTCTTTACTCCGAACTCTACCACAGTCAGCATTCCAGAAAATACCCAAGTCCTTAGTGTCCTCAATGTATCTGTAAGTGGTGGATCTTAATAAAGATTCTAATTTTGTTTAATTGATTCAAATATTTGAAAGTGTATGAGCTGTGCATAAATTAAGAATGAAACAATGCATAATGAAGAGATTTTTTTTTTTGCTGACACCAGATTCCTCTTTGTCTTCTGATAACTATTCACTGCACTTTCATCAAGTTCCCACAGATAATAATAATAATACACAGCATTTATATAGCACTTCATCTTGTTAACAACCATGCTCTAAGCGCTTTACGACATTTATGTCGTATAAATCACGCACGCAAGACACAGGCAAACGCAAAAAACTAGATGGACATTTAGAGTGTAAGAAGAAGACATTTTATCTAATGTTTGAAAGTCATGTTCAGTCTCTCTCAAAGACAAAGGCAAAGAATTCCAATTTTGAGGCCCTTGAAAAGAAAAAAGATTTTTCACCCATGGTCTTAAGGGGCATTTTAGGAATTTTAAACTTTTTAGTGTCAACAGATGATCTAAGATGCTGTGATGGTACATAGGGAGTCAATAGATCAATTAAATAAGTTAATACGTTTTTGCACATACATTTGTGACAGAGGGTAGCCCCAGCTTACACATTATTCGTTTTTCTACTGGTAGCCAGCACAAGCTCTGCAATAGAGGTGGAACCATGGATGCATAATCTTTTTTCCCTTTCTTAAGGATTAATCGTGTTGCATTGTTCTGTACTTTCTGCAGTTTTTTAATTTACCTGCGGTAATCTCGCAAGTAGTGAGTTACAGTTGTCTAATTTAGACACAACGAGCAAGTTTACCAATAGGGTGGCATTGTCGGTGGAAATAGTGTGCCTTGCTTTACTTATTTTCTTGATTTCTATGCACATCATCACATCCAAACCTTGCACAACCATTTCTCCACAGACTGTAGGAGCTCCATACATCTTTCTCTAAATCCATGCACTTTGATAGAATACATTTGTGATTTAGTTCATAAGAATTTGGCCACTAGAAAATTTACTTTGATTCAGAGCTGGAAAACAAGTTTTAGGACAAGATTATAAATTTCAATGGACATTCTTTCTGTACTGCAGCTGGAATGAAAGGCAAGGCTGGTAATAGTATCACATAAAATGCTACATTTGTCCACAAAGCATTATGAGTGGTAGTTTGTAGGGGTGGAAGAAATGTCCGCAGGTGGGGAAGGGGTTAGAAATTATGGATGAATTTCTATTATAATGGTGTTTTAATGGGGATTGTAAACTGAGATTTAAACAATCATTCCCTGTTGGAGTACAGGCAGATGCATGAATGGCAAATTTGAACTAATGACTGGAAATAAAGATTTGTACAGAGCTTGATATGGTTCTCAGTAAGGAGCAGGGGGAGGAACTTCCTCACTTTATGTACAATACTTTTATGGTAAGGCGTGGGAAGCAGAAACTGGAGCTAGGGTCATAATGGTCACTGTATTGATCTAGAATCCGAGACCTGATTAGATCATATCATCAGTTTGTCTCATTGAAAGTGGTTGTAGTGTGGTCTTTTTTTTTACGGAGCAACATTAAAGAAATTTAATGGTTTTCTGTTCTGAAATCCTGGCAAGGAATAGGAAAAGAGGAAGATTTAGAATTGTCCTGATTTGAGAGAGTGGAGGTGCGCAAGCTATGATATTCTGTATTGCCAGATTGACTAAATCTGATTCATTAATCCATTTTATGGAGTAAAACATATCATTTTATTATTTTCTATAGGTCACTTTTGTTGTTTATCCCTGAGGCATCAAATGTATTCAGTCCAACTGTTACTGATATTTGATTTTCAGTATTCTGGGAAGGAGAAATTTTTGTCTCATATCAATATACTTTAAGATCAACAGTGAGACTAGGTATAGAATGCTGAATAGTGTCATCAAAATTTTTCACTTGTTCCATTTCAAGTTCAGGATTTGATTTTGACCACTGACCTGTGTCAAATGGGGATCACAGAAAACTGGATAATGACATACTTTATTAGTATTATATTTGGTTCAAGTTCAAGTTCTCATAATGCCCAGTTTGACCCATCCATTTTCTAACATTTTGTCCTTGTCTTTTGTGTGTGTGTGTGTGTGTGTGTGTGTGTGTGTCTGTGACAGTTTACAGTTATGGATGACGATGTTGGCAGGGATGGAGAAATCATGTACAGCATCAGCTCAGGTCAGTTTATGAACTCCAGATAATATTTGCTTTTATAATATGGATTTGGGCTGCCTTCACTTAAAGTCTGTTTTATGTCATATTAAATTATATCCCACTTATTTCATGTGTCGTCATTTAAAGTTGTAAGTTTGTTTGATATCTATCTATATCTTCTTCCCACTCATTATTTTCTTTTACTCCTTCATTTTCTTTCTTACTTTCATTCTCATACTTTTCCATCTTTCATTTGGCACATATGTCAAAACTGTGTTTGTGGTCACAGACATAAGTGCAAATGTTGAATAGATTGTAAATGTGGAAATGTTTGCAAGTTTGCAGTGATTTTCACATTTTTCTGATTTTTAACATTTTAGAAGTTGTATGGGTAGAAAGGTGGAGGGGGGGGGGGGGTTGACAGTTGGTGATGAAAAATAAATTGAAATGTGTACTGGTAGGTCAGTGGGAGTGACAAAAAGATGACATTTGGTACTTAAAACCCTGGTAACCAGGCAACCATTTTGGATATTTAGAGATTCAGAGTTTCATATTTAAAGCAGAGGGACAAACATGGTGCACTTCTGGGCTGGGTCAGTTTGGTAATTCCTTGTGTGTCCAATATTATTGTGAAAAACTGATTGTGACAGGTTTTGTGGTTGGTCTGTTCACTTGTCCAGGTCCCTTCTCCATCAATCCTATGTCTGGGCAGATCAGTCTGCTTCAGCAGTTGGACAGAGAGCTCATACAGTCATACAGTTTGGAAGTGAGAGCCACGGATATGGGTCGGCCATCCATGATGACTGGAACAATGACTCTAACAGGTAAAGCATCATGGGATCATCATCAGGACCAAGATTCTCTGTAACATTTTGCCAATTTCTGGTCTACAATAAGAATTTTAACATTAATCTGACATATTGATGGATGAGGTTGGCAACAGCATTCAACTTAACTGAGATGACCAACTGCAAGAGCAGTTATTTTTACTGAGTTGCTGTTTTTTGTTTTATTTTTTACATGCTAACTGCATTGGAGGTTACAGAATGATTGATAGATTTCTTGATGAGGAAAGTAACAGTATCTTGTGTGTTGAGGTCTTTATTTTGGGAGGGTCACTGCACTGGGCATTTGCACCTCTCTTTTTCTTGCTGCTTTTTCTCTGTTTCTTGTTGCTGCTCTCATCCTGTGGCTTTCTTAGCCCTCAAAAGGGCTCCCTATTAGTCATTGATGAAGGAAACAGTCAAAAGTTTGCTACAGATTAATTTCATTATTTTTATGCAATTTGTTTTTTCAGTTAACTTTGCCTTTGTAATTTCATTTCAGTGGAGGTAACAGATGTTAATGATGAATCACCAACGTGTACATCAAATCTTTACTCGGCTCGTCTGGTGGAAAATGCAGTTGGTGGCACCCAGGTGACATCTCTGGCCTGTCAAGACAATGACAATGACCCTGCCATGCTGAACAACAAGCTGAGTTACATGCTGAGTAAGTGCTGGCAGATCACCGGGATTGAGAGAACCAAACAGAATTCAAGTAGCATGACATGCCCCCCCCCCCCCCCCCAAAAGAAAATTATACTGTATGGAGGATCCAAAAGTGAGAAAATAGTAGGATTTCAGACAAGGCAGGAAGGTGTAAAGTGACACATGATAAAAATGATTTGGATGAGGCTTTCAGACAAGGCAGGGGGGAATCTAAAATGACACATGATAAAAATGATTTGGATGAGGATTTCAGACAAGGCAGGGGGGAATCTAAAATGACACATGGTAAAAATGATCTCAACTCGAACGTGAAGTCAGTCCTGTTGTATGGATGTGAGACTTGGAATGCATCCCAGGCCTGCATAAAGAGAATCCAAGTTTTCATCAACAGATGTTTGAGGAAGCTACTTAAGATCAGATGGACAGACAAGGTCAGCAATGAAATTGTATGGAAAAGAACAAGACAGAGCCCAGTCAGAGAGGAAATTGGTAGGAGGCGATGGAGATGGATCGGCCACACTCTCAGGAGGCCAGGAAACAGCATCACGAAGAAGGTATTGGATTGGAATCCCCAGGGCAAGAGATCAAGAGGAAGGCCGCGCGGAACGTGGAGAAGAGCCAGAGAAAATGATGTGCAACGAAGCGGAAAGACTTGGAATAATGTAAAGAGACTGGCCCATGATAGAGAGGGATGGAAAGTGTTTGTTGGTGGCCTATACCCTGATCCAGGGTGAGAAAGGCAATGATGATGATGATGAAAAATGATTTGGATCACATGGGACAGATAATATTTTTACCAACCCTTTGCTAGTTGATGTTGTTTGTTTTTTTGAGCACTTTATTTTGATTGTGTTCATAATTTTTTTGGGTATTTTTTTGTATTTATTTCTTCATTATCAATTCCTGTCCTTATTTTGGTGAATTGCTTCCATTTCAGCATCAGGTGAAACTGACAAGTTTGAAATTGATAATAACGGAGTAATCCGTGTAAAGAATGGGGCCCAGATTGATCGAGAAATAGATGCCCGTTTCACACTGCAGTTTAAAGTATCTGACATGGGCCAGATGCCACTGACAACTGATGTTACTGTGGCTGTAAATATTCTTGGTAAGTTGAGATTGAATAAGCATTGACTGACAGACTTGGATATTATTTATTAATGCAGTGGAGTCCGCATAATCCGAAGACATCGCGGGGGGGGGTGGATTACACTTCGATTTACCAAAGTTTGATTTACCCCTGAGCAGAGAAATAAGCACTATTATACTGTTTGCCCCAAAGCATATATGTAATTACATCTCTTTCCCCCCCCCCCCCCCCACACACACACACAAAATGCATAGGCACCTGTATGAGATCTTTTGGTTAATTTTTCTTTAGAAATGACCAATCCGTAATGGTGTAACAAGAAAGCAGCATTGAATGGCTTACGCCTAGCACATGTAGGCCTACAACAGTTGTGGTCAGCAAACTCAGTGCCCCTTGCCTGCCTTGATCTTGGCTGCATATACTTTGTGTGACGTCATCAATCGATAAAGACATTCTCTCATGTATGATGTTCAAATGCAAGACTCCTGACTGTAGGCCTACTACCTTATCCCATCTTGCTATCAGTGGCGTGGAATTACCATTACGCAATGCAACAATGCCATACTTGTCCCCCCTCCTCATCAAGTGTAGTGTGGTGAATGTTTCAACACTACAGCGATGTATTTGCAGTACTGATAGTGCCAAGAACCTCAAATGTATGTGAGATCTTTGTTCCTCCAGGGCCTTGGCATAATTATTTTCAGTTTACTACAGTCATGTGATGCTGTACAGCTTGGCGAGTGTCACATTGTGTGTAGCACTGGTCATAATGTGATCACCATCTGGCGTACACGTGTTGTTGGCTATCATTGGTCATTGCGACAGAATCACGCTGGGTACAGGGGTCCCACCCATACCCCTGCCACCCCCAGTGGCATGTTTCTCGTTTGGTCAGACAGACATGTAAGAGGAAGGCTCTATAGCCTACCCATTGCATCATTTTTGGCACCTCTACCCTGCCCTCCCCTCCCCTGAATCGCTGCTATGAGTAAAGAGTTGTTGAACTGGCCTGTGTCAGCGTCTTTGCAGGTATTGGTTTTTATGGTTTTGGAAATCAGCAATTACACTGAGAATGAGCGCACTCAATCTGCTTGATTTATCAGAATTTGGTTGGTTCAGACTAGAATTAACGGTAAATGTATAATAGAGATAAAGAAGAAACAAAAGAAATTGGAATGACCAAAGTTGGGTTTACATGGACTCCACTGTAGGTGAACTCTCCACTGCTCCTGTATCTTAGACTATTTCAGCCTTTTCCATTTTCAGTTCTGTCTGCCACTTTCATATGCCTGTGAGTTTCATTTGTCATTGATCACATTTTCACTCTTGTATGAGACATTACAGATTTTCCACAAGATATTAAGAAAATATGTCAACCAAATCTGATTGTATGCAATGGATGTGCACACAATCAACTAAAAACTTGGCCAACTGTTTGTGCTTGTGCAAAAAATCTGATTGATGAATCCTGGCCTGTAGATTGCCCACTGACAAGTTACTAGAGAGAGCAACTCTAGTTCATGATCAGAAGTCTTTGGTATTTAGCATTTTCACTTCGTCAAGAAACTGCATAGTTAAACATTTTTAGCTGTCGGACAATAAGCATTGTGTTCATGTGACCCAAGGCACAGGATACCAAGACAAATCAACTTATCTTTTTTTTTTTCTGACCGTTGGGCTGAGCATGTATCAACAATGTCAACAGTGCAATTCACCTCATTCCTTTAAAAAGTAGCATGGCATTTCCGTCAGAACATAATAATTATATCAATATATCATGTATAATATTGAACATTTATAAGGTAAGGAAATGATTATATTAATCAGTGTAGGGACAGAAATAGAGAGAGTGGAAAATAGGAAAGATCATCAGGCCTCCCCCCCCCCCCCCCCCCCCCACTCAATCCACCAGCTGTCTGTCCACCTTTGCCATTATCTTGTCCCAGACGGAGCCAGGTTCTATAGTCAGGGGAAGAGAGCATGTATGGAACAAGATGACAGGACACATCTAAATAATTTTACATTTGTTCAACATTTATATTTTGTACTTAAAATCAAACCACAAGGAAGATAAGGCTTAAAGTAGAAGAAAATCATTGTAATTTTGTACTTAAAACTCGGTTGAAAAAAAGTATTGAAAACTGAAATTTCTGAAAAGGCACCAAACTTGAAGAATATGCTCCCCCTCCCCCCCCCCCCCCACCACCACCACCACCATAGCTAGCTCCATCACTGTATCTTGCAGTTCTTTTATCATTAATAGTTTCTGCTGAAGTTTTCGTGCAAGTTTCGGCTCTCTGAAATAGGTGCCAATGAAGATATTCATAAGTAGTAACTGTTTCTATTCTTCACACACCAAACTCTCCTACCAAAGAGACCATAAAAGGCGCAAAGTGACTGCTGTCATGGCGATGCACCATAAAACCCTAACTCAATTTCAAACAAGCACAGTAGTTCAGCGTAACTTTTTCTGTTATCCAGGTGCAGACAACTGGTCAAACCTACACAGCTAGTCAAGTCCACACAACTGGTCAAACCTACACAGCTAGTCAAGTCCACACAGCTAGTCAAGTATACACAGCTAGTCAAACCAACACAGCTAGTCAAGTCCACACAGCTAGTCAAACCAACACAGCTAGTCAAGTCCACACAAGTAGTCAAACCTACACAGCTAGTCAAATCCACACAACTAGTCAAACCTACACAGCTAGTCAAGTCCACACAACTAGTCAAACCTACACAGCTAGTCAAGTTCACACAACTAGTCATACCTACACAGCTAGTCAAGTGCACACAACTCGTCAAACCTACACAGCTAGTCAAGTCCACACAACTAGTCAAACCTACACAGCTAGTCAAGTCCACCCAATTAGTCACACCTACACAGCTAGTCAAGTCCACACAACTAGTCAAACCTACACGGCTTGTCAAATCCACACAACTAGTCAAACCTACACAGCTAGTCAAGTCCACACAACTAGTCAAACCTACACAGCTTGTCAAGTCCACACAACTAGTCAAACCTACACGGCTAGTCAAGTCCACACAACTAGTCAAACATACACAGCTTGTCAAGTCCACACAACTGGTCAAACCTACACAGCTTGTCAAATCCACACAACTAGTCAAACCTACACAGCTTGTCAAGCCCACACAACTAGTCAAACATACACAGCTAGTGAATCCACACAACTAGTCAAACCTACACAGCTAGTCAAGTCCACACAACTAGTCAAACCTACACAGCTAGTCAAGTCCACACAACTAGTCAAACCTACACAGCTAGTCAAGTCCACACAACTAGTCAAATCTACACAGCTAGTCAAGTCCACACAACTAGTCAAACCTACACAGCTAGTCAAACCCACACAACTAGTCAAACCTACACAGCTAGTCAAGTCCACACAACTAGTCAAACCTACACAGCTAGTCAAGTCCACACAACTAGTCAAACCTACACAGCTTGTCAAGTCCACACAACTAGTCAAATCTGCACAGCTAGTCAAGCCCACACAACTAGTCAAACCTACACAGCTTGTCAAGCCCACACAACTAGTCAAACCTACACAGCTAGTCAAGTCCACACAACTAGTCAAACCTACACAGCTAGTCAAACCCACACAACTAGTCAAACCTACACAGCTAGTCAAGTCCACACAACTAGCCAAACCTACACAGCTAGTCAAGTCCACACAACTAGTCAAACCTACACAGCTAGTCAAGCCCACACAACTAGTCAAACCTACACAGCTAGTCAAGTCCACACAACTAGTCAAACTTACACAGCTAGTCAAGTCCACACAAGTAGTCAAACCTACACAGCTAGTCAAGACCACACAACTAGTCAAACTTACACAGCTTGTCAAGATCACACAACTAGTCAAACCTACACAGCTAGAAAAGTCCACACAACGTCAAACCTACACAGCTAGTCAAGTCCACACAACTAGTCAAACCTACACAGCTTGTCAAGTCCACACAACTGGTCAAACCTACACAGCTTGTCAAATCCACACAACTAGTCAAACCTACACAGCTTGTCAAGCCCACACAACTAGTCAAACATACACAGCTAGTGAATCCACACAACTAGTCAAACCTACACAGCTAGTCAAGTCCACACAACTAGTCAAACCTACACAGCTAGTCAAGTCCACACAACTAGTCAAACCTACACAGCTAGTCAAGTCCACACAACTAGTCAAACCTACACAGCTTGTCAAGTCCACACAACTAGTCAAACCTACACAGCTAGTCAAGTCCACACAACTAGTCAAACCTACACAGCTAGTCAAGCCCACACAACTAGTCAAACCTACACAGCTAGTCAAGTCCACACAATTAGTCAAACTTACACAGCTAGTCAAGTCCACACAACTAGTCAAACCTACACAGCTTGTCAAGTCCACACAACTAGTCAAACCTACACAGCTTGTCAAGTCCACACAACTGGTCAAACCTGCACAGCTTGTCAACCTCACACAACTAGTCAAACCTACATAGCTTGTCAAGCCCACACAACTAGTCAAACCTACACAGCTAGTCAAGTCCACACAACTAGCCAAACCTACACAGCTAGTCAAACCCACACAACTAGTCAAACCTACACAGCTAGTCAAGTCCACACAATTAGTCAAACTTACACAGCTAGTCAAGTCCACACAACTAGTCAAACCTACACAGCTTGTCAAGTCCACACAAGTAGTCAAACCTACACAGCTTGTCGTCCACACAACTAGTCAAACCTACACAGCTAGTGAAGTGAAGTCCACACAGCTAGTCAAACCTACACAGCTTGTCAAGTCCACACAACTAGTCACACCTACACAGCTATTGAAGTCCACAGAACTAGTCAAACCTATAAAAAAAGCTTGTCAAGCCCACACAACTAGTCAAACCTACACAGCTAGTCAAGTCCACACAACTAGTCAAACCTACACAGCTAGTCAGGTTCACACAACTAGTCAAACCTACACAACTAGTCAAGTCCACAGAACTAGTCAATCCACACAATTAGTCAAACCTACACTGCTAGTCAAGTCCACACAACTAGTCAAACCTACACAGCTTGTCAAGTCCACATAACTAGTCAAACCTACACAGCTAGTTAAGTTCACACAACTAGTCAAACCTACACAACTAGTCAAGTCCACACAATTAGTCAAACCTACACAGCTAGTCAAGTCCACACAATTAGTCAAACCTACGCAGCTAGTCAAGTCCACACAATTAGTCAAACCTACACAGCTAGTCAAGTCCACACAACTAGTCAAGTCTATTAGTCTAAATTATACAAGGATTTCCAAAAGAATTAATTAGACATGGAATTGTGACTTTTTCTTTAGTCACAAATGAACTTTTATTCCAAGCTTTGGTGTGTCCCCACAACGTTTCTCTGGTATTCAAATGGCAGTGGATCAATAGATGTGGAGATGATGCCTACTATTGTGTGTGTCCAATGCAAGAGTTTGTGTTCTGGTGTAGCAGACAATTTGTTATATTCTTGTCATTACGTCCAACAGATGAGAATGATAATGACCCCATGTTCAAGACATTATTCAACAAGACAGTACCAGAGGACACATCTTTTGGCACAGAAATTGGCAGCGTCTCGGCTATGGACATGGATGCAGGAATGAATGGTAAAAGCATGGGGTTCAAAAGTGTGTTTGTGTCGGAGAGGGGGGGATAGGAGAAAGAATGGTAAAATACAGAGCCAGGACTGGTAAAGGTCAAGAAGTAACATTTACTATAAAATTCTTATGCAAGTTTAAAAAATGTCCAAAAAAATCATAACCTTGGTACAGTAGGTAACATAAAATTGTGACTAGAGAACCTTTGTCATTTAAAAAAAATATATAACCGAGATCAAATTTTAAAAAAATGACTTCCATTTTCACATAGAAAAAATTGTGACTTTACGGCATCAGTTTTCACAAGCTTTTTATACCAGGTTGTGTTGAATTTATTGAAGCAAGCAGTGAGATATTGCATTGTAATAAGTAGCACAGGACAATACAGCTTAAGAAGACACAGCACATTCAAACTGATGTTTGTTGATGTTGTTAACTCTTCAATCTATGGCCTCAAGTGATAAGTTATTAACTTTGTATTTGTCTGTCTAGATGTCTTACTTTTATCATGGACATTAATGGTTTTAAATTTCACCCAGAACACACACGTGTGTGGGTGCACTCTAACACACACACACACACAAACACGCGAGTGCACACATGGGATGCCAGTGGTGCAATTTTAATGCTTCACCTGAGTGACAAGTAGAACTTGAGATGATTAAAATTTGTACAATATAATAGATCCCCAAACCTTCACTTCAGTACAAGACAGGTCAGTGTAAATCCCATACATGTATTGGGTGTGAAACACCATGTCACATTCCTGGTTAGCCACTATACATTTTTATTGCTTTAAATAGTCAATAATTTAATTTAATCAATATTTCTTACAATAGAAACAAAAAATTCCAACGTGATTTGACTTTGTGGCAGCACTGATTTTGTGATTTGCTAATTCCACAGCTGAAATTGTGTACACAATCTCCAACGGCAACAGTCGGGACACATTTGGAATTGATCCACTGCAAGGTGTAATCACCTTGGAGGTTCCCCTTGACTTTGAGATGACACAGATGTATGAACTAGAAATTACAGCAATGGTTTGTTACTCTCTTGTATTGTATGGCCAGTATGAATAGATTGTTGCTTAATATGGCTTGTTTACTTCAGATTGTTGATGGCGGCCTAGCATAATCATATCCTTTGCATATGATGAATTGCCCACAGCTATCATTGTTGTGGTTGTCGATTATGTAGAGTGATTGGCCTTGCTCCAAGGTGTCCTTCAACCGTCATGTCTAACGTCTATTCACTGAATAAAGATCACGATAGTAAAATGAGCATAGTTTTGTCTTCTCAAGTGCATATAAGCAACATAGCGTATATTAACAAACATAGCATATATTAACAAGATCGTCGCCATTCTGTTCACTAATTTTGTTCTACAACTTTAACACAGCACAGGGAAAAGTTTAAACACATGGTAATTTTTTTCTCAAGAAAAAGTAAGGATTAGGTAATTTAGATGCATTGACACAACTGTTAGATAGTCAATACTACCATAGTTACGGTGGTTTTTTTTTTATGAACTCTCATTATAAATGTGCTGTGCCTAGTTGCTTTCTGTGGCTTAAATGGTGTTTTTTTTTTTTCCAATTTTAAATTGCGATGTTCAGGACAGGGGTTTCACCCCAAGAATGTCTTCAGCCACAGTGACAGTGATGGTGACAGACATCAACGACATGCCCCCAATGTGTCAATCTCCTTACTTTGAAACACTGATGGAGAATGTGACAATGCCAGTGTCCCTGGCAAACATCAACTGTACTGACATAGACACCATCAATCTGACATACAGCATTTCGAATGGTGAGTTTGACTAGCAGGTAGTACAAGAACTGTTTATTCTATCTGACTATGAAATGTTTTGACAGATCAATTGTTTTTAATATTATTTTAATTAGTGCTTATTCATTCATAAGTAGTCTTATCAGACATGTCAGGGTTTTGCAAGATCTTGCTACTATCTGAAATATTTTTGTTTGCCAGATGGGCACATGGAGCAAATACCAGCATGCCAAATGCTTCATAATCTGATGTTTTTCATCTCCAGGAAATTCTGAGAACAAGTTTATGATTGACACAATGACAGGAGAGGTAACAACAGTTGCCAATCCCATGTTTGACCATGAAATGACAGTGTCATACTTGCTGGAAATTACCATCACTGATGGCATGAACAGAGCCATGTCCTTTGTTAAGGTAAACATTTTTTGTTCACAATGTAGCAGATTAGCACAAGGTTTGTCTATTTCAAATTATGTATTCTGGACATCTGTTGAAAGGCATGAAGCATTTTTATGACAATATGGCTATTATTTTATTGTATTCCCAAACTGACCAAATTCAACTTTGTAGGATACACATATGACAGGCTACTGGCATTAATACCAGTCATTCTTGTGCAGGCAAAATCCAATCCTTGTTATTCCTACATTAGTTGAAATAAGATGAAAACACAATCAGAATATTAATTGATCACTACAAGAGAAAACTGATTTTCACAGATGATGTAGAATGACTTTTGTATTTGACAGAGTTGTATAATTAATCCAATGATCTAAATAAATTTAGCCAACATCACTAATCCTTTCTTTGCTGAGAATTTTGTCAGCCTTAAAACTTTATTTTATTTTTAGTTGCAATTATATTCAGTGCTGCAACTATCTTTGTTTATGCAAAATTCCTAACTATATAAAGGTGCAACACATGTAGATGTTAGATCATAGACACATGAAGGAAGATTTTGATTTTATTAACCCATACCCCGCGCGCTACCCGTAAAGCCCGCTGCCCCGTCAGTGACCTTACTCACGGAGAATCTTATCTGGGGTCACTGGCCCGTGCCGCTAGACGATGACCACATACGCTGTCCACGTGGTTCGGTTTTTATTGATCGGTATGAAAACATTCGCTACTATGCCTTATCACACTTGATAATGAATTAATCAGCAAAACCTTTGTCGGTCAGTCTCTAACCAATGATCTGACTTATGATTCCAAGCTGACAGCTGTAGTTTTCGTGAGAACGAAGCGTGATAACAAGCCACGCCCTCCCAAGCCCTACACAAATGGTTTCATCCTGATTGACACATACTGATAAACCAATGTGGGCATTTGGGGCAAAGATTATTTCAGAGATTGGTTCTGATTGGTTCTTAGATACAGACAACTCCAGATGGTGGTCAGCTTGTGAGAAAATGAGATAATATTGCAAATTTGTTGAGCAACAGTTCGCATGTTGATGTTACATCTTTTGAAAGTGTGGGGAGAGCCTTTGAAAGCTTAGTTTTTGTGATTCCAACCAGTGGTTCACTGGTTAACATGTCCATGTCACAATGCGTTTGATTTAGAAGAGATACAGTGAACAATAACACAGTGGTTACGTCTCAAAAAGGTCAGTGACCCGACGCATGAAAATACGGCTTGCGCGTGGCGCGGTCAGCTTGACCTGGGCGACTTTTGCCGCCTGTGCGGCGTGAGCGCTTGCAAGTCAATACCAACTATTGCCTCCCCGCGCAGGGTGAGGGTTAAGTAAAGGCGAGAAATCTTTTGGCAAATTTCATGTAAGTCTAGAGGGTTTTTGTACATGTAAGTCTAGAGGGTTTTTGTACATGTAAGTTTAGAGGGTTTTTGTACATGTAAGTCTAGAGGGTTTTTGTACATGTAAGTTTAGAGGGTTTTTGTACATGTAAGTTTAGAGGGTTTTTGTACATGTAAGTTTAGAGGGTTTTTGTACATGTAAGTTTAGAGGGTTTTTGTACATGTAAGTCTAGAGGGGTTTTGTACATGTAAGTCTAGAGGGTTTTTGTACATGTAAGTCTAGAGGGTTTTTGTACATGTAAGTCTAGAGGTTTTTGTACATGTAAGTCTAGAGGGTTTTTGTACATGTAAGTCTAGAGGGTTTTTGTACATGTAAGTCTAGAGGTTTTTGTACATGTAAGTCTAGAGGGTATGCATGCTAAACACAGCTCTTGAGTGTCATATTTTTCCTTTTGTCTTATTTTTCCAAGGTTTCTATTGTTGATGTGAATGAACATCATCCAACATTTGAGCCAGCTGGGCCGTACACTGTTCCAGTGATGGAGAATGCTACACTTGGTCAAGAAATTTTCAAAGTTATGGCTGCTGACATGGACCCGACTGATAGGCTGTTGTTTATGATTATGAATGGACCAAGTTCTGACAAATTCCTCATTAACCCTTTGACTGGGGTCATTCAGGTATTTTCAGCAGTTGATTTTCCGAGTTCCTTTAGACATACAGGGATAATAATTTTTTATAATTTTGTTTTAGTTTCACCACATAGACTGGATGTAATGATAGGGTGAACTGACATAAAAGATCATAGCAGAATTTGAAACTTGACTTTGGCCAAGAACAGTCATTGGTCTTAAACTAAAGAGTTTGCTTTTTGCTATGTTCTCAGCTCCAAAGTACATTGGACTATGAAATGATGATGCAGCATGACCTGACCATTGAGGTGATAGATTCCGCAGGGCAGACCAACACCACTATGCTGACAGTTCAGGTCATGGATGTCAATGACAACCGCCCAATGTGTCAGCCAGTTAGGACAATTCTGAGTGTGCCAGAAGACCAAATGACAGGATCATTGTTCACACCAAACTGCACTGATGCTGTAAGTGACAAGAGATAAATGCCTTTACAAAATTACGTTTTTCATGTGATATCCTTGTCTTCCCTGCCAGTATCCCTATGTCAATCCATTGTAGATTGTACAGGATTTCTGTAGTGCTGGTAGAATTACCAAAGAGCTGGAATTTATTTCTGGATCAAACCAATGGCCATGCAATGTCTTAACGAGCTGACCTATGTTAGCAAGATGTCATTCTTTTGAATGAATGAAGAGGTCAGTCCTGCTTAGATTGACATAGAGTTTCTTGCTGGGTTATTCATAACTGCTTTGTTCTACCTGGAAAGAACTATATTTACATGTAAAACAAAGCTTTTTTTCCTTTTTTGTAATTGGTTAAATTTTTTTTTTTTCTTTTGTCTTTGTTTTGGATTTTCTGGCCAGACATGGACAATTTTTCATTTAAAATATTTCATTTGCTTCAGGATTTAAACTGACAATTTTTGTTGCAGCATATTTAATGTAAACATGCCAGTGTTAATATTTGGTGTGATATTGAGTTCTGTCATAACTTTAACAGTTATCTCAATTTTTTTTCTTTTGAAATGGTTGAAAAGTTTTCATCATGTTGGTATTTCATTTTGTTCCTGAAGGTCAGATGTCCAGTTGTTTCAATCTGCTGCAAAGTGTAAATTGAGCTCAGTAGTTTCATGAATTTGCATGTCACTGATCAAAAAGGCAAACATAGCTGTTTACCTTGTACTTTTGCATCAATCAAACCCTGAACTACAGATGTGCACTGGTGCACTAGTTCACTGAAAAAATAGCATAGGTCATGGGTCAACCAAGCTCTTTCAGCTCAGTAAGGAATCTTTGGTTAAATTTCCTTTCAGCTAGAGGTTCTGATGTTCTGTATAGATCTCTAGTGTTGAATCTCTTTCAAAAGCTCTTACTGCCCTTTGATAGGGCTTTACAAGGATTTTGGCCACAGAAGAATCACGATTTTGAGAAAAAAAAATTAAGGTAAAAAAAGCATATTTGAGTTCAATGTACTAATTACGATCTTTTATTAAAAGTAATCTTGCAAACATTTATATATTCCCCTTACAGTGGTTTGAACATGGAATGTCATGCATGTGACAGGCTCGCTAATTAGTACTTGGGTGTCACAGTTTTGTCACTTACATTTTCTTTCATGTTTATGTTTTCACAGGACAGAGTTGCATCCCCAGCTATCTTGTACCGCATCGTGTCTGGCCGCCACAGCTCTCTTAGTCTTGACACAAACACAGGTTTGTTATGATGCAAACAACACACACACACACACAGCCAGCTACCATCATCATCACTACACGAATTCTGTCAGATCTTCAACAACTGAAATTTATGCATGGGGGAGGGGGGGGGGGGGGGGGGGTCAGAAAGATGGAAAGAAAGAAAAAATTTCTGTCATTATTCTGTCACAGTATTTACTTTGTGACATCTAAACAACTTAAGATAAACTTGGATTATCTCTCCGACTGTTTCTGTCTGAGAGTTTTGATGCTAGACAAAGCAACCTGGCAATGAGGTCATTGAATGCCTCACCAAGGGCCAGGGAACAGTTGAGTGACTGAGATTGACATGAAAATACAGTCTGTCATTCATGGGTGACCTTTTTCACTCTCACGCCAGGGTGAGTTGTAATTCATACTGGCTGTTCTCAGATACTATGAAAAGACATTGGATGTTTTGTATTTGACTGTATTTGATGCTTTAGCATTTTCAAGTATTTATTTCCTGCTGTCAGATTAGCACCATGGTTAATGTATCAAGAACAACCTGATAGAACTATGGCAGCCTGTTTTGGTCTTATTTATAAAACTGAGACTTGTGGACAATTTGTCTTCAGGACAGACATTGTTTGGAATACCTGCCTCTAGTACTTTGATACATCTATATAAATTTCTTATGGCCTGAAATGATTTAAGCATGGAGTGAGAACTGAAGTAACTATTAAACACAATTTTCTTTGCATGGTCAAGCAAAACACACAAATAGGTAAGATAACTTTGATTTCCCTGTAGGTGAACTGACTTTGCAAGCTGCTCTTGACTACGAGATGGCAGTCTTCCATGAGCTGGAAATTGAAGCTTACGATGATGGCATGCCATCCATGTCTAGTCTCATTCACATCAGAATCAACATTGAACCTGTCAATGAATTTACACCTATGTTTATGCCTTCAAACATGTATGGGCCATTCATGGTGGCAGAGAATGCTGTTGTTGGTAAATATTCAGTTAAAATTGTTCATCTAATTTTAATCTCACTAACTCTACTTTTTTTTATTTGTTTGTTTGTTGTTGTTTTGATTTTTAAATATTATGTTACTCATCCTAACAGGTCACTCAGTGTTGAACTGTAGGAAATAATGGGAGAAAGTATCTTTGTCTGTTTGTAAGGATATCAGTTGAACTAAACCAGTCAGCCAGCAGATACTGTCTGATTAAAAAATTCTTGCAAATTTTGGGACATTGCTATATACATATTTCTTGCTTCACTCATGGATTAGTTTTTTCTTTCAGTTACATATTTATTGGGTTATCAGTGGACAATCTGATTTAGTCCAATAGTTTAGAATTGCCCTTTTTGTAATTGTTCATCTAATGTCAAATCAGTTGCAAATTCTGATTAACACCTGATCACATTTTAAGATTCAGTGGAGATTCAAGAGATCAATATGTTAATTGCAATGCAGATCATTGGCCACTCTGGGCCATTTTTGTGTGAGTTGCTTCATTACTAGGTCAAGGATAGTCAGTTCAGGCCTGGTAACAAATCTAACAAAATAAATCTCAGCTGTTGATCTTTAAAAGAACGTATTTTTTCCCCACTAAATTCTGAAATCAGCTGTTACAGACAGTGGGTAATGATTAAAATTGAAATTGAAGTTAAGCAAGTAGTATTTGAATGATTTATTTGCGTTTAATAAATACAACGCCCAACATTTTAATATGCAGATTATCTGGTTATTGATGTGTGAAGATTGACGGCTGATGATTTATTATTTGCTGTTTATTGTGTTGATTGACAATTCAGTGCCAAATGTATCTTCAAGGGGTAAACTTTTGTTGTTTATGGTAAACAAGAGCCAGTGGAGTTTCTCTTTCTCATAACTTCTGAGGGCCATATTTCAGGTCCTCCAGTATCAAATTTTTTTTAATAGGTGTATTTAAATGCAGCAGCTCATTACAAGGACAAGGAGACCAAATCTCAGCATGGTGTTTAAGATGTTGCACTTACACTCACAACATTAAAACATGAACATGGCATGTATGAGAAACTTTTGAAAAGTTAATCCAGTTTTATATAAGAAATTACAGTAGGAAAGTGTACACTCAATCTTAACTATTGATGGTTTTCCGGGGATAGAATAGCTCATACCCATGGCAGACAGAAAGCTCCAGGAGTCACAGATGTTAAACATGTTTTACATACAATACAGAATATTTGTGACCAAGAAATTCAGGTTGATGTTAAATGTTCTATTTACTGTGAAAAAAGTGTCAGTTTGGAGCCAAACATTAACATGAAGAATTGTGCCAATTTGCCTCACCCTGTCAGGAATGATGGTTGGTGATGTGACTGCCATGGATCAAGATCAGGGTCAGCAGCATGGAATGGTTCGCTACAGTATCGTGGGTGGCAATGTGGGGCAACATTTTGTCATTGACGAGATGTCAGGTGTTATTTCAGTTGCTCAACAGCTGGACCGTGAAGGCATGGACAACTTTAATCTAACAGTCCGAGCCACAGATGACATGTCCTCGTCCAGTTCAAAAAGTGGTAAAAATAAAAAGGAAAATGTTTGATCATGATATTTTTTATATACTCTGCAGTAAAATGAAAAAGTGGAACGTGGTTTTAAAAAGTGAAGTCTTAACCATATTAAACCCATACAGGTTACAGTTTTAGTTGTAATCAGTGATCTGCTCAATTTCTGTAGTGGTGTGCTAGATAGACAAAGTACATCGTCCAAACAACAGTGGTTTTCTTATTTACCTCCTCATTTGTTGTCATAAGAATATTTATTTCTGATTAATAAAGAAGTGGACTTGGTTCTCAAAATTTGTCTATTCAGGAAGAATGAAAAACTCTCTTCATAATAATAAAGAAATCAGTTTAGGTGTATAAGGAGTGTAGCTGTACATTAGCAGCTGCAAAATTCAGAATAATATCTGCAGGTTTGTGGTTGTCTTCAAGTAATTCTTCAGAACCTTTTAATTCTTGAAATGTTAATTTTAGAGGAAACCAAAGTACAAGAGTGCAGATGTCTGAACGTTACACATTGGGTCATGCTCCTCAAAGCTCTTCCTTTCACATTTGTGACTTTCCCACTCCATGGAAATAAGAATTGCATTTTGACAATTTTGAGTTATGTGTACTTTTAGAAATATGAACCATTCTTTATTGTGAAAAAAAGTAAAGTATCTTGAAAGAATCATTACAATTCAAGATATTACCTATTAAACATTATGGTTCATTATGATGTGATTCTGAGAGGAAGGATTTCAAAGTCATAGGAGTAATTTGGTGATGACAGATCTGTACATTTAAAATCATATGCATCAGCTGAAATGACACTCGAATTTTGCACCTGAGACAGGAAAATGGTTAAATTTTTTTAATCTGGTGACATCTCAAGGCCCATGAAATATGATTTTTGGCTGCTGTGTCCAATCCCCTCCATCCCGTCCATACAACCCAAGACCCACTATACCAAGACGGTGCAATTGAAGCACTTCCGTCCGCTGGCCAGGAGTTTCTAAAAATAGTCCGGCGCGTACAATCGTAAACACAGGCATGCGGTTCGTCGTACCGGTATGTGTTAATCGAGGAGACCAGTGCTCCTTTGTGAAGAATCAAAATTAACACTTTGCAAGGCTGTTTGCCGAATTGAAGTTTATGTATATTATAGTAAATTGGACTTCAGATATACACCTTTGCACTCCTCATACAGTCCCAATATTGTTGTGTTGGACTAATGCATGTGTGCTATGGAGATCATCAGTTGTGTGTTTTTGTTTGTGAAGAGGGAGGGGCTTAAAAGTCTAATTGCTAATTCAACTTTCGGTATACATGTACTTTTGTTTGTTTGAGGAAGCCGTAAAACGTCATGGATCAAATACTGATAAACTTTCTCAGAGCTAAGGAATCCCATACCTACAATCTGTAATTATGTGAATGAACTTTTCCACTTGATCATCCCGAATTTCTTTTAAAAGAAGTGTTTTGTTGTTGTTGTTGTTTGTTTGTTTGTTTGTTTCTTTCCTTCCTTTTTCTTTATTAAGCTTCAAGCAATAGAAATTCGAACAGAAATAGTGCCCAAAAACAGAAAATTTCAGGAAAGAAAGTTGGAAAACTGAAGAAGCTGCAACATGAGTAACACTTTTTGAACGTTCATTATCATCAGAATACTGCGGCTGGATTTTGTTGAGTTTTTGTTGATTTTTTTAATCACCCATCTGGTCACTTTTCCTACGTCATTACCCTTTTTCTGCTGCCCTGGTTATCTCTACACTTTTTCATCAATTAGAAGACGTAAATTCCTATCTGGTCTGATGTATGTGAGAACTTCATTCAAAGTTTGTGTTTTATACCCATTTATTTGCTTTAATCATTTAAATAATGGCCCATCTGGTCTCTTTTCCTACTTCATTCCTCTTGTTCTGCTACCCTGGTTATCCTTACACGTTTTCATAAGATTAGAAGATGTACCTGTACAGTTCCCCTTTGGTTTTATGTATGTAGGAACTCCATTCAAAATTTCCAGTTTATACTCATTTATTTGCTTTAATCATTAAATTAATTCTTTGAATAGATGCTCTATTGTACAGTTCTTGGTAGTCTATTAACCTCATCTCATCCAATGGGACATAAAGAAAATATAACTGTTTACTTCATGCCACCATTGAATCTTTGCTAATCCAGCCATGACTGGGCTCACCATACGCGCTGGGTCAGTCTAGCAGACAACGCACGCGGCGGAACTCTTCGCCTTTGTATTTAACGATCGATTGCACCGTCTTGGTATAGTGGGTCTTGGATACAACTTCATTTCCTTTCGCATGTGCCAGGTTGCATTTGTCTGTCACCTAGGTAAATTTGTCAAATTCTGCAGCATAAAGTGTTCCAGTAGAACTGCCTGAACTTATTCTATTCAGGAATAAGAAGTCAGATACGTTTCTTCAATGTTTGAGACAAGAGCTACAAGAGGTTTACTTTCTTCTTAGTCTCACAGCAGCTATGTAACATTTTATGCATAAATAGTTTAAAGTGAAACTGTCACATCTTGCCCATCTCGCCAAGAAAATGATGAAGTAAACACTGGATAAGAAATGGAATGTAATGGACAAATTCTGTGTATGTGTATTGAGTGTGGGTTTGGAATTGTCGTAGGAATAGAATTTCAGAAGTCCCAAATGTTTTCATGTCAGTTTTCCTGTGTTGCAGCTGATGCTCAAGTCCACATCATGGTGACAGATGTCAATGACAATGCCCCTATCTTCTCAGAGTCATTCTACAGGTAAGCAGAACAAGACGAACATCAAACTGGAACACTAAATTTTTGTATGTTTGGTTTTGTGGTCTCATTGAGTCTCCTGAGTCTTCGGTGTTTATGTAAATCTCTCTCTCTCTCTCTCTCTCTCTCTCTCCCTCTCTCTCTCTCTCTCTCTGTGTGTGTGCGTGCGTGTGCGCGCGCGCGCGTAATGACCATTTTGCTAGACTTGTTGAGATAAATAATCCAAGTTACAGAATCTGTTTCATTTTGGAAGTGTGTTGTTGACAGGGTGAATTGTTGATTTTAATTCAGCAATTGGATCAAGTTAATCTGGCAATTTCTTCATGATCATGTTTAAAGCTTTACCATTTCACCATTATCATCACCAGAACACTGACCATTTCATTATGATCATCCTAGCACACTCACTGTTTCATCGTGATCATCACTAGAACACTCACCATTTCACCATGATCATCCCTATAACTGTTACCATTTTATCATGACCCTCACTAGAACACTCACCATTTCATTATGATCATCATTAGAATACTCACTATTTCACCATGATCATCACTAGAATACTCACCATTTCATTATGATCAGCACTAGCTCACTCACCGTTTCATCATTATTATCAATTAGAACACTCACCATTTCATTATGATCATCATTAGAACACTCACTATTTTATTACGATTATCACTACAGCTCTTGCATTTTCTGATATGGCCAGACTTTTTGACCAAAGTAAAAATTTCAAGTTTCCCTGCTTTCTGAATTATCCCAGAAATGATCTATAAGATAAAATCCACGTAAATCTTCCACCACAAACACTGGGATAATGCCATAAAACCAGGTACATGCGGTTTTCATCTAATTGTAGTTTGTAATGGACTACTGAAATGTGGATACATATTTTCGTTTACACTCAGCACCAACAACTTTTAGAGTTGAGCCCTATCTTTTCCTCCCTGTGTTTTGTAGTGTAACATTCAAAGCTTTCCCTATCAACATTTTATAGAAAAAAAAAAGATGTTTCTCTTGGTGTAGCATTCACTAAACAAAATTTCCAACATGTGCACTGGTGCAACATTCATTGGTGGGCATAGTTTGTTTTCTTGCTTTAAATATTGTTGCAGTAGAAATGATGAGCTATAGTGGCATGGCTGTTGTGCTGGATAGGATGACATTGTTGTTCCACCCCACCCCCCCCCCTCCCCCAAGCCAAGTGACATATCCAAAGACATGAATGTACCTTACTAATGTGCTTGAATCAAAGGGACTTACATCTGTAGAAGTGTTAGAAACCCCTGTCAGCCTTTCTGGTCATATCTTAAGTGGCAGCCATTATTAATGCAAGCAGATTTCCACCTCTGAAATCTTTATTTAATTCTTTTATTGAAAAGATTATCTCTGCCTTGACTTTTGCAGTGGTTTCATCTTTGAAAATGAGACAGACGGAACTAGCGTTGTTACAGTTATGGCTACAGACAACGATGACATGATGACAGATATGAATGGAGTGGTTATGTATGCCATAGGTGGGGACACACAGAAAATGTCTGAAACCAGACCCCAATGAATACTCAAACTTACCAGTCTTGATTTGTTTACTTTTTATAGCAGTGGTCATGTGTCATGAAGAATCGTTGCTGTTTGTTCCTTATGAGCATATTTGCTTTTCTTCTTCTTCTTCTTTCGTTCACCAATCTAAATCTGCAGATTTGTTCTTTTAAGAAAATCTACAGTTTTCTGCAGTTCTGGCAGAGCACCATAGAGTTTGATATTCAGAGCATATTTGTTGAATAAGCAGTCACTTTATTGCCCATAGAATTGTAAATGAACAAAAGAAAATGGCAGCATTTGGATGTCTTACAACTATCCATGTTGACAGGATTGGAAGATGTGGCTTGCTAGGTCTCTTCCTGCCACTTCAGTGTGTAGTTTTTGTCTTTACGTGTTTGTTTTTGTGGTGGTACCAGATCCGTCTGTTTGTCCAGGGCTGCACGACTCACAGTGGTATTCACATTTGTAGTGTTGACACAATTCTCAGCATTGTCTGTAGGAACTTTGTTTAAACATCTTGATAAGACTGAATGGCGAGTTTGCTACTACTCAGATCACTTAGTATATTGTGAGTTCATTTGAATTTCTCACTGAATATTAACAGCATCTTTTGATGATATTTGAGAACAGTAAATATTTTTACATCATGATAATTAAATGTCTTGGACGATGCTTTCAAGTCAGTGAAATAATCTGTACTGTAAAACTACAAGAAACTTGCTCAGGAATGGATAGACTGAAAAACTACTCAATGGATCCCTCTGATTCTGAACTTTGCCATGTAGCAAAAAAATCTGATTGTGAAAGTCTGTGCCTATGTAAGAGTATACTATTGTGTTTGGCAAGACCAAGGAATAATCTGCAAAATGCACCAATAATGAAGCGATTAACTTGCAATAAGGTTAACTCAACATATTACATATTACAAATGCTATACTCATGGCTGGTTCAATGTACAACATCCACTTCTGGCTGATTTAGAGGTTCAAAACTTGAATGAAATTGTTGCATGACAGGTCATTTCTGCCTGCTGACCAACACCACATAGAGAAATGAAGAACAACAAGAGGCGAAGAAGAATATTTCCAATCATATTTTTCAGTTCTACCCAACAAAAATGCATGTTGTTTTTATGTTGTTTTTATGTTGTTTTTATGTTGTTTTTCTTTTTGCAGCTAAAAAAAATAAAAATAACATAATAGAGTGATATTAAAGAGAGAATTTTGTCTGGAATGGATGAATTCCTATAATTTATATCAAAGCTGAAACAGTTCATTCATAAGTTTTGTCTTGTTGGTTGCAAAATGTTAGCTGCTTCCCTGTTCATTGTCTAGCTCCATTATAATTTGATTTCATTTTCTGTATTAAACATTCTCTGCCATGGACCGAATGATGTACTTTGTATTTCAGATGGAATGAACACAGATTTTGAAATTGATCCCATGAATGGCCTCATCACCAATAAACGAGTACTAGATGCTGACCCTACTGGTATAAATACATACACCTTCAGTGTCATAGCTGTAGGTAAGATATCCCTAGCCCCACCTCACATAATTTGATTATATGAGGAGTCTTGAAAGGCTGTACATCCAAACTTTGCATAGAGAGACTGGGCGTTAGATACCCAATCCATAGTGAATAAATGGCCTACTAGGACATGTGTGAAAATTCTAAAATTCAGTGTTCTATGAAGACAATTCAGTGCCATGTCCCATGCCATATTTCAGAGAGTTGCATTAAGAAATAAAGAAATGATCTCTGAAAAATGCTTTTTTTTTCTTGGTCATGAAAGGAATTATAAGAATTTAGCCATGATAGTGTTTGATATGACAACTTTTACCAATACTGGTCAAGCCGTTGTGAAAAAAACATCACTTCTGTACAGATCCTAGTAAGATTGATGTTTTCACAAAAGGTCGGCCTGTTCCTCAGATAATTCATTGTTTTTCCCTAAACTTTGCCAGAGTTTGGAACTAATGCATGCATGTTGTATTTTGTGTGTTACAGACAGGAATGGTACTGCTGGCTCACTGACTTCCACAGCTCAAGTCACTGTGACGGTCAGGTCAGTCAATCAGTTTCCTCCCATGTTCGTACCAGATAACGTTCAAACCTCCATCAGTGAAACCCAGCTGGCTCTGGGGGATATCA
Source organism: Onchidella celtica (assembly GCA_963931925.1). Classification (NCBI taxonomy): domain Eukaryota; kingdom Metazoa; phylum Mollusca; class Gastropoda; order Systellommatophora; family Onchidiidae; genus Onchidella; species Onchidella celtica. The sequence continues at coordinate 64,392,393 of OZ007572.1, forward strand.
TCTTGATGGTAAGAATGAACACACCATCTTCAGTACAGTGTAGTTTAAACAGCAGATTTCCTGCTCTTTGGTCCATCTCAGTGTCAGATGGTTAACATGGAAATCTGCCTTTACACCGATAGTCACTGGCATAACAGCTCAGTCTGGCCAAATAAACAAATTTCCCCCCTCCCCTCCTGGTCAAGCAGCCCCCCCCCCCATACATGTCCACCTTAACCCCACCCCTCTATGTGTTCACCTGCTTCCATCTACCACGTGCTTCAGCTTACCACACTTAGCACACATTTACCATCTGGCAACAAGTCAACTGAACGCGTGTTTAAATAATTATACATAAATAAAAGTTTCAGACACCAAAACAGGATCACTATCACTCACTACCTTAAATTCTCAAGTAATAGGGATATAAAACTGAGTCTCCAAGTAATCATATAGGATTTGCCAATATTTCCAACACTGGAACATGACAACTGAAATCTTGTATGAACAGGTAACAGCACAGGACAATGACACTGGTATAGATGGAGAATTTGTGATGGCCTTTAGTCAGCCCCAAACCAAATTTTTCCTGACTCAGAACGGCAAAATGGGAGAAATCCGACTAATGGAAATGCTGGACTTTGATATGGGTGACCAGATGTTCGTTATGGAAGTGATGGCTACAGGTAAAGTAGAGTTGTTTCTTGATCAGCCGTGTAGAATATATTCAAAGTGATTACTCAAGTAAGCGCCAACAACTTTGTTTCATTCCAAATCCTCTTATATACCAGTTACTGTGTTTCCCATCTGTAAATAATGTTTCTACATACTGTGTGTAATATTTGTTAGCAGCTTGCCACCGTCTTCATGAAGTGTTGACACTGCCTGCAAAATCTGCAAGCAAAGTTACTTTTGTGTCCAGAAATCTTCAGATCTTAGCTATTTCAAAGAAGTCTGATGTCACGATACCATTCATTTACTTTTATGTACTTATTTCTTTTCTGCAATACCAGACAAAGGCATGCCAGCTATGACAGGCACAGCAACTGTCACCATACGTGTCACTGACATCAATGACAACCCTCCCATGTGTCCCACTGTTATTTATGTGGACAGAATGGAAATGACCACAAACATCACCCAAGTGCTCTGTCCAGACAGAGATACCAATACTACATTGTCCTATACCATTATCAGGTAGGCTTTGCCCTTTGTTAAATGATGAAAAAAGTGTTGTTGTTGTTTTTTTTTTGTGATGAATGTAATCACTTAGATGACATCATCTTCAAAATAGATCAGTGTTTCTAGATAGTAAATGCAATGATTGTAGTTATGCCTACATTGCCAATTCTAAAAGAACCAAAGACGTGGTTTGAAAAAGAAATTCAACAATCTGGTATCAAAATGAAGTTCTGTGATTTTCCAGTAACAAAATAAATCCTTTTACCAACAGTTTTGAAACAGTTTATGGGTCAGAAGTGTCAACCCCCAGCAATGAGATTTACAAATACTGCAGTTATTAACTGGCCACTTCATACAAATCCTGATATGTTTACTTGTGATACCTTTATATCACATCCTTATGCCATCACTTCTGGATTGGTTGAGGTAAATAGAAAATTCTGGCAGGAGCATGGAAAGTTCTTAAAAGAAACACAAAAATCATTACTTATGTGTTAGCTCAGGGCTGGCACTTCAAAGAATGAGATGGAAAAAGCTGCACCCCTCAAAGATTCCCTCTGGTTATATTTGGATGTGCTCATCAAGCTAAGTTTAAATACTGCATTGCCATCTAGTGCAACATAGCAATCATAATACATCAGTGTTACACTAAGGTCAGAAACTGATGAAAGGAACTAGCTGTTCTAAAGTCAAACAATGGCCACAGACACTGCGAATGCTTCCATTTCTTCACACCCTTCACTTTTGTCATCAGTGTTACACCCAACACTATAGCACCTGTAGTATCAGCAGATGGACATGTGACAGTCAACTCACCACTGGACTATGAAAATGATGTCTCTCATTCCATCCAAATCCAGGTAAGTTACAGGTGCAGCTAACACTATCTTTTCAAGTCATGTAGAGTGGACTGTTTTGCCTCTCAGACATCCTAATTATATTCCATGCTGTAATACTTTTATAGGTTTTTTGAAATTAAATGCAGGGGGAGAGTATTAGTTTTTTCATTGAGACACAGAACTTATTATGTTAGAGACCAGTGGAATACCAGAATATAAGTTGCAGAGCTGAAACAGACTTCAGTGTCTTGTGATTGATGATTCAGTGGACATAAAAATGCAAATCCCCCCCTCCCCCACCCACAGACTTTTTGTATTGTCAACTTTACACTGTGATATAAAACTTGAATACGACAGCAAAAACTTGAAGTGTTTTCTTTCCTTGAAGGTTGAAGATGGACTGCAGACTGCGTCGGTGACGATCAACTTGTTCATCATGGATGTGAATGACAATCCTCCTTCCTTCAGAGGTTCCTTCAACTTCACAGTGATGGAGAGTGACATGCCCAGTAACACACCCATCCACAAGGTAGAAGCCAGCAGCAATGATGGTCCAATGGATAAGCTGGTCTTTTCGCTCAATGACACCACTTACTTTGACATTTCTGCAGGTGAGTTTGCTCTCTGACGATCTCTATTATTACGGTAATCATCAGTCACATACACAACAGTTTTTTTTATTTCCTCTATGCGATCTTTAAATGAATAGCTATTTTTCAAACTGACTCGACAAGTTGATGTAGGAGAATGTCATAACAAATCAGTTGATCTGGCTTTTTCACTGGGTTGGAGTTTGTGATTGTCAACAATTGAAATGTCTTCAGCTGATCTATATTACCCTTTCTATTTGAGGCATGTAGATTATTTGTGTCTGATGGTTTTTAGACATTTTTGTTGTTGTTTTTTTTTAAGTCGTTCTTGTGATTGCCCAGTGCTGAGGTCAGCGACAACAGCTTTGATATGGAATCACATGAGCAATTTCATACCCTGATATAATCTGACAGCACATTATTATGTAATAAAGTTTTCAAATGAAACTGAACATTCTGTTGTCTTTTGTGTCTCAGACACTGGAGAAATTTACTTGAGAAATCAGGCACCTGACTTTGAAACAGTGGGAGATTTGTACATGCTGGGAGTGTGTGTGATGGATACACTTGCACCCATGGCCATGACAGCTTGTCAAACTTTGATGGTCACTGTACTGGATGTGGATGATATGAGGTAAGTACTTGCTGCAATACAAACCATTCTGTGCACTGTTCATTTTTCATCAGATAGCCAGGATGATTTTGTGTGTGTGTGTGTGTGTGTGCGAAGAGGGGGAGGGGGGGAAATGATAACATTCAAAGCTGAAAGACTTTCACTTCACCCACATTCTATCAAGTCATAGGTGAAATAGATTTTTCAGTTGCTGTCTTTACAAACTTCCATTTAAAATTGCACAGATTGGACTGATCAGACATTACAGAATATACAAGATCTCACTGCAGTATACATAACAAGATGGTTTACTATGAAGGAATAATTTTGGTCTTCGTGAGATGAGTGTCCATTTATTTAGTGTCAGGGACAAACTGGAATAATGGCATGACCTTGACACACATTCTGTAAAGTGGGATGTTTTAGCTGTAAAATAGGCCCTGCCCTTTTCTGATTCATCTTTGGCTGTTGTGGAGACAGTGCTCAGCTCAGCTGTTCTTTTGCTGTACCATGTTGGAATTCAAGTTCATGGCATGAGTGTAGGAGTTGTCTTGTGCATTGGCATATGTTCTGATTCATACACAGGACAGCTCCAAGTATTGAAATTATAAGTGTGACAAACTTTGGTAACAGTTGGACATGATCTGTTTATACGGTATGTGGCGTCCCTTGGTAGCCACTACAGAGATCAGTGACATGACAGATTAGGCCAGTTGTACCATGCAGGATTGTTAGTGCTGATTCCATGGGAAAATAACTGAGCAAAAGAAATAATGATTATACAGTTACTTGTTACATTAACAATTTGCTTAACATTTATTTTTACCAGTACGTTTCTTTTGCTTGACATGTACATGTGTGTTTGCTTGACATGTACACGTGTGTTTGCTTGACATGTACACGTGTGACATTCAACTGAGAGTCAGTTTTTCTATCACTCTGAGACAAGACTATATATTGAACTGAGCATTGCAAGCAAGATAAACTTCTCATAACTGAAACAGACAGAAAATTAACTGATGTCTTAGAAAGTTTTATGATGCTTAAAGATGTTGGTTTGTTGTGATACCCTTCAGACCAGTGTTTAACCCCACGGTGTATTCTGTCTCTGTGTCTGAGGATGTGACACTTGGCCAGTTGTTGATGCCAGTCATGGCAACTGATGGAGACAGCTCTCCAGCCTTCCACAACATCATCTTTTCCATCATACAGGGCAATGCCCAGAGCAGATTTAGGTATGTAGGGTAGGGGTGAGAGGGGAGAGCTGTGAGGAGAAAGGGGGAGGGATATGAAGAAAATAATAAAAGTGAAGGCTATAGTGAACATGTTGATGATTGAAAGCTTTAGAGCTAGATGTTAATGAATGATGAATAACTTTTAATTTAGCTCCACTTTTAGCACTGGTAAGCAAAAACAATCACTAATTCCTCTTTGTGATCAATGTAAATTGCTTCATGTTTTCTATGCTGATGATGCTTGAAGAGCAGCTTTAAGTTTTTAATCAACATCTTGATCTGTTCTGTGGCCAGAATTCTGGGCAATGGAAGCATTGAGGTGGCTTTGGGTCTTGATTATGAGATGACCATGTCCTACCAGCTGATCATCCAAGCCATGGACACTGTGCATATGGTCAATGCCACCTACAACATACAAGTCATGCCTGTTAATGAACATACTCCAATCTTTACACCTATGAGGACAACAGTCAAGATTCTAGAGAATGTTATGATGAATCATATGCTCATTGAGGTAATCTCTTGGCTGTGAAAAGGTGAAAAATCACAGAGAACCACAATAAGTTATAAACAAGTGACATAAGACAGTGCTGCTGTGGAGATGCCACATATTTCTTGATCAATGAGACCAGAAATATCGGTATACACAGTGCTTGTCTGATTTTTCTCCAATAAGTATGTCTTAAATCTGTTTAATGAATCATGGATGCTTACAAATAGCTAAAACATGCTAACAGATTAACACATTGCCTCCCCCGCAGAATTTTACTGTTGGGTCCCATGTAAATTTGTGACAAACGAAATTCCGCATATGACTGTCTAAATCATACACAAGTTTATTGTGGATAGAGCTAGACTACACAATATACATATCAATTTGTTGGAAATTGAATGCAGAATAAGATAAAAGGATTGACAGAATGATTTAGCACACTTTTAATACACAAACAGGACAGTAAAGCGAAATGAAAAATTCAAGAACAGATTTTCACACCTAAATTTTTCAACTTACCCCATGCTCATACCGCTACTATGTACACCTATCCATTCAACTTTTGAAATAATAACAGTAATCCAATTATAAATTCACCATCCAAATTTCATGAAGATATCTCCCAAACTTTTTGAGTTAAGATCAAATCATATGACCGACATGGCGATGTATTTCATGAAACAATAAAAAACATCAATTTCAACACACCATTCACTGCTTACATTTCGCAGAAGGAACAGGAAAGCCAACCTTGTGCATGCATGAAAGTATACTTCGTTGCAAAAATTGGTAGCTTCATAAATTAAGTTTGTATTTCTGAGCTGCAAAATCCGGCTTAGGGGAGACAAAGAGTGAACAGATATTAGCTTAAACTGTAACTCTTGAAAGTGTTGCAGTTTGGGTTATCAGCCAGATTTAAGTTGATGCTTTACAGTTGAAAGTTTCAGTTTGCTTTTTGTTAGCACAATTTAAAATAAATCTAAATGCACAAAAATAAAAAATCTGACCACATTTTCCTGCTGTTCTCTCAGTAAAATACATAAAGTTTGGCCCTTTATTCATCATGAGACACAAAAAGTGAACCAATTCGTAAACAAACTGAATGAAACTTTGATATCTGATTACCAGGTGAAAGTGACAAGGGTGGGAAAAATTTGTCAGTCCATGAATTCTATAAATAGATTTGGCATGTTATTTTGTTCTGTGTTTTAGGTCAGTGCTACAGATGATGATATGGGGCCAGATGGAATGATTACTTACAGTATAGATTCAGGTGAGAAAATTTCCTGCCAGTTTCTGATATTGCCTGGATGTGACTTAACAAAACCTCACTTTATCAGCTATTGGGCAGCGGTGATTGGACAAAGGACATTTCTATTCCAGACCAAAAATTCTTTGCTAATCTCCTTTGCTCTCCAAACTCCCATGCGGCATGTATCTCTGCTGATCAAGCGTTGCATTTTCTTCCTTTTTAAAGATGAGTTTTATAGATTAGTTTCCCCTGCCTTGGTGATGTAAGTATAAACTCACAATCCAGTCTCTCTCAGATTGCATGACAGGAATTGCCAGATTTACACCTTAAGTCTGCCAGTCTCTCTGGCACCAAACATGATCTGTCACATTTCTTTTTAAAAAGTGTTCCAGTAACCAGTATGTGCAGTGTCATAAACAGTACAAATTATGTTGCAAAAAAAATCTGTAACCTGCTGACATCGTGATGTAAACAAAAATGTTCCGTTATTTGGTATTCTATTAGCAAGCAATGGCTGTTTCATATTCATGTTGTAACAAAGGATAAAAAAAAAAGAAAGAAAATAGCATCAGCGACAAAGGAAAGCAAACTGGACAATAACTGGAGTCATCACAATTGCCCAAATTTACGGTCCTGTCTGTTAAGTCATATTATCCCTCTAAGCACCTACACAAAACAGTCCTTTTCAGGGCTTGCACAACAACAGTTTTTCACAACAACAGCCTTTGTCAGGGCTTACATAACAACAGCCTTTGTCAGGGCTTATATAACAACAGCCTTTGTCAGGGCTTATATAACAACAGCCTTTCTGAGGGCTAAAGAAGGGAAAGAAGAAGAAACCAGGACCAGAAATAGTAACGGGAAAAGTGAGATGTAAATGGCCAGAGCAGCGAAAACAGAGATCGTAACACAAAACTTAGTAGTGCATGGCTGACTAAATTTATTTGCACAATTGAAAAATTGTGAAGCTGGGCTCATTTTTCAATCAGATATTATTTTCTAAATGCACTGTGTGAAATCTGATGGAGGATGCGCGATATGCTAGGATTCTGGTTCCTGTCATCACATCATCACAGCAAACCTATCTCATCAGGCTTAATGAAACTATAGTCTCCTAACTGGAAAGTTATGTATATTTATATTCACTAGCTGAGTTGCCCGGCCCTGCCCGGGATAAAACGATTTATTAGTTTCAGTTCTGGGTGATTATTGTGGACCTGCTTCATTTTGCCTGTCCCTTTAGCTTTATTTTATTTTTGTTTGTTTGTTTGTTTTTAGATAAGTTTTACTGCTCTCCCTTTGCGCGTTGACATCCTGCGCATCCCGTCAGCATCCGTCAAATGGCAATGATTTGCGCACGGATTAGTTTGTTAGTGAACACATCGCAGGAAGTGATAACGTCATGTGTAGGCGGAAGTGGGCTATTATTAGAAACATACATCAATATGTTATTGATCGTAAATTTCGGATCAAACGCTCTCGTGAATTTAGTCTTTAATTATAACTGCATTTACCGATTAACTCAGAAATAGCAAACGGTTTTGTTTGTGTACAGCGATAGGAACAATGTTCGCTATCCCATAATTCTTTGTGCCAAATTTCAGGTCGGTGCGTTGTGTAGTTTCCGAGTCCATAGGACTATTAGGGGTTTTGTTGTAGCTTTATTATATAGATATAAGAAGATATAATTATGTATATATATATTATGTATGTGTGTATGTATATACCTCATAGGGGAATTTACTCCTAAGAATTTTAGAAACAGTGAATTTTGATGGCCAGGCCGATAGCATTTCTTGCATTCTTTTGAAATTTTAGATTTTTAGACAAAATAGTGGACATCTGTACTCAAGTACAAGATTGTCATCTTTAAAACCCAATGTTGACCAAAAAAAAATGACATGTTACTCGAGGTCATCTTGTTCACTGAAGGTGTGTGGTTGCCAGTGGTGAAAAACAGATTGAAAAAAACGAAAGAAAGAAAACAAAACAAAAATCCTACCAGTATGTATAAACAACTGAAATGATGTTTTGGAACTAAAGAGTCCTCAGTGACATAGTGATGAAAATAATCCTGTGTTCAAGGTTAGCGTTTTCACTTTGCAAATTGTCACATTTGGTTTTGCCTGCACTGTCGGCTTGCATATTGATGTAATCAGCCATTGACCCACTGTCCTCCCTACCATTTTCCTCTCGAGTTCAATCATATCTCTTGACATATTCAGCTACATGGAAATATTCTGAAGGAACATGAAATGAATCATCACATTTTGCCGATGCTTCAAATAATAATTAGTGAAAAATTTCACGGATATGAAGTGCGGTTTTTTTGGTAGCTTTTCTCTGCCAAATGATAGTCATTATGTGAGCTCTGTCATTTCATTTTCAACCTGCTAAGTGCAGCTCCCAAAATCATTCATTCAGCCATTTATTCCAACCTCCTGTTTATTGAAAACACTTGATTATTGCAGTCGTTTGACAAATATGAGATTATTCCAAACTGAACATGTGACAGGTCCATTCAGTATTGAGCCAATGGTGGGAAGGATCACTGTGATCAGAGAACTGGATAGGGAAATGATGCAGTCGTACACGCTGATTGTGCGAGCTACAGATCAAGGCATGCCTAGAAAGACAGGATCTATGACTTTGACAGGTAATGTTGAAATACCTACACAAACCAGAGAAATACAGTTGTAAGACGGTACCATCATCAGTCAGAGAGAACTTTTGAACAAAGTTAGAAATTTGAAGATTTGGACATGATCAGCAAATGACTAGCATGTGAAACAGGAACACACAAAAATGATAAATAGCCACTAGTGATGTGAGTTCATCAGAACCACACCTGTCACAATAATTTTGACTTTCTGTTTTGAAATATTTTTACATGGAATATCTTGGGAAACTTTGTAAGTTTTGTTTATGAGTAATTAATTCATCAGTTTCAAGAGTTTGATGTTTTGATAGACAGTCTATGATGTAGTGTTTAAGTTATCCAATGGAGAAAGATAAAAGACTATGCCACAACAGGTTGTGGGTGACATAACTCCATTTAAAGTCCATGTAGATGATTAGATCTAAACTGTTTAAATCGGTTTGCTGTTTGCTGTGACTGCTATTAGTTTTTCCTGAGAACAATTTTGACTTTGTTGGTTGGGGAAGAGTGTGGTGGACAGCGTATCATGGAACAGCTTTTCAAACTTCCTGATACCGTCATAGTTATATATTATACATTTAGTTAATGCAAAAAAATGTTATATATGTCGTGCAATTAAAAAAAAAAAAATCATGGAGAGTACATGCTGTATTCATTATGTTCAATATTTATCATATTTTACAAAAAATTATTTACTGTAAGAAATTTCAGGTTTGAAATGTTCATGATTTGATAAAGCGTGAGTTAGAGGTAGTTTCTACATTCTAGTCTCCTGGCCAATGTATTGCCTGCATTCCTGATGCCAAAACAAGTTCACATGTTTATTATTTGTCAACTGAAGTTTGGGTTGAAAATAATGAGCATTTTGAAAGCATATAAAATATTTATTATTTCATGGCAAATTTCAGTTGAAGTTGAGGATGTCAATGACAATAGCCCAATGTGTGGCCCTACATTCTATGCCGTATCCGTGATGGAGAATGTCAATGCTGGACATCTGGTACTGAAACTGAACTGCACTGATGCTGACATGGATCCTGCCAATATGAACAACAAATTAATGTACACATTGAGTAAGTTGACTCAGTTAACTTTATCATTCAATGAAATGCTAAGAGATTTATTTTCCTCTGATCTGTTTTGAGGGTTCCCACTAGATCATGAAAATTTTAAATTTTACAATGCTGGAATTTGGTCCTTACTGAGTAATTGTTTTGTAGATGTCAGGAACTGCTGATAAATATTTCATACAAATCAAATGTAATGAAATACAGTAAAAGTGCAGTTTGCGCCCCCCCCCCACCCCCAATTGTTGTGATGGGCATTTTCATAACTTAGTAAGGATTGGATTACTTATGATATTTTAATAAATGGGTAGGGGTGCATTTAGTAATCAAAGTAATTGATACTAAGTGATCAAAATGCCTAACACTATATGGAGGGCTAAAGTGCATTTTTACCCAAAATATTTTTTATGTCAAACACTCAAAGGGTATTTGAAATCCAGACTTATATCAATGTTGCTATCACATTTTAAATGGGACTCCTTCAAACATCCTGCCATCTGGCTGCTTACTGCATGCGCAGATTTCTACATGTAACCAATATTAGAGCATCAGCAAACTGTAACATTGTGACAACTCTGTCCTCAGGTGCTGCTTGACCTATTGGGAAATGTCATATCAGCAACAAACTTTTCTAGCCACATCTGAATCAAGCTGAGTTTCTTTCTTGCTTGCTCTTTGTGGCAATACCATCTTTATTCTCAAACAAATTTCACATGAAACTGATGTGCTGACCAAACAAATGTTCACCTGAACCAGAGCTAATACACAAGGCAACATCAGGAAATTATGCATGTCAGAAACATTAAATACCAGCATTTTGGGCACTACAGACTGTGAGGCAAATGTTTGATCCTTTTCCAGGTCCTATGGGAATGTTTGAGGTTGATGCATTGGGTGTCATTAGAGTGCAAGCTGGAGCTATGATAGACAGGGAGATGGCAGCTGAGCACAGCATCACTGTGGAGGTTTCAGACAGTGCAAGCAGCAACCCTAGGATGGTGACAATCATGGTCAATATAACTGTCATGGGTAAGAACTGTCAGTGTGTGTGTGGTGGGGGGGGGGGGGAGGTCAGGCTGGTTTTACAAGGCTGGGTTTTGTGGCACAGGATTCAGAAGTTAATGAGTCCAAATATTGACTTACTGTGGAGTTTTATGGACAATGATAAATCCAACCCTCTTGCAGTGGGAGACGGTGGTTTGTTTCATGGGACTTCTTGCAGAGTTAGGTATGTTCATTTAGGTGGCATGACTGGTTTAGTAGGGGGGCCAACTTGCTCTATCTCTTCAAATAAGCGTTGAACCTTGCACTAAAAAATATACTCTTGTTTGTTGTATTTTCATTTAAAGTGATCCCCTGGGCGTAAGAAACTGCCGGATATATTTGGCTAAAGGGTGGCATTACGTATGTAGACGCGATTTTGTCCCCAATTCTATTTAGATAATATAGCTCAATTTTAACGGGGGTGGCGTAAGAAAATATTCAGTACTTTCTCAGTTTTCTATTAAAAGCTTTGATACTCAACACACTTACTCTCAGATAGACAGGCCAGGAATTGAAAGCTTCAAATGTATTATTTGTTCATTATTCTGCATGTTATGGGTCAAGCACTCTGTACACATCAAAAAATCTGAAAATTTCAAATAAATCATTTAGGATCCATGTTTATAGTGACTAATATGGTTCTATCTAAATGTTTTTACCACAGATGTCTTAGAAAGATGCTACAAACATTTTTTAATTTGCTAATTGTAACATTAATCCCCCAAAAATATAAATTTAGAATTTCCAAACGTCCTAACATTTTTTGTATACAAGAATTATAGCACTCATTTCTCCTGCTCCGCCATTCTGAGTACTAAGAATAACCAATACCACTGTGATAAATTTCTGTAGTTTTTACCAATCTGTTACCAAATATTTTTCCTTTTGGATGCTCTCTGTGCTACTGTTACCTCTTAACAACAAATTGTTCTCAAATTGACGCAATATAGTTCGAGTGTGGCTTCTATGTAAGACTATCTGAACCTAGCGATTGGACGTATGGAAAATTTTATTGCTGAATTAGGTTGTCAGATAGTTACTGATCTCGGTTCAGTTTGATGCCAAATGATGCCAGTCGAGTTTTTTTTATGAGAGGCCAAAATGTTTCGCTATCATCAGTAACAATGCCTTCGTAAGCACCGATCCTAGGTACCCACGGTACTGCAACACTAGCGATCCTTTGATGTTCTATCTTGTGACGTCACAATATCGATGCCGAATATCAATGATCCTGCACCCGATACTGTTCGATCTTGGGAAATATTGAATGAGGTACAATTCCGGCTGACAGGAGGGCGGTAAACTAACTGACCAGCCTGCAGCAAGCTGGGCACTGAGATCAGTCGTCAAAGACCTCTTGAGATCAGCATTCACCACCAAATTCACTAAATTCGCAAGATGGTGGACCCTAGACATGCGGGAACAGGAAACTGTGAAGTCAACGAACGACGCAATCGTGGACAAACGGTTTCGCAGTGACCGTCACGAGCAGAGTTGAGGTCTTGGGGATCTAATGACTGCACGAGAGGCAGCTAACTCACACTCGGACACAAACACACAAGAAATTATTAAATAACTAGAGTATATGTATGTCAGGCCGGCCGGGCCATATTATTACATACATATTAATATACAAAACAAAAGACAATAGAGGTATATTCCAAAGCAAAAATTCCAATTACTAACTTAACCTATCATATTCATGTAACTATGTTCCCTTATTGGATGTACTGCAATCAATAGCCAAATGGTATATTATAAGAAACAAGATATCAATCTAAAGTAACAGTTGAGTCGCCACTGGCCAGTCGCCAGGCAAACTCTCCAGAAATCATATGGGTTCCCCAGGTACACTGAATGTTAGGAGAGCCCAGTACGTTCAAAGCCTACAGAAGCACAAATCGGCTTGTAGGTATTTAAGCAGCTTGTAAAAGTATATATATATATGCAATCATCATCATCATCATCATCATCATTGCATTTCTCACCCTGGATCAGGGTATAGGCCACCAACAAACACTTTCCATCCCTCTCTATCATGGGCCAGCCTCTTTACATTATTCCAAGTCTTTCCGATATGCAATCACTCAGTCACTATTCATTTCATCAATAAGGTGCCATAATTCTTCAATCGTATTATGGAGATAGTTTTACAATACAGAACACTCGTTCGTCGAGTCCAAGCTGTGGTTTTCTCTGACTTCCTATGAGGCTGTGGGTTTTCTCTCTATCTCTGAACTTCTATCATAATTAGTTAATAGCTCAGTTACCATTGGTCACGCCCAATTCGTAGGCGCGAACATCAGAAGAGCGCAGCGTGGACTCTTTAAGTCAGTCCACCCAGACCTTTCTTTCTAGAGCTCTCTCTCTCTCTCTATGCTCAGTCAGTCCGATGGCAATGGACTGCTCGTCTTCGGGCCACAGTTCAGGTACTGGCCAACCGGAGATACTTCACGAAACGATGCTTCTTCTCGTCTGTATTCAATGAATTTCAACGTTACACGATGTTTTATACTATCCAACTACCCGGCAGGGCTAGTCCGCTGGCAAAATTAGTTCAGCAATCTCATTGGCCGAAACATCCCACCATTTTGAATGTAGGAATATAGTCTGCACTATTCTACCAACCAGTTAACGTGCAAAACTTGTCTAGTTATACTTAACAATGTCAACTATCCCCACCTTGTCTCACCCCTACTCTATTACTTCTAATCACGAACATTAAAACCGAAAAGCGTGAATCTAATAGTTTAACTTTGCAATTCCTCACTAGCAAACAATAATTCGCGGCGACCGTTCAAGGCCACCAGCCAATTTCTCATGGCCCTGCCAAACAAACAACTCACGCCCCTCGTGAATTTTAATTAACTAGACTCATGACAGTGACTGTCCATCATGACTGTTTTTGTACTGGCAGAAAAGGGGGGGGGGGGGAGAGAGAAGAAAGGGAAGATACTGGCCTTTTCATTTGATTGCTGCCATATTTTTTCGCAGAAGATCACAACAGCTACGTACACTGCAGACTGTATTACCTGCCTTTCGTACAGGGTTGTCACCCTGTCCTCGTTAAGAGGTTTCTTTCCAGTAGACATGCTGTGCGTCGCAAATTGGTGTGTGGCATAGCATTTGGTCAGATCTTTTCACTGAAACGACCTAAATACCCCCCCCCCTCCCCGTTTCCCAAGGTTTCAGCAGAAAACTGATAAACCTATCGGTGGCCAAGTTATGTGACCGCATATTATTATGAAACTGCATAAGTGCAAGGGACAGATTTACAAAAGGGAGAAAACAAATTTCTTCAAATGCATTGCTTACCTTCTTACGTTTTTAATTGCAAATATTTGAAAGATTGTACTTTTCCTTCATCGGTAGAACAAAAAAAAAAAATGAAATTTTTGCATAGAGTGTGTGGAATATTGGGCAAAAGAGAGTTGTCATCTGAAGTTGTGAGAACACATTATTGTGGGATTCACGGTAGGGCCAGAGATACACCTTCCGCTCTTGAGCTAAATATTGAACCTGGAGTCAACTGTGCACGCGTTTGTAACCTAACAGAGACTTTGTTCCCATTACAACTCACTCACTGTCGTCATCTCTCTTTGGTCAAATGGTGGAAATGCAATCTACCAGCAAGCCAGTGTTGAAACAAAGTGTGTAAGATTTCTACTGAAAATTTCACCATAGGGTTTCAGATAAAGACATCCTTGTTGCCTGTCGACCCATGCCACTACAAGTTTACCCAAACAAAGTGTCTGACTTCAGCGGTGAAGGGACCTATCCTTCGTGATGAGAATGCTCATATTCTGTATGTGGTTTTCGACCAGTGTTTCAAACTAAGTAGAAAGTCCTGCTGCATACCTCCCCCCACCCCCCCCCCCATCCAGAGAGGACTCAATTGTCTTTTTTATTAACACTACGAAGAGCCGTCGCATCCCCAGCAGACCCTTGTTCTCACCGTCGTTACGTACGAAGAACAAACCAGACAGATGACTTTCAGCCAAGTGAGGTCTCTGTAGCATTCAGTTAATATACATCGCATTGTCATAGGCCCAGACCCACAACCAGTACAATTGGGAGGTGGAATTCAGCACACATCTATCAATCACGAGAAAGTTTGTGTTATTGTGGTATATCACATGATTCAGGAAATGAGTGATGGGCATCATAACCTTAAAGTCAACTCAGACGACACAGACGTACTGCCATATCTCGCTAACACCCCGGACGTAGAAATGCATAGAAGTCTGGTCAGTATAGTATCTTTCATGAAAGTATTATTGCCAACCAGTAATGTCATGTCCGTTAATATTGTTTGTCAGCATCCCCGAAGCCATCATACTGAACATCTTTGCAATCCAGGTCCTCACTGGGCGGGACACTGTTTTCTCGTTTGCTGTCACTGGAAACACTACAGTTCTTACCAAGTTAAAAATGTGATGTTCTCTGTCTTCCAAGAGTTGAGAACACATATTAAACAGAGGAAGAAATCATAGAATTCTACTTCACTTCATAGCTTCGCTGCATCGTCGGGCGCCGGGGACATTCGAGCTCTTAACCTGTTTAGCTGCAGTTGCAAAACGAGCTGCAGCAAAAGCTAATGTACTGTCCTGTATTCAGTTGTGCAAACGAAAGGAGACAACCTCTATAGCAATCCTGTTAGGGATGTGGCAGCTGAGATGAATCCAGCTGAAGACCACTAAAAACCAGTTTGCTACCTCATCAGTGAACTGGATGTGACTCACCTAAAAATGGGAATTCTCCCATTGAAGGTACTATGGTTGAAGTTATGGGGCATTGGTGAAACAGTGATGACATGGAAGAATATCATTAATGACCTGAATTACACATCTATTGATATGGTGGTGATCAGTTTGTGGGTGTCTTTGGAGACTAAATGCATCTGCATCACCCCTCACCCATTCAGCAGTGGTTTTGTTCAAATTAAGATTAAACAATTGGCACCATGTGTGTATGTCTATTTTGATATGTTTCTGTTTGTTTTTACAAACTCGATTATTTCCAGCTGTAAAAAAAAAAAAAAAAACCACTGTGGAAGTTGTTCTCAATTGTAATGTGAAGGACACCGGACCTTTTCAGCGGCGCTATCTTGGAGTTCGTCATTTATTGAAAAACGTTCAAATTCTCGCAGGTGGCATCGATCGGATCTAGAACCGGAATTTAATTATCATTCAAAACCAGCAGGAAACTTTCAATATGCACCCAGTTAAGAAACAGGGTATACTTAGGCCACGCTAAGACTGATAGTTTGTTGGAGGTTGTCTGCAGATCGCACTGGGCAGCACAGAGGGGTTTGTTATTTGACTTGTTTCTCAAGCCCTAACATATTGTTTCCACAGCACATTCCGATATAATTCAAAATGAATGAACCTGGCTTGAACTGCAGTAATGAAACAACTAACTCTTGCTAGCAACATTGTATACATATCTTAGCATCAACAATAGATGTAACGTACTATTACTAACATTTCTAAATAGGTGAAGCAGTTCAGAGCGGATCCTCCAAATAGACGTATTACTGTAACTGCTATTATTAATAATTTGATCTTCAAACATTATGTTTTTCAAAAACTTCTATGGGTACTTGTCTATGATAATAGGCAGTAAAGTTCAACCTTAGCCACCCGGTATATTTTATGAGATTTTTAAAAATATTGGACTCGCAATGTTCAGCGATATAAGGGGTATAGTTTTGATTTTGTCCAATAGATTTCTTGTAATAAACACAAATCAGTACGAATAACGTTCATGTGGTAGGAAATTGAAAGCTTTTTAATTTGATGTATATTAAGTATGGGTATCTCTGTAATATTTGGCTTGGTACAACTTTATTACTGTCATTTTGGCTGAAAAGAGCGCAAATCTGTAACGTCACGTAGGGGGTGTTTTTGACGAATTTCTTAGCGTTGCCACCATTTATCTCATTATATCCGGCATTTTCAGTAGCCCAGAGTGGTTCTCCTAACATTTATAGCAAAATCAGGAGTATATATTTTTGTGCAAGGTTCCCGGCCATTTGACGGCTTGGCCCCCCTACCCCTACTAGTTTCAGAGATGTAATGGGTGCAACATGGCAGAAAATGGCTGTCAGAGTGGTCAGGCCTGAAAGATGGGATTGACCAGGACTAGATGAGTTCAATAAAAATTGTTTGTCATGTCCAAAAAATGGGATTGCCAGAGTTCAATGAATTCACTTTTCTGTCAGGTCAATGAGACAGAATCGGATATGACTGTTTGACTTCAGTGAATTCACTTGTCTGTCAGGACAATGAGACGGAATCAGCTATGACTATATGACTTCAGTGAATTCACTTGTCTGTCAGGTCAATGAGGCGGAATCGGCTATGACTATATGACTTCAGTGAATTCACTTGTCTGTCAGGACAATGAGACGGAATCGGCTATGACTATATGACTTCTGTGAATTCACTTGTCTGTCAGGTCAATGAGGCGGAATTGGCTATGACTATATGACTTCAGTGAATTCACTTGTCTGTCAGGTCAGTGAGACGGAATCGGCTATGACTATATGACTTCAGTGAATTCACTTGCCTGTCAGGTCAATGAGATGGAATCGGCTATGACTATATGACTTCTGTGAATTCACTTGTCTGTCAGGTCTATAAGATGGGACTGAGAAGGACTAAATGAATTGGAAAATAAAAAAGATACAAAACACCTGAAAGGCAAATGGATTTGAGTCAGGAATATTTTACTGCATTTAATTCAACAGGATCCGGAATTTGTCACTGTTTTCTTACTGTATACTCAATTCATACTTTTGCATTTTTGAGTTGATTATGTTCACTGATGCTACATCAGTGTTCATGTGCTGGGCTTTTTATATATTTTTAGGCTTTTGTTTGCAATTGTGTATATTTCTGTTTCTATGATTTGATCTAACCAAGGACTGTAATATTGCCTTGGAGCAACTTTAATAGGAAAATGAAATTTGTGTGTTTATCAGTGACTTGTGTAGTCAATTAAACCATTTCTCTCCACAGATGTGAATGACGAACAACCTATCTTTACCAATTTGCCGTCAGTAACTATCTCTGAAAATACAACACTTGGAACTACGGTTGCCCAAGTTAGGGCCATGGACAAAGATGCAGGGATGAATGGTAGGGAAAGATTTGTATTCCTGCCATAGGAAATTCATTTTTTCCTTCTAAATGAGAAGTTCAGAATGTATCAAAAGCCAGTGCAGTAAACAATTAACTTGAGTGGAAATCCAAACTATTCAGTCACTCAGTTTAGTCCACTATGAAAAATAGTATGGAGCAAAGGATTTATTACAAAGTCAGCACTGGATGTTGTGATTGTCTAAATATGGATATTTGTCTCCCCCTTGCTGCTCTTTAACTTGTTATATAACAAAAGATATTTAGTGACTTGTCTGCTGGAGAGCTCAGAAACATTTGCTGGATAAAGTAAGATGGAGAAAAGTTCTATGGAACACTTTCAGGTTAAAGGATTTCTTTAATTTTCTGAGTGCAAATCTCTTACAAAGTTCTCACCCCTGGCTTCATGGACATTGTCAGTACATTGTCAAACAAGTTAGCACCCTCAAGTCTAATGTGAAATTTTCTAGACTGAGTTGATATGTCACTGGTCAGGTTCCTAAATCTGGTTGTTTACAATTTTAAAATATACAATAAGAAATTTTACACACGCATTCCCCATCAACAAAAGGACAGGCCTAACGCAGAGCTATTCTCACTGATTGTGTGAAAATATCAACATGATTAGGAATAACATGATAATCTTTGTGTTCACACTCATTTTAATGATTATGTACCTGAGAACTGACGTTACATGAGGCTATAAATAATCTGCTGATGTGTATTTGACTTGATAATTTGATCCATTTTGAAATGAAATGGAAGATAAAGGTGATGTGGTCTATTTTGTTTCTTTCAGGTGAAATCCTGTACACAATCACAGGTGGCAACATAGGGAATCATTTCAGGCTTGATTCAAGCACCGGTAACATGGTCTTGCAGGCTGCACTGGACTTTGAACAAACCCCAATGTACATGCTGGAGATAACAGCCATGGTAACTCTTGTCTTTCTTTGTCACTGAGAGATTCTGAAACCTGACAAATACAAATCTATCCATAATTCTCATTTATTGTATAAACTGAAGATAATTATTATCTGAGCCTTGAAATTAATTTAAAATACTTCATTTTATGGTCATTGTCACAAGTAAACATCAGGCTTGAAGTAGTTGATATCTTTCCTGTAAACATGAAAATGAAGGATTCTGGATAGATTTTGGTCTGTCTTTTCTAATTCCAGATTTAAGGGGAGGAGCGGCTCAAACTATTGACCACTGGGACTAGATCTAGACAAAATTGGGAAACAATTTCAATTCTCAATTTCTCCATAACTAGCAGACAGATTGCCCCCAAATTTTGCACATGTGTACTTGGATGTATGTTCTTTGATATTACAATGGCCAATTTGGGTTATTTGTGATATTTTTTGGGAGCTAGAGCAATTAGAAAGCCCTTATGGCCCTTTGGTTTTAACGCATTTTCACAATTTCAGTTCTTAATTTCTCCATAACTAGCAAACAGATTGCCCTCAAAATTTGCACATGTGTCATTGAATATATATACTTTGATGTTACAACGGCCGATTTGGGTCATATGTGATATTTTTTCAGACAGAGTAATTTGAAAACTGTGTTGTCAGATAAAAATGTAACCTACTACTTCAACGTTGGAATATGACCAATTGGATAAATTTATTGGAAAACTCTCTTTGCATACCTATTCTTAACTTGTATGCAAAATTTGAGCTCATTGCAGCCGATGGATTTCACAGAATTATTAATTTTAAAATGTAATGAAAATTCAATATGGCCGCCGTTACCATAGCAACTGCAAAGTTAAAAAAAGATTTGAATACATTTTTCAAATCACATTTTCATTCTGATTCATTACCACAAATTTTCTGGAAATTTATTAACAACTGGGGAAAATAGAATTTTTACCCGCTCCTCCCCTTAACATACACAAAAATTCAAGCTTTTTCTTTTAATCTTTGTCCTTAAAATCCAGACTGAATCACTTGAGTTTGTTCTGAAAACAACAAATATTTATTGATCTGTTTGACATGTTGGCAGTCAGGCACAGGGGGCCAGGAAGTTGAACAAATAAGTCTGAATTCCCAAGAAACCAAAGATTTTATTGGCACACTTTGCTCTTAAAAAAAAATATTTTAAAATCATGGTAGTCATGACCAAATAATGGTCAATTGTGACTGTTTCCCAACCGTTACCCTACGAAAATCCAATGCATAGAATTGACATCAAGTTGGCACATAGGAATGGCATTGTTCCTATGTAGATCTGCTGGTTATTACATTTGTCTGATGTCAGTTTGTGACCTGGGTACGATGTTAAACTGCATCAGTCAAATGGTTGGCGCCTAAACCGACTCACCCGTCAAGTTCACTTGATGAGGAGGGTAGTCGAACCCTGCAAGGTTTAAAAACAAGACTTGTCAAAAGGTGGATGATCCTTGGAGGGGCAACAGCCATCCACAGATCTCCACTGCCTTGTGGGTCAGTTCTCGAACAAAGGCTAGCGGAGAGACTGTAAACAGACCGGCAGTAGGCAAGGGGAAACCACTGCTGTATTTTTCCCAAGAAAAAATCATGGAAACAAATTCAGAAAAGTCAGTGAACAATGTGAAGGGAGTTCAAGATCAGAGCTCCTCATTCGGCAGGGACTGTCATGCGCAGCAGGTGGCACCCAGTCATCATCAAGCGTCTGCTTGCAGAGAAAGGAAAAAAGCAACAAAATTAGCAACATGTGAGAACAATGCACCAAAAAAAGAAAATTAGAAAATGTTAACCAAGAAATGGACAGAATGAACCTTAACATTCTGGGATTAGCGGAAGTAAATGGATCGGTGCAGGGTCAATAAAGAGACAACAAAACATTGATATTTTCAGGAGGAGATAAACACCAAAGAGGAACAGGCATCTTGTTTGATGAATCAACAGCAAGAAACCTCAAAAGCTGGTGCCCTGTATCAGACAAAGTAATTGTTGCCAAACTAGAAGCTAAACCCCTAGATATAGGCATCATTCAAGTATGCGCGCAAACGTCAGAAAGAGAAGATGAAGAAATAGAAAAATTTGATGAAGAGATAGATAGAGCAAAAAACTACCTAAAATCCCAAGATATGACGATAGTAATGGGTGACTTTAATGCTAAAGTGGGAGATCAAAGAGTGGAAGTTATTGTTGGACCTTGGGGAATAAGAGAAGAAAATGAACGAAGAAGTAGACTAATCAAGTGGTGCCAAATGAATGACTTCATAATCACCAACACCTGGTTTCAAAACCATCCTAGGCGGCAGTGGACATGGGTGAGCCCCGGCAATAAAAATAAAAACAAAACTGACTTCATACTAGCATAGAAAAGATTCAGAAATGCTGTAAAGACCTTAAAATCAATACCCGAAGCAGATTGTGACACCGACCATGTCCCAGCCATGTGCAGATTCCAGGTTAGACTAAAGAGTCTGAAGAAACCAACTAGTCATCCAAAATTTCAAATGGAACTACTAAAATCAGACCAAAAGTTAAAAGAACAATTTTCTGTAAATGTGAAAAACAAATACGCGGCTCTTGAAGACATCACTGAAGTGGTAGAACTATGGGATAAAATGAAGGACTCGCTCATTAATAGTATAGAGGAAAGTATCTCCCAAAAAAAAGGCCCAAAAAACCCCACAAGAAATGAATAAAGAAATTCTAGATTTAATGGAACAAAGACGAGAATTAAAAAATAAGAAAGAATACAAAGATCTAAACCATCAGATTAAAAAAAAATATAACGAAGCAAAGGAAAATTGAATCAACGAATACCAAGAAATAGAGCAAAACCAAGACAGAAACAATGCACTCCACAATTAAAGAAGTCAGTGGAAACAAAGGCAGATGCACTAGTACAAGTTGTATCAAATCGAAAGAAGGAACAATGCTTATGGACAATGATGATGTTTTATATAGATGATCAGAATATGTTGAAGATCTTTTTTAGGACAACCGGAGAAAAACCTGAAATCAAGAAAAACATGGAAGGTCCACCGATCCTAAGGGAAGAAGTACAAATAGCAGTAAATAAAAAATGAAACAGGGAAAAGCAACAGGACCAGATAACATACCAAGAGAAGTGATCATAGCTCTAGAGGATCTAGGAACAGATATGACAACAAAACTTCTAAATACAATATGTGACAGCGGCAAAATCCCAGATAACCTATGTAAATCAGTTTTTATAGCATTACCTAAAATACCAGGGGCCACAGAATGCGAGTTACACAGAACAATCAGTTTGATGAGTCATTTTACTAGAATATTGCTCAGGATATTGATGCTTTATGTACAGAAGAGCTTGAGACCAGAACTATCCAAACACAGTTTGGTTTAGTACCGGTAAAGGCACCAGAAATGCCATCTTTACATTATCAATGATCTTGGAGAGATGCCAAGAAATGCAAAAATGCCTCCATCTCTGCTTCATTGACTACTCTAAGGCTTTTGAGAAAGTAAAACATGAAAAACTATTTAACATTTTGGAAAAACTAGACATCGACGGCAAAGACCTGAGGGTTATCCGAAATCTACTGGGATCAAAGGGCAGCAGTAAGAATCGAAGGCGAACATAGTGGATTCAAAAAAATTAAAAGAGGAGACAGGGATGCGTGATGTCACCTGATCTTTTTAATTTATACAGCGAGATGATCCTCAGGAACTTAGAAGACATCCCTGGCCTTAAAGTCAATGGAGAAAATCTAAACTTTAGATATGCAGATGACACAATTTTAATGGCAGTATCGGAACAACAACTTCAAAGACTTTTGGACACAGTAATTATGGAAAGTGAAAAAATGGGACTGTCTCTCAACATGAAAAAGATAGAATGTACGGTAGTCTCCAAGAAAAAACAATCAATCCGAAATGTAATCTGGTCAGCAAAGGAGAGCAAATCAAACAAGTTATAAAATTCAAATATCTAGGCTATTTGATAATATCAGATGGTAGGAGCATAAGTGAAATAAGGAAAAGAATAATAATGGTCAAAGATTCATTCCAAAAAATGAGACCAATATTAATGAACAGAAATATATTTAATCACTATCAGCAACCACTAAAATCAGAGTCTTGAAAACATACTTGTGGTCGGTGCTTTTATGCGGATGCGAATGTTGGACAATGAACAAGAAATAGAAAGGAAACTAGAAGCAGCAGAGATATGGTTTATTAGAAGAATATTGAGGATATCATGGATGGAGAAAAAATCAAATGAGTCAGTATTGAGAGACTAATCTGAAAAGATCATTCATTAAAACAATAAGACAGAGGCAACTGAAATTTTAAGGACACATCTGTCACCTCAGGAGCCTCGAACATCTAGCAGTCACAGAGAAGATCGAAGACAGGAAAAGCAGGGGTAAACAGAGAAAAACATTCACTGAAAGTCTTAATACATGGACAACAAACAAACGTCACAACAACAACTCCTTCTTGAGGTTGGCTGATGACAGATCCGAGTGGAGAGCCATGATTGCCAGTGTCTGTTCCAGATAGGGGAACTGATGATGATGATGATGTCAGTTTGATGTCAGAACCCCTACAATAATCTTACCAATCCTATGGAAATCTACATCAGATTGATGTACTTGATGCTGGCTGGGTAGAGTTCAAGAAACAAATTCTGCTATATTATTACCATGACAGTGTTATTAGATACTTCATAGCCTATAGTTCCATGTTTACCATTGGTCATTCACTGGGTGTTTTGACCATCCCAGACACATCAGAAAACTAATATTTATCCACATAGTCTGGTCAATATAGAACTGACAGGTCACTTGCTAACTTCAAATAAATTGCTCAACTTCATTACATCTGGGTATCAAATGATCAGAAATGGCCACCAGCTATTGAGTACTAAACAGAGGCTTCTTTCAGTAGCCAGGATGGGAAGGTTGGCTGAATGCTGTAGAAAGCATGATTATGGAATAGACATGGATTCTTAGTAAAGAATAAATAGTCAGCTCAATTTTCCTGCACAATGAAATGTAGAGATCTATATAGAAGTATGCAGTAATACACGGTGTAGAAGTATGCAGTAGTACGCGGTGTAGAAGCAGGCAGTTGTACACGGTGTAGAAGCAGGCAGTAGTACGCGGTGTAGAAGCAGGCAGTAGTACGCGGTGTAGAAGCAGGCAGTAGTACGCGGTGTAGAAGCAAGCAGCAGTACGCGGTGTAGAAGTATGCAGTAGTATGCGGTGTAGAAGTATGCAGTAGTACGCAGTGTAGAAGCAGGCAGTAGTACGCGGTGTAGAAGTATGCATTAGTACGCGGTGTAGAAGCAGGCAGTAGTACGCGGTGTAGAAGTATGCAGTAGTATGCAGTGTAGAAGCAGGCAGTAGTACGCGGTGTAGAAGAAGGCAGTAGTACGCAGTGTAGAAGTATGCAGTAGTACGCGGTGTAGAAGAAGGCAGTAGTACGCAGTGTAGAAGTATGCAGTAGTACGCAGTGTAGAAGCAGGCAGTAGTACGCAGTGTAGAAGTATGCAGTAGTACGCAGTGTAGAAGCAGGCAGTAGTATGCGGTGTAGAAGCAGGCAGTAGTATGCGGTGTAGAAGAAGGCAGTAGTACGCAGTGTAGAAGTATGCAGTAGTACGCGATGTAGAAGAAGGCAGTAGTACGCAGTGTAGAAGTATGCAGTAGTACGCGGTGTAGAAGAAGGCAGTAGTACGCAGTGTAGAAGAAGGCAGTAGTACGCGGTGTAGAAGCAGGCAGTAGTACGCGGTGTAGAAGCAGGCAGTAGTACGCAGTGTAGAAGTATGCAGTAGTACGCGGTGTAGAAGCAAGCAGTAGTACGCAGTGTAGAAGTATGCAGTAGTACGCGGTGTAGAAGCAGGCAGTAGTACGCAGTGTAGAAGTATGCAGTAGTACGCGGTGTAGAAGTATGCAGTAGTACGCGGTGTAGAAGCAGGCAGTAGTACGCAGTGTAGAAGCAGGCAGTAGTACGCAGTGTAGAAGAAGGCAGTAGTACGCGGTGTAGAAGCAGGCAGTAGTACGCGGTGTAGAAGTATGCAGTAGTACGCAGTGTAGAAGCAAGCAGTAGTACGCGGTGTAGAAGCATGCAGTAGTACGCAGTGTAGAAGAAGGCAGTAGTACGCGGTGTAGAAGCAGGCAGTAGTACGCAGTGTAGAAGCAGGCAGTAGTACGCGGTGTAGAAGAAGGCAGTAGTACACGGTGTAGAAGCAGGCAGTAGTACGCAGTGTAGAAGCAGGCAGTAGTACGCAGTGTAGAAGCAGGCAGTTGTACGCGGTGTAGAAGCAGGCAGTAGTACGCGGTGTAGAAGCAGGCAGTAGTACACGGTGTAGAAGCAAGCAGTAGTACGCGGTGTAGAAGTATGCAGTAGTACGCGGTGTAGAAGCAGGCAGTTGTACACGGTGTAGAAGCAGGCAGTAGTACACGGTGTAGAAGCAAGCAGTAGTATGCGGTGTAGAAGCAGGCAGTAGTACGCGGTGTAGAAGCAGGCAGTAGTACGCGGTGTAGAAGCAGGCAGTAGTACGCAGTGTAGAAGTATGCAGTAGTACGCGGTGTAGAAGCAGGCAGTTGTACACGGTGTAGAAGTATGCAGTAGTACGCGGTGTAGAAGCAGGCAGTAGTACGCGGTGTAGAAGCAGGCAGTAGTACGCAGTGTAGAGAAGCAGGCAGTAGTACGCGGTGTAGAAGCAGGCAGTAGTATGCGGTGTAGAAGCAGGCAGTAGTATGCGGTGTAGAAGCAGGCAGTAGTATGCGGTGTAGAAGCAGGCAGTTGTACGGGGTGTAGAAGCAGGCAGTAGTACGCGGTGTAGAAGCAGGCAGTTGTACACGGTGTAGAAGCAAGCAGTTGTACGCGGTGTAGAAGCATACAGGTATCACATCAAAATCACCTGCTATGTCTTCAGGACAGAGGGATCCCGCCTATGTCAGTGAGTGGTACAGTAACAGTTTCACTGACTGATGTCAATGACAGCCCACCTATGTGTCCTACTTCTTTGTATGTGGCCGAGCTGCCTGAAAATGCTACAGACATGATGGTGAGCACTGTGTCATGCTCAGACATGGAAGGCATGCTGACCTATTCAATCACAGGAGGTGAGTGCCCAAACCAGCTGTCATTTTCTCAGAGTAATTCTTTTATGGTCTTCTCATATTGAGCTTGTTTAATCTTCTGGCACAGCCCAAACAACAACTCAGCAGAATGGCCCTAAAATCTTCACTACTTTTTTTTATTCATGTGGTTTTGTCAAAATTCTGTCCATCTCATGCAAAAAGATAAAATCTTTTCCAGCACTAGGGTATACTCTTTGAATTTTAAATTTTGAATACTGCATGTAAAGGCAGAGCATATGTACTCATGTCATACTTTTGTGAGTAAAACACAAAAAGCTTGTGTGGCATAGCCAGTCTACATATACGAATGCTTTTATTTATGAGTTTGCCACACTAAAAACTACTGCTTTGGTAGCAGATACATCTATTTGCCTTTGACATAAAAGAATTATTTGTGAGAGAAGTTCACTGAGACAAAAAAGTAGAAAAAGGCCATGCTATGCCTTTGTACAGCAGAACAGGCCTGTGGATGTGCAGTCGTTACTGTGAATGAATTTATACCTTGCCTTCAGAAAGTTTCACCATTTCGTCATGGTGCTGACCTATTGGCCTAAGTCATTTTTTGCACTTCTGAGAAAATGGCAAAAAAAAACTTATTTATTCTTTTGCAATGCAGTCAGACTTTGGCCAAAATGACTCTAGGTAAAAGTGGCCATCATCCATGTCGGCTGAAACAACCCCAGAACCAAAATCTCCTACGTCTATGAATGAGAGACCATTACAGAAAGTTTTGTTTTCAGGATAATGGCTTGGCACTTTTTCATGATTTTTATATTAATAGATGCACCATGGATAGGGCAATAACATAACAGGTACATTCTGTTTTGGCCTAAGTCTGACTTAGGCCTAGAGGTTAGCACCATGACGATTTGCAAGTTTAGATTTTTTGTTCACCATCTCTCAAAATTTATCATCAGATTCCTGTCTTCCAACTCTCACCCATCCACCAATAGAATGTGATGTGACATACATGACAATAAACAATGAAATTTATGCTTATGTTTCAGGTGATCCTGGCGGTGTGTTTATGATCAATTCTACAACTGGCATGGTCAGTATGAGATCAGGTGCAGTGCTGGACTTTGAGAAAGTTCAGTCCTACCTGCTGGAGATCACAGCTTCTGATGGAATGCAACAAGCTCAGACATCTATCAAGGTTGGTAGAGAACACAGTGGGATTGTCTGGAGCTGTTTGAAAACCCATTGTTAGAATTTGAGTGAAGTCATAAATATTTGAAGTTTTCATGAATGTCCTTTTTCTTTTTTTTCTTTGTTTTCTTATTGCTTGCCAGATATCATCATGCCTAACCAGTAAGTGGTGGTGGTGGTGGTGGTGCTGGTGCTGGTGGTGGTGCTGGTGGTGGTGGTGGGGGAGTTGCCCCTTGTATGAAAGAAAAGAGGAGTAACTCAGTGCAGGAGAGGCTCAGTTGGCATTTGTGCATATTTCCTTAGCTCAAATTTATTTCTGTACAACATGAGCATATTTCTTAGACTTGTCCTGCTCATACAACATGGAACTAATTTCTGATTTCACAGGCTTTCTCCCATTGTTTTCTTGATGTCTCATGTTGTGCTGTTGTCTTTTTTCACAATTTCATGCTTTACCTTGATATACTGACTGTCTCCAGGTGACGGTGACAGATATCAATGAATTCCAGCCCATGTTTGATCCACCTGGTCCATATAACATCATTGTGCATGAGGACACGGCTGTGGGGTCAGTGCTATTCCAGGTTAATGCCACGGATAGAGACATCATGGATACATCTTTGCTCTACAGCATTGAGTCTGGAAATGGTGATAGGAAATTTGTCATCAACGCTAACAGTGGAATTATTCAGGTAAAAACAAAAGTTGTATTCGTGTCATTAGCGCCAGTGGTTGCTCTAGTATAAGTTTATCTCTTGTGTCTGGGATGAATAAAAATATCAATGCAAAAATTGTGCACTAGTCAGAATTTTTCTTAGCATTTCTTTGCCAACTGTCAGTAAGGCATATTTTAACTGAATGTGTAGACTTCATGCATATCTAAAGAAAGCACTATGCCTGCAGATTCATGAATGAATGATTTTCTGATGTGGACTCACAGTGCACCTTGTCCTTTCTGAAAGGAGCTAAGATCCACAACTTGTATTTGTATTTATTTGTATACTACTTTTAATCCCATTTGGGAAATTTGCCTTTGTGTCATTGCACCCAGTTACAACTGGAGCAGGCACGTCGTTGCCACAGTGCAGCGCTGGTTGGCGTTTTTTTTTTTTTGGGGGGGGGGGGGGGGAGTGGTAGGGATCAATTTTATTTAATTTTGCTCGGGCAGCGGCCTGTTCGGCCTGCCCTTTTCAATTTCCAACTGCCAAGGTATCTTTAACATGCACAACGTCCACGTGGGCCCTCCGAATTTTTTCGTCTTTATCCGAGAAGACTAGGTACTCGATATTTCTGAGAATTTTACCAGTATAATAAAGTTTATATTGAACTATTTCATTCTATTTGTGAAATTTAAAATAATGAAGCTGTGAATACCAAACATAGATAAAGTACCATACCCAAATAGACCATGAAAGGCACAAAGTGGCCGTTATCTTGCCGACATACTATAAAACCAAAACTCAGACATAAACTCAAACTCTATGCATTGTAGTTTATCTCCAAACCATCTCATCAGATATCAAACTATTCTTGTCTTTCATCTTATGTTGTCAGTTGCAAGGAGAACTGGACTATGAGATGACGATGTCCTACACACTAATGCTGTCTGTGAAGGATTCCAGTGGGGTCATGGCCATGACCATGTTGAACATCCAGATAGAAGATGTCAATGATAATAATCCTGTGTGCAATGAAACATTTGTGGCTGTCAGTGTGGATGAAGGAAAGCAGAATGTTGCCATCTTTACCCCAGCATGCACAGATATGGTAAGCCAGTGAAGCAGTTTTCATAATTTCTCATATTGTCTTTATTATTCTCATTTATTTACAGCCTCTGACATTTCTATAAATGAGTCATAATTTTATCAGTGAAGCAAGAATGCAACTTAATTCTACCATTTTTAATATTTTTTTTTTATGTGTTGCTGTGTGTACATGACCTTGCCATGAGTTAATGGGTTATGAAGGAGTAAAGTTGTTTTCTGCCCATAAACTTTTCGGATGAATGATTTTCATTATCTGTAACTGAAATGTCTTGACCCTGCTATTGTCTATTCTGAGATCTGCACTGAATATTTGATTGTATTTTATCTTGTAAATTTGATAAAACAAGCAGTCCTTGGACAGACATAATTATCCACATCCGTGCGGGGAGTTCTGTGCATTAAAAGTTTATTCATCTTTATGTAATTAGCACAGGAAGCACTCAAGATCAATCCTGCACAGATTAGTAAATGTTTAGCAGGGCAAAATATTTGCCTAATGAGAATTGTCTCTAGTCTAATCATCATGTCATAGTTTTATTCTGAATTTGCATTCCTGCATGCCCACCCTCACTCACAACTATAAATTTTCATGAATGGTAATTACATGTATCTCTATGGTAGTTCTATGATCATACTAGCAGATGCTGGTCAACAAAGTTAGCTTGGTCAACTCATGTGTTGTGTAGATGGCAATGAGATAGATCTATGACCACAAATTACTATCTTTTATACTGTCCAGGATGTGATGGCATCTCCAACCCTGAGCTTCATGATTGAGTCCGGTTCACTTCCTGCCATTATGTTTGACCCTCAGACAGGTGAGCTGAACTTCACATTTCTTAACTATTTCCAGTGAATGTTTTGTATTATAGCAGTTCATCTTGAATCAGGTGTTTGCTGAAAAATGTGAACTATTTGTTTTGCATGGCCCAACTAATGTTTGATACTTTCTTTTCCCATAGCAAAGTATCCAGATACAATAAGATGGGACATCCAGGGTGTTGAATGTTCATGGATGCACACGTCACCTAGTGGTGATTTGCAAAACAGACATGAATGCTGCTGTTGTTTCTATAGCTGATAGAGAAAGTAGCCATCACTCTAGGCCAGTTGTCTGTGATTGAAGTAGTTTACATTGTAATTATTACTTCAGTTAATATATAAACTTGGGCCTTTATTTCTCTAAGTTGTGGTAGCACTGTAACAAAATAATGTATTAAACTTATCACGCTGAACAGCCAGAGACATAGTAAAGATGAAACAGAGACTTTCCCATGTATATTGCAGAATGTTTATTTATACTCTTCCATAGAAGCAAAATCTTTCATTTTGGAGGTTAAAATGGACCAAATTCTAAAGCACCAACCAATCTTTACATAATATTCAAGAAGTAATGCCCAAAGCAAGCAGTGGGGTATTACTGAGTTGTAATTTTAGCCATGAGCATGTCAAGTAGTTTAAATCTGATCACAGATGAAAAATTAAAGTGGAAATGTCAAAGTTTGAGACCAAAGTTGACAAAGATTTTATTATATTTATTTGTTTTCTAAAGTTGACCTTTTGTGTGTGTATGTGTCTAGGGGCCCTGTCCTTGACCAGTATGACATTTGATTATGAAGTCATGACATCCCATGATGTGGTCATCAAAGTCTCAGACAATGGATCTCCAATGAGATCAACCAGCATTACTGTCAGAATCAACATCAATCCTATCAATGAAGAAACTCCTATGTTTGTACCTGATGCTACCTATGGCCCACAACCTATCACTGAGAGCGCCACTGTGGGTAGGTTACAATACATCATGACAAGATATTTTTAAAAAATCTTCAATTAATGTCTTCAATATTTTAGCTACTGATACAGCTTTGGACTTTGGACATCTTTCCCTTGTGTAAAATGAAACAGTGAGTAATGAATGTCACACCCTAAGACGAAGATCTTTGTGTCCTGGTGGTGTCAGTCCATGGCTGTTATTGAGTTTTCCCTCTGATTTTGCTGCTTCTTCAAATTCTTGTTTTTAATTCCTGTTTCTTCATTCCCGTTGTGTTTTCCACTCATATCTGCCCAGCCTTGGTGTGGCAGAGGCCAAAGATTGAGAGAAGAAGGAATGTAAAGGGAGAGTTAGTTCTTGCTAAGAGGAGATAAGGGTTTACACCTGATGTCCCAACCCTTTTCAGGGGTCCAATCCATTTACCTAAAGTTAATAGTTATTTACAATTTAAAACACAGTCAGCATTCAGGGTGATGACAAGTCTTTCAAAATATTACCTATCTTTCATGACAGAAATCTCACACAGAGTAAAAACTTGGCCTCGTTCATGCTTTTGCTGCTGGAAATTTTGTTAAGGCTCAGTCAAAGCAAAAGTTCAGCTATCACAGAAAAAGGACCAGTCTGTTCCTTCTCTTCTATCAATGATTTTGGTTTTATTTCTTGACATTTTCTTCTTTTGCATGTGGGGAAACCAGTGTGCAGTGAAGATGTAAAAGCTTTTGGGGTAATGATTATATCTAAATTATCAAATGAAATATGCAAAGTCAGAGTTTAAAGGCCACCACTCCACAATGAAATCCATCTGCTTTGTGTTTTGTCCACTAAAGTGCAGACCTATCAGATTGAGCTCTGTTTGTGGACTCTGTAGCAGAGTCAACTGTGTTGACCAAATCTGGTGTGACAAGCTTCAGAATTATCATGTATTTGTTGTATGACCAGAGGGGAGGGGCACGGGTCCTGAAATCAAAATTAGGCTTCAAAATATCGATATCGCGATTATGTACTTTTCGGTTAGTTTATCCATTTGTGAGTGTGCATGAGAAAACCCACAATATGTCAGAGCTGATTTTGAGAAAAATGGCTTTGAAGTGAAAATATGGGTCCGACACAAACTTCCAACTTGGCTGTTGTTTAGGGGACCGTGGCATGTTACAGGGTAAACTGTAGATGAGCTGTGAACACTACTCAGTTTGATCTCTATAGCGGCTTAGTTATTAGACTACGGTCTCCTGACAGCAATCATTCCAATATTACTTGGTCAATTAGCTATTGCCACTTATAGGATTAAATGCTGTTTTCTCAAAATCTTATTTTAGGGGGATCACTGACTTCAATTTATCAGAAATGTCTTGTCTTTTATTATGTGTACAGAACTCAAAATGTCATGTTTGCGACTTATTGTGGGTTTTCTCATGCACACTCACATTTAGGAACACTATTTTACTAACCAAATGTCAATTTTGAATGTTTAAAACCCTGAAATATGCCTTTTAGTGAGGTAGGGGGTCAAGAAAAAGGCACAAGAATCATGCCATTGGGCGGCAAAATTAGCCCTAAATAACATCTTAGTGTCGCTGTCAAAACCCCTACTCCTCCGTACACATCTGTCATAACCCTTTGGTAGTATGGAAATCATTGTTGAGGCCCAGCACACCAGTAATGATGACTATAGCCATGTGTAACACGTTTCAGTAACATTTTTATTGAAAAAAACTTTCAAATGCGATTTTCTCGAAATTGCACTTTTGACCAGTGATTTGTGAACTAGTTTTTTATTTATTGACCAATTGGTATAAAATTTGGCTAACAACATGTTTGAACAAATAAAAAAAATCATACAGTAGGAAATTTGTTTAACTTTTCATTTTTTCTTTTGGGTTGAATTTTTTTTGTGATAGAAAATGAGAAAAAATTGAATTCCGCTACATACCATTTTCAAAAATTTATAACAAAAGATCTGTCAGAGATATCAAAATTCCCTTCTGTATAAAGTTTTTAATTGGATTGAATAAGACGTAAGAGAAGTTTCAAATAAATCCAGTAAAATTTGGCGAAGCCTATCTATATTGAATTTGGTACTTTTTGGGGACTCAAAATCCAAGATGGCGGCGCTTCCATGGCAACCATATGACAAACAATTTTTTTAGCATTTTTTTTCTGCTAATTCAGACATCCTGAATTCGATTATAATAGTTAAAATTGTCTGTTTCTCATAATATCAAAAACCGCCTTCAGGACCCACACACGGTGAGCGGATGCCTGCGTAGGAAGTTACAAATAACAGACCCTATTGTTAAATGTGGTATTTGTTTGTCTAAGAATGTGTGGGTAAAAAAACGACTGATTTTCATGCACTGAGGATATATATAAAATATCAGAATCCTGATATTCTCAGACATTTTCTTTCACATTGACATTTCCATGTGGCACCAGAATCTGATTGTCTAAGAGCAGTAGTTTTTAGGTTGTGTTTTGGAGTAGATTATATGTTCAATGCTGAACGATTGGGAACTATTCATATTTTCAGGCACCCCGGTCATCAAAGTGAGTGCGTCTGACAAGGACATGGGACAGATGCAAGGAACTGTGAGATATAGCATTATCAGTGGTGACCCTCAGCAACAGTTCTTGATAGAGGAGACCACTGGTCAAATTACAGTGGCTAAACTTCTGGACAGAGAGGATATGGACAGTTACACACTCACGGTCAGAGCAATGGACAGCATGCCTGGAGCACAAGATGTCAAAATGGGTGTGCATTTTTACAGAATTTTATTTATTCTCTTGCTCAGTTGAAGTGCCATGATATCAGACAGTACTAACTGTGTCTTCTGTAGGAGTGACAGAATTTGCTCTCGGTTTGTTTTTTTTTTGGTACTTGTGCACTCTTGTGCACCCATGCTTGTAAGCATTCTACATTGTATGTCATAACCAGTACGGTAAATGTCCCATTCTACAAACAGTACAAGACAAAAGGCACCTCTTCAGACAGAAAAGAATTTGCGCAAAAAGTTAGATTGGCATACGTGCCAGACTGCATTTGGTCATTAGATTGGCATACGTGCCAAATTGCATTGGGTCATCCACAATGTTCTGCAACACACACACATACATTTTTATGAATTCTTAAATTGACACATTTATTACTTTTGTGTTTTTTTTAAAAATCTTAACACTGCAGAGGTAAAAACATTTCAAAAACGTCCAGTCAAATTTGATCACAACACTATTACTTCAGTCGAAATATTATAAAAACCACAGAAAAACTGTGGAGTCTGTGGGTATTATTTCTCATGCGGGGCTTTGCTA
This sequence comes from Onchidella celtica, assembly GCA_963931925.1. Classification (NCBI taxonomy): domain Eukaryota; kingdom Metazoa; phylum Mollusca; class Gastropoda; order Systellommatophora; family Onchidiidae; genus Onchidella; species Onchidella celtica. Next base: position 64,426,566 of record OZ007572.1, read on the forward strand.
TATACAACTTTTTCTTTTTGCCCAATTTTGACATTATTTCAGTCGAGGTTGCAAACTGAGCATTCAACCTGTCAAAATGAATACACGGACTTTGTGTGGTGTTAAATGGCCACCAAAGCCCACTACAGTAGCAAGCAGTTTTTGAAGCAACTAATCGGCCTGCCTTACCATCTTCACCTGCCTCCCCCCCCCCCCCCATCTTTTTATGTCCATACCAACCACCCTGAACCATTTAAGGGGAGAGGGGTTGGTCTGTCAGGTAGCTGATGAAACAAAGTAGGCCTAGGCTTAATAGTGCGCATTACTATGCATACTAGGGCATGTCAATTCTGGAGGGTTTAGTGGCAGGAAGTTATGACATCATGGGCTCACGCTTTCATGAAAAATAGAAAAGGGGGCAAAATCAGGGACACAAAAGGCAAACTGGAAAAAAAAAATTATATGTCTCCAAATCTAATAACAAATCTAAGGCAAGGTCAAAAGGAAGACATGTTATGGGCAGAAGAAGATCTTGTTACAAATCAGGCAAGTTTTTTGTAACAGATTTGAATGGTTAAGAATAGTCTACTTGACATAAATTTCTGGTTTAACTCGTGTGAGTGCTCCTGTGCATTTGCATAAACATTTCTTGCTTCATTCTCTGCTACTGATTTCATCCTCCATCTCAGGTCAGTCAAACAGGGCCAGAAATGTAACTTTTTCATTGATTATATTAAACATGTCAAGGCAGAGATCAACCTGACAAAGAGATGTCTGAAAACAAAAGAGATCTGTGTAAGATGAGGTGGGTGAAGGTCATTTGTTGTGTGTATGTGCAAGTTCAGCTTCAAGGGACACAATTAACATTTGCATCAATTCTTCCATTCCATCAGCTGATGCCACTGTCACAATTGAAGTCACTGACGTCAACGACATGACACCTGTATTCATGCCAACCTTTTACAGTGTAGATGTTTTGGAGGGTTCCTTTACAGGATTTAATGTGACCCTCCAGCAGCTTACAGTTCAAGATGATGACATGGGCATGAACAGTGAACTCACCATCTCTATTGTTGCAGGAAATATGGAAAACAAGTTTGCTATAGAGGGTAAATCTAATTTGGTTTGTTTTCCCTTTCCTTCATTTGGTTAAAGGTACATTGAAAAACTTTCAGACTTGTTTCTCAACGTCAAATGTGCTGAAGAACAGAACTTTTCAATAATTTTAAAAGCATCAAGATGAAAGGCTATAGGAATTATTGGCTAATGCATGAACTTAACTGGTCACACGGAGTTGATAATGTTAGATGTCAGTGCGAAATACTACCTGGTATGAATAAACCTTGCATAAGCTTACATGCACATGTAAAAGAGTTTGTAACTTTACACCTGGTCAGAAGACTACTTACTCCACTATATGATGTGTAACTTGCTTGGAAAAGTGGTGTCTGCTGTTGCAGAAGGTCGTTTTATCACCTGTGCTCTTGACACTGACAGATTGAATTCCATTTGTTTACAGATCTATTGAAAAAAATACCATTTCAATAGAACTGATATAATTTGCCTAATGCAGTAAATCCAAATTTGGTATAAATCTACCTATAATAGAGACAATAAAGAGAAGCATTAATTTTCCCAGCGCATAGGTATTAAATCTGCTACTCCTGAGTGACTGAAGAGGATATATCTATTCTAACATGCAAAAACTGCAACATTCTGACACTAACAAGGAGAAAGAGGAACTAGGAAATCTTTGCCCAATCTTGTCTACAGCTTAACCCGAGTTTAACATTTGACATACAGTCTAGAGGTCTTTGTGTAGGGAGCACCTCTGCTCTAGTCATCTGCACCTGGAAAAGATAAAAAAGACATTTTTTCAGCATTTTTCAACTGAAACAAAAGTTACAAAAAAAGTCCACAAGTCACAATATGACAATACAGTGTGTTTAAAATATTACTTAATGTAATCTTTTCTCCATTTCAAATGATGAGATAATACGAAATGAGTGTCAGCATGTGAAGTAATGGTCACAAATAATAATAGGCCCTGAGATGCACTACTCATTACTCGTCAGCAACCTCCACATCGTTTATATCATTGATACGTGGGAATGAATTCATCTCAGTGTCCAGTTTCTAGGATTGGCTGATAAAACTTTGTGCATGTGCAATGATCATTTTTGCTAGAGCAATAACCGACAACCGCATTACAACAGTGGTTACACAAGGGTAGCTGTAACTTCAATTCATACATGCCAGCTAACTTTGAGGCTATGCTATGGTGTATAACTAGCAGACTTTTACCAAATTCATACATGAAGCCACAGAACATGAAATCACAAACACAGGCAGGTTGGTGGGAATCACGTCTACTTAACCTGAGTTGTGCTAGCTCAACTTAAGAATAGCAAACAGAGCTGATTAATTGGTGACAAACAAATGTAAGTTGCCACAGAAATCAAACTGTTGCAGGCCCCTTCACACAAGCATGTACTGTGTAAATGAAGTCCTTATGCCTGGCCAAGAGTACTTCTTTTTGTTTGAGTTGCTTTAAATTTAGAAAGGATATAATATAACTTGAACAGATCATGAAATCATTCAAGTTGAAGTTTTGTAAACTGTTATATTCATACCATAGCTGTTTTTGTTATTTTATTGCTCTTTGTTAGCTGCATCTATTATATATTTCAGTAACTTGCAACCTTTGGCATGACTAACTGACCAAATTATACACTCTTCAGGCCTTAAATTTGGCAGGAAGGTGGCAATTGAGATAAGGAAGATGGTGGCTATAATTAAAAGTTGTTTACTTCAAGCATGTATTTAAAAAAAATAACAATGTTTATTGCTATGTAACATCTGTGTTTTTGCATGTTTGTTTCGTAATATAATAGTACCGTGCATGTCATAAAAAGTAATCGTATCAAGCGTTCAGTTCGGTGCGTAATGGTCTGGTGCACATGAGTTCTGAAGCAAGACTGTAGTTTATTACTTTTATTATATTAGAGAGAAAGGGGGGGGGGGGGATCACATGATTGTTTATTCTGGGCAATGCCCGGTAGGTCATCTAGTTTTAAAATATTTTTTTTCAGTTTCAAGTGAATTTGTCCTTTTTTTTTTTTTTTAGACTTTGAATGGGTGAGGGAGGGAGGGGGAGATTTTGCACAAATGGGCAATAAATCTTTTGGATTTTATTTATTTGAAACATTAGAAATTTTATCTCCCAAGAGTAGTTTGTGACAACTTGACTTTATTGGAATCCTCTCACTAGGTTGTTGCCAATTGTTGCAATAGCTCATTTAATAGAGTTCTTGCATGTTATGAGAGTGTTGAAGTTTGGTTCCTCCTTGCATGCAGTTTTTGACATCCATTTTTCTTATTTGTATTAATTTCTGTCCATTGTCATTAACTGATTCAAGATGTTTTTAAAGGACTTTCCCAGAATCTGTCATTTGTTTAACATGATTTCTTGTTTGAACCAAAGATGTGAAAAGTTTACTTATTACATGTACATTTGAATGTGCTTCAAGTATTGAATAACACTGGTAGCACTAGATAAATTTCATTTCTCCATTTTATCTGAACATGACAAATATTTTATTATGATCATTTTGATTCCCAAAGGCAAAAGACTGATATTGATAGATGACCTGGATTATGAAACCACCATAGTCTATGTCCTGGAATTGGAAGTACGAGATAATGGATCACCCCCATTAAAGTCCATGGGCAGGGTCGTGGTGAATGTCCAACCTAGAAATGATCGAGCACCACTGATGACTTCTAGCAGTGAAACCAAGACCATACCTGAAGACACAGCTGTTGGAACACTTGTGTTTGATGCAAATGCTACTGGTTAGATTCTCATGGCTTTGTTATTTCATTCAAGGTCGTGTCTCTTGAAATAAAGGACACTGGCCTGAGGTTACAGTGATGATAAGAATTTGTTTTCCTCACAAGATTTGACTATAATAATAATATTTACTTGTGTGTATTACTGTATAATTATGATTCATTTGGACTTGGATAAATAATCTATTTCCTTGTAGACATGAGATGACAATCTTCAAGCTTCTTTTTCATTTATGTCCTTTATAAATATATCCAGTTTCTGTGTGTTTGAGATTTTCTTCTCTGGTTATGCTCATGTGCTATTCTGTCATTGTAAACCAGTCCAAAAGGCCCCAAACTCAGTTGTTGGAGAAGCCTGAGTGTTTATCCCTCTAGCATGCTGATGTACTAAAATATTCATAATTACCAAAAAAATCTTTTTAACCTCAAGCCCCAAAATTTTAACATTTTGTTTTCTGCTATGAATTTCATGTAAAAAAGTTTGGTATAGCCAGAAATTGTGTGTATGTCATTAGAATGGGTGCACTTACAACAACCAGACGTTTAAATTTCAGTATAGCTAAATGATACAGCGTGTTTGCAGACACATAGCATGACTGGCTTACAATCCTTTTGACTATAATAATAGGTCAGAGTTTTTCACTTTCACAAGATATAAAATTTGCCACATTCTACCAGAATTCTTGCTCAGGTTAGGCTGACAGTAGTCTGCCATTGTTTCCGTGTAGTATAGGTCTATTATTTTCATGGTTTTGTTTTTATCCAACAGATGCAGATCGAGGACTAGATGGTCAGGTGACCTACAGCATTGCGAGTGGTGTCCCAAACAATGACTTCCTTATTGACCCCATGACAGGAGAACTGTTTGTAGGTTCAGCACTGGACTTTGATACTGCCCCCACTTCTTACGCCATCATCCTGCAGGCTAAAGATGGCAGCGGATTGTCCTCTACTGTATCTCTCAGCATTATTTTGAGTGATGTCAATGACAACATGCCTATGTTCTCTCGAATGTCCTACACATTCATGATCAACGAGAACGTCGCCATTGGGTCTCTGGTTGATACACTCACCGTTTCTGATGGAGGTAATTCTAAATTACACTAAAATAAGAGAATAGACGCAGCTAACAGCAGCACAGTCTAAGTTTACCTTATAGGCATGTCCAAAAAATACAGAATAAATGAACAGCAATAGGCATTAATTGAACAGCCTGAAGGCATGAATGCACAGTATAGATTATGTGGTTTTTTTTTGAGTGTCCATTTGTTTCATGGACAAATTTCTTATTGCTCTGTATAAACATATTTATAAACATATTTTATGGGGACAAGGTGGTCTAGAGGCAAGGTGCTCGCCTCTCATGCCAAGGGTCCCGGGTTCTAAACCCGGGCAGTGCAGGCATGTTGGAAATTGGATTTTTCTCATATTTTCAAGTCCCTGGTCCTATTGGGGGGTAGGATCGAGTACCTAGTCTTCTCGGATAAGGACGAAAAAATTCGGAGGGCCCGTGTGCACGTTGCGCACGTTAAAGATACCTTGGCAGTTGGAAATCGTAAAGAGCAGGCCGAAAGGCCGCTGCCCGGGCAAAATTGAAATTGAAATTAATAGATTAAAATTTATCCATATCATCCCCCCTCCCCCACCAGCAACAACAAAAATTTATTATTATTCATTATTAAAATATAATTATGTTGTTATTAATAAATTTTCAAATATTATTTGAGTTGTGAGTTGTGAACTGATGTGAGTTGTGAACTGCTGTTGTAAGTTGTGATCTGCGCCTAACAGGCTTCGTTACAATTTGCTCCGAGATAGAGAGAGAGAGTGAGTGAGACAGCGAGAGGGAAAGAAGCAGTGCAGTGTGTTTAGCGCCTCGCAGGCAGCTCCATTCTGCTCTGTGGTTGACATGAGATTGTGTGCATATTATGTACAATTAGAATGTGGGAGTGAATGCGTTTGTAAAGTAGTAAATAAGTTCTGTAAAGCGCTTAGAGCCTGTGGAACAGGGTTAAGCGCTATATAAATGCCATTTATTATTATTATTATTATTATATTTATTACTGTCTCAGCAAATGAATACATAAGCATATCATGACTGTATTTAAACATATTGGTCCCATATAGTCCTTCCTGTTGCTCTGTATAAACATATTTATTATTGTCTTAGCAAAATGAATACATAAGCACGTCATGACTGTATTTAAACATATTAGTCCCATAGTACAGATGTGTCACTGAGAGTTAATTGTCAGTCTTGTTTCAGTTGGATTATTTTCGTGTATGTCTTTAGATTCAGGAGTCAGTGGGGAGATCACTCTGTCAATCATCGCAGGAACTGGAATGTCTTATTTTATGATTGATAGCTCTAGAAGAGAGATTAGGACAATTGCTGAAATTGACTATGAGATGAATCAGGTAAGGCGTAGAGAATAAACTTTTTTCTTAGATTCAAACCTAACAGTTGCATTGCACAAAGGACACTCAAAACTGATTTCGTGGCAAAATTAACACATACTTGTCAAAAATTGTTTGTCCATGTTTATTTCTTCATCAACTGAATTCAAACATAGATCAATGGAAAGCTGAATAAATGTACTTTTCAATCATATAAAATGTAAGCGTTTTTGTATTATTGTAATTTTGTATGAGGAAAGGAAATCAGCACTCTCACTGCATTTTTTCCTCGGAAGCCCTGGTACCAATTTTTAGCATTTTCTTAAATGATGTGTTCAGTTTCCTCATATGGTATGATATGTGCATAATTCTTGATGAAATTTGCCCACAATCAGAACAGTAGTTTCATCTTTGTGTCCTGCTTGTTCCATTTTGATACTTTTTTGTATTAGGAGTTATTGAAGGTCAAAGTGGAACCTGCTTGCTGCCTTTATCTGTTCAGATTTTGAAAGGAAACAGGCACTGGCGGGTACGCTTATATAAAAATTTCACCTTTCAGAAAATATTTGGTCCTGATTGTTCATTTATGAAACAAATCCATAGAGAAATGTATGAACAAATCTTGACAAAAAAAAGTAAACTTGAATTCCACTCCTTTAATACTGAGGCTGGCCCATGCCTACGATGTGGAGTCGTAATTAAGTTTGAGTATGTCTCCATGGTTTGACTTGTGATTAGATCTGATAAGATATTTTCTTTTTGATTTGCTGCATTTGCGGCAGGGCAGAGTTTTAAATTCCATTCAGTGGTCATGTTTTATAGGCTAATACTGCAGTAACTAGACTAATGCTGCTTTGGAGGACAAAGACACAAGAGAGATGAGATAGTAATGGGATCAAGGTCAGCCATACAGACTTTTATGCCAATTATGTAAAAAGACAATAGAGGTCTACATGCATTATGTCACAGTTTCACTGTTTTCTCATTTCCGGATCTGCTTTAGTACTATAAGTATGAAATCATTTCCTGGACTATCAAATACATGTATATCTCACTTGGTGTACAGCCTTTCTGCCATGCATATGGTGGCTGCACTGACTGATCTTAATGATTCAATTCATCTAGACAAATGAATGTAACAAGATGATCAAGATGAACCATTGATGTGTGTGGTTTTTGTGGGTTTCACTTGTTACTGCAGCTGGTCAGGCCACAACATTCATACAGTTCGTGCCAGGGCGGTAAAACTGCTCACACTGTCAAAGAAGAATACAAGTCTATTGTAATGCACAAAAGACATTTATTCAATCATACACAGCACATACACCTGCTCTCGACTGGGGGAAGAGACATAGTGCTTGGTGCTTGACAGGCCTGGGGTTTTATACCCTTTTCTCAGTACTTGTCCATCCTCCCACGGTCTTGGGGGCGGGTCAGTACAACTGTCCCTTACAGTTCTGCACAGTGATTGGAGCACGGTTTGCTCTTCTGTGCTCCTTCATACAAAATACTGAATACCAAAATCTTACATATCACATCAGTATTCACAGAGATACCTTTATTGTGCATTTATTTATCAATATATGTTATTGTGTAGAACACTGCTCTGTAGATAATCTGAAATACATGATTCCTGTTGTTTTACTTGTTTGAGGCTGTAGAAATATAGCCTACATGTTTGTCTTGAGCCCAGCTATCCCCCTGAACCTCTCGTGAGACATACTGTCCTCATAATGATGAAAGGCTGAATGCACTTGTGAAACTTCGTGTGCATGTCAAGAATATGTAATTAAATAATTGTTGAAAATTTCAGTGCGTTTCATCAATCTAATACAAAGTTACAGACTTTTTAACCTAAGACATTGAGATCACGCTTTACAAAAAATGGGTGACTGTTTATGTCAGGAAAATTATCACCACAAAAAAATTGGTTTAAAAATTCATTACTCCAGAAGTAATCTTCAATTTCAAAAATTCAAAAAGCACTTCTTTCTTTCACTTTATACTGAATGGAAATAAAACAGCAAAATCAGCTTATTCACGAAACAAATTTGTTCATCATCATTGCTACAAAGTGATACATTTGTGAGAAGGAAATTTGATTTTGCTCAGCATTCTGGCATCAGAACTGTCAAACTACATCACGCTGTCAGAAATGTTTTTCCTTCACTTAACTTGAACCTTTTTTTTCTCTCGTAATAAAGATTTTATACCTGACTGTGCGGGCAACAGATGCTGGTAGTCCAGCTCAGACATCTGATGTCATTGTGAAAATCAACATCAACAACATGAATGACAATCCACCTATGATCAGCCCTACAGACCTGACTATCAGTGTAGATGAAGATGAAGCCATTGGTTCTGTTGTCTACACTTTCATGGCCACAGACAAAGACCAGGCTATTGATGCTTTCACTCTGGATATGGCTCAGGGCAGCTTCATGGTAGGTTTACCAAACTCTGTCATGGGCTGCACTTTGAAGGTCCATCAGTACCATACTGGGCAGAAAACAGTGATGCCTGCAGTCTTATCTTCAGTGTTAAGTGTCATTTGCAGTTGTACTGCAGCCCACCAACTTTTGCCCATTGGCATTCATTAAAATATCCTTTGTGCAGGTAGACAATGCCAGGCAGTGAACAACTTGGAACGAAAATGTCATGAAACGGAAGTCTAAATCTCTCCCTGAATATGCTTTGACCCATATTTGTGAAGGTTAATAATATTTGTTGTTGTTATTGTTTACTGTCAGCCAAAGCCATTGCATATATCTAAAAAATAATGTCATAATCAAAGTAGGTAACTCGGTCTAATCATTACAGGAAAACAAGGCAGTTCTTTGAGGAAAAGAAATGATGAAAATGGGAATGTCACTGACTGAAGTTCTTGGCAGTCTCAAAGTAATAGAATCAATTTAGGGGAGACCAGTCAGAAGGGAAAAAAAAACATGCAGTGACCAAGTCTGACTTTTCTTTTCTATATTTGCTAATTCACTTTTCCTTCCTTCTGAATATTTGGCCTTTAACCTTTTCACATCACCCCCGTACCTTTCGGGCATGGCCTATTTTACAACCCTTTGCCCAGTTGCCCGAGAGGTGCAGCTACCCGCACACCCGTTCGTGGCACCCTGCGCCACCTGGGATAACACGTGGTTTTGTAGGGCATACTGTTTTTGTTTTTTTTGTGTTTGTAAACATACGATTATCATTCTTCTTCTCCAAAGGACCTTTCCAATAACATCAAATATACTCAAGCTTTATCAGAAGATTTTAAATGAATGTTCAAAACCAGGCCCAAAATAGTGCTTATGCAGGTAGTAGCCACTCTAAAGCAGAGATGCAACTCATTCCGATTTGATTGGAATCATTCTGATTTTTCTTGAAAAACAGGTGTGATTCCGAGTTTCCGCTTTGCAAGGCCAGTAGGCTTATTCAGATTTTTTTTTTACTTCCCGCAATCGCCTTTTTTTCCCCGTTTTTGTTCTTCTGGGCTGTAGTTTTTAATTATAACTTTTACAAAATGGACAGAATCGGAATATTGTGATCATTTTATGAATAAACCGGAGGTTAGTTTCACTTTCTTATTGCTTGTGTTGCACCGTTCAGGAATTTGAACACTTGCTACACACGTTGTTTGCATTCTTTTTACCGTTCTGCATGGCGGCAATTCCAAAACTAACTGCATAGATCTATTCTCCTTCACAATTCTAAGTGTTATATACCTATATATTTGGTGGCGACTGTGATGGAAGGAGGGATCAGTTCTAAACCTAGCTAGATCTCTTCCTTCAAATTTAAGCTTGGCTAGACATTGCCTAAGTCTAGCTCTAAGTGATTTAGGCTGCTTCATTTGTACTTGGCAGCGACTATGACGGATGCAGGAATGAGGCCTAGCAAGATCTATGGATAGATGTATTAGGTCTAAAGTAATTTATTCAGCGGCGATTGTGATGGAAGGAGGAATCAATTTTGTACTTGTCTAGACCTAGATTTCTTAAATCCAAGCCATGAACATGGAGAAGGTTGATGTTGCATGGGCACAAATTGCCAAATTAAAATATGAGATTGGGAGTGGGAAAACACTCAACAGCACAGAATAGGCAAAAATTATGTAGGGCATTTGTGCATTTTGGCACTCAAATCCCAACATGTCAAGGCAGCTCTGGTCTGATATAATTGTAGGAAAACCACAGCTCCAGAGGAAAAATAAGTTTGACATAGTGCTTTTCTGGAGAGGGTTCTTTTTCAGTTTTGGTCAAGTTCAAAACAAAAGTGGATAATAAAATATGGTTGAAATGAACTGTTAAAATAGTGTAAGTTTTTAAAGACAATTTTCAGCTTAATCCTTTGTAATCAAGAAAAAATCCATGAAAATACAGGTTTAGAATTGGTACCATTTAATTTTTATTGTTGTTTGCACAGATTCAGATTTTTGTTTTTGTGGGGTGGCATCTCTGCTAAAGAAAGAGCATGCAGAGGGCATGTGAGAGCCATGAGCCCCGCGATGCGAAAAGGTTAAAACTTGGTAGATATTGTGAAGATTTCATGATGCAAGTAATACTACTGTATATTTTGTCACCCCTTTCTTTGCATCTGTAGATTGATCCTTCAACAGGAGAGGTGAAAACCACATCTATGTTGGACAGGGAGATGGTGGATAGGTAAATGAGTGGCTTCTGTGTGCAGTTCTATGATTGTGGCATGTTACTGATGAAACATTTGTGAGAATATTTCTCTCTGACTGACTCCTAAAGTTTATGTGTGATATCACTTAGTCTTGCACAATTCTCTTAAAGAGTTTTCCCAAGGCTAATTAAGTTTTCTCAAGAAATCAGACATATAATATGGGCCTATTATTTTCTAGGTCATCCCCAATACATATAGCGTGCTTATGCTTCTTGTTTTTTTCTTTAACTTGAAATTCTTACATTTTGAACATTACAATCCCACATTGTATCATAAGTGATCATTACTCTGTTTTGGTAACTAAGGAAGCTTTCAATAGTTTTTTGTTTTTTTTAAATGATCTTCTTTAGTGACTGTAAAATTTGAATTATTTCACAAGTAATCTTTGTTAACTGATTGCTTCTGACCTTATAGATATGTGCTCATGATTCAAGTCTTGGACCAGCCAACACCTGTGGATTCCACAGTAAACACTGCAACTGCCACACTGACCATATTGGTGGGAGACATCAATGACAATACTCCTATTATTTTGGGGAGTTACTCCACCTCCCTAACAGAGTCTGCACCTGTCAGGACTTTGGTTTTCCAAATCCAGGCTATGGACATGGATTCTGGCATTAACGGCCAATTAACTTACCTCATCAGCTCTGGTAATACAAATGATGACTTCCTGATTGACGCTTCTGGCAATATCTTGGTGGGTATCTTGAGTGTCAATTCTTCATCTGAAGTTTACCTTGACAAAGAAGAGAGTTATTTCACTGTTAAACTGAAAGAAAGAACAATAAAAGCTCACAAGCAAATCACACATTTATCTTTAATGATGCTGGCCTACTTTATTTGCCAGTCACTCCACATCATTGAATTATTTTTAACTTGACATGAAAAATTCTGGCAATATTTGTTTTTGAAAACTTACTGTCTATGGTAGATCTAGATCTGACAGCTCAAAAGATCAGTTTTTATTTTTCACCTGAGCAGTTGCATAAGGCATGTCTCGGCATTGTTCCCAGACACTGTACGGAGGGGAGGAAACCTGAGAAACTGATGACGGAAAACACGGTTATGACTAAATTACAGAACAAAAGCAAAAAAGAGCAGCTTTTTACAGCATGAAGAAGCTGATGTAAAAAATGACACAGAATAAACGCAAGTGCAGACATATTATCTGAAATAACAGATCTATAAGAACTGACATTTAGGAAGAGTTTAGCCGTGACTGGCAGGTCATCCCCACAAATTCATGTCAGGGAAGCGAGCAGACCATTGGTCGGTGAAGGAAGAGCAACATGAATTCTGTGCTCCTCTTGTCAGACAAATATGCACTGGTTGACCCTGAACATGGCTACAGCCATAATAGTACTGCCTTCTCTATTTATGGATGCTCTTCTTGTTATGAGCTTGAATATTATTACAGCTTAATATTAATTAAGTCATTCATTCTTTTTGATTTAGTAATCACCAATGGTTCTGTCTTATATCTGCAAAAGATGTGCAAATTTGAGAAACATCTAGAACAGATGAATGTCCATAATTTACAAGATTTTCTTTTATTACTAAATTCTATATTCATTGAAAAGGATACCAAAAAACAACTGTATGTAGGTCAAACTAGTTGATCCACCACAGGAAGTCAGTGAAATTGGAATTTGCTGCATGTGAATTTTTCCATGAAATACAGGACATGCCCATGTAAACAAGACAATTGCTGTGTTGAATGCCCCTGCCAAAAACTAAAACTGTGAACATCTTGACTGAGAGCTGAAATGGTATTTTGAAAGTTTATGGGTCAACACCGCTGTTTGTTCTTGTACTTCCAGGTTGCTAAAACTCTTGACACTGACAGGGATGATTTCTATGCACTGACTGTGATAGTGAGTGACTCTGGGACACCTCGCCAATCTGCCAGCACAGTGGCTACCATCAGAATTACTAATGTGAATGACCCACCTGTATTCAGCATGTTATCCTATGTTTTTGAAGTGGATGAAAACAGTGGCGTTGGCACTTTTGTAGGACGAGTGATGGCCACAGACAATGATGCAGGTGCCAGTGGGACAGTCACATATTCTTTGGGCCCATTCTCACAAGGACCAGCACACTTTTCCATTGGCAGTGGAAGTGGCAACATATCTGTTGCCTCCAGTGGCATTGACTTTGAGCAAACATCTGTATACATGTTCAAAGTTATGGTGAGATATAAGATCATGATGCTGTGCCTTTAAGGTCAATTTTGAAATGAATAGATTCTTCTAAGGAGCAAGGAACTGTTTGTAGTTTAGACCCATAACTGACAGGAATGGCCTAAGACAAGAGCGGCAATGTTTAAAATTGTAGAGTTCATGCATGAAACCTGAAATTTTAGTCACACATATCTAAAAATAGTAAATATTCATAAATTTTCTCAGGTGTCAAGATAGTTCACATTAGACATGAGTTCTGAGTGACCAAATTATCAGTGTTTTATGTGACAAACAGGACAAGAGAATTTCACATCAGCAGCCACTCATCATTTCTGTTTTATATGAGCTCAATATGGCTGGGTCGTGGAATCTTATTTACAAACAGAAGATGAAAGGAAACTGGGAAAGCTGACCAAAAAAAATCACGAAACCTATGGACGTTTGTGCAAATGAAACATTTTGTTGTCCATACATGTGTCCCTTTGTACATTCACCAGATTTTATTTGTTCAGAAATGAAGGTTTTTATCTGACAGCCTAATTTTGGTATTGATGGACAGCACCATCAGAAAACTTGCTTCATTAGTGTTAATTAATGCTCTTCAAGCATCTCTTGGTGTTTTACTCCTTTTTTCTTATTTTGTGGATGAAAAATATTGATCATTTTTTATTGAGACATACAAAAAGAAATTAAACATGCCTGAAATGAACCCAGTCTTAATCAAACTGAATAGACAATTTAATATTAAATTGGACAATATCAGTATCATATCTTGTCTATTGCAGCTTTGGCCAGGAAAAGCCAGTGGCCACATTAATATTTGGAATCATCGGTTATTTTGTGTCAACAGCATTTTGAACCTTCGCTGATTGTCATAAATGTGTTAAAAAAGATTATTGCAAACAACTTCAGTGTTACACAAAAATTATTGCAAACCACTTCAGTGTAACCCAAAGTTGATGATAAAATTTTGATATTGAGATGTTCAGTTCCACCATAGAATCCTATTGTAGAGAAAAACGTCAGTCTGTTTTGTTGTTTCTAATAGTAATACCACTTGAAATCTTCACGTTTTGATTGTAAGTTGAGTTTAAATCATAAACAATTTGATAGTGTGATTGATCACACGTTTAAGTTTCTCAGCCACCACATTGATCTAGCGGAAATTTCCCTCTGTGCCCCTGGCTTTCCTTGAGCAGTTTTCCCTTGTGTGAAGATTTTCAGAAATTTCAGATAAATGATGCAAACTTGGAGATTTGTCTGAAAGAAACCAAAGACAAATTGCCAATGTTGCAGATGTGGAGGGAAGTGTGAGGAGAAGATTTTTGCAACCAACAATTGTTTCATCAGCATTTTACTATGGTGACAATGTATTGCTAAAGAAACTGACTGTTGCATGTGTTTCACTTGATATATCCAACCTCAATATACACAACGACACTTCTATCAGCTCTTTTCGTAAATATTCATCATTTTGTACATTGAACCAAATTAGTGCACATTTTTATTATCTAATTATCTCTAGGTGTTTTAGTGCAGCTCAGGGATAGATAATGCTAAGACAATACTGACTTGTGTGTTTGATGCAATGAAGTTCTTTACTTGTCGCCAGGCAATGGATGGTGCTACACCAGTGAGAGGGACGGCAATGGCAAATGTGACCATTAATGTCAAGAACAAAGATGAGAGCCAGCTTGCCTTCAGCCCAACCATTTATGCGGGTTCAGTGATAGAGAACAGCGATGTTTCCACCAGCATTGTCCAGCTGCGTGTCACAGCTCCTGAGGTGACTACTACGACCACCAACTACAACATTTTGCAAGGAATGATGGACGGAAGTCAGGCTGTACAAATGTTCCAGGTAATGGGTGTCTTGTTGTGGACAACATGTGGAATTTGAGACTGATCACCATTTTCCTGTTTTCTGGTGTTAACTCAAGAATGTGACAGCTTTATCAAAAAATGGTACTGGTGAAACATTTCTGGTAGCCAAGT
The DNA here is from genome assembly GCA_963931925.1 of Onchidella celtica. Taxonomy (NCBI): domain Eukaryota; kingdom Metazoa; phylum Mollusca; class Gastropoda; order Systellommatophora; family Onchidiidae; genus Onchidella; species Onchidella celtica. The sequence goes on from OZ007572.1 coordinate 64,441,658, forward strand.
TTGGCTAAGCAGTTTGGAGCTGATTACATTCTAGCTTCAAGACTTTGAGGGAACATAGGAATTTTGGGTTTTGTACCACATAGATAGCTTGTATGTACCAAAACAAGCATCACTCAGGATCAAATAAAAACTGTTGGTAAACTTAAGCTGAAGATGTCCATGTCAATATTGCATTCCACCTGTCAGGGATCATGTATAACATATAATGCAGAATTTTTGACTGGGCTATAGGCCTAGATTTCATGAAGATCTAGAGAGATTTAAGGATTAGATGGCAGACAGGTGGGGCAATCATGTGTGGTTTCTTAGCAGTCACAGGTCAAATCTTATTTTTTTCTACTACTTGTATTTTGCCCTCATGTGGGGCCATCTTTAGGCTTTTATGGCTCTTGTTTTGACTGCCTTCTATAACATTCAATTCAATTCACTTTTCCCCAACTGGAAGAGGGTCGTATTGAACTGGAGGCTGGAGAGAGAGAGGGCGTGGGAGAGAGGAAGGAGAGAAAGAGAGGGGTGGAGGGTGGACGCAGACTTATGCCTGGCAACTCTAGGAGCCTCAGCTAGTTTTAAATAATACATGTACAAGCAGAACAAGACATGTTGATATAGGATATTGACTGTCAGGTCTTAATAACACAACAAAGACGTTTCAACTCAAGAGCAAATTTATTGTGTGCCGCATGTCCTTGACTACAATAACAAGGGGCGTCACTCCAGAACATAGAAACAAAAGAGTAATTACGTAATTCGTACTTCATTAGTTTTGGGGTTTTATGTTAGCAATAATAATATGAATTAAATATTAAAATATATCAACATCCCCCCTTGTTTCCATAAACAAGTTGACTGTATTCAATAATGGTAATTAAAACTATACTTAAGTAGCACTAAATTTAATCAAAACACTCTAGAGGTTATTTGACCTCATCCAGAGGAGGGTATTATCATGACCTTTTGTCTTCTGGTCCTTACACAAAAGATTGTCATTTCTGTAACTTGCTTTTTCACTTGATAATGATGCAGACATGATTACACTTGGCATGGTTTAATTTTGTTATAAAAGAAAAACATGATCAGACTAATATATATGTGAATATGTTTTGTTTGTTTGTTTGTTTCTGTTTTCAGAACAGTGTCATTCTTTGACAGTAAAATTAGAACAAAAACACATTAGTCATGGTTCAAAACGTTTTGGTGATTTGATAGTTCTATTACAGCACATTTCGTACGCTTGACCAGGCGTGCTGGTGTTTATGAGTTTTGTGTGGGGTGTTTGATTATACTACTTCAAATAAAACACATGTACTGAAATTATGGTATGCAATAAATGGGTATTTTAAACAAGTGTTCATTTGGATATAACAAAGTCTTTCATCCACAATGGTTGCTTGACATCACGTTTGGGTCTCTCACTCACAGTTGGCAGGGTGCAGGGCAGGTCCTCGAGTCTGTGAGAGTCATTCACTAACTGGCTGGGATTGTTAACAAGAGGGGACTCGGGGCTGGTGTTTGTCTCCGTCGTCGGGGTATTTGGATACATCGGCTCAGCTTCGTCGTCAGCTTCTCTTTTAAAAGGACTTGACTTTGGTCTGAGGTGTACACGGTTGCGTTGGTAGGATCCTCCGTTTTTGCCCTCTACTGTGTATTGGCGCTGTCCATTCGTACGGATAATCCTGCCCTTGTTCCAACCAGGTTGGTTGGGGTTTCTATAGTAGACAGGCTGTGACTTCTGTAGTGGTGGTAGGTCTCTGGCATTTTTGTTGTAAGATTTGGTCACAGCATCATTTCTCTCATTGGATTTTTGATTAGTGTTCATAAACGTTGTGGGCTTGCAAGGGACCAATGTGCGCGGTCGTCTTGCAAACATCATTTCAGCTGGAGATTTCTCATACTGTCGCGGAGTATTGCGGAGTTCCAAAAGCGCTTCGTACTGATCCTGTTTCTGTTGGTTGGCTTTCTTCATCATGTGTTTGATATTCTTCACTGCCGATTCTGCTCGCCCGTTGGACTTGGGGTGTCCGGGACTTGAGGTCACGTGTTGAAATCCCCATTTTTCAGCAAAATTTGAAAACTCCCGGGAGACAAGCTGAGGTTCACAGTCTGATACTAGAATTTTTGGGACGCCAAAACGGGCAAAGTGTCCCTTGAGTTTCATGATTATTGTCTGTGGTTCTGTGTTAGTAAGAAAGTCTACTTCTGTGAAGTTGGAGAAGTAGTCCACTGTTATAAGATAGTGTCTTCCATCAATTTCCATAATATCACATGCAATCTTCTCCCATGGGTAAGTTCCTCTATTATGTTGGATCAATGTTTCTCTCGGATTCGCCGGTTTTAGTGACTGACACGTTTCACAGTAATCGGCCATTGTTTTTATTTCGGCTGCCATGCCGGGCCAAAATACTGTCTCCCTGGCCCTACGCATCATGCTGTCGTATGCAAGGTGCGCAGAGTGTAGTTTATCTTTAATTTCACAACGCATACTTTGGGGAATGAGAATTCTTTCTCCTTTCAGAATGATTCCATCGTCTGTTGTTAAGGTGTCTCTGATATCGAAGAAAGGTGTCAACCCAGGGGGTAATTCTGACTTTGTGTTTGGCCATCCATCTTTGATAATTTGTGTTAACATTGGCAGGATAGGGTCCTTTTCCGTTTGGTCCTTTACCCTCTCTATCAGTGCATCTGGGATTGTGCTTCGTATTTGTCGACAATCTATGTCTTCATCAGTGTTGTCCCCTTGTGCACTGCGACAATTTCTTGAAAGAAAATCAGCGATTTTTAAGTTTGTTCCTTGTGTCCACGTAAAATCAAAATCGTAGCGATGGCTTCGCATCATCAGTTTTTGCAGGCGCAAAGGTGCTTGGCTGAGTGGTTTCCGGAGGATTTGTTCGAGCGGTTTGTGATCATTTATGACCGTGACCTTTCTGCCATAGGTGTATTGGTCAAACCTCTCAAGGCCGAATGTTACTGCCAGCATCTCTTTCTCAATTTGGGCCCACTTTTTTTCTGTCTCCGTGAGTTTTCGGCTTGCAAATTCAATTGGTTGCCCATCTTGAAGCAGGACAGCCCCTAGTGCCTCCTTGCTGCTGTCGACTTGGACGTCCAAGGATTTGGTTGGACTATAGTAGGCCAACACAGGGGCAGTAGTGATCTTTTTTTTTATTTCTTGGAATGCTCTGTCACAATCTTTCGTCCATCGAAATTCCACATTTTTCTTGGTTAATTCCGTGATTGGGGCTAGTATTTCTGCCAAGTTGTTTAGGAATCTTGCCAAGTATTGAACCATGCCGCAGAATTGTCTGACACCTTGGACATCTGAGGGGGGTTGTAGTTCACGTATAGCTTGAACTTTCTCAGTAGTGGGGGCTATGCCCTTCTCGCTGATAGTATGTCCCATAAAGACAATTTCTGATTGTTTAATCTTGGATTTTTCATCGTTAAGCTTGATGCTTTGTGCTTGGCATCTATTCTTTAACATATCCAGGTTCTTTTCATGATCTGATTCGGCTTGTTCTTTTGTGTCGCCTCTGCCAGCTACTACAATGTCATCTGCTACATTCACGCAGCCTGGCAAATCCTGCAGGGCCTCACTTAGTCTTCTTTGGAAAATTTCACTTGATACATTTAGTCCAAATGGTAGTCTTGTCCAGCGGACTCTGCCAAATGGAGTAATCATTGTTGTCAATTTGCTTGATTCTTCGTCCAGTTTGATATGCCAGTAGGCCTCTTTTATGTCCAGCTTTGAGAAAACTTTTGCATTTTGAAATTCGGGGAGTATGTCATCGAGAGTGGGAAGCTTGAAATGTTCTCTTTGTAGAGCTTTATTTAGGGGTTGCGGGTCAATACAGATTCTGATGTTTCCGTTAGGCTTCTTCACCACGACCATCTGACTAACCCAAGGGGTAGGCTCTTCAACCTCCTGTAAGATGCCACGTTGCAACAGGTCATTGATTTCTCCCTTAACCTGGTCTTTTATTGCATGAGGTACTTTTCTGCACGGCAGGATCGTTGGTTTGGTTGTGGGGTCTACTGTCAAATGTGCTTCACCCAGATCCCCAATTGTTTCTAACTCTAGCTTGGCTATAAATCTGTCTTCATTTATGGTAATCAACCCAAGCTCTCTGGATGTTTTGAGGCTGAGAAGACACGCAAAATCATTTTCAACTACGGTGAAAGGCACATTCCCCTTTTCCTTGGTTTTGGGGTTTTCAGCTTCTATTGTAGCCTCACCAGCTGGTTTCACTTTCGTCTTGTTCCACATGGTCAGTGTCTGTGACGTTTTCTTTGTCTGTTCACGCTTCACATACTTTTTGCACAGGATATTGACATCTGCTCCAGTGTCTACCTGAAAGCGGACATCGTTGCCATTGATTTTTAATACTGCCGTCATTTTCTCCTTCTTGGTACTTATTGCATTCAGCCATTCATCTCCACTTGCAGATACTTCTTCTGCCTCATCCCTAGAGGTGAATTTTATTTCCTTCTTTTTGCATTTTGATGCGAAGTGATTACGCCCGTGGCAGTTTGTGCATGATTTCCCCCATGCCGGGCACTTTTGTTTAACTTGTTCGTGGCTTCTGCCACAAAAGTGGCAATCATTGATGAACCTTCTCTGTTGCCTAGGTTTGTCTCGGTTGCCGCCGTATTCATTCCTTCCCATTGCATTTCTTTCAGGTTTGTCAGCTCGGACTTTGTCGACTCTGGTGGTGTTCATCTCTTGCAAGTGCTTGTTTGTCTGTTCATACGATTGTCCAATCGTGATTGCTTTCGCTAATGTAAGTTCTTGCTCTCTAAGCAGTTTCTCTTGAAGTTTCTTTTCCGCTGAGAATACTATTTTGTCTCGAATCATGCGATCCTTTTCGACAAAGTTGCACTTGCTTGCTTGGGTGCGCAATTCTGTAATGAACGTATCAAATGGTTCGGAGACAGGGATGTTCCAAAATCTAAAGGTTTCTAGAACCTCATTGCAGAGAGGATTGCAGTAATTATGTAGTTGTTGCAACACCTTCTCTGGGTCCTGTTTATCAGTGTCGTTGTCGAACTTGAACTGGTCATATAGCTCCAGCACTTGGGGTCCTGCACAGTGTAACAGGATGGCGGTTTGAGTCTTTTTGGGCTTAGCTGAGCCTCCTGATGCATCCAGGTAGACTTCTACCTGTCGCTTCCATTTTCGAAAATTATCTGAGATGTTTCCAGATGTTATATTCAACTCTGGAGGTAGGCGAAATTGGCTGTCTGACATTTTCCAGGAAGACAACTCTGTTACCCTCTCGAGAATTCGGATTCAAGCGGTTATTTCCCTTGTTTTGGAAAAAAAAAATTTTGCGAGGACTGGTTTTAGCGTGTGTTCGGCGACTTTCAGGCGTCAAACATTCATTGGTCTGGCTGGGACGATGGTATTCAAGCACTCATTGGGTTCTATTACCTCGCTGCCACCATGTTGATATAGGATATTGACTGACAGGTCTTAATAACACAACAAAGACGTTTCAACTCAAGAGCAAATTTATTGTGTGCCGCATGTCCTTGACTACAATAACAAGGGGCGTCACTCCAGAACATAGAAACAAAAGAGTAATTACGTAATTCGTACTTCATTATGTGAGAGGATGAACGATTTTCTATTTTTAATATGTGCTTTCATGGTAACTCTAGTGCGTGAGTAAGGGACGGCCACTCATAGTAGTTTAGGGACACTTGACCGAGTACCATTAATTGGATTATTTCCCTTGTAATACTAGCGCGGGACCCGTTGTTCACATCACGGTGAAAAGCGCGCATTTTGATTGGTCAGTTGGAAATGTTGACCACCGGGCTTCCAACTCTTATATCATGGCTTTAAGTTTCTTACAACTCGCTCCTTCGTTGTTATCCACCGACAGAAAGACGGGAATCCGAATTCATTGTTGAGAGTAGGCAATACCCTATCGGTACAAAATAGGTACTCATGATAACGTTTGTTATCAATGGAGATACGTCGTATTAATGGACGAAAGTATCCCGCACAAATTTGTCCAATGTTGTTAGTCCTGAAGCTTTGAAAATTTATATTAAAACTATTACCGGGTTTCTGGTAAAAGTAGTCAGTTAGAATTTTAGCAGCAAGTTTCTACTTTATAATGGTACTAATTTCGTTGTACTTTGATGCACATGTCCTATTGAAATAATTAATAAGAGGATCTCGGATTTAAAGTAAACCACGAGTTAGACGCATGTTATCCCCGATAAATCCAACCTGGGTCAAATTTATTCAATTATTGCTGGAGGGGACGTTAGAGTAATTTCTGCAGTTTACTGGGATACCTAATTGACTTTTGTGTGCACCCTTTTAACCGTACTGTAAATTCGATTGTGTTAGGACCCTAACCAGTTTTATTGTCGGGCTGGACTCCACGTCCGAGCCTTTCACTTGTCCAAACACTGGACTACGTACTAGCTCTCTCGGACGTCCGCGCTGGCTCATAAATAAGATGCCAGTTCGAGTGGTCAGTACACTCCATCAAAGACGCCGCAACAATAGGAAGCACAAGTGGACCTTGCAGTACAATAGACCGACGGCGGCCTGCCGTGGCGCGCCTCGCCCAAAACATGGCCTAGTCCAGTTGCGCCAGTAGCAGAGAGACTTTGGCTTATGGCTGGTTGGGCTTCTTTTTCTTGGTAGGGTTCTCCTATGCCTTTTTTGTTTGGTAGGCTTTTTGAATAAATAAGATTGCCAGCAGAACCCTGTGTTTGTTAATCCTGTGTATCCTTAAGGGAGTTACTATTGAACCCACGTAGTAACCACATTACCCACTCGTAGTTCATCCAACAATTAGTTTTGGGGTTTTATGTTAGCAATAATAATATGAATTAAATATTAAGATATATCAACAAGACAGCTTACAGCTGGGCTTGTAGGAACAAAGATGCTTTCTTCGGCATCTTCACTGCTGCATTGGAAAGTGCCATCAAACTCCCAAAAGATGACACCCTAAATGTTTTAAAAGGAGAAGCTAGGAATGGTAGACTATAAAAAACAACATGGAAAAGATATGGCTCAAAATCATATGAACATGGACCCACAATTTTGTTCATCCATCACAAACTGCATTATGTTTAACATGAATGTAGATGAAAACCATTTCAATGAAGTATCTCTAGATTTCCTGGTTGTCTCAGAATTTTTGCTGTAAGTTTTGAAATTCTCTCCTGTTTATTTAGATAAAACCATTTATCCCAGAAAATGAGGATGTTTACTGTTAAGTTTGTCATTCCACACCTGAACTATCTGTTGTGAGGCTACCAGAATTCAATCTGATGCATCTAACTCTAAGACCCATCAGAAAATTTGTTTGAACTGTGAGAGGATGAACGACTTTTTATTTTTAATGTGCTTTCATGGTAGCTCTGGTGCGTGAGTGAGGGACGGCCACTCATAGTAGTTTAGGTACACTTGGCCGAGTACCATTAATTGGATTATTTCCCTTGTAATACTAGCGCGGGACCCGTTATTCACATCACGGTGAAAAGCGCGCATTTTGATTGGTCAGTTGGAAATGTTGACCACGGGGCTTCCAACTCTTATATCATGGCTTTAAGTTTCTTACAACTCGCTCACTCGTTGTTATCCACCGACCGAAAGACGGGAACCCGAATTCATTTTTGAGAGTAGACAATACCCTATCGGTACAAAATAGGTACTCATGATAACGTTTGTTATCAATGGAGATACGTCGTATTAATGGACGAAAGTATCCCGCACAAAATTGTCGAATGTTGTTAGTCCTGACACTTTGAAAATTTATATTAAAACTATTACCGGGTTTCTGGTAAAAGTAGTCAGTTAGAATTTTAGCAGCAAGTTTCCAATTTATAATGGTACCAATTTTGTCGTACTTTGATGCACATATCCTATTGAAATAATTAATAAGAGGGTCTCGGATTTAAAGCAAACTATGAGTTAGACGCATGTTATCCCCGATAAATCCAACCTGGGTCAAATTTATTCAGTTATTGCTGGAGGGGTCGTTAGAGTAATTTCTGCAGTTTACTGGGATACCTAATTGACTTTTGTGTGCACCCTTTTAACCGTACTGTAAATTCGATTGTGTTAGGACCCTAACCGGTTATGTTGTCGGGCTGGACTCCATGTCCGAGCCTTTCACTTGTGCAACACGGGCTACGTAATAGCTCTCTCGGACGTCCGCGCGGGCTCATAAATAAGATGCGGTTCGAGTGGTCAACACACTCCATCATAGACGCAGGAGACAAGAGCCGACAGCACAGTGAACCCAGCCCAGCAACCCGGGCCCGTAGCAGCTCAGAGGCTTGCCGACGCTTGCCATCGCCACCCCGCCCCATAAGGCATGTAGCGGTAGCACAGGACCCGGAGAAACTTTGGGTAAGTTGGAGACTATTATATTAGAAGTGACTTTAATTTGCGCACCCCCCCCCCCTTTTCTTGGATGCCACGTAGAGAATGCTGATCTACAGAGACTATTATGAGTCCGGCTCAACGGTAATTGCCATTGTCATTGGACGTGTAGGATGCGCGATGCAGCGCAGTGTCTTGATGTTGTGACTTTATTGTCAAAGTTAACGTTTGCGGTGCTAGATGATAATGATGGCTCGCTAACCAAGCTATCAAGATTTGCTTGTGTGCCTATATATATAGTGTATGTGTAGCATTGCCTTGTTGTGGTGGGCAGTGAGGATTTCCTGACATGTTGATGTGGATGGCTTATGTTACAGCGAGCGGCACTATACGCTTGATTGTATTACGGGTATTTGTGTACCTTGCCAGTACCACTATGCTATAGAGAGCAGTGTGATTGTGATTGCGTGTTTAGTGTTTAAGATGTGTAATTAATTACATGTATTGGAGATGTATAATATTAGTTGGGCCTCACATGGGTGAGCCCCAGGATTGTTCTATGTGCGGCGGTGGATGAACAATGTTTCAGTGAGTCTACACATGTTGCAATGAGTCTCGCCGACATATATATATATATCATGTGCATGCATTATAGTTATCCAGATGTATTATGCTTCTATATATATGAGTTTCGTAAGTGTGTGAAGGACAGTTTCATTTTAAGGAATGTACACATTACTTTATGTATCTAGTGGTGTGTCATACACATGTTAGCCTGGCGGCATAGCTCCGCGGCTAAGGTCAAAGGGCATGACCCTTCAGTATCGATTGGGAAGGGAAGTAACCAATACAATAGCCCTGGGGCGGGTTAGTACTAATAATGGGAGTGGGCCTATGAGGATGGCCTGCATTGGGATGCAGCGTCTGTGTTATGGACGGTCAGTGGGCCATGTTGGCCACTGCGTTATTAAATGGAATGGCCACTCTGGATGTGTTGTACACCGGCTCAGTGGAGCGAAACTATTGTGTTCTTGCCCCTTCATTTGTTATGTCCTTCATACTTTGATTAGTACATTAATTAGTTTATGTTGCCAGTGTACTAGGAAACTCCTTGTGTATATGATATAGCCACTTGTAGTTGTTGTTCATTAACCTTAGCGCTATTTTATTCCATGCATACATATCCAGTTGGTTATTGCTTAAATTCTATATTATGTTGTTGTTGTTTGATTTAATACTTAATACTATTACTATGTATATCCACCATTGATTGCCTGATTAATGTTGTCATTATATCCTAATCATATTTTTGTCTTTTTCTCTTGTTCCAGCTTATGGCTGGTTGGGCTTCTTTTTTTGGGCTTCTTCTTTTCTGGGTTTCTTTTTCCTTTTCTTGATAGGGTTTTCCCTATGCCTTTTTGGTAGTGATACCTTTGTTAGGCTTTTTGAATAAATAAGATTGCCAGCAGAACCCTGTGTTTGTTAATCCTGTGTATCCTTAAGGGAGTTACTATTGAACCCACGCAGTAACCACATTAGCCACTCGTAGTTCATCCAACAGAACGTTATGGAAAGTAATAGTTTTTGATGTTTTTGTTTCCCAGGTGGACAGCAATGGGCTCATCACACCAAGGGTGACTACTATTGATTATGAAAGTGTTAAAAGCTTCAATTTCCAGGTGTCAGCCACTAGAGGGACGCAGTCGGACACGGCTAATGTCACCATCATGATTTTGGATGCAAATGACAACCCTCCTACATTTGCGTGAGTCCACATTACAACTATGAGAGAAAAGATTTTGTTACAGAGTGGAATAAAACAAATATCAGATGTTTTGTCATGGACTTGCTTAGGTGGCAAATTCAGTTAACCATTGCTGAGAGCCAGAAAACTAGTATATTACACACAAGTTGTCTGTTTAAGATTATAGCACAATTGTGTATCCATTTCATTTATCAGTGTTGTCTCAGGAGATGCACTGGAGAATATCTGTGTGACTGGGAGTGAGTAAAACCCATCAGACTTGCACACAATTGTGGGTGACCAAGTATTTGTGATAAAAATGTAACTTTCCTAGATTTGAACTTGATGCATGTTGTGACTTGGAGGGGAAGGCAGTAGATACTGAGAGAAATTGAGGAGAAAGTTCTACGATCCTTTAGTTTGTCTTTGATGATTATGTCACTGATGCAGACACCATTCTAGAGCATTCACTGTGCTGGGTTTCATTCGGTTTGTGGATGTGACAGTATGAGCTCAGTAGTTCTTTTGACATTCTTCAAACAGAAAAGTTTTTATTGGCGTCTGGGTTGATTTAGCTACTATTTTGTGACTGGGCATTGCAAAATTTACACCACTCAATTCAGGATTTGAATATGTGTCATCCTCAGCATGAGTTTCATCAATGCTGAAGTGGCAACCAGTGGCAACTGCCAGGAAGTGACCACAGTGTCATCCACAGATGCTGACACTGGTGTCAATGCAGAGACACGTTATTCTTTGGACAACAATGCAGATTTGTTTACAGTTGACCGTGTGACTGGTGGGTAGACAGATCATGTATTACATCCTTACCCAGCCAGCAGCCCTAGGGAAATGTGATGCGTAGGATTGAAGTCAAGTTTGCACATAAGAATGACATCATTCCTACCTAGATCCGCTGGTTATGACATCGTGCCGATGTCAGTTTGATGTAGGGAATCTGCCCCTACAGTAAATCTACCAATCCTAAGGAAATCTGTATTGGGTTGACATAGTGATGCTGGCTGAGCAACTATTGGTAGTTTATGTCTTTGCATAACATTTTCCTGCTGCTGGGCACCATAATGGTTATAACTACTTTAAATGACACATACAGTAACAGATTTCTGGAACTTTCATGTGAATCTAACCTAATAAAAAGGCAACTTCAAACTGGTGTCACTCATGAAGGTCTCGTTTCCACAATGATTTGCTTGAAATTTTCAGTACAATTCACTTTCAGTCCAATTGTGAATCCCTGAGAGTTTGGCAGCCCCTGCCAGATGTTGTCCACACATTTTTACAGCAACAATTTTTTCCAATGATTTTGTTTTCCAAACACAAAAAACAAAGAATGGACGTACATGTGAGCCAATACTTGACATATGTGGTATTTCCTTACAGGGAATGTGTGGAAAATATGGCCTGATCTGGCTTCTTAGAATTTGTCTGAAAGAGAGAAAGAGAGTGAGAGAGAGACTGGGAGAGGAGGATGGATAGGGCAGAAGCAGATTTATTTCAGGCAGTGCTGGATGCCTCAGCTAGTTGATGAAAATGCCAAAGCTTAATTCAGCACATGTTTATTGTATTTGTAACTTTCATTTGATATGACTAGCTTGCTCATTTGCTCTGTGTATTCTTCTTGCAGGAGTCATAACTCTTACAGAGAGCCTAGCAGCCGGTACAAAATTGGAGCTGATGGTGCGGGCAACAAACACAGCTAGAGGACAACAGGTTATACAACTGTCTGACACAGCCACCGTTAGGGTGGACGTTTTTGACCCCAATCTTCACGTCATTATATTTAGGCTGACTATCAGCAGGTGAGAAAATTTGCACACTTGTTACTTTGTGACCTGCACAAATGCAGATCGTTGACAATTACTAGAATTTCTAGCAATGAATAACTCATCTGGTACATGGACAAAGTGAATAATTTACACATGCTGTAATGTTGGTCATTGTCTCATTAATTTGTCAACCATGATCATGTTATCCTTAATTACAGTCCAATCCACTTATCTCGACATGGCTTTTGTCGACATTCTGGGTAACTCGACACAATTTTTAAGTCCCGACCTGTTCCTTTCTTAATGCTACTAAATATTTCCCTGTAACTTGATGTGTTATTCCATTCTTTCCTCTTATATCGACATATTTCTCCCCGACTGTGGCAAAACAAGTGCACTAGATCTACTACTGTGCTAACGAAAATGCCCGCGCAACTGCCCGAATGTAAGACCTCTATATTTCTTTTTGCAGTACTTGCGGGGAGGGATAGGAGAGGGGGTGTTTGGACAGAGGATGACCTTTGGCTTCAGCAATACGAGTGTGGAGTGCCATGCATAAGCGTACGGCAGTAAAAGTACAGAGTACTACAGACTGAGTAATTTTCTTTTTCCCACGAAACATTCGTGCGCCGTTGATACTAGGCCTTGACCTAGATCTCTTGGTGAACTGCTGTATTGTGCGTGTGTCGGTATCATCACTTCTTCTCAAGAAACAGTCAAGTCGAGGTTAAAAAAAAAAGTAAACACTGCGCATTTGATAGTTACAGTATTTCGCTGATATCAGCAAATCTTTGCCACGCATCTGCTCCACACAACAATGATATTGCAGGAACGGGTGACGCATGCCGATAATTAAAAGAACAAGTGACATAATTGCATTTATTGGACACTTTTCCCATGTTGGTGATGTTTGATCTCCCCCCCCCCCCCCCCCCCTTTTTTTTTCTCACTTCCACCACTAATCTGCTATTTCGTCTTTCTCTTTACTCGATGCAAGTCAGACGATCCCACTGATGTCAAGATATTAGGATTGCACTGTACTTTTGTATGTAATTTTGTAAATAACTTTGTCTTTTTTCTTTACCAGAACTGACTTTGAAGCTCGGAGAGTTCAGTTTATTGCCCAATTGCAATTGATTTTTAGGAGGAGTCCAAGTTACCCACGTGGATTGATACGATTGTTGTGTGTGCAAGAGTACGATGGACAGGCCACAAGCGCAGGTTCTTCAAGTGTTAAAAAACGACAAGCAGCTCGGTAGGTTGTTGTAACAGTAGGGATGCTTCATCATTTGTCTTCTTTACCTGAGGCCCAAATATTATACTTTCTTGGAATTTGGAATGTCAGGGTGAAAAATTTCATGAACACAATATTGTCCAGTTGTCTATCCCTTCTAGACTTTTCCCCACTGGGGGGTGGGGGGTGCTCTCTATAAAAAATCATTTGGTCGAATTTGAACTCCCCTCAGGATTCTTCCCTTCCTTACACAAACAAGCTCATTTGTAACTTGTCTTTCCACTTTTCTAAATTTGAAACTTTTCATTCTTTTTCATTAAGTAGTTGTAATTTAATCTAACTAGGATAGGATCAGATCACTCTGAGTGTATAAATTGCATAAATTTATTTTTGTGACTTCAGTTTTAATCTACAGTTTTGTGAAATTTTCTGTTTCTCTATTTTTTGTCTTGTGTTTTAATATGAAACACATGAGATTTATATATTGCTGCTGTTGGGAGACTGAAAATCCCATTAGTTATACAACTACAATATTAGAACACAGATCTATACACGGGCATGCCCAGTCATGGAAACGGGTCAAGAAGGCAGTGAGTTACTACTACTACTATTTCCTGTTGCACCCACTGGTGCTTAGGGCAGCAACAAAGGATCTCCAGCCCTGTCTGTCCTGGGCCATCTTTGCGAGAGTTCCCCATGAGTGATTGAAGGATTTCATCTCTGCCTCGATTGTTCTCCGCCAGGTTGCCTTGGGTCTGCCTCGCTTGCGCCGTCCCTCCGGTGTCCACTGAAGTGCTGTTTTGGTTATAGAATTTGCTTCCCTTCGTAGCACGTGTCCAAGCCATCTCCATCGTCTCTTCGTGATGATGTTGGCTATTTCTTCTTGCTTGCATCGCCTTAGTAGTTCCTGATTAGAAATCTTGTTTGGCCAAAAGATGCGGAGAATCCTACGAAGACATGTGGTGTGGAAGGAAGACAACTTGGCGAGGTCCCCTTCTGTCATTCGCCAACACTCTGATCCATACAGGAGTGTGGATAGGACACAGCTTTGGTACAGTCTGATCTTGGTGTTGATGCCGTATTGTGTCGATTTCCAGATGTTGCTCATACTTTGAAAGACAGTTCTTGCATTTCCCAGCCTACTTTGGATGTCCTCCTTTGTGCCACCCTCTGGTCTGATAATGCTACCAAGGTATTTAAATTTGTCCGTCGTGGTGAGGTTCTTGTCATCTACTTGCACTGGTGCTGGAGTGTCTACATTTAGGGTCATAATCTCTGTCTTCTTCTGGCTAATCCGAAGGCCTACTTTGCATCCAAAATTATGTAGTCTCTGCGTCTTATCTTGCATGTGTTGGTGACTATGTGACAATAGCGCAAGGTCATCCGCAAAGTCCAAATCCTCTAGGTTGTCGAAGAGTGTCCATCTGATGCCTCTTGGTGCATCCTCTATAGTTTTCCGCATAATCCAGTCGATTACGAGGTTAAACAAAATTGTTGACATCACATATCCTTGCCGTACACCAGTTTTCACTTCAAAGGATGCATCACTGTTTCCGACACTGCAACTGAAGTTCTTGTAAAAGCTTTTGATGAGTTCAACAAGCTTGCTGGGAATCCCATAGTGCCGAAGAATGCGCCATATACTCTCTCTGTGGATGCTGTCGAAGGCCTTTTCGAAGTCAACGAAGTTCACATAGAGCTGCCTTTGCCATTCTGAACACTGTTCTATGATGTTTCGGAGTGTGAAGATCTGATCAATGCATCCTTTCCCCTTTCGGAATCCGGCCTGTTCCTTTCTCAGTGTCTTGTCCACAGCATCTGACATACGTTGCACAATGATCTTGGCAAGGATTTGCAGTGAGTTAAGGCTGTTGTTATAAGTACATGTTATGCACCTCATGGGTTCTTTGCTAGGAGCGCGTACGTGTTCGTACTACCTCTAAACCCGTCTCTAGCCTCAACCCTAAATCTTATCGAATCCTTTACACTGCCCCCTACTCTTTCAACCGAAGAAACAGAAGAAAAACAAAATGACAATCTGAAAGAATAATTAATCATAATTAATTAAGGCTGTTGTTGGGAGTATTTCGGGAGGAGCACTTTAGCCCTGGAGTCACAATTTTACCTTTAGCACAAAAAGCTTGGGGGACATACGTAGATTATAACTACATTCATGAGTTAAGCATCAGGTTTCAGTTATCTCAAAATGTCCCTGCAGTCATGAGTCCTAACCATCAGTGGAAGTTCTCTGGCTGTAGCAGGCCACAGTGGCAAATCAAAATTTCTAGCTTTATAAGTACTACCTGGCATGGTAGATTGTATTTTCACCAGTCCCAACATATTCCTATGGCTGTGGTTCCAAGTGATCATTTCACAGTACTGTAAGTGTAATATTTGGCAGTGTCTAGCAAATATTTTAATCAATCCCTAATACTGGACCTCTTATATTTTATCTCATTGTGCATGATAGGCCTTTCTTTTTCTACACTAAGACATCAAATGGTATGGAAAGACGATCATTTTTTACTCTTATTATTTTTGTTTGCACCTATGATCTGATTTGTGTCTTTATACCCTTGGTCTGATTTGTGTCTGTGTACCCATAGTCTGATTTGTGTCTGTGTACCCATAGTCTGATTTGTGTCTGTGTACCCATGGTCTGATTTGTGTCTGTGTACCCATAGTCTGATTTGTGTCTGTGTAATAATAATAATAATGTATAGCATTTATATAGCGCATATCCATTTAAAATGATCTTTGCGCTATACAGAAACAACATGTCAACCACAGAGCAGAATGGAGCTGCCTGCGAAGCGCTCACCACACTGCACTGCTTCTTTCTCTCTCCCTGTCTCGCTCACTCTCTCTCTCTATCTCAGAGCAAATTGTAACGCAGCCTGTTAGGCGCAGTTCACAACTCACAACAGTTCACAACTCACAGCAGTTCACAACTCACATCAGTTCACACAACTCAAATAATATTTGAATATTAATTTATTAATAACAATATATATTTAATAATGAATAATAAATTCTGGTGGGCGGGGAGGGGGGGGGGGGATGATATGGATAAATTTTAATCTATTAATTTCAATTTTCATTGTGTACCCATATGTGTACCCATAGTCTGATTTGTGTCTGTATACCCATGGTCTGATTTGTGTCTGTGTACTCATAGTTTGATTTGTGTCTGTGTACCCATGGTCTGATTTGTGTCTGTGTACCCATAGTCTGATTTGTGTCTGTGTACCCATGGTCAGATTTGTGTCTGTATACCCATGGTCTGATTTGTGTCTGTGTACTAATAGTTTGATTTGTGTCTGTGTACCCATAGTCTGATTTGTGTCTGTGTACCCATAGTGTGATTTGTGCCTGGGTACCTGTGGTCTGATTTGTGTCTGTATACCCATAGTCTGATTTGGGTCTGTGTACCCATAGTCTGATTTGTGTCTGTGTACCCATAGTCTGATTTGTGTCTGTGTACCCATAGTCTGATTTGTGTCTGAGTACTCATAGTCTGATTTGTGTCTGGGTACTCATAGTCTGATTTGTGTCTGTATACCCATAGTCTGATTTGTGTCTGTGTACCCATAGTGTGATTTGTGTCTGTGTACCCATAGTCTGATTTGTGTCTGTATACCCATAGTCTGATTTGTGTCTGTGTACCCATAGTCTGATTTGTGTCTGTGTACTCATAGTCTGATTTGTGTCTGTGTACCCATAGTCTGATTTGTGTCTGTATACCCATAGTCTGATTTGTGTCTGTGTACTCATAGTCTGATTTGTGTCTGTGTACTCATAGTCTGATTTGTGTCTGGGTACTCATAGTCTGATTTGTGTCTGGGTACTCATAGTCTGATTTGTGTCTGGGTACCCATAGTCTGATTTGTGTCTGGGTACCCATAGTCTAATTTGTGTCTGGGTACTCATAGTCTGATTTGTGTCTGGGTACTCATAGTGTGATTTGTGTCTGGGTACTCATAGTCTGATTTGGGTCTGGGTACTCATAGTCTGAAAATTCATTTTTTTTATTATGGTTGCTTTCCTCTTGTGATCTTCATTACAATTATACATACATAGATTTGGGAAAAAGAACTCCTATCTCTGATCAGTTTTACCACTACTTTTTATCCCCAGGCCTGTTGAGGTGTTAGTGTATGCAGTACAAGATGACTTAACCAATGCCCTGGCAAACTTAAATCAAGTCAAAGTGTTTTTGCCCAAGGATGACCTCTTCAATTTAATGGCTCAGGATTCATCAGGAACTCCCAATTCAGATGTGCAAGGTCATTGATAGAAAATTTTTATTTCCAGTAACTTAGGATAGAAATCACTTTACTGTCTTCATCTGCTCATGGCCAAACCTGTTACAAATTTTGATGATTTTTGATGCCTTGTCTCACAATTTCACATGCTACTACTGGGTTTAAGAGTGTTTACAGATTTGACAGTCCATGTGTCAGAAGCTGGTAACGTTTCAGTTCTAGTTATTTTGTCTTTGCGTTTTTCAGTGTAAAAGAAATTTCACAAAACACAATACAAAATTTAGAAGTTAAGTCCAAGTTGGACTGTGAGGACAAATTCAAGTCAAGCAATGTCTGCAGTGATAATCAAAAGAAAAAAAATGAAAAAGTGAGCTTCAAATACATTGAAGTTGTTAAAAATATTTGATGTAAATTCACATGGTAACACATCATTTAAAGATGTTGAAAACTTTCACCTCAATCTAATTATATCTAAGAGTAAGACAATATAAAATTTTGTTGCTGACGCATGATTGGTTTCCCAGCCGTTGTCGCTGTCACCAGAATCAGCCCATTCCGCCTGGAAGAAGATTCAGATAAAGACTCAGATGATAGCTGGTGGGACACCATATATGGGCCGGTGATCACTGCTGTGCTCATTGCTCTGGCTCTGATTCTACTGGGCATTCTCATCTACTGTTGCTGTTGCCGACATGGGAAGGACAAGTATGTATGTTACATGTGTCTGCTTAGATACTCTGCTTCATATAACATAAGTATACAACTAGTTGCTAGACTCCATAAATACAAGCCAGGACTTGCAGTTAAGTACTCTTATTGATTTAATATTCTACACATTTTTTTTATTAAACTAAAGAGAAGACAGAAAATACAAAAATTTTCGGCTTTCGCCTTTTTCAAGTGAAAAAAAAAAAAAAGAACAGAGAAAACAATCGAACAGTAAAAGATTTCAACAGGAAATGTATAGAACATACAAATCCTGTTTCACTTCGATTCAACACATTTCCTGTTGAAATCTTTTATTGTTCGATTTTCTCTGTTCTTTCTTTTTTTTCACTTGAAAAAGGCGAAAGCCGAAAATTTGTGTATTTTCTGTCTTCTCTTTAGTTTACTTTATATCGTTTGGGTTTTATTTCTCATGCAGGGTTTCGCTACATACAACTTTTTCTTTTTGTCCACTTTTGACTTTGCTTATAGCCCAGCTGCGACCCCACAGTTTTTCTGTGTTTTTTTATAATATTTTGTCAATTTAACCAGTGAAAAGGCCTCAGTGTCTCAATGGAACACTAAGTTCACAGGGATCCTCCCTTCCCCTCTTAATGGCAGCTAGTGTAGTCATGTGACTCTGGGTTGGCAGCCTTGAAAAGTGTACAGAAAATAGTGCTAATTACGTTGTGTTGGCAAACACTGAGCACTGCCAAAAATAGTACTTACTTACATCCTAAACCAACTAGTCCTTTTGTGTTGCTTTTTTTTTTCTAGCCATATGGAAGAAGTTCCATTGCTGCTTCTGACCTTATGCCGTACTTCACATTATATTAATAACTAGCTGAGTTCCCGGCCCTGCCCGGGATAAATCGATTTATTAGTTTCAGTTCTGGGTGATTATTATGGACCTGCTTCATTTTGCCTGTTCCTTTTAGCTTTATTTTATTTTTGTTTGTTTGTTTGTTTTTAGAGATACGTTTTACTGCTCTCCCTTTGCGCGTTGACGTCCTGCGCGTCCCGCCAGCATCCGTCAGATGGCTATGATTTGCGCACGGGTTAGTTTGTTTGCACATCGCAGGAAGTGATAAGGTCATGTGTTAATGGAAAAGAAATATCATATTTTCCTAGGCATATTGAAAACACAAACCTGTACTTTTGGCCCTGCAGCGTCAATCTCCCAATTCCAGACCCGATCTTTTTCGATCTTTTTCCTAGTCTAGGCACATTGAGAACACACAAAGTTTCATCATACTTGATAGTCTTAGAACTCAATCTCATCATTCAAACCAGTCCTAACCGGAAGTTGTGTAGTGAGTGTGATACAGACACCGGAACCAAGCTCAATTACGTACATTTGCCGAAAAAATAGACCGAACGTCAATGTGTCGCAACCTAGAAACTAATACAAACGTTCTGCGAGTTATTAATTTTTTTGGTATTTTTTGTGCCGGGGACACGACGACAGTCTATACTAAGCGCTGTATAAAATCTGAGGGCCACCGAATCAGCATTAACGGAGGAGTAGCGAAAGGCGCGCTGCCATTGTCGTAAGGTTTCACTTTTATTAATATAGATATTACTGTTTTGTTTTGATTGTTTTTTTTTAAGGTGTAAATGTTCAACGAATGAACAGTCATGTCAGCCTGCTCCGTGAATAGTTAAATACATGTAGGCTACAACACTAGATTGATGGTGGCAGATATTGATTGCAATAATTGTTCATAAAAGAACAATGTATCAAAGTAAATGTTGTCACAGGGGAAGTAAGGCTGTATGAACTACCGGATGTCTTGATCATTAGGTGGATATGAAAACTTTTGGAATTTTGCTGTACTTGCAGTCAGTCGTCAGACAGAAAATCTATGTCATCAGATCCCATGGAGATTCCTCGTCCTGAATATGCTTGGAGAAATTACCCAGGTAAACCTGTAGTTTGCACTCACTTGCTGAACTGTGGATGACATTCTTTCACATCAAATCCCAGTTACACTAGTGGTTTCTTGTTTAGGCATCAATTTGCTGCATACATTAATAGAGATTTTAAACATAAGGTCAGAACTGAAAGCAACATTTCTGTGTGGAATCCTGCAGGACCTACAATCTGTAGCAAACACACAAGTTTGTAAGTGCCTGAGTCATGTTTAAGATAAAAATGTTTCCTTCTCCGAGTGCCAGATCTACACATTTTTCTACCTTTCTTCTAACAGGTTACAGAGAGCTGGAATACGGTGCTCCATACAATGCGCCTATCCCTATTGGTGTGCTGGTGGAAGATGTGGATGTAAGTTTTGCGTTTGTGCATCAAAATGTAGAATGTGAAATGCATAAAAGAGCGGAACTGCATGTTATATGGCATCAGCCAGCTGTAGATAGAGACTATAGGCCCTACAGACCCTACATGTATCTAATTCAGCTCACAGTCTGGGGACACACTGACACACCAGAATCTGCGTGCTCTGTGAACAAAGCTGATTGCATGGTGAAATATTCATCATTTCTGAGTTTGTGCTGTATCCTGGGCATCAGATCCACACTGTAACGGTGACAGAATGACTTAGTAATGTTGCTTGTGGGAATAATTAAACTGAAATTTCTAGCATGATGATGGTAGGAGACTTCATCACCTCATACTGATAGAAAGCATTGGTAAATTTAATGCAAGCAACTTGCAAGCTCGTCATCAACATCTCATGAGTCAACATTATCTACATGTTTTTTTTCTATCCTTCTCTCAGGATTTCCACTCTGGCTACAAGCCAAGACACAATGGAAAGTTTTGATGGACATAATTTATGCATGTGAGTGTTGAGATAAAATAGGATTTAGGAATATTTATCTTTTCTCTAGCCTGGACATTCCTGGTCAGCTGTGGACATTCTCATTAATTCTGATATAGGCCTAACTTTGTAGACATTGTTCCCTGAAACTGACCGCTAATAACCTACCTCACTGTCTCAGATGGAAATGTTTTGTGATACGGACGGCACATGTAGGGCATAGATGCACAAATAGGGCACATTTGATAATGACATGGAAAAGGGAGCAGTTTATCTGTGGCCATGATAAGGTGAGTTTACATCATAGGACTTTCTCCGCCATGGCAGCTCTGTATGTCATCGGCAAAATCTTTTTCGTTCGATTTTGTTATTTGACTAATTCGTTGCCTGTGTAGAGCAAGACAAGTTTCATAATTATTGTGTGATACACAGCTCGCTGTCAGGAAATTTTGCTTCTAGATCCACAATGTTTGTTACATTAGGGACATGGCAATATGATCATGAGATTACAAGTTTATGTGGCATTTCATAAGTGATGAGAGCTGAAATGGAAGAATCATATAATAATTTATTCAGTGGTTCAATATTAACAACTTTAGCAAGGGCCTATTAAACTGTGAAATCTCCACCTCTCAGGTATGATATAAATTAACCATCTTCTTCCCCAAGGGAATCTGGGTCAGAATTGAAAATTGAAATATATATATCAATATTCCTCTTGGTTTCCAAGAATATTGTGAAAATAGAATACATAGTGAAGAAATGAAGATGAAAAGTATCATTGAAATCCATTCAAGGGATTAGATGGATTTACTCACTAGTTTGGAACAAAATTTTGTTTGATAAAAGCAGAAGAGGATTAGTCTTCACTTTGATCATCACTTGTCAATCATTTAAACTCATTTGAAAATATTTTGTATAGAAATGGTCTTTGGAGGATATATTAAATGTTAATTGAGTGAGGGTCTGATATTTCCTTTTCTTATTCATTTTTCAGAGATTGATGGATGGTGAGATCTGATCACTGACAGTGGCAAACTGTGACCTGTCTTGATTCTCAATGACAATTTCCTGGCAACATGGCTAGGCTTCCAATGAACAAACTGCAGTATAATACCCAGTGTTTCCTAGATCCCTTGTGCATCGTACCAGCAAATGAAAAACAATTGCCAAAGTCCTGAACTTGTTGACTCCTTTGGCATAAGCAAGCAAAATTGTCAGAAGTAGAGTTGAAGAGAATTTGATGACATCTAAATTATGCCTGATATAATAATGCCTTTTGTTATAAATTATTAAATAATATATGCAATAATGCTTTTTATCTTTGATTATTTTTGCAACAACAAAATGACTCCAAACAGCTGAACTGTACTGAAATGGTTCCTCGCTAGAGCAAAATAGAAATAGGATGGAAAATAATCATTGATTTGTTTTATTATCAACTGAACACATTCTTCGTAAATTAAAAAATTTCTTTGAAACCTTTGAGGTTCCTATTTTTTTTTGTTTGACACTTGCAACCATGAAATTTCCATCTGTTAAGATTTGTTACTTTATATTTTGAGTGTCTTTTTTTTAGCTCATACAACATTCCAAATAAGCTGCTTTGCTCATAATCAGATGTTTATATTACGTTACAATCCAAAGATTTATTCACATACCATATAACAGTTCTGTTTTATTGTTGACTTCATCTCGTACCACCTGGAAGTTTTGTATCGTGAATGTATTTTTCACATTGATTGAAAGATAATTTATTCCTCTGATTTTATGTTCTTGGAATGGAAGATCTTGAAATTTTGGCAGCTTTTTTATTATTTTTTTTCATGTCATGTATATGTTGTAAGTTATATGTGTGTGTTGTAAGTTATATGTGTATGTTGTAAGTTATATGTGTATGTTGTAAGTTATACATCTTTCCAATCTTGGTGCTGTAAACAGGCAAGGAAATGACATTTTTTGTTTCTATGGATCTTAAAATTGTAATCTGTATTATGTTCATAGATCATGAGTTACACACTTGCAATATAGTCGGTGCATACAAAATCATTTTGCATTTTTTGAGAGCAGAATTAAACCCAATCAAAAGTATGACACTGAGGCAGAATAAATTACAATTTCTAATGTCATGATATTTTATCTCATAAACAATTCTCAGTTTCAAACCTACAGGAAATGATCATGAAAAATTTTGTTTATAAAAATTGTTAACAGTTAATTTGACATTTCTTTTTTGTTTCCTGCTAAATTTGGATTTGCTTGTTTCAGTGTGTGTTAATTGTAACTTCATATAACTATAATTATTGTTCATGCCAAGACTGTACTGGCTATTACATTACATCAGCTGTTTAAATTTTCCTCTTACACTGTAGATATTTGTTGAGATGGAAGCCCAAACGTCTTAGATAGGCAGGAAAAAAATGTAGACAAAAATAAACACCACGCAAAGTTATGGAATTTCAGAATTAAAATCCTTGTTAGTGACACTGGGAATGTGAGGAGACCAGCAAATCTTGTGGCAATTTGGCAAATACAACTTAATACAAGCATTGACAAGTTTAACTAAATGCTCAGCCAGCACAATGCATGCATCTTGACCTGGGTGGACAACTCTATGCACTGTTATGAAGACAGAATTATTGTTGTCAGATGCAATATACAGTAATTTTCACAATTTTATGTATAAGCTAAAACTGGATAAATTTTTTAAATGTTTGATGTCATATAGACTGTCTAGAATGTCAGTTCTGACAATTTCTTTAGGGGCCATTCAGGAGCAATTTTGGTGATATTTGACCCAAATACTTCAGTGTACACAATCTTCATATATATAATACTGATAATTACATCCTTGGCTCACATTCTGCATGTGCTCAAGTATTGTGTGTGTCCATTTTACTGCCTATCTACACATCAGTGCGTTATTTAAACTGAAGCATAACTCATTTGTCTTCCTGATGTAATAATTTTTGTACATTATGTTGTTATTTTGCAATGCATTTCTCAGAATTGCTCACAAAGTGAAATAAACATGTATTATTGCACAAAAATGGAGTAGCGTTTAATTGTTTCATAAAATTCTCCTGAAAAAAAAAAAGGGGGGAGGGGGGGGTGTGACACTGGGGAAAGTGAAAAGACAAAATGTCTGCAACTGCAACGTTTTCAAACCATGACCAGCACTAGAATGCTCAAGTCCATCTTTAGGATTGAAAATTCTGTATTCTCTCCCTTAGCACACAAAACTTGTCAGTGTGTCAGTTTTCCTGTTCTCAAAATCAAAATCATTTCTGGTTTGACAATCAACAAAATGTTTTATTAGGTGCAGATTATGGTTGAGGCTTGCAACTTCAGCACTCGATCAGTTCTTGATTTCTTATTTGCTTGTTTCTTGTGTGGCCTTTCCGTTACCCTGTAGCAGGCCAAAATATGCCCCCCGCCCAGACTATACCCGGGGTTAAACTGGCCTAGCCCAGAATATACCCCGGGGTATATTCTGGGCTAGGCCAGTTTATACCCCGGGGTTACTTTGGGCTAGGCCAGACTATACCCCCCCAGTCCAGATTATACCCCCTAGTTTTTTTTTTAAAACAAGCCAAGACCACAGTTTATTTCAGCCTTTTCTTTACGACTGCCATCAGATATCATATTAATCCATACATGAACACATTCTTGACACCCATAAATCATAATACAATTTAGAGGAAAAAATAATAACAATTTATTTCAGCCTTAGTTTAAATTGGTGTACATACATACATTCATGACTCCTGTTAATCATGATACGTTTTAGAGGAAACAAACATGCATTAAAATGCATTGATATACAGAAGGGCTGAGTATCCATTGAAACTGATATGATTAGACTTCAGCATTAATTTCACTCGTGTCTGTTGATATCATTATTATTATTATTATTTTGATAATTGGTTGGCCATGAGTAAAACATGCATTGTATTTTTTGTTACAACCATGCAGAGAGAAAAGGCCGGAAAACAACACACACAGAAAAAAATAATAAAAACATAAGTAGTAACCCAACTGACACTGACAGATGGTGCAAGTCCATCATCCACTTCACATAAAACTAAATAGGCACTAAATTTTTTCGCCTGATGAATTTCACCTGTCCAGATCCACTTGAAATGTTACAGAATGCTAGCCAGTAATATACATTAATAACAATAAGAACACGAAATCATCTTATTTACTCTTGAAAATAAAGAGAAATATAAAAATATGAGAATCATCATCATCACCTTGGAATAATACAAAGATATAAGAGAGAGTGTAGAAACGGCAGCAATATGTGTGTGTATCACCTATGTACATGTATATGAAATGTATTAAATCTTTTCAACTATTCATGTAGAACTGGACAGAAAGCTTTAGTGAAAGCCTTGACAGTTGAGTAGACCGACAGAGTAAGTCCACTGAGACAAAAGTAGTGCATTGTAAAAAGTAAGATCTATAGCATGTTAAGGCAAAATTCGATGGATCATGTTGCAGTAACAGAATTTCTTGTTAGTGAATATTATTCTTCGATAGCTTATTTGTAGAAAGATATACGTTTCTTGTACCTTATGGTTTCAGACACTGATTAGTTTGCAAGGCATTTGAAAGATTGAACTTACATGTTATAGTTATAGTGAATAAGGGTTTGTCACTTACGAGTGAAATATTTTTTTTTTTAAAAGACCTTGTCCGTCTTTACCTTCCTAAGCTTGACACGTCCCTTGCCAGAGGATTTAACAACTGTGTATTCGTACACAAAAATACTCTAAAATGACTTCATTTTTATGAGTGTGTTAATTATTTCATCCATTGCGACTCAGTGTATGTCAGTGCCAAACAAACAATACAATGCAAATTTTACTCATGGGCAACCAACTATAAAAACAACTGCAACTTGACAACGAACGTGAATGAAATGAGGGTTAAAGTTGAATAATATCAGTTTGAATGGATATTCACCCCATAGCGATAGCATATCAATACATAATAATTCATGTTTTTTCCTCTGAATTGTATTATGATTTACTATATGGAAATCTAGAATGTATGTATGTGTGTATTACTATGGTGCCCGTTGACAGTGATAAAAAAATGAATTAAACTATGATTGAAATAAACTGTGGTGTTTAGGCCAAACTATATTCCACCAGTCTAGATTATACTACCATATTCAGGCAAAAATATTCAAGGATACAACATTAAGTTTTTAAAATTTTCACCCGCAAGTGACATGCCTTTATTCACTATAACACATAATTGCAATCCTTCAAATGTCCTGCAAACTAATCCAGTGGCTTAAACCATGAGCTGCATGAAATGTATACCTTTCTACAAATAAACTATCAAAGAATTTACCAACAAGAAATATTAAGGCAACATGATCCATCGAATTTTTGCCGTGACATACTGTAATTACTTTCTACAATGCACTGTTGTCTCAGTGGATTTAATCTGTCAGTTTTCACGACGATCAAAGCTACTTTACTAAAGCATTCTGTAAATGCTTGAATAGGTGAAAAGATTTAAGGTCAGCTTAAACCCCATAATATAATGAATTAGGATGAAAAATTGCGAATTCTAAAAACCACTACATACTAAATACCAAACTATTCTGCACCCTTTCTTTCATACAAACTTACAAAATTTTCGTTTTAAGTATTTTATTTTCAATTTTAATTTCCATGACAACCAAGTTTATTTACCTCATTAAATATGCATGAACTTTAACAGGCCATAATTCGTTTCCTAATTACCCGATTTTCAAAATTTAAATGGATTCTGATCCTTTGGGGTATTTAGAATAACCTTTTAATCACTCCTTTCTATGGCTGTAAAGTTATTTTTGATTGGTTCAATTTTCAAGAAGAGCTCTACCTCTTCCCATTTGGGCCAATGAGAATGCAGCTTATAACTCAGCCTAGGCAGTGCATGTTGTTTACTTCTAGCAGCCGACTAGAGTGGTCACCTAGATTGAGACTCCGTCTGTAATAGTTATCTTCATAATATAAAGCAGCTGTTTGATACCAGTGACTGTACTGATGGCAACCGCTAAAAAAAGACCAGGTAGACCCAGGAAAAGACATTATCATGGCAACCAATTTTCTAAATGCAAGAAACCTTGCATTGAGCAGGCTAATGTACCGTCTGATAGGGCCAATGAAACACGAATCCCTAGGACATCCGGACCCATTTCTCCGATGCCCAAAACGAATGTTACCCCTAACACTACTAGATCTGCTTCCCCTGCTAGTTCTGAATCAAATGAAGAACACCACCAGCATGGATCTTCTTTTATGAAGCTAGATCTATCAGCCAGCACTTCTAGATCTAATGATGAAATAGTCAAGTTGTCCGGAAAAAGGCTGTTCGATATCGAGGATCTTATCAACTTTATTCAGGCATTCCCATGTCCTGCTTGCTTTCATTGTTCACATAAAGGAGACACCTATCATGTATCAGAGACACTAAGTGGAATCAACAGTAGGCTGACTTTAACTTGCACTTTGTGTAAAGAAACTTTGGTTTTGACCAACAGTGAAAATGTGAATTTGCTGATGCTGATGTCGATGTTCTCAATAGGCTGCCATGAGACAAAGTGCAGGAGATTTTTAGCATCAATGGACATGCCACCACCAGTTTCCTCTGTTAGAGCTTCAGTTTTTCGAGACAGAATTGCTGATTCAATGAGCAAGATAGCAAAAGAAAGTATGGTGAAAGCTGGGGAACAACTGAAAGAAGCTGTTGGAGGTAAAGATGTTACTGTTTCGTGTGATGGCACATGGCAGCGTCGGGGCTTTAGCAGCAAGAATGGTGTGGCAACATGCCTATCTGTGCACAAGGAGATACCGTCAAAGGTTGTAGACACTGAGACAATGAGCAACCACTGTGACTCGTGTAAGAAAATGAAAGTAAAAAAGTCTGCCGAGGAATTTGCTGAGTGGGGAGAGAACCATAAGGTGGCCTGCAATCAGAATCACGAGGGCTCGGCTGGTCAAATGGAGCCAATCGGCATGAAGAGAATTTTTCAACGGAGTGAGCGAGTACATGGCCTACGGTTCACTGGATATCTTGGAGATGGTGATTCCAAGAGCTATAAGTATGTGGCAGTGTCAGATCCTCCAATCTATTCAAACAAGGAAATTACCAAATTGGAATGCTGCGGGCACATACAGAAGCGTATGGGCAAGAGATTGATGGACAAGGTTGATGAAAACAAGAGCAAGACATTTATGGTGAAAGGAAAGAAATACAAAGGAATAGGTGGCGCAGGTCGGTTGACAAAGAATGCAATAAAGAGGATCCAAGGACATTACGGTGGTGCGATTCGGAAGAATGCCGGGAACCTAGAACAGATGAAGAAATCAGTGTGGGCCATATGGAAGCACAGGAAAGGAGAACATGAAGACTGTGGGACATGGTGCAGAGAAGATAACAAAGAAAAGAATAGGTTACCAGACTTTGTTACTGAGGCCATCAAACCGGTATTCAGCTTTCTGGGAGGAGAGGACTTGTTGAAGAAGTGCGTTCACGGAGGGACACAAAATGCGAATGAAGCATTCCACCATCTGATTTGGGACAGGTGCCTCAAAACCACATTTGTG
This sequence comes from Onchidella celtica, assembly GCA_963931925.1. NCBI lineage: Eukaryota > Metazoa > Mollusca > Gastropoda > Systellommatophora > Onchidiidae > Onchidella > Onchidella celtica. The sequence continues at coordinate 64,470,136 of OZ007572.1, forward strand.
GGAAGAAATAGACTGGAAATAGCTGTGAATGAGGCCACTATTGTGTTTAATGATGGAGAGTTGAGAAGGAAAGCAGTGTTTGAAGACCTCGGGTTGAAATTTGGATCATATTGTTCACTAATTTTCATGCACGTCGGGCCCCTTTCCTGCCCATTTTGCCCAAATTTGAAATGAAAGAGGTGTTGATGCATGTTTCTCAGCTGTTTTGATCCCATACTAATATTAAGAAAAGGTTGTGGAATCAATTTCCTTCAAGAATCCATTTAGGGGTTTAAGCTGACCTTAACACATTTTTTACATAGACATGTACTTGGTACACACACATTCCTGCTTATAGATAATAATAATAATAATAATAATAATGGATGGCATTTATATAGCGCATATCCATTTATAATGCTCTATGCGCTTTACAGAAACAACATGGCAACCACAGAGCAGAATAGAGCGCATGCGAAGCGCTCCACACACTACACTGCTTCTTTCTCTCTCCCTGTCTCGCTCACTCTCTCCACCTCTCTCTATCTCGGAGTAAATTGTAATGCAGCCTGTTAGGCGCAGTTTACAACTCACAACAGTTCACAACTCAGAACTCAAATAATATTTGAATATTTATTAATAATAATATTTATTTAATAATGAATAATAAATTTTGTTGTTCCTGGTTTGGGGGGGGGGGGGGGGGGGGATGATATGGATAAATTTTAATCTATTAATTTCCATTTTGCCCGGGCAGCGGCCTGTTTGGCCTGCTCTTTACGATTTCCAACTACCAAGGTATCTTTAACGTGCGCAACGTGCACACGGGCCCTCCGAATTTTTTGTCCTTATCCGAGAAGACTAGGTACTCGATCCTACGCCCCAATAGGATCAATAATCACTTGAAAATATGAGAAAAATCCCAATTTCCAACATGCCTGCACTGCCCGGGTTCGGACCCTTGGCATGAGAGGCGAGCACCTTGCCTCTAGACTAACTTGTCCCCCAATTTCTAGAATGATGTGTAGGTCATTTTTACATTCCCTCTTATCTTAATAACATTCCAAGATGGTGATGATGATTCTGATATTGATTATATTCTCTTTATTTTCAAGAGTAAATAAGATGATTTCGAGTTCTTATTTTTATTACTCAAGGACTACTGTATGTTATTTCTGTATATTACCGGTTAGCATTCTGTAACGTCTCAAGTGGATCAGGACAGGTTATGTTCATGATGTGAAAAATTTTTAGTATGTATTAGTTTTGTGTGAAGTATTTAATGTCTGCTTGATGATGGAATTGCACCATCTGTCAGTTGGATTATTAAAATGTTGTTGTTGTTGTTTTCTCTGTGTGTTCTTTCCCGGCCTTTTCTCTCTGCATTATTGTTACTTTGACAAACAGTCTTGCGAGGCTGTGGAGTAGCCTACAGGCAGCCGGTCAGGCAATATGACTGTCCCTCTGGCATCCTCCTGCACCTGGATACATTTCCAGTCGTCTTGACCCTGTCTTGCCACTTGGATAAGTTGTGTCCAGGCGAGAGAGTGAGTCTGATGTTTGCGCAGCTCTTTCTCACTAAAAACAAATTCTTTGCGCCAGTCTTAACACTCACCTCGTCTTCTTTCATCTTTGTCTCGTCTTCTTTCCTCTCAAAATTCCAACGGCGATGGGCGAGTGCGGTGGCAGCAGGTTTGGATAGACTGGAAGCTGTTAGCACAGACCTACACGTTGGTGGCTGTGGGCTATGGTCGCTTCATCGTCGATTGAAGTGGAGGCGTGGGGAGGCAGCACCCACAGTAGCTGAGCAGCCTTATTTAAGGATAGCACTGCTCACCTCAACTGAGGAAGGGGCTAGAAAAGGTGCCCTAAAGAAAGCCCACTTCACATCACCCTGACTGGTATACCGCGACCAGTGGGGATCCCTTTTTGCGGTCGAAACAAAAAGAAATTCAGCTTACTCAGGCTAGGAGCCTGGAATATACACACAGTACAGGACAACTCAAACAACCCGGAAAGACGCACTGCACTTAATTGCCATTGAGCTCAGCAGGTACAACCTGGACATAGTGGCACTCAGTGAGACCAGACTCCCTGATAGTGGCCAACTCAAAGAGCTCAGTGGTGGATACACCTTCTTCTGGAAAGGCAAGGGTGCAGTCGAACCGAGACAGCATGGTGTTGGGTTTGCAATTAAAAATGACCTTGTCAGAAACTTGCAGTCCATGCCAATTGAAATAAATGACAGGCTAATGACACTCAGGATCCCAGTTGGGAAAAGCCAGTCAGCCACCCTCATTAGCGCATATGCGCCCACCATGACAAACCCAGATGAAGCCAAAGACAAGTTCTATTCTGATCTAGAATCTGTCATATGCTCTGTCCCGGCAGCTGATAAGCTGATTCTCTTGGGGGACTTCAATGCTAGGGTTGGCTCCGAAATCTCAGCGTGGCCAAATGTTTTGGGCCCTCATGGAGTTGGTTCATGCAATAACAATGGGTTGCGCTTACTTACTTTGTGCGCTGAATTTGGCCTGTTCATTACCAACACAAATTTTAGTCTCCCCGTGAGAAACAGAATGTCATGGATGCAACCCCGCTCAAAGCATTGGCATCTCATAGACTATGTCATTGTGAGGAAGACTGACAGAAAGGATGTCCTTGTAACAAAGGCGATGTGTGGTGCCGAGTGTGGAACTGACCACAGACTCATTGTTTGCAAGCTCAGACTAACATTGAGGCGCAATAGACGCCCTCAAGGGAAAGCGCCACCTAAACGCCTAAATGTTTCAAAACTCTGCTCAGCTGAGAAACAGAGCGAGCTCTCATCAGAACTCTCCTCAAAATTGGATTGCGTGACTTTTGACCCTGAGAACATTGAACAGAGCTGGACTGACCTAAATACGACTGTACACTTTTGCGCCAGCAGCACAGTTGGTTTTCCTGTCCGCAAGCACCAGGACTGGTTCAATGATAATGATAATGAAATCAAAGTGCTCATCAAAGAAAAAAATAGTCTCATCTGTCAAGGTTAAAGTTATAATTGTCGTGCTGGGTCACGACTTGAAGAGACTTGTTTTTTTCACGGTCTCGTTGATTATAACCAGCGTAAATTGTCCTTGAACTGTTCTCGTGAACAGTTTGTTTTTGTAACACTTTTTCTTAGAGATGGAAAGAAAGTGGGGCAAGATAGAATAAATGGATAAGTTAGGAGTGACAGTGCAGTTCTCGACCCCGTGGTTTTGATGAACTCTTGCAAGGGAGGAGAGGGGGTGAATAAGGTTAGATAGTTTAAGACGCTTAGTCGCGTTCAGAAATTCGTACATAAAACGTAGAAAGCACGAGGGTTTAGAGATTTTAGTAAGGGTTTTGACATTTTAATTTGACCTTGTCTGTTTCTAGTACAAGGCCGTGACCAACTCCATACAGAAAATTCCATCTGTGCAGGCGTCGGCGTGATTCTGCCAGAAGAATCAGAAGACTGTTGTTTTTATGTCTATGTCCATTATAGGCATTGAGATGAAGCCATGTGCTCGATTATGATTTACCCACTGCTGTTGTCTACTGTTCCCTGATTCCTTATCAGGGACCAAGTGTAAGTGTTTGTCTGTTGATGATTCAACAATAAACGAGGAGCTGAACGGAATTTTTCCAGTAGGACAGGATTGCCGCACATGTTAGAAGTGCTACCCAAGAATGCAAGACAAAGATGTATATTAACTTGCAACTAGATCTAGTATGAATGTTTGGCATACACAACTGTGAATTGGAATTGATTTGTCTGGATGAGGCTGGGGATTGCCAGCCCATCCTAGAGTAGATCTAACTTTACTACGTCAGTTTGTATTGACGAGCTTGATCCATTATAAGCGGTAGGCACAAATAGCTGAGATGACATTGTCGCCAGAGACATGAGTATATTGCTTGATAGATAGTAGGCAGACTATATCTGAGAGATAGATAATTCATACTTAAATTGTTAGTGAGTCAGAATGATCTTAATCTTATAGGAATCTAGAGGAGACTTCTAGTGTCATATTATTGAATTTTCATTTGATGCTGCTGATATTGTCTTTTTAGTATGTAAGAGATCTATACAAAATTGTTAGGAATTTTAAGGTAATTAAATTTGTGGCCCTGCAGGTCTGTTGATAAAAACTTATTCAGGTTGTTCTTAGTGTGTGGCATGGTACGAAAGAGTAATTCATAAATACCTCTCGATTTTAAAATGCAGTCATAAAACTAATAACCCATAACACCCACTCTGTAACACTATCACCCAGTACCAGACCCGTAACATCATCCAAGCTCACTGCAGTGACCCCTCTTCCACAGCAAAAGCTGATGCACTGCGTGCATGTAAGGGTGTACTCCAGAAGAAGCTGAGGAAAATGAAAAATGACTGGCTTGAAGAGCGAGTAAGAGAAACTCAGAAATATGCCGACACAAACAACACTAGAAAGTTCTTTGAGAGCCTCCGAGCTGTGTTTGGACCATCCCGCTCTGGCACTACGCCACTTCTTGCGTCAGATGGTTCAACACGCATTGTTGAATTGAATGCCATAATTCAGCGTTGGGCAGAACATTTCGGAGGTGTGCTAAATCGGCCATCAAATATAAATACTGAGTCCATTGACCGCCTCCCTCAGACTCCTATTAATGCAGCTCTTGCCAAGCCATTCACAGCAAATGAGACCCGAACTGCCACAAATCAGATGTCCTTTAACAAATCACCAGGCGTGGATTCAATTCCTGCTGAGGTGTATGCCTTCGGTGGAGAAAAGCTTATTGAAAGGTTGACCGAGTTGTTCAATCATATGTTGAAAGCAGGGAAGCTGCCACAGGACTTCAAAGATGCTTCAATCATCCATCTGTACAAAAACAAAGGGGACAGCCAAGTCTGTGACAACCCTCGGGGAATCTCTCTACTTTCAATTGCTGGCAAAATATTGGCAAGAATGCTTCTGAATCGCCTTCTTGATCACCTCTCGTCAAATGACTTGCTTCCCGAGAGCCAATGTGGCTTTCGTAAAGAGAGGGGAGCGGCGGATATAATTTTTGCTGCCAGACAGATTCAGGAAAAATGCATGGAACAAAATAAAGCGCTGTACATCACATTTGTTGACCTCACAAAAGCATTTGACACAGTGTGTCGTGAAGGCCTCTGGAAAATCTTGGCGAAGTTTGGGTGTCCACCCGAATTCATCACAATAGTGCGCCAGTTTCATGATGGCATGCAAGCTGCAGTCAAAAGCAACGGCAGTGTTTCAGAGCCCTTTGCTGTCACAAATGGGGTAAAACAGGGTTGTGTTTTAGCCCCAACTCTGTTCAGCATCATGTTCTCTGCAATGCTACAAGAAGCCTTTAGCTCTCCTCCTCAAGGGGTAAGCATCAAGTACCGAACTGATGGCAGTCTATTCAACCTCAGGAGACTTCAGGCAAAAACCAAAACCAAAAGTACTCAAGTCTGTGACCTACTATTTGCTGATGATTGTGCACTTCTGGCACACGATGAGGATAGCATGCAAAACTGTGTTGATAAGTTCTCTAGTGCCTGTGACAACTTTGGCCTCACAATAAGCACAAAGAAGACGGAAGTGCTCCATCAGCCTACTCCAGACGACAAGTATCCTGTGACCCCAAATATCAAAGTCCATGACAGTCTTCTGAAGGTGTCGGAGAACTTCACCTATCTTGGCAGTACGCTGTCTTCCGCGGCTCGTGTTGATACTGAAATTCTCTCAAGAATCAGCAAAGCCAGCTCTGCATTTGGCAGGCTTCGAAAGAGAGTATGGGATGTCGCCGGCATTCGCACAGACACTAAGCTGAAAGTGTACAATGCTGTGGTCCTTCCCACCCTACTCTATGGGGCTGAAACCTGGACAGTGTACCAATCGCATGCCAGAAAGCTAAATCACTTTCATCTGGCCTGCCTTAGAAAGATCCTAAGGATCAAATGGCAGGATAAAATTCCAGACACTGAGGTCCTCAATCGTGCCAAGGAATTGAGCATCTTCTGCCACCTGAAAAAAATTCAGCTACGTTGGGCAGGACATGTTGTCAGAATGCCCGACTCCAGACTCCCTAAGCAAATCTTCTTCTCTGAGCTCTCCAATGGAACGAGGAATGTTGGGGCCCCAAAGAGACGTTACAAAGACACTCTCAAGCAATCACTGAAGGCCTTTGCCATTGATGTGAGTGAGTGGGAAAAGCTCTCGCTTGATCGTGCAAATTGGAGGGCGGCCCTTACCAGAGGCAGCAAAGCATGGGAAGCTGACAGAGTCCAGCAGGCTATCAAAAAAAGAGAACGGCGCAAGAAAAGGCCCAGTGGTACTGAACCAACGGAGCACTCTTGTCATTTATGCGGAAGACCCTTTTTGCAGGGCAAAAATAGGACTTATCAGTCACATGAGAAGCCATAAGTCATGAAAGAACAGTCTTTCCATTCTGTCCTCTGTGTCCTTTAGTTCTCTTTATTGTCCATGTGTTGAAATTCTCAACAATTTCTGTTCTTTATTCCTCTGGTGTTGTTAAGGTCATCATCATACCTGATGGACGAACTATTATTATTATTATTATTGTTACTTTATATGTAGATCTAATTGTTCTGACATATCAGCACATTTCTGATTTTCAAAAATTAAAATAAAATTCAGATAACTTTACACTTATGATTCTTATAATTAGTTCATACCTTGCCACTAAGTATATGTCAGTGGTGCCAAACAAAAAGAATACAATATATGTTTATATCATGGACCACCAAATATAAAAAAAAATAAAAGAAACAATAATAATACCAACGGACACAAGAAAGTAAAATTAGTGTTAAAGTCTAATCATATCAATTTGAATGGATTTTCAAACCTTTTGTATATGTTTTTTACCGCATGTTTATTTTCTTTCTCTTTAATGCATCATAATTTACAACGGTCAAGAATGTATGCTTCAATATGTTACCTGATGACAGTGAAAATGAACAATTTAAACTAAAGTTGAAATAAACTGTGGTCTTGACTTATTTTTTATTTTTTTTTAAAGTAGGGGGTATAATCTGGACTGGGGAGGTATAGTCTGGCCTAGTCCAACGTATACCCCGGGGTATAAACTGGCCTAGCCCAGATTATACCCCGGGGGATATTCTGGGCTAGGCCAGTTTAACCCCGGGTATAGTCTGGCGGGGGTATAATCTGGCCTGCTACACCGGGTATAGTCTGGCGGGGGTATAATCTGGCCTGCTACACCGGGATTCCATGACATGTTGTAGTTGTTTTTGTAGTTGGTTGCCATTGAGTAAAATTTGACGGTACTGTTTGTTTGGCACTGACATACACTTAGTCCCAATGGATGAAATAATTAACGGACTCATAAAAATGAAGTCATTTTAAATATTTTTTGTGTACAAATACACAGTTGTTAAATCCCTTGGCAAGGGACGTGTTAAGCTTAGGAAAGTAAAGACGGACAAGGTATTATAAACTATAATTATTATTACAACTATTATTATTATTATTATATTATTTCACTCGCCAGTGACATACCCTTTTTCACTATAATACATAGGTTCAATCTTTCAAAAGCCTTGCAAACGAATCCAGTGTCTTAAACCGTAATGTACATGAAATGTGTTATATAACCGTATGTAATCAAGGGAAATTACGCATACATGTAATTACTTAGTTACTGCCCTTGGTTAGACCTACACTTAATTACGTAGTAAGGAAAATAATTTACCTCTTATGCGTTGTGTGATTAATTAACACCACCACTTTACTTACATTACTTTTCATGTTGCATTACTCTCAGTGAGTCGGTAATACATTAGGTCACCTATTCTAAAGTATGAAAGTGTGTGAATGACTTTATCTTTATTGATATTTGGTGACCCTCATTACTCTGGCCACGAATATTCTAACATTGTACAATCCTTTCATTGTTGGTGTAATAACAACTATCTTCTACTGAATGTTAAGAAAACAAAAGAGCTTGTTTTTGACTTTAGGAAAAATAACAACGATCCTGTTTGCCCTCTTACTATCAACAATGAAGAGGTTGAAATTGTCACAGAGGCCAAATATCTTGGCATTACCATTGATTCATTGCTTAACTGGCATGCGCATGTAACATATGTATACAAGAAAGCCAACCAGCGCATGTATTTCCTCAGAAAGCTCCGCTTTTTAAAAGTTAGCAAAAGCATTCTGAAAATATTTTACACCATGGCTATTCAGAGCGTTTTGATGTATGGAGTTGTCTGTTGGGGAGGAAACATCTTACAAAAAGATAAAAATAAGATCAATAATTTAATTAAAAAAGCATCCAAAATTTGTACCTGTGATCTGCCATATTTTGATGAGCTGTACACTGGTGCTCGTATTAAAAAAGCTAATATTATTATAAATGACCCCCAACATCCCCTGAACAAGGAATATATAAGATCTGTAAGAAGTTTAAGGCTGTTGTCAAAGAAAACTAAAACTGAGCGCTACTTTAAATCGTTTATTCCATCATCAACTAGGATGTTACAATAATGTCGTCATCTTGATCGTAATCTGTGCACAGTTGAATTATGTCCTGCGTGTCAGGTCAATGTGTTTTAGTTAGGGAAGCATATTGTGTACACTGTTAATTTTGTTAATTTAGTTAATTTATCAGTGTGTGTGTATATATGTGTGTGTGCGCGCTATGTATCATACTTTCTGCTTCTGTAACTGTATTGTTATGTATTCAATGATCAAAACAAATTTCCTTGTACAAGGACGAATAAAATTTATCTTATCTTATCTTATCTTATCTTATCTTATCTTATCTATGCATTATTATGTACATCTACTGCGATACTGTATATAACTAATGACCTGTAAATATTACCAGAACAGGGGGGACAAGGTGGTCTAGAGGCAAGGTTCTCGCCTCTCATGCCAAGGGTCCCGGGTTCTAAACCCGGGCAGTGCAGGCATGTTGGAAAGTGGATTTTTCTCATATTTTCAAGTCCCTGGTCCTATTGGGGGGTAGGATCGAGTAGTTCTTGGAAATTGGATTTTTCTCATATTTTCAAGTCCCTGGTCCTATTGGGGGGTAGGATCGAGTACCTAGTCTTCTCGGATAAGGACGAAAAAATTCGGAGGGCCCGTGTGCACGTTGCGCACGTTAAAGATACCTTGGCAGTTGGAAATCGTAAAGAGCAGGCCGAAAGGCCGCTGCCCGGGCAAAATTGAAATTAATAGATTAAAATTTATCCATATCATCTCCCCCGCCCCCCCCCCCCCCCCCCCGCCAGAACAAGAAATAATAAAACAAGTAAAGTGAGGTGTAAATGCCAAGGGCAGCGAACCTCCTAAAATAAAGACCTCAAATCATATTACCAGAACAAAGTTGCTTATCTTCCCGGCTACAACTGACTTCTCTTTGTTTGTTATCACCACATAACAAATTGGCGACGAGGATGAGATCTTCATGAGTTCCGATGTTACTCAAGTTCTGAAGCCTACTAGTACTACAAGAACCCAAGCCAGCCAAGCCTTAAGCCAGCTCACGGACCAACAGCACGGATCCAAGCAACGGACCTGAAGCTGTACATAGAGACAAGCCACGTCTCGGCTAGCTCTAAATACACCGAGTAGCTCGCTCTTAGCTATCTCGAATTGTAAACCTGTCTTCGCCAGTCAGCCGATCTTGAGCCAAGTAGACCAGCCGCGCCTCAAGAACCTCCAAGATGCCGAAGACTCCAGCTGCAGAAACGTCACAAGAAAGCCTCATCACTTTGCTGCGTAATCAGATGGAACAGCAAAAAGAGCAGATGGAACAGCAAAAAGAACAGATGGAACTGCAGCGACAGCAGATGGAAGCACTGATGTCTTTGGCCATGAACAAGCCAGTCACCAACACCAAGTTCGAAGCATTTGATTCAACAATAGAACTGTGGTCAGATTACTGGGCAAGGTTTACCACCTTCACAAAGGCAAATTCCATACCAGAAGCAAAAAAGGTTGACATTTTTCTGACCAACCAGAACAGTGAGGTCTACAAGATGCTGAAAAACCAAGCTTCTCAACAGACCCCGCCGATAGACGTCAACGAAATAACCATTGAAAATATCAAGACCTGGATGGGGGAACATTTCGACCCCAAACGTTTCGTTGTGCGGGAAAGGTTTAAATTTTGGACCTATACTGACAGAAAGACTGCAGAAAGTGTGCACCAACTGGCTGCTCGCATTCGTCAAAAGGCAGCGACTTGCGACTTCGCATCAATCCAAGACCCACTTGACGAGTCCATGCGTACACGATTTGTCTGCTCCATTAAAAATGAAGCTGTCATAAAGGCACTGTTCAAGATTAAAGATGATGAACTGACCTTCAGCAAGGCAGTAGAGGTGGCGGCAGAGGTTGAGGAGGCGTCAAAGGTGGCCAAAGAAACATCCGGTACCAGTGACGGCGAAGTTTTCAAGCTCAATCAGAGAAGGAAATGCAAGCAAAACCCTCAACAGCAAACTCAAGTCCAGGGCTATCCATCAAAGTTTAAAAAGTCAAGCAAACCGACAACGAAGAAGACTGTTTGCAGCAGATGCGATGGACAGCACAGCCGAAACGAGTGCAGGTTCGCTAACGCCGTGTGCCATTTCTGTAACATAAAAGGGCACATAGAGTCAGCTTGTCGGAAGAAGAAAAGTCAACAACGTCCGATCAAGAGGATACAAACTGTCCGTTGGAATACAGCGGGACCAATCACCGAGACATGCTGCGTCAACAACCAGCCTGTCCAGTTTGAAATCGACACTGGTTCTAGGGACAACTTCATTTCAACCAAGACTTGGCGCAGTTTGAAGTCCCCTAAACTCACCACTGTGAAATGCCAGTACAAGTGTGCCTCAGGTCGGGAACTACCAGTGGCGGGCGAAATATTTCTACATACATCGTATGCCAAGACAACTTGTATACAGAAATTCGTCGTGACACAGATGGACTTTAACCTGCTTGGAAGAGCAACCACAAAGCGATTGGGAATCTCAGTGGACAATCTCTTACACAAAGTTTTCGACGATTTGAAACCGGATGCAGTCCTGCAGACATCCTGTCGAAACTTGCGTGCGGAATATCCTGATATCTTCAAGCAAGAACTGGGAACACTGAAAGATTTTGAATTGGAGATCAACTTCTAGTCCGATGCCAAGCCAGTGTTTCACAGACTCAGACCAGTCCCTATTGCCATCCAAGAGGATCTGGACGCAGCGATCCAAGCCGGCATCAACCAAGGGATGTGGGAACCATTTCAATTTAACCCCTATGGCACTCCAGTTGTTCCCATCAAGAAGACCAACCCAGGCAGCAAGAAGATACGAGTGTGTGGAGATTATTCTGTCACGGTCAACCCACAACTGGTGCCACACCGCCATCCAATGCCATTACCTGAGGACCTGATGCGCAAGTTGGGAAAAGGACATGGTTTCACCAAGATCGACCTTGCCGATGCCTATAATCCCAGAAGAGATTGGTCCTCAGCACACATAGAGGTGCCCTTCTCCAGAAGCGTCTCCCATTTGGAATCACGTCAGCCCCAGGCTACTTCCAAGAAATAATGGACCAGCTGACGCAAGATCTACCTGGAGTGGCAGCCTACATGGATGACATCCTGGTGAGCGGCGACACAGCAGAGCAACACCTTAGCAACCTGAGAGGATTACTACAACGACTCCAGGATAAGGGACTCCGCTGCAGAAAGGATAAGTGTTCCTAAGGATAAGTGTTCCTTTGCACAACCATATGTAGAGTATTTGGGACACTACTTATCCAAAGATGGCATAGCAAAGGGGCCAAAAGCAGACGCAGTCACAAGGATGCCAGCACCTACAGACGTCTCAAGCCTTCGTTCTTTCCGGGGTCAAGTCCAATTCTACAATAAGTTCCTGCCGAATGTATCAACAACATTGGAGCCTCTCTACAGACTCACTCAGAAGGACGTTCAGTGGCACTGGGGAACTGAAGAAGAAGCTTGTTTCCAGGGCGTCAAGAAGATGTTGACGGCTGACACTGTGCTGGCCCACTTTGATCCATCTCTAGAAGTGGGCATATCCTGCGATGCTTCTCAAGTTGGGATTGGAGCAGTCCTGTTTCACCGATACCCAGATGGCAGCGAAAGACCCATCAGCAATGCGTCCAAGACCCTCACTGGAACACAGCGCAAATACAGCCAGATCCAGAGAGAAGCCCTAGCCATCATCTTCGGCCTAAACAAGTTTCACCAGTTTCTGTATGGCCGTAAGTTCATCCTGGTGACGGACCACAAGCCGCTAATTGCTTTGTTTGGGCCAACAAAAGCAGCACTGGCAGCAAACAGACTGGCAAGATGGGCTCTTACCCTGAGCCAGTATCATTACAGGATCGAGTTCCAGAAGACGGCTCAACATGGCAATGCCGACGCTCTCAGTCGACTTCCAGCCGGCCCGGACAAGATGTTTGACCAGCAAGAATCAGGTGCAGACCCGAACACTATTTGCACCATCAAGGTGATCAGCAAGCAAGTCGCCCCAACGGACTCAAAAGCTGTTATCAAGGCAACGTCTGAAGATGCGCTACTGTCAACAGTGAAGACCTTCTTACAAGACGGATGGCCGTACGATATTCCAAGTACGGTAAAGCCTTTCTTCTCCATACGAGACTCCTTGTCACAGTCAACTGGTTGTCTCTTTTATGGATCCAGACTCATCATCCCACAAAGCCTGCAGCCTCAGATCCTAGAGATTCTTCACCTTGGACATTTTGGGATGCAGCGAATGAAACAGTTGGCAAGAACAGCAGTTTACTGGCCCGGCATTGATGCAGACATCACAGACATCTCCCGCAGCTGCCTAGCCTGTAACGAACACCAGAAGCTTCCTGCCAAGCAGACGCACCCTTGGACAATTCCTGAAGAACCTTGGAGCAGAGTCCATGTCGACCATGCTGTCAACTTCAAAGGACACAATTGGTTAGTCATGGTGGATGCCCTGTCCAAGTACCCATGTGTGCACCTGATGACTTCCATCACCACCAAGGCGACGACCCGCAAACTGGACGAGGACTTCGCACATTTTGGTTATCCGCACACCATTGTGTCTGACAACGCCCAGTGTTCCTCATCAGAGGAGTTCAAGGCTTGGTGCAAGGAAAGAGGCATCCAACATCTCCAAGGAGCTCCGTACCACCCAGCCACAAATGGTGCAGCTGAGAGACTCGTCCAGAGTTTCAAGCAGTCTCTAAAGAAGTCAAGTCTTCCTCCAATTGACGCCATCCAGGAATTCCTGATGCTGTACAGACGTACACCTCTACCATGTGGATCCAGTCCCAGTCAACTACTGAATGGTCGTCAAATCAGAACCAAAATTGACGTCATCCTTCCAGCGAGAGAACGACATGCCAGTCCACCCGATGCCGACGACCAGACTCCAGATGTTCCACCAGCCCGTCGAAGACAGCGCAGACGACAGAAAGATACAGTCAAATCTGCCGACCGTCAACCGAAGTTCAACGTTGGTGATCCCTGCTTCGCTTTGTCTTTCAAAGGGGGGCGTAAGGACAAATGGAAATCTGCAAAGGTGACAGCAACCATTGGCCACAGCCTGTTTGAAGTCAAGATTCTACCAGATGGACCAATTTGCCGCCGGCATACAGATCAGCTACGTCCTCGACGACAGAGACATAGAGACTGATTTGTTTGTAAAGGTTCAGAAACCTACCGCACTATTCTGACATGGGGTGGCAAGGACTGAACCTATGACAGAGTACGGAAACCTACCACACCATCCTGGCATGGGGTGGCAAGGACCGCACTCCAGGACTGACGTGTCCGTAAACCTACCACACTATCCTGGCATAGGGTGGATAGGAGCGGACGAGACCGAGACCTACCACACCATTCTGACATGGGGTGGCAAGGACCGATCTCGACAAGACGCGACTTTACCATGTTTATGTAGCATGAACTTTAGTTTTAGCCTTCACCATAATTATATTATGTACTTCAGGCTAGAAGGGAGGTGTTATATAACCGTATGTAATCAAGGGAAATTACGCATACATGTAATTACTTAGTTACTGCCCTTGGTTAGACCTACACTTAATTACGTAGTAAGGGAAATAATTTACCTCTTATGCGTTGTGTGATTAATTAACACCACCACTTTACTTACATTACTTTTCATGTTGCATTACTCTCAGTGAGTCGGTAATACATTAGGTCACCTATTCTAAAGTATGAAAGTGTATGAATGACTTTATCTTTATTGATATTTGGTGACCCTCATTACTCTATGCATTGTTATGTACATCTATTGCGATTTTGTATATAACTAATGACCTGTAAATATTACCAGAATAAAGTTGTTTATCTTCCCGGCTACAACTGACTTCTCTTTGTTTGTTATCACCACATAACAAAATGTATATCTTTCTACAAATAAGCTATCAGAGAATAATACTCACTAACAAGAAATACTGTTAATGTAACATGATCCATTGAATTTTGCCTCAACATGCTATAGATCTAATTACCTTTTACAATGCATTACTCTTGTCTCAGTGGACTTACTCTGTCGGCCTACACAACTGTCAAGGCTATTTCACTCAAGCTTTCTGTCCAGTTTTACTTGAATATTTGAAAAAATTTAACACGTTTTGTTATATAGTTGATACACATACATTGCTGCTTATAAATTCTAGAATGATTTGTAGGCATACGCTGCCATTTTTACACTCCCTCTCATATCTTTGCAATTTCCAAGATGATGATGATGATTCTGATATTGATATTTCTCTATATTTTCAAGAGTAAATAACATGATTTCGTGTTCTTATTGTTATCATTATTACTTTTTAGCATTCTGTAACGTTTCAAGTGGATCTGGACAGGTGGAGTTCATCAGTCGCAAACATTTAGTGCCTAGTTAGTGCAATTCCATCATCCAGCAGACATAAAACTATCTGTCAGTTGGATTATCATTATGCTTTTTTTTTTTTTTCTGTGTGTTCTTTTCTGGCCTTTTCTCTCTACATCATTGTAACAAAAAATACAATGCATGTTTTATTCATGGCCAACCAACTATCAAAATAATAATAATAATAATATCATCAACACACACGAGTGAAATTAATGCTGAAGTCTAATCATGTCAGTTTGAATGGATACTCAACTCTTTTGTATATCAATGCATTTTAAGGCATGTTTGTTCCTTCTAAAATGTATCATGATTTACAGGAGTCGAGAATGTATGTATGTACACCAAAGTAAACTAAGGCTGAAATAAACTGTTATTATTATTTTCTCTAATTTGCATTATGACTTGTTGGTGTCAAGAATGTGTTCATGTTTGTATTAATATGATATCTGATGACAGTGATGAAGAACAGGCTGAAATAAACTGTGGTCTTGACTTGCTTAAAAAAACAACTGGGGGTATAATCTTGACTGGGGGGGGGGGGGGGGGAGTATAGTCTGGCCTAGCTCAAAGTAACCCCGGGGTATAAACTGGCCTAGCCCAGAATATACCCCGGGGTATATTCTGGGCTAGGCCAGTTTGACCCCCGGGTATATTCTGGGCGGGGAGTATATTTTGGCCTGTTATACCGGGATGCCGGTAACGGTTGAGAAGGCGGGACGTGAGGGGAAGGGGGCATCTGTGTCACTGTCAGGGCCAAAAATTGAGAGAAAGGAGGAGCGAAGGGGGAGGGTGGGTTATTTGCTAAGGGGAGCTAAGGACTTTCTCTTCAAGCCCCTGGCCTTTTCAGGAGTTCTATCCTTTTACGAGAAGAGCTGAAAGACAATACAGTCATGGTGCAAGCAACTGTATCGGAAGTTCCGTCGATTGCTCAATTGAAATTACGAGCGGTTTGGGGAGGGCGGGGACCTAAGTACACCTCTTATTTATTGTAATGAATCCAAAAACCTTTTGTTGTTGTTTTTTTCAACGAATTAAGTAGTTGCCATTAGGAAATAGTCAAACATCCAATGCTAATTAAGTAATACGTGCCTGTTCAAGTTTTTAAACATCAAGACCACATCATAGTAGATATTCACCATTCTAATGGTCACTCGCACATGCACGGGGGAACGAGGCCAAGCCTATAAAAAGGGTATACTCTAGGGTAGGAGTGGAGGTGTCAAAAACTGCCCAATTTGAACATACAGCTGTCTCTATTATGGATGACCCCCACTCTGATATTGATGGATCTTTAGTAAAAGGAGCGGACGGATGAAAGTAGATATGTGATGGGACTTGGAGAATGGAAACTGAACTAAACTGTGGTGGATAATAATAGAATGAAATACTCAATGAACCATCCAAAACTCAACCCTCACCACCGTGGTGCTTGCTCACCATCTTACAAAGCAACACGGTACCACACCAGGATCTTTTTGGCGTCAGTGTCACGAGTGGAGTGAGCGATAGTTAATAATTACGGGGGGAAAGGAGGAGAGTAAAATTAACGCACGTAGACAAGTAAGGGAAAGGCGTGCATGTTATGAGTGGTGGGGGGTCTGAAGGAGGCGAGAGCGCTATATTACTATCACTGCAAGTTAGAACGTCCTAAAGAGCGGACGCAAGAGAAAGCCCAGTGGGCGAACATAAGGGGAGCAGTCGGAAGACTAGTGAGAGAGTTTTTTCCAGTGATGACTGGTAGGTGAAACGATGATTGATAATTATGATTGATGTATTATATTCGTCTATTACCATGATGTAAATAAGTATATGTGAGGAATGTGGAAGTCCTTGATATTGGATATAGCAATGTGCGCCATGAGCGATAGATGAAAGTGAGTTCATGGATTTGTAGCACGAGTGAGTATTGTGTACTCCGATGGAGGTGTGTTACCGTAAGATGTTTGGTGAGTGAAATGTGAACTATTGTGTGTACGCTTCATGGGTTGTAAGGAGAGGTGGAGCAATGTAATGTTATTCTTGTAGGTGTCGGGGACGGGCCGAAGAGCCACCTCGGTGAGCACAGGGGATAGGCCAGCATAGGGCCGGGGCCCACACATAGGCCAAGAGTGAGGCTGTCGGTGCAGGACAGTAGAGGCACATAAAGTCGTGGCAGTCTGGCCACGGACAGGGACGTAGATATGAGCGTGAATGTGCTAATTGAAATGATAATGTACTATTGCCATGTTGATGGGCTATTGAAATGATAATGTACTATTGCCATGTTGATGGGCTATTGAAATGATAATGTGCTATTGCCCTGCTGAGGTGCTAGTGGAATGCTAAGGTGTTATGGCAATAGGAAGGTGATATTGAGAGACTGCGGTGCCAGTGAATTATTAATGTGCTATTAAGACCCTGAGGCCGAAGTGTCTTTAGGAAGTAACTACCGGGTTGTGGATCCGAGGAAGAGTGCATGTGGGAATAAGGCCGTTGTACGGCAGTTAAATTCAATAATATAATGTATGTAATTGCGCTATTATCTGTATAATTATGTTTAATAAATGTGTGAGTCTGATGGGTTGTTCTGTTAAGTGTTAAACTTGTTTGTTCGTGATTGTTGTCCTGTCATAACTTATTACATCTCCCAGTCTGGGATTTGTGACACTGGGGGCTCGTCCGTTGTGACTCGTCCATTTTCGTAATATATAGTTGTAGTTAGTTAGTAGGTATTTTTCAGTGGGCATTTGTTACTTTAGTTTTTGTCCACGTAATACTTATCTTGTGGTAGGAATTTGTGCTGTCTTTGTTCGTGGGATGAATGGAAATTTCATGATGGTATAATTTATGTATATTTATGAATATGTATTGATGCATGTATTTTGATGAATATGTATTAAGGTGTACTTAAATTTCTGCAGAGTGTGTGTGCCAGCCTGTAGAGGTCAAGCAGCCAGAGCTCCGAGACAAGGGGAGAGGTTATAGTCAGAAAAGTTAAGTAAAATTCAAAATTTTTGTGCCCTGGATTGTGGGCTGTTCCTTTAATCTGTCTTTTTCTCTGTTTTTGCTGTTTTCGTTGTAATTGATTGTACGGGCGGTGGCGCGGGTTTGCTGTGGTGAGCGTAGTTTATCCTCTTCGGGAGGTGGGCTAAACTTGGAACCGCGTTCATCACAGTGAACAGTTCTGTAGGGACCTGTATTTTTGTTTAGATTGTGCCGTTCCATCTTCCTCGTTGTTTTAGGAAGACGTTTCTCTTGTCCCTCTCTGACCTATCTGTAGATACGTTCTTTTTTTTCAGACTCTGTTCTTGTTCGTACCTTGTAGTGTAATCGGCGTAGTTAGGTTGCATTTTTTTTCCATTATATTTTCTTTTTTAGGTCTTTGTCCTAGTCTGGTTCGTTGTTCCTCGATGTCCTTGTGGTCCTTCTTCTGAATTTCTTCATTTTTGTCTTTTCTTTTCTCTGTTTATTATTAATAGTGCTGTACATTTAATGAATATAGAATTAGTTAGGAAGTAGGTTATAAAATGTTCAGTAGGTAAATTTCTGAATTGTATTTGAGACAATTGGGTGTTGTTATATCTGGTGTGATCTCAGGTCTCTGGGCGTGTCGTTAGTGATCATACCGACAGGTTGGTCTTTTTCATAATACATACCATAACCATAAATCTGTGAAATGGCGGATCTCCGTGAGCTCATGAAATTGGGTACGGAACTTGGCCTTGAGGGAGAGGAGCTGCGCGGCTGGATTAAAGAGCAGCAGGCAGAATTGCGCGATGAGCGTGCTAAGGATAGAGAGCGAGAAAAAGAGGCTCAGCAGCAGGAAAAAGAGGCTCAGGAGCAGGAAAGGGAGTTTAAGCAACAGGAAAGAGAGGCTAAGGCTCAGGAGCAGGAAAGGGAGATAAAGTTAAGGGAGATAGAGGCTAGGGATAAGGAACAGGAGAGAGAGGCGCGAATAAGAATCGCCGAGTTGGAAATCAAAAAGAATGCGCCAACAGAAGCAGTTGAGCGGCAGGGGCAAAATAAAGGTGGCGTTAGGATTAAGCTGCCTACGTTCGACGACCGGAAGGACGACATAGACGCCTTCCTTTACAGGTTCGAACTGAACGCACAGCTGCAATGGGGCGAGAATAAACAATTATGGTCCACGTACCTGGCTTCCTTGTTGCAGGGGCGAGCGTTAACCTACTTTAAAGAGCTACAGCGCGAAGACGTACATGATTATGATAAGCTGAAGTCTTTGCTGCTTCGCCGATTTGCGCGTACCGAGGAATATTTCCGGGAGCAGTTTAGGCGAGCACGTGCGGATACCAGGGAGGACTTTGCTGCCTTCGTCGCGAGACTAGCAGAATATTTCACGAACTGGGTGGACTTGGCGCATGTGGGCGCGGATTTTGCTAAATTGAAAGACCTAATGATCCGTGACCAGCTGTACGCGTCGTGCCATAAAGATCTGGTGGCTTTCCTGAAAGAAAACGAACCCGCGACGGTGCAGGAGGCGTCTAAGTTGGCGAAAGCATACCGTACGGCACATTCGTCCAAACCAGTAGCGAGGGCGTACGTGCAGGATGCTGGTTACGTCGCCGTGGTTGAGGGGTCGCCGGCAGGACATAAAGACAGGTCGCGTCAGCGTGGTGCCTATAACGGGCAAGCCCAGGGGCAACGTAGGGGGTATCACCAATCACCTGCATATGGATCCGGCAAGTTTGACCGAGCAGGAGGGCTAGGTCGCGGTAATGGCCGAGGGCGATTTGTGACCTTTGCCGATGACCGACGGCATAGGGACTCTAGTTCCGGTCGCGATGGGTCACGGGGACCCAGGTCTAGCGGAGCACAGGGAGCGGAATGTTGGACTTGCGGACGCGTGGGGCATTTTTCACGCGATTGTAGAGCCGCGAAGTGTTGGAACTGCGGAAGAGCAGATCACATCAGCGTGAATTGCCCTGCAGGTAGGATAGCGGCGAACGTGGATGACAATCGCAGTGGCTCCAGTCCATGTTCCCCTAATAAATTTCATCATGCGGCTGCGTGTGTTACATCGGACAACGGAGGCGGACAGTATTCTAAGTGTCCCAGTTGTGAGAAGTTATTATCTTCCGGTGTTTTACCTTGTGGGAGAAAGATCCCCGTTATAAATTCATGTCATACAGGAGGTGGTCTTAGGGTTTATCCGGGGTTTGTTGGGGACGAACCGGTCTCGGTTTTACGAGATACAGGATCTACCGTTGTGGGAGTGCATAGGGACTGCATTCGGGATTCACAGCTTACAGGTGAGACTGTCCCGTGCATCCAATTTTCAGGGGCCATAGAGAAATTACCCATGGCAAAGATAGTGATAGATACGCCTTTCCTTAGCGGGGAAGTCGAAGCAGTCGTTGGTTGCTTTCCAGGCGCCCAGCTCATCATTGGTAATGTATCGCGGGTGGTTTCCCCTTCCGAGGAGAATGTGCAAGCATGGTCGCAATCAAAAGGTATTGACTTTTGTGCCGCAGTCGAGACACGTCGACAGGTACGTGATGGGAGTAAGATTAGACCTTTGGCAACGCCAGCGATCAACCTGGATATCACACCAGAGCGCTTGGCGACATTACAAAAGGAGGATCCATCATTAAGTCCATGTTTTCGGGAGGCGCGAAATGGAAAAACGAGAAATTATAAGAACGGGTCATCTTCCTTTGTAATCCAGGGGGGCATTCTGTTCCGGAAGTATGTGACAGTGGCTTCGGTTCAGAAGCAGGTAGTGGTGCCAGTATCCTTGATTGCAACGGTATTGCGTCTGGCCCATGATGTTCCATTAGCGGATCATATGGGAAGTGCTAGAACCAAGCAAAGAGTTCTGAAAATTTTTTATTGGCCGTCAGTATACAGAGATGTACGGTTATATTGTAAGCAGTGCAGTGCGTGCCAAAAGACGACGCATAAGGGTCGCACACCCCAGGCTCCTCTTCAAAAGATCCCCACGGTTTCGGAACCGTTTAAAAAGGTTTCGATAGACCTTGTTGATTTAAGAGAAAGATTATCTTCAGCGCGCACTATAGCAGAAGAAGCGTCTAGTATCGCTTCAGCAAGAGCAAAGAACTATAAAGATAGAGGATCCAAACTGAGAATTTTTAAGCCAGGAGAGAAGGTCCTATTGTTATTACCTACGGACCATAATAAGTTATTGATGACATGGAAGGGTCCTTATGTTATTGAGCGAGTTGTTTCAAAGGTAGATTACGCTATCCACATTGATGATCGAGTAAGGTTTTCCATGTTAATATGCTACAGAGATGTTATGAGAGACCAGAATATCTGTGTTCTCATACTGGTATTAAAGGACATACCTGATGTCGTGTCATTCTTTGACGATATAGCGTGTCATACGTCGTCATGGTCTGATCATATTCAGACACTAACAGTAATTTTTAAACGATTACGTCATTTTGGGTTAACTGCTAAACCCGCAAAGATGGATTTGGCATGTCCAGAGATAGTATTCTTAGGACATATTGTGGGTAGAGGTATTCAGAGACCTGAAGTAACAAAAATTGACAAATTAGTAGGGTTGCAAATCCCTAAAACAAAGAAACAAGTCAGAAGCTTAGTGGGAATTTTAAATTATTACAGAAAGTTCATTCCAAATTTTTCCTCCTTGTCATCTTCTCTTACTGACCTTACTAAGAAGGGACAACCCGATAAGGTCCAGTGGACGTCTGAATGTCAGACAGCATTTGATAATTTGGTGACAGCATTATCATCGTCACCCATTTTGATATTACCCGATTTTCGATCTAATTTTATCCTCAGAACGGATGCGTCGGACTCTGGTGTCGGCGCTTGTCTTCTACAGGAGAAGAACGAATGTTTCCATCCTGTATGTTATGTCAGTAGGAAGTTATTGCAGAGAGAAAGAAAGTATTCTGTGATAGAGCGGGAGAGTCTTGCCATTGTGTGGTCCGTCCAGAAATTAGGACGTTATCTCATGGGACGAGAATTTTGTATCCAGACAGACCACAAGCCACTGACATTTTTGTCGAAGAATCGTTCGTCCAGCCCACGCTTGTCTAGATGGGCATTGGCTTTGCAGCCGTATACCTTCGTTATTCAACCAATTCCAGGAACCAGCAATCATATCGCCGACTACCTTAGTCGAGCCTAGGGGAAGAGTTCAGGAGCTTATACATCGGAGGACAGGAACATTGACAGGATCTGTGTGAATGAGTCGTCGACTTTAAAATATTGACATTATAAATATGATATGAAGAATGGTTGATAGGTTGATTGGTTTTTGATTCTGTATTAGGTATTGTGTTTAGTTAGCTATTGATGATGTGATACATATATGCATAGTGCAGGGCATATTGATCCCCATATTTTCCCCTGATTCCGGTATTTTATGTGCTAGGGGCATTGGTAGGTCATTTTTAATGTAGGTATTGCTCACGCTCACTCGTTGACAGTCATCTTGATGCGATTTGAAATTAATTGCATTAATTTTTTTGGGGTGGGGGATGATGTCACGAGTGGAGTGAGCGATAGTTAATAATTACGGGGGGAAAGGAGGAGAGTAAAATTAACGCACGTAGACAAGTAAGGGAAAGGCGTGCATGTTATGAGTGGTGGGGGTCTGAAGGAGGCGAGAGCGCTGTATTACTATCACTGCAAGTTAGAACGTCCTAAAGAGCGGACGCAAGAGAAAGCCCAGTGGGCGAACAAGGGGAGCAGTCGGAAGACTAGTGAGAGAGTTTTTTCCAGTGATGACTGGTAGGTGAAACAATGATTGATAATTATGATTGATGTATTATATTCGTCTATTACCATGATGTCAGAATCAAATACGGTCAAGGGGAAATAACTTAATTTAATATAACCCAGAGTAAGATATCAAGATTAATTTCCCTTGCCTTGGAGTAAAATTTAACTTTTGTGAAAACCCAAAATATCTATTAGAGTGGCCTTAAAGAATTGTCGTCTGCTGTGTCAAATTTTAACTTTTAACTAATTTGCATAGACAAAGTTAACATCCACGTCTAGAAATCTTCGTGGATTGATAAGAATAAGACAACATACATATTAGGAAGTAGGAAAGAGTTAAATAAAAACCAGTAGGGCTTAGACGAAAGATTAGCGCCCCAGTTTTACTTTCCTAAGGGGATTATATTTCCTCTTACTCCAACGCGTAGTAATTCGTGCTGCTTGCAAAGCGCGCGGACAGCACTAGTTATTCATTCCATGCCAGACTTCCGTGGGTGATGGTCTCAGCGTCGATTCTGCTTGAATGAATCCATTTATTATGAACAGCATGGCTCGACGAATGTCTTGTCACTAATCCATGGCTCATTGAATATGACACCGCCTTTATCTACTGTTTCTGGCCTTAGCGCCAGAACAATCGTAAGTAAGATCTGACCGAGGCTCGTGATGTTTTGACAGTGAATAGGAGGTGAAAGCATGACAGTTATCCAGTAGGAGTATTGATCACTTGGTGCATAGATCTACCCGGAGTGCTTGCTGAACATTGCAAGATGCTAAATACATAGACTAGATCTAGCTGTGAATTCTAGAATTGCAACTCGTACTAATGTGTGAATCATATAGATCTAGAGTCTAATTGTAATTGAATTGTCTGGGTGAGGCTGGGAGTTGCCAGTCCATCCTTGATCTAGATTATATATAGGCCTATCTAGAGTCTATATAATATTTAACTGTGCCGACGTCACTTCGACGGGCAAGATCTAGACCTGTAACTTTGGATCTAAATATCTGAGATGACCTTATGTCTCCAGAGACTGGACTCTATACTAGTCTAGTATATTGATTGCCATACAATAAGCAGACCAGATTTTGGAGATAGAATTCTATATAGAGTCTAATTAGTATTTAGATAATTAGCAAGAACAGAAGTTAAATGATTTTGTAGGAAACCTAGAGCTAGACTTGTAATGACGTATTTATTGATTATGAAATTGATGCTGCTGATATTTATCATTACTACATATTAGATCTCTAGTCGAAATTGTTAGTAAACTTAACGTAAATAAAATGTGGCCCTGCAGGCCCTGTTGTTGAATTTATCCACTTGTTCCTTAGTAATTGGCATGGGTCTGCAAGTTAAGAATTAAATTCAATATTACTATTAAAAATATGCAGTCGAACAACACCCCCAACACACCATTACGATAACAAGGAAATCCATTCATTACAATTGGAGTGCACACCCTTCCTTGAATCCGTAACACATGATGTAAATAAGTATATGTGAGGAATGTGGAAGTCCTTGATATTGGATATAGCAATGTGCGCCATGAGCGATAGATGAAAGTTGAGTTCATGGATTTGTAGCACGAGTGAGTATTGTGTACTACGATGGAGGTGTGTTACCGTAAGATGTTTGGTGAGTGAAATGTGAACTATTGTGTGTACGCTTCATGGGTTGTAAGGAGAGGTGGAGTGAATAGAAATGGTATGGTATTATACCAATGTAATGTTATTCTTGTAGGTGTCGGGGACGGGCCGAAGAGCCACCTCGGTGGGCACAGGGGATAGGCCAGCATAGGGCCGGGGCCCACACATAGGCCAAGAGTGAGGCTGTCGGTGCAGGACAGTAGAGGCACATAAAGTCGTGGCAGTCTGGCCACGGACAGGGACGTAGATATGAGCGTGAATGTGCTAATTGAAATGATAATGTACTATTGCCATGTTGATGGGCTATTGAAATGATAATGTACTATTGCCATGTTGATGGGCTATTGAAATGATAATGTGCTATTGCCCTGCTGAGGTGCTAGTGGAATGCTAAGGTGTTATGGCAATAGGAAGGTGATATTGAGAGACTGCGGTGCCAGTGAATTATTAATGTGCTATTAAGACCCTGAGGCCGAAGTGTCTTTAGGAAGTAACTACCGGGTTGTGGATCCGAGGAAGAGTGCATGTGGGAATAAGGCCGTTGTACGGCAGTTAAATTCAATAATATAATGTATGTAATTGCGCTATTATCTGTATAATTATGTTTAATAAATGTGTGAGTCTGATGGGTTGTTCTGTTAAGTGTTAAACTTGTTTGTTCGTGATTGTTGTCCTGTCATAACTTATTACATCTCCCAGTCTGGGATTTGTGACAGTCAGGGACCACATTTTATTACCAAAAAAAAAAAAAAAATGTTAAAAAGGTAATGTAGCCCAGCAATGATGGGGGTGATAATAAAAAGTAAAAAAAATGTTTAGTGTCTAAAAACATAAGTACCGGTAACTCTAACGGTGTGTAAAGACTATGATAACTATGAATGCCAGAGACCCAGTGCAATAAAACGTTAACCAAAAATAGAGAACTAAAAACCCAAAACGCTAAAACCCAGTGCAGCCCGCCCACTGGCGTCCCAGCCTCACTGCCTTATGTGCACTGCAAAGAAGTCCAAAATAACGGACACACATTATAGTACGCATGCGTGCATATAAATAATCAACAGTATGCATAGATTAATTGTTATACTACTACCATATTAACAGTATGCACTCAGCATATCATCCACTCACGCACACACACACACACACACACGAAGGCCACCCTAATAGGTAGCATCCAACGTATGTTATTTACTGGAGAACTAAAGATGGACACAAGCCACCCAGGCCTTGAAACACAATTATAATTATACTGACCGCTACAGACTTACTATATTCTACCTGAGTGAGGCGTTATCCTCTCCAGCCGTCCTCATTGATATTTTATATGATGATGTTACTAATACTTGCGTCAGTCTGTTTCGTTACCATTGTAACAGGCCAAAATATACCCCCCGCCCAGAATATACCCGGGGTTAAACTGGCCTAGCCCAGAATATCCCCCGGGGTATATTCTGGGCTAGGCCAGTTTATACCCCGGGGTTTACTTTGGGCTAGGCCAGACTATACCCCCCCCAGTCCAGATTATACCCCCTGCTTTTTCTTTAAAAACAAGTCAAGACCACAGTTTATTTCAGCCTGTTCTTCATCACTGTCATCAGATATCATATTAAGACATACATGAACACATTCTTGACACCAACAAGTCATAATGCAATTTAGAGAAAATAATAATAACAGTTTATTTCAGCCTTAGTTTACTTTGGTGTACATACATGCATTCTCGACTCTTGTAAATCATGATACATTTTAGAAGGAACAAACATGCCTTAAAATGCATTGATATACAAAAGAGTTGAGTATCCATTCAAACTGACATGATTAGACTTCAGCATTAATTTCACTCGTGAGTGTTGATGATATTATTATTATTATTATTATTTTGATAGTTAGTTGGCCATGAGTAAAACATGCATTGTATTTTTTGTTACAATGATGTAGGGAGAAAAGGCCAGAAAAGAACACACAGAAAAAAATAATAATGATAATCCAACTGACAGATAGTGCAATTCCATCATCCAGCAGATATAAAACTAATTAGGCACTTAATGTTTGCGACTGATGAACTCCACCTGTCCAGATCCACTTGAAACGTTACAGAATGCTAACCAGTAATAATGATAACAATAAGAACACGAAATCATGTTATTTACTCTTGAAAATATAGAGAAATATCAATATCAGAATCATCATCATCATCTTGGAAATTGCAAAGATATGAGAGGGAGTGTAAAAATGGCAGCGTATGCCTACAAATCATTCTAGAATTTATAAGCAGCAATGTATGTGTATCAACTATTTATAAAAAACGTGTTAAATCTTTTCAAATATTCAAGTAGGCCTAGAACTGGACAGAAAGCTTTAGTGAAATACTAAATAGCCTTGACAGTTGTGTAGGCCGACAGAGTAAGTCCACTGAGACAAAAGTAGTGCATTATAAAAGGTAATTAGATCTATAGCATGTTGAGGCAAAATTCGATGGATCATGTTACATTAACAGTATTTCTTGTCAGTGAGTATCATTCTTTGATAGGTTATTTGTAGAAAGATATACATTTCATGTACATTACGGTTTAAGACACTGGATTAGTTTGCAAGGTATTTGAAAGACTGAACTTATGTGTTATAACTTATAGTGAGTAAGGGAATGTCACTCGCGAGTGAAATGAAATAAAAATAAAAAAAGAAAAGACCTTGTCCGTCTTTACCTTCCTAAGCTTAACACGTCCCTTGCCAAGGGATTTAACAACTGTGTATTTGTACACAAAAAAATATTTAAAATGACTTCATTTTTATGAGTCCGTTAATTATTTCATCCATTGGGATGTGTATGTCAGTGCCAAACAAACAATACCGTGCAAATTTTACTCAATGGCAATCAACTACAAAAACAACTACAACATGCCAACGAACGTGAGTGACACTAATCCAGTGCCTTAAACCATGAGCTACATAAAATGTATACATTTCTACAAATACGCTATCAAAGAATTTACTAACAAGACATGTTCATGCAACATGATCCATTGAATTTTTGCCATAACATACTATAATTACTTTCTGCAATGCACTGTTGTCTCAGTGGATTTAATCTGTCATTTTACATGACTATCAAAGCTACTTCGCTAAAGCTTTCAGTCCAGTTCTACTTGAATAGTTGAAAAGATTTAACACATTATTTTTTACATGTACTTGCACATATAGTATTACATATATTATTGCTGCTTATAGATTCTAGAATGATGTGTAGGTCATTTTTATATTCCCTCTTATCTTTGTATTATTCCAAGATGATGGTGATTCTGATATTGATTATATTCTCTTTATTTTCAGGAGTAAATAAGATGATTTGGTGTTCTTATTGTTATTATTGTATATTACTGGTTAGCTTTCTGTAACGTTTCAAGTGGATATGGACAGGTTAAATTCATTATGTGAAACAATTTTAGTATGTATTTAGTTTTGTGTGAAATATTTAATGTTTGCTGGATGGTGGAATTGCACCATCTGCCAGTTCAGCTGTTAAAATGTTGTTGTTGTTTTTTTCTCTATGTATTCTTTTCTGGCCTTTCTCTCTGCATCAGTGTAACTTTGTATATAGATCTAATTGTTCCGACATATCAAGCACATTTCTTATTTTCAAAAATTATAATAAGATTCAGATAACTCTACACTTATGAGTCTTATAATTAGTTCATACCTTGCCACTAAGTATATGTTAGTGGTGCCAAACAAAAAAAATACAATACATGTTTAACTCATGGTCAACTAATTATAAAAAAACCAGAACAATAATAATACCAACGGACACAAGTAAAATTAGTGTTAAAGTTTAATCATATCAGTTTCAATGGATTTTCAATCCTTTTGTAAATCAATGCTTTTTAAGCATGTTTATGTCCTTTTAAATGTATCATAATTTACAAGAGTCAAAAATGTATGCTTCAATATGATATCTGATGACAGTTGAAATAAACTACGGTCTTGACTTGTTTTTAAAAAAAAGTAGGGGGTATAATCTAGGCCAGTTTAACCCCGGGTATAGTCTGGCGGGGGTATAATCTGGCCTGCTACACCATGATTAGCAAAGTGCAAGCATGATCTCGGTGATTTTACCGTTAGCGTAACGCAATCCCATCCATACATGCCATTCACATTCACCCAGTACGCACACAACAACGATCCCTCCTGTAGCACCACTTCACTAACCATGGATGGATAGGCCAACATCTACGTGCGGTGGTTCACCGCCCTCAGCAATAACCTGTCACTGTCACTCCAGCGTGTACTCGCTCTGGCCTGCAATAATTAGGACAATATATCGTTAAGCTTTCCCCAGATATTCCATTCATGCGAGTGTCTTGCACACAGTTGAAATAATCGAGTAGGAGGCACACTTTTGAGCCGCCCTTATTTCATGATATTATAATAATTACCGTAATCATATAACCGAGCCTATTATAACAACAAGAAAATACATTTAAAAAAGGATGAATAGATCTATATAAATGAAAAATAAAGACATTTAAATAAAAAAAAGAATAAAACTTTATTGGCCAATACGAATACTGGTGAAAATTAAATAAACTCAAAGGCTTTATTGGACAATAGGCCTACATGCGAATAATGGCGCCAATTATTATTATTATTTGAACAGGCCTAGAGATTGTGATGTTATAATTGTCCAGATTTGGCTCCCTTTTTTTTTACTGGTCAATTTGGGAAAGGGGTGAAGAAAGGGTAGGGGGGGGGGGGCGATTTACCCATGGAGCTCTCCAAGGCATTGCACGTTTTCTAAACTTTACTTTAAAACGAGCGACTTCCGGTTCAGTTGTTTGGTGTTTACATTTTACGTGAAAGATAACCTACACGTGTTCGAGTGCAGCCTGCGGCCAGCCAGCCTCGCAGAGATCTTTTGCGCCTAAGTGATGGTTTTCTCGTGATATTATCGTGGAATTTTTCTCCCTAAATCAAAATGGTATGTAGATCTAGATCTAGATCTCTAGATCTCTAGGCGTATTATTTTCTTTTTGGCCACGCTCATAATTCGTAGACGTCTGCGTATTATAACTAGTCTAGATTCTAGATCTAGATCTAGATCTAGTCTAGATCTAGAATCTAGAGTCTAGATCTATAAGATTCTGATCACTGATCTTATTAGGAGATGGATTTTGGTTTTGTGATTTTTATGATAGGAAGAGCTCCTTTAGATCACAATTCTGGCTTGTTTTGTTGAATAATTGGGCTTTTCACTCAGTGAGATGGCTTGATTCGGAGTAACACGTGGTGTTTCTAATTTAAAGTTAAAGGTAATGGTGTACCAGGACCAGGTTGTCATTTTCTTAGCGGTAGGCTACTGCATGCGAAGTAAACTCTCCTGCTGAGTTGTTAAGGAGCTTTTTTTTTTTTTTTTTTGTTACTTTTTTTGCCCTGCTTTTCCCCCCACGGACCATTGTTGCTTTGCTCCATATAATATGACTATGATTAGCCAATTTTGCCAGGTTTGAAATCACAGAGAAAGTCAGACAGAGCAGATAAAAAGAAGGCTGCCCTTTATCCATCAACATTATCGGCGGATACTGCTCAGCTTTATCCGTCAATATTATCAGCGGATACTTGGGTTTATCCGGCAACACTCTCGGCAGATCTTGGGCCGCCAACAGTATTAGCAGATAAAGCTCGGGTTTATCCGCAGGAATTGGTGTTGACTAATGACAAACAACAACAACAAACACACTACAACTGTACAAGCAAACTGGATTTATTCCTAATCAATGTTGTTGGATTACGAAGAAAATTACCAAACAGATTGCTTACTGATAAAAAAAACAAACTTTACTATAAGAAAAAAAAAATCTACCCGGCTGAGAATCGAACCACTGTCCCCCGATTGACAGGTGTAGATACAAAACAAAACAAAACTGGATTTCTTCCCTTATTGTTATTGGATTAAAAAAAAAAAAGATTGATGCCTATAAAAGAACTTATAATTAAAAAAACAAAAGCCTACTATGCTGAGAATCGAACCACGGCCACTTGATTGACGGGCAGAGATGCTAACAACTACGCTTCTGAGAGCCCTGAAGAATTGCGAGGAAAGTCTTACTAAATAAGCATGACCAAACCAAGAAACCCATATCAACGGATTAGACCTGAACCTTTGCATGCCATGTATTCATTAAATCAATAAAATTCCAAGTCTCTCCAATTTCAATATCGTTATCAACACTCGCCCAGTACGAACGTTGATCGCGTCGGGATGTACGGAACAAGGGAGGGGGACGGAGAAAGGGTTAGAATCAGGGGAGATGACTCGCAAATTTATACAGAATTTATGTTGACGGATAAAAAAAATCCTAGGGGAAATTTAATCCGACGATATCGACGGATAAACACTTCGTAAAAAGAAACTAAATTTCCAGTCAAACAAAAAAAGTAATACAACAAAACATGACAAATAGCTGAAGCAGAAGACCCCCAAAATATATTTTCAGTAAATAGGGCCTACAGGAAACGGGCAGGCTAGGTCTTTAAGTCACTACAGAGAGAGGCAAAATTTTCAGTTCACACCTACTAAAAGAATCATTTAACCTAGGCTACATGTTTAAAATTTGATTTACATAAATATAATTTTATTTCTAAGTAGCAACTCACCAACTGTCCTGTTTAATGAACAGGAATTTAAAATAAAAGAAGTAATCTGTAGCACACAATAATGATCAGTTTCCCCATGACATCAATTTTACAAACTTCACAGAATGTGGAGCAATGCTTAGGAATTCATGACAAAGATGTGCTCGATCTCATGAGACTTTTCAAATTTCCTCAAAAGAAACATTTTGCAACTGAAAAACTTCTAGTACTAGGGCCTTAATTTCAGAGCATCTCTGAGTCTACCTGACATCCGGTCAGATGAGAAAATGTCAGTCTGCTACTTCTTGGTTCACTGTAGTTGGATAGTTTTTTGTACAAAGTTAACAAGATTCATCTTGGACATATAATATCAAGTTATGCTCATTGAAATTTAAGGGGGTTTCACTTCCTTCCATTTTCAGACATAGACTTGATGGTCTACTGAATGTTTTGAAATGTCACTTGTCAGTCCGTCACATATCATGGAATTGCATGAAAGTCAAGAGATCATTATAAAACCTTGTATGGCTGAAGATCAGAAAATGTTTGTTCTGGACAGCTTTTCAAGGCGCATGTATTGATTAAAATGTATGTTTCAGTTACGTCGTCAAGCCCGCCTGAGAAGGGAGTATATATACAGAAAGACCATAGAGGAACGTGAAAAGGCCATCCAGGAGAAGAAACAGAAATTGAAAAATGCCATTGAAGGTGCAAAATTGATGTTTGTCAGTCCTCCCATGTTTGGCAGCTACACTGACTGAAATAGATAAAGTGCCAGTGATTATCATCCTATTCAAGTCATTCACTGACCATAGTTCTTAGCAAACATATTTTACTTCATGTTTTATCTAGCCAACACTTGCAAGGACTCTTTAGGCCTTGTAAAAAGATCTATGAACACTGCAAGATGAAGCATTTTTACAAACCATGAACAGGAAAAGCCAGGAATTTTAGGCTACAAAACATAGTGTGGAAAAGGTACAGCTCAACTTTGAAAAGTGTCCTTTCTGTGCATAATACAAAGTGTTGAACATGTACCCACAATTCCATTCATCCATCTTAAACTACATTATTTTTAAAGAATTATAATGTGAAACCATAGGCTTTTAGCTTTTACACTTTTAGATTTTGTGGTTGTCGTGATTCTTTTTTTACTCTTATTTATAGATGTACAGTTGATCCATGTGTAAAAATTGTGAATGAATGAAGCAGTTCAAGTTTATCTAGAAGATTTATTGTATGCCCACACTCTGGCATTTGTCACTCAGTTTGTGTTTTATGTGTACCAAAACTGGGAATCCAACAATTTTTATTTGGTCGTGGATATTTCCAGTGGAAGCTGAGGTGTTGTGTGTGCTATTTCATCATTGCTCCATAGTATTGATTCTTTGACTTTGAGTGTAATAAGTGTGAAAATATGAATAGTCATCAAGTTAAATCTTTAGTTAGTTAAGTTACAAATATTCCCTTGTATGTTGGAATATTTCACAGGAAACAAGCAAATTCCAACAGATCTGAGAGAAGATGCCATCAGCTTACAAAGGACCCTGAGCTGGGAGGATGAAGGTGCTGATGGTAAGTTAAGAGGACAGGAGGAATTTCAATTGTTCATTGAAAACTTCTTCTTTTTTTTTATGATTCAAGTCATTTTCCCATAGTATGATTGGTAGAATAATTCTATCTAGAGGTCAGTGAAATGGACCTTCTGGGCTATGTACTGTTGGCAAGTTTTTTTGTTTTTTTGGTCACAAGATGTAAATGAGACACTTCATAGACCCAGATGGTCAGAGTGCAGGAAGTTCACAAAACGGAGAGTAATTTTCTTTTGTTGTTGCTGTTTAATCTGTGAAACTGAAACACTATGTGTACATGCTGGAGAAACCAAGACAGTAGAATCAGATTTTAGTAAAAGTGTTCACAGAAAGATGCATCCTGTGTTATATTAAGGCAACCATTGCTGTCAAGTAAACCAGTTTTGTCAATATCAAGTTTGAACTATGACATTTCTGTACTCCAGAGGACAAGACTTTGCGCAGTTAATGTTTTGATCAGAACAGCATACACAGGTTATAAACCATCATCATAGTGGTCAGTTGGTTAGGACTTAAGTCTGACGGATAATCTCATTTGATACTACTAAGCTTTTTTTTGTGTACAACCTCATGAATACATGCGCTTTGAGGATTTTTTCATAAATTCATGCTGACTTTGATTTCATGCATTATCACAGTGACATTTTCATACAAACCAGTGGAAAAAAAAAAATGCTGAATTGAATAAAACAAACAAAAAGTATGTATTTTCAGTATATAATTTTATTTTCCATAAATTTTAGAAAGTGAGACAAATTTCACACTGTGCAAAAATTTTCATACCATTTTGACTGACCAAGGGGATACAACTTGCTTCCTGTGCTTGTGGTTTTTTTCTACCACATAAATTTCATTATAGAAGTTAAATAGAAGTAAGCAGAAGCTTGGGGGGGGGAGGGGGAGACAGAGCACTAAGATAATAATTCAGAGAAAATATGAGGCAAATTAAAGTTGTAGTGCCTAGTGCAGAAAAGTAAATCGGGAGTGAAAGAAGGAAGAAAGAGAAATGATCAAGATGGGATTTGAACCCGTGGCCTCTGCTATGTCACCCATCCGTCGCCTTGGGGGATGACGCAGGTGGGCTAGGTCCCAGAGAACGAATACTCAAGTCAGTAAGAGACACTGCCAGATAGTTCGGGCTATGATCGTCTCTTTTTTTTGAGTAACGGAGTGGCTGAATGGTCAAGAGATCTGTTTTCTTCTTGGCAAGGCGACGGGTGCCGTAGCAGAGGTCGCGGATTCAAATTCCATCTTGATCATTTCTTTTTCTTCCTTCTTTCACTCCTGCTTTGCTTTTCTGAGCACTACCTAGGCACTACAAATAATTTGCCTCATATTTTCTCCTTCTCACATAGTGGCATGTCAATAATTTTGAGTGTTTTAAGTTATGATTACCTTGTCATTGGTTGTAGTGAGATCTATGTTCTCAACAGGTGATGTATCATTGTCTTTAATAGTTTTAATGTTATGAGTTGAAACCTATTTGCCACATCCAGGAATAACAAAAGTAATCACAAATTGAAACCTTTTCCTATAACATGAGAAAATCATTGATATGGACGATAATTGATTTGGCTTTTAAATAGACCTGTAAGTGTTCAGACAACAACAATCTGACAGGGAATCATTTTTCCGAAACGAAATTCCGACCAATAGCAGTTCTGACAGGTCTCCGACACTGCGTAAAATGATTTTATTGTCGAAGACAGAAGCTAATCCGAGATCAGATGCTAAAATTGCGAAAGCCAGAAATGACGATTTGACTACATATGAGAGGACATGCGCGAAACACTACAAGTGCTAGTTAGATGTACTTCTGCTTTAGGTTTTTGAATTGCTTAAATCTTATCAGCGCTACGCCATGAAGGTCTATGCGCGACGCTAGATCGGGCTTTACGTTAGGTACACAACGGTGTTGGAATTAGACCAGATCTTTTGCTATGCCGCCAGACTATAGGTCTATAGAAATGCAAAGTTAAGGAAAAGTGAAGGCTGGTGTGAAGAATACATTAAGATAGTGTTGGCACTACAACTACTGAAGGGCAGGCACGGAGACTTTATCTAATGTAGGTCTGATGTACAACGAATACTTTGACACTTTGAAATAATTTGCCATTTCATTCATGTGGAAGTCACTCGTTCTCACAGTCCTCTGTACATTTCGTGCATGGCCCCACAGCATATTTTTACACAATTATATGTATTTGGATCTAGGCATACCGGCATAGATTCAATTCATAATTTCAGAATTTTTGTTTTTGTTTTAAAAGTGAATACATGTAGGCTACATGTTATTAGTTATAATTCACTCCTTTAAAGAAGCAAAGACTAAAAATTTCTGCCCAAATTGAGAGGGGGGGGGGGGTGAAAGCACACTAACGGCAAAAAAAAGTTGAGACAATTTTGTCAGGGGGCATTAACAGGTCTGTTTTAAATCAGCTACAATATTGGTGCCATTTTAAATGGCTTTTGAGATTCAGAAATGCAAACTATTAATTTATTGCATGTAATTTCTTCTATTCAGTCAGAGACTAGAGAGGTTTTGAATTTTTGTTTAAAACTTACACAATTCTTGCTGTTTTAGGTTTGACTAGCAGTATAGATGATGAGTACAGGTGGGCAGGAGTTCAAGATCCCAAGATCATGATTACCACAGCTAGAGATCCCAGTTCTAAACTCAAACAATTTGCCAAAGTAAGTCTGAACTAAGTTCTGGTTTTTTCATCAGGACAGTAAAGTTTTAATAAATTTTTATCATATTTTCATATCTCCAATTCTCTGGCTTGAAAGCAATTTGTTAGTTCCTGGCAGACAAAGCAAAGCATATATGCCACAGTAAAATGGTAGGTTCTGGGAAACAGCAGTGAACATTGCCTGTTCCTTGTGACTTGATGTTTTTTGCTGTCCCTCCAGGCAGCCATGGTATCAAGGAACTGAGATTTTCATTTTAGCTGGAACTGATATTTGCGTTCTGGCTGGAACTGAGATTTGCATTCTCTTTGGACTGAGATTTGCATTCTCTTGGAACTGAGATTTGCATTCTCTTTGGACTGAGATTTGCATTCTCTTGGAACTGAGATTTGCATTCTCTTGGAACTGAGATTTGCATTCTCTTGGGACTGAGATTTGCATTCTCTTGGGACTAAGATTTGCATTCTCTTTGGACTGAGATTTGCATTCTCTTGGGACTGAGATTTGCATTCTCTTTGGACTGAGATTTGCATTCTCTTTGGACTGAGATTTGTATTCTCTTTGGACTGAGATTTGCATTCTCTTGGGACTGAGATTTGCATTCTAGCTGGGACTGAGATTTACATTCTCTTTGGACTGAGATTTGCATTCTAGCTGGGACTGAGATTACATTATCTTTGGACTGAGATTTGCATTCTCTTTGGACTGAGATTTACATTCTCTTTGGACTGAGATTTTCATTCTAGCTGGGGCTGTATTGAAACAAAGATTCTAGAATAACAAGGCAGGTCACTCCCTAAAATTTGTGTCCTTGGCAATTGACAGCGCCCTGTATAAAACGGCATGGACTACGAAATGTGGGCAAAAGGCAGAAACACTGTAGTGGTGCTGTACATACATGTGATTTCACTCTAGATTGTACTGTACCAAAGATACTAGAATATCTTTATACCTTTTGTTTGCAAACCCCGACCTCTAGATGGAAAAATATCGAAGAAAACAAAGCAAGAGCCAACACTGTGCAGCTATTAATAGTGGAAACTCCAGGCAACACTATCTAGATTTATCGTTTTTTGCAGTTTGCACTTGATGCTGAGATAAGTGTAACAGACTGAGTTTGATCTAGAGATATAATCAATAGATGTAGATCTGAATGTTGTAGGTGTGGACCAAGATTATCCAAGTTTCTTGCAAGTTTGTAGAAGGAACTCCAGTGGCGAAAGCGCAGTCTAGATAATTTCTGTAGTGTTGAGTGTCACAGTGGGAAAAGGCGACATTTTAGAAGACGACAGGCCAGGCAAGTATTACTAGATCTAGCTAAGAGGTGCTTGAAACCCTTAAACATTAAATACACAATGCGTTTGCATCCAGTTTTCATTCTTGACTTGGAGAGCACACTGATGTTGACTTGGAGAGCACACTGATGTTGACTTGGAGAGCACACTGATGTTATATCTGAACTTGATTTTTGACCAGCAATGTGTTAAGACAAGCGTAGTCGCAGGAGGAAATTTCCCATCATACTTTTCGATTCTACTCTTGGAAAATGCGTCTCTTCTCTTGTGACTAAAGATGGTAAATGAGTTATATCAGAGACTGAATTTTGTCCCTAATGGATGTGTCATTGTCATTTGTCGTCATAACTTGAGGCAGTGCACGAAGTTTCAACATTTTTTTGTCTCAAAGTCATGACATTGTAGGTGCTTACATGTTTACCCTCTGGCTGCATTATAGTAATAGTAATAGGTATGATTGTTGGGCAGCTGATTTACACACAGTTGGTGAGTGTTGATGTTTGCAGTTGGTGAGTGTTGATGTTTGCAGTTGGTGAGTGTTGATGTTTGCAGTTGGTGAGTGTTGATGTTTGCAGTTGGTGAGTGTTGATGTCTGCAGTTGATGAGTGTTGATGTTTGCAGTTGGTGGCTGTGTTGATGTCTGCAGCTGGTGGCTGTGTTGATGTCTGCAGCTGGTGAGTGTTGATGTCTGCAGTTGGTGAGTGTTGATGTTTGCAGTTGGTGAGTGTTGATGTTTGCAGCTGGTGGGTGTTGATGTCTGCAGTTGGTGAGTGTTGATGTTTGCAGTTGGTGAGTGTTGATGTTTGCAGCTGGTGAGTGTTGATGTTTGCAGTTGGTGAGTGTTGATATTTGCAGCTGGTGAGTTTTGATGTCTGCAGTTGGTGAGTGTTGATGTTTGCAGTCGGTGAGTGTTGATGTTTGCAGTTGGTGAGTGTTGATGTTTGCAGTTGGTGAGTGTTGATGTTTGCTTGTCCTTTTCTTGTGTCTCATAATTATTGTGATTGTGCAGCCATGGCCATGGTGCACAGTTGATAACGTGTGCATGTGAACTTTCTTCTGTTTTTTTTTCTTTTTGTTTTTCATTTTTGTTGTTGTGATTGTAAAAGTATGTGTTTCATTATTGTTGTTGTGATTGTAACAGTATGTGTTTCATTATTGTTGTTGTGATTGTAACAGTATGTGTTTCATTATTGTTGTTGTGATATCACTGTAACAGTATGTGTTTCATGATTGTTGTTGTGATTGTAACAGTATGTGTTTCATTATTTTCAGTTTTTTTATTGTTATCAGGATTGTGTTTTTTTTTCTGTTTTGCTCTTCCAGCTGCCACATATGTCAGAGTCGAGTTAGTAGGTCTCTCATAGTCTCTGGTCTCTTCACTGATGTTATTTTTTTATTTTTTTATTTATGTGCTCAATTGCGGGTGTTGATATATTGTCAAAATCAATAAAACCCTACATAATTTTCTCATTTGTAAAGTCTGACACATGATAAACCATTGTGATTATCAAAAGTATTACTTCAAGTCATTTAGATTCATCAGTAACACATGTGTAATTGTAAGCAAGGCCAGGCCCAACCTAGTTTTAGAGCATGTTTGCTCAGTTTCATGGGGGGGGGGGGGGGTGCTGTGTGCAACTAGCAGACATTTTATTTACAATGGTAAAGAGATGAGTGACCTGTCTTGTTATTTCTTGTATCTTTGATTGATGCGTTTACTGGTGTTGGTATGCCCGATTTTCCCTTAATGGGGAAAAAAACTAACATTGACATCAGCATCCTGACCTCAGAATGTATAGTTTTTGTAGGAGATGAAGTTGATCTTTCCTAACTACAAAGTTAGGTTTGTGTAGGACATGGAGTTTATCTTTCCTAACAAAGTTAGGTTTGTATAGGAGATGAAGTTGATGTTTCCTAACTACAAAGTTAGGTTTGTGTAGGAGATGAAGTTGATGTTTCCTAACTACAAAATTTGGTTTGTGTAGGAGATGAAGCTGATGTTTCCTAACTACAAAGTTAGGTTTGTATAGGAGATGAAGTTGATGTTTCCAAACTACAAAGTTAGGTTTGTATAGGAGATGAAGTTGATGTTTCCTAACTACAAAATTTGGTTTGTGTAGGAGATGAAGTTGATCTTCCCTAACTGCCAAAGGATT
Organism: Onchidella celtica; assembly: GCA_963931925.1. NCBI lineage: Eukaryota > Metazoa > Mollusca > Gastropoda > Systellommatophora > Onchidiidae > Onchidella > Onchidella celtica. The sequence continues at coordinate 64,508,759 of OZ007572.1, forward strand.
AACAGAGGAAACTACAAGATTGAGCAGCTGATGGACGCTTGTCGAGCCAATGACATCACAGATGTACTGATAGTGCAGGAGCACCGAGGAGTTCCAGGTCAGTACATTTCACTTCTGACATTTGTCACTTACTGGAAGAAACACAGAAACAATCGGAACAATTCAAAATTAAAGAAAAATCCAACGGTCCAAGGCAGAGGCTCTGGTGAAACAAAGATCATCAGCCATTTAAATTGTGATTGGTACAAGTTGGCAGGACTGAGACTTATTTGTTGCGTGTGTCCAAAACCTTTATGTTTGATCTTTCAGATGAAGAGGAAATACATGTAGGAAATTAGAAAACTGACCAGTGAGAAATGGGAATGAGAACACATTTTTAAAGCCAGTGAAGTGAAGAGAGAAAAGTCTGTAGCATTGTACAGGCATAGTTTTGGGGTTGGAGGCGGTGGGAGATGTAGGGCCTACATGTTTCTCATTAAAGCAAGGTTCTCAGCTGGAGGTGGTGGGAGATCCAGGATTCACACAGGTCCTTAAAAGTCCTTAAAGTCCTTAATTTTCATAAAAGAAAAAATAAGTACTCAAAAAGTCCTTAAATTCTGAAAATGATGCCAAAGTCCTTAAAAAGTCCTTAAAATTTGTGTTTTAGTTGTAACCTTTGAGATTCAAATCCTCCAATTGCGCACTGGATAATTGGTACTTTGAAATAACTGAACTTTTCAGAGTGAATTTACTATATATTTGAACTTGGATACGGAAACATTCCGTTTCGATGAGCACTGCATACCACTTGTATAGCTGTAATATTTCTTGATCACAGGCACACAGGTCCTTAATTTGTTTACTTTGAGTCCTTAGGAAGTCCTTAAAAAGTCTTAAAATTAGTTTTCAAGACTTTGTATGAACCCTGCGATCTATGTACATGTTTCTCATTAAAGCAAGGTTCTCAGCTGGAGGTGGTGGGAGATCTATAACATGTACATGTTTCTCATTAAAGCAAGGTTCTCAGTTGGAGGTGGTGGGAGATCTATAGCATGTACATGTTTCTCATTAAAGCAAGGTTCTCAGTTGGAGGTGGTGGGAGATCTATAGCATGTACATGTTTCTCATTAAAGCAAGGTTCTCAGCTGGAGGTGGTGGGAGATCTATAACATGTACATGTTTCTCATTAAAGCAAGGTTCTCAGTTGGAGGTGGTGGGAGATCTATAACATGTACATGTTTCTCATTAAAGCAAGGTTCTCAGTTGGAGGTGGTGGGAGATCTATAGCATGTACATGTTTCTCATTAAAGCAAGGTTCTCAGTTGGAGGTGGTGGGAGATCTATAGCATGTACATGTTTCTCATTAAAGCAAGGTTGTCATTTGGAGGTGGTGGGAGATCTATAGCATGTACATGTTTCTCATTAAAGCAAGGTTCTCAGCTGGAGGTGGTGGGAGATCTATAGCATGTACATGTTTCTCATTAAAGCAAGGTTCTCAGTTGGAGGTGGTGGGAGATCTATAGCATGTACATGTTTCTCATTAAAGCAAGGTTCTCAGCTGGAGGTGGTGGGAGATCTATGTACATGTTTCTCATTAAAGCAAGGTTCTCAGCTGGAGGTGGTGGGAGATCTATGTACATGTTTCTCATTAAAGCAAGGTTCTCAGCTGGAGGTGGTGGGAGATCTATAGCATGTACATGTTTCTCATTAAAGCAAGGTTCTCAGCTGGAGGTAGTGGGAGATCTGTAGCATGTACATGTTTCTCATTAAAGCAAGGTTCTCAGCTGGAGGTGGTGGGAGATCTGTAGCATGTACATGTTTCTCATTAAAGCAAGGTTCTCAGCTGGAGGTTGTGGGAGATCTGTAGCATGTACATGTTTCTCATTAAAGATAGGTTCTCAGCTGGAGGTGGTGGGAGATCTATAGCATGTACATGTTTCTCATTAAAGCAAGGTTCTCAGTTGGAGGTGGTGGGAGATCTATAGCATGTACATGTTTCTCATTAAAGCAAGGTTCTCAGTTGGAGGTGGTGGGAGATCTATAGCATGTACATGTTTCTCATTAAAGCAAGGTTCTCAGTTGGAGGTGGTGGGAGATCTATAGCATGTACATGTTTCTCATTAAAGCAAGGTTCTCAGTTGGAGGTGGTGGGAGATCTATAGCATGTACATGTTTCTCATTAAAGCAAGGTTCTCAGTTGGAGGTGGTGGGAGATCTATAGCATGTACATGTTTCTCATTAAAGCAAGGTTCTCAGTTGGAGGTGGTGGGAGATCTATAGCATGTACATGTTTCTCATTAAAGCAAGGTTCTCAGTTGGAGGTGGTGGGAGATCTATAGCATGTACATGTTTCTCATTAAAGCAAGGTTCTCAGTTGGAGGTGGTGGGAGATCTATAGCATGTACATGTTTCTCATTAAAGCAAGGTTCTCAGTTGGAGGTGGTGGGAGATCTATGTACATGTTTCTCATTAAAGCAAGGTTCTCAGCTGGAGGTGGTGGGAGATCTATGTACATGTTTCTCATTAAAGCAAGGTTCTCAGCTGGAGGTGGTGGGAGATCTATGTACATGTTTCTCATTAAAGCAAGGTTCTCAGCTGGAGGTGGTGGGAGATCTATAGCATGTACATGTTTCTCATTAAAGCAAGGTTCTCAGCTGGAGGTGGTGGGAGATCTATAGCATGTACATGTTTCTCATTAAAGCAAGGTTCTCAGCTGGAGGTGGTGGGAGATCTGTAGCATGTACATGTTTCTCATTAAAGCAAGGTTCTCAGCTGGAGGTGGTGGGAGATCTGTAGCATGTACATGTTTCTCATTAAAGCTAGGTTCTCAGCTGGAGGTGGTGGGAGATCTATAGCATGTACATGTTTCTCATTAAAGCAAGGTTCTCAGTTGGAGGTGGTGGGAGATCTATAGCATGTACATGTTTCTCATTAAAGCAAGGTTCTCAGTTGGAGGTGGTGGGAGATCTATAGCATGTACATGTTTCTCATTAAAGCAAGGTTCTCAGTTGGAGGTGGTGGGAGATCTATAGCATGTACATGTTTCTCATTAAAGCAAGGTTCTCAGTTGGAGGTGGTGGGAGATCTATAGCATGTACATGTTTCTCATTAAAGCAAGGTTCTCAGTTGGAGGTGGTGGGAGATCTATAGCATGTACATGTTTCTCATTAAAGCAAGGTTCTCAGCTGGAGGTGGTGGGAGATCTATGTACATGTTTCTAATTAAAGCAAGGTTCTCAGCTGGAGGTGGTGGGAGATCTATGTACATTTTTCTCATTAAAGCAAGGTTCTCAGCTGGAGGTGGTGGGAGATCTGTAGCATGTACATGTTTCTCGTTAAAGCAAGGTTCTCAGCTGGAGGTGGTGGGAGATCTATGTACATTTTTCTTATTAAAGCAAGATTCTCAGTTGGAGATAATGGGAGATCTATGTACGTTTCTCATTAAAGCAAGGTTCTCACACAGCACTTCAGTACCAGGGATCCCATGCCCTGGAGTTTGAGAATCTGAGAAAAAGCCTTGGAAAAGTCCCGGGATTAAAAGCATTAAAAATTGGTGGGAAAAAAAATGAAATGAAAAGAGAGAACAAAGTAATAAGTAAACACTTCAGCTGCCAAGTCTTTGCATTTAAGTGGTCATGGCATTTAACATTTCACCCCTGCTAAAACATGGTCAAAGTGGTGCAGGATGTGTGCTGAAGGGAGTTGTGAGTAAACATGTCACCTTGTAGACATCCTCACTGCCATTTCATCTATGTACATGCAGTAGCAATGTAGTAGCTTCACATTGTCTTCTGACAGATGGACTAGTCGTTTGTCACCTGCCCTATGGCCCAACCACATTTTTCAACCTATCCAACGTTGTGATGAGACATGACATCCCAGATGTTGGCACCATGTCAGAAGCTTTCCCACATCTCATTTTCAAAGACTTTTCTTCTAAACTTGGTGCTCGAGTGAAAGATGTGCTACGCTATCTCTTCCCTGTACCTAAGGAGGATTCCAGGAGAGTCATGACCTTTGCTAATGAAGACGATTACATTTCCTTCAGGTCAGTTGTCTGAATTTAACACTCAGCATTCTTTAGGCGCAATATTGCACTGCTAAACTGTATGGCTTTACTATTGCGGTCGCAGTATTGGCTTCGCATTTTTGATCACGAATAAAAGGGAGGATGCAATCTAGTGTATATTTTATATACAGATCACACTGCGTGTAATACTTGTTATAGAAACTTTTGTGTGGAGATTCAAATTATAAATAGGTCATTCCACTTTCTTACAGTATGGCCATAAATGTCAATGACGGCCAGAACAGGATTATGCTTTATTCTGGTTTGGCCAAACAACAGCTGATACGCTTTTCCCGGTACAGCTGATAATAATCATCAGATTGTATTTCACACATATTTTTTCCCCGTTCCGATGTGCCTCTACAGGGAGAATTCCACAGTCCAATCCACTTATCTCGACATGGCTTTTGTCGGCATTCTGGGTAACTCAACACAATTTTGAAGACCCCACCTGTTCCTTCTTTAATGCTACAAAATATTTCCCGTAATTCAACCTGTTGTTCCATTTTTCCTCCTATATCGACATATTTCTCCCCGACCAGAGTGCAACAAATGCACTAGACCTCCTACTGCACTGTCCAAAATGCCCACGCAACTCCCCACATATAAGACTTCTTTATTTCTTTATGCGCTGCTGGCGGGGAGGGGTGGGAGAACTCATGTGTGGACAAAGAGGATTACCCTTGGCTTCAGTAACGCCCTGTGTGGAGTTCCATGTATAAGCGCACAGCAGTAAAAGTACAGAGTACTACAGACTGTGGGTACTTCTTTTTTTCACAAAACATTCGTGTGCCGTTGATACTAGGCCTTGACCTAGATATCTTGTTTAACTGCCGCACTGTGTGTGTATCAGTATCATCATTTCTTCTGAAGAAACAGCCAGGCCGAGGTTAATAAGAAATAGTAAAACACTGCACATTCGATGAATCGCTACAGTATTATTGCCGATGATTTTAGAGAAACGAGTGACAGTATGTCGATAATTAGAAGAAAAGGGGACATAATTGCATTATTTTTATTGGACACTTTTCCCATGTTGGTGATGTTTGATCTCCCCTCCCCCTCTCCCCCCCCCCCCCCCCCTTGTTTTTTTTTTTTGGGTTCTCTTCCACCACTAATCTGCTATTTTGACTTTCTCTTTACTCGACACAATTCAGACACTCCCACTGATGTCCAGATACATGTATTATGATGGCAGTGTATTTCAAACAGCACTAAGTAGTGAACCTATCTGGCATGAACTTCCATAGACTTTTTTTTTCTTGTTCTCCACAGACATCACATATACAAGTTTGAAGAAAGAGAGATTGTGCTGAAGGAAGTTGGGCCAAGATTTGAAATGAAATGTAGGTGTTGGGAAAATCTACTTTTCTTGCTCTTGCACAAACTTTGAAACTTGAAAAAACTAATTTTGTTGAAGAATCGGGTTGTTGTTGTTGTTGTTTTTATGCTAGGAATCTCAAGTTTCCCCTGCCATTGTTGTATTATTCTAGCAGTCCTGGCAGTGGCAGCCTGGCAGGTAAAGGTTTATAAGACATCAGAGTTTTTTTATTGCATTGTAGTTTAACTGACTACTAGTGGCTTTTTCCATCAGAATGTAAGAAAAAGAAAAAGTTATATGTTACAAAGCCGAATGTTGTTACAAGTGCGTAAGTCCCCCAAGTTTTTCGCACTAGGGGTTCCTATTTTAAAGCCTTTTGTGACCCCAGAGCTAGAGAGCTCCTCCCAAAATACTCCTCACGGCTGCTAACAAGCGACACTTTAGTTGGGCGCCTAGCCCCCGCCACGAGGTCAGGGTCAAGAGGTCAATTGCTTCGCGCGGAATTTAGCGGCAGCGCCGAAACCGAAGCTATATGACATCGTCTATGGAAATATTTATAGTGGTTTGAAGTGTTAAAATTCCACACTTTTCACCCTGTTACAAGAGAGAGGAGAGGACTAGTTACATAAATGTGAAAATCTAGTTGTTTTGGTATGATTAGTTGCATAGCTATACCCGTTAGAAAATGCTTCATTTTCACCACAATTTGACTCCATTACTGGTGTTTTTAAAAAATTTGAAAAAAATACTTCCTCACGAAAAACAACTCTGAACCAACTGTCAAACACAGAGGAGACAATGAGCTACTCAGTGTGCCAAAAATCTGGTGAAGGGCACGTCACAGGATGTCTCTACAGCTGTTTAATTAACACAGAGGTTTCAGATAACACTGCGCTGGTCAGTTTCACGTCGTCACGGGCACCCCCTATCGGCGATAGAAGCTGTTATAGTCTGATGTTACTTGACTCATAAATCTATTTGAATGGGGATTGAGTTGCACAATTTGTGTGATGGTCAGTCAGAATCACTCAGAAGGGGGTGGGGGAGGGGGGGAATTCAGCAGACTGCAGAGTCACTGGGTGCACGCAAGTTAGTTTGGGTTTGGAGAAAGCACGTCGACCACACGATAACAGTCACATTGTGCTAGGAAGAAGCGAGACGATAAAAAGAATATATATCTGGGTCAGTGCCGAAAAGCTCCAATAGAAACATGGATAGAGGGACTGAAAAATGTACAACACACAAAGGGGAGAAGAGACACATTCTGTGACACTTTAACCATCTTTGTTTTAGATTTTATAAGTTTTATGGCTGTAACTGTTCTTAATTTGGTGAAATGGGATGATTTTCACATGAAAGTGAAATGTGTCAGACATTACTGTGATGACAAAAAAGTAGCAATAAAGTCACTAATATGGTAAAGAATGCACATTTCACCTGTAATTGAGTGTTAAAATCATTGCTGTTAGCCAACAGTTTCAATGATGTATAAAAGAGTGCACTTAATGCACAAAAAATGCTGCTCTTTTGTAGTCACAGTAACGTCCGCCACAAAAGGCAAAATTAAAGTCTTTACAGTGTTGTTAATGAGGACAGATTTTATCATGCACTACTGCTCCTATCGAGACTTGATTTAAATTTACTAATTTTAGCGGTTAATTTGGATTTATAATTGCTACTATAAAAATTAGATAACTCTATTTGTTTATTTTGTGTTGGACGTTACAGGATGACAAACATTGAAAAGTAATGTAATTCCCCATTTTTAAGCAAGTATTTAATGGTTAAATACGGTTGACAATACAATGGACATAACACTTCAGTTTGCATTGATAGCCGAGATAATTTGGATGGGACTACAAAAATTAGATGACTTTATTTCTTTATTTTGTGTTGGACGTTACAGGATGACAAACCATGAAAAGTAATGTAATTCCCCATTCTTAAGCAAATATTTACTTGTTAAATATACTGTGACCATACAATGGACATAATACTTTAGTTAGCAATGGCAGCCAAGATAATTTGGATTTATTATTGGGACTACAAAAATTAAATGACTTTATTTCTTTATTTTGTGTTGGGCGTTACAGGATGACAAACCATGAAAAGTAATGTAAATCCCCATTTTTAAGCAAGTATGTAATTGTTACATATACAGTGACAATACAATGGACATAGTACTTCAGTTAGCATTGACAGCCAAGATAATTTGAATTTAATTCCAGTAAAATCAAGGATAATCAGATAATGCCATCATGATTATAGAAACATGGTGGCCATTCACAGTTCCAGATTTCTCATTTTTCAACCTGTGTTCATTGCTGGGACTGGGAAAATGCATTTTTAGGGAACATGTTGCAAATAAACTTATCAGAGCAAGAATCAGACAAAAAAGAGACCAAAAAAATCTTGGTCATTACAAACAGATAGAGGAACGTGTCGGACGTTACTATTAAATATAGTGTGATGACAAAAATTTCAATTTCTCTGGAGATTTGTTGTTGCATTTCTTCATCTTGAAAACACCATCCTGTGCTCCCCATATGAGAAGGACTACATACAAACTACAAAAGACCTGTTTAGATGGACTGGGAAAATGAAATGACTGTATTCTTGCAATGTGGCTGGACGTTACGGTGTGACTACAAACTACATGATTTCTCAAACTTTCTTTGTGAAGCCTTTGCAGCTGAAAACTGACCAGCCAAAGGCAACAATTCCCATTATTTGAAGGATAACATGTTATTGGAACACATGGCTAACCTGCTATTGCATTGAGGTATTTCACAGTAGGCTCTTATTTTTTCATTAAAAGCGTGACACCACAAGTAACGTCCAGCCACTTTTTTTTAACTAGCAATTATCACTTACTAAGCCCATGCAGAAACTTTTTTTGTTCAGTATTGTCATCTTGATTTATCAATCTAAACAAAACATACCTGCCAGAATCCACAGATAAAACAAAATACCCTTTTATTTTGGTTTTTCTGAGGTACCATACAATGTGCCCATTTTGAAAATGTAAAAAATCAGTCATTTTCCAAAATCAAATTCAGATTTAAAAAAACGAGAGAAACAACTGTGATCATTTTGCTCATGCAGGTTGTTGGATCAATTTTGAATAACCATGCACAAAGAAAATATAAATCGGAGCAAAAATGACTGAAATAACACGATCACAAAAAGGCATTATGTGGGAAAAAGAGAGCTTTTTGGCATTGACCCATATAACAAACAGAACGACAGGGCAGAAGGAGACCCTGCTAGAAGTGCCCACCAACCACACCTGGGTGTACACTGGATTAAGTAAATGACTTGTAATATTAACACAATTCCTGAATGCCGCTAGTAAAAACGGAATAAATCGCTTGCAAACTACACGCAGTCAAGAGAATAATAATATATTGATAACGAAGTTGCAGAGCCACATAAAAATAAATTTCGGAGGTTTGTGTGAAAGATGTCTGCTAATGTTACTACTGACAGGTCCATTTAAACCTTTGGTTATAGCCTGGCCTTTTCATTGTGGGGTGGGGGGTGTAGGGAAGGGGGGGGGGGAAGGACAGAATACATGGAGAGTTGCAGCCTTGTACTCACTCCTGATACTGGCACTCACACAGACGAAGGTCTTGATGGTTTGTAACGATGTCACACTCTTCCTTTTCTTTAAGTCTCTCAAGCGAAAACAACTACACTTATGAGCAAACAGTAGTTCAGTGAGTACACTGCAAATCATTGATAATATTTATCGCCAAAACTAATTTACAAATCATCTCTATGTGATTCACACTGAGTGGGGTTTTTTTTTTCTTCTGTTAATCATTTCATCTTCAGGTTAATGACCTGTTGCCACATATACTGCACAAATCATTGACACATTTACAGTGCTATCACGTTCACGTGTAAATGTTCCACTGTCTACATGTTACGGTTATAATTTGTCCAATGCATGAGCGAAATATCACCACAAAGTAATACTCATCACTCTCTTTTACACAGCTGGGTTATTTAACTGGACATTTTGTCATTGATATGATTGCCCTTTCCTTGAAATTTGCACAGTGTGTAGATTAACCAAATTCAGAACATTGCTGAAAAAATCAGCTGTTTTTTTTGTGAGGAAAGTGGGTTAATTAGGCAAAATTGTTAATCTGTCTGGCAATAAAGTCCAATTTGGTCCATTTTGTCACCCTTGTAAAATCTCTCCTATTTATCACAAAACTTTCAAATATTCACAGAAATGTAGTAGGTTAAACACATTGATTGAAAATCGGGTTCGCACGTACTAGGGTGGTCGGTACAATTAAAGGAGAGCGTGAAATATTGTCAGGCATAATTATTGGAACAACTGTGCAGCCGCGATCTAAGCGGCCGCCGGCCAGTTGAACTCCGTGACCCCGACTGACACCTGATTTATTACTTTCTCGTGGTCTCAGCTAAGAGGTCGGTTTTGGAGGAAAATAAGCAGCCGTGTCCTAGCAATAGTCTTAATTAATTATTCTTTCAGATTGTCTTTTTGTTTTCCGTCTGTTCTTTGTTGGAAGGGGTAAGGGACAGTCTTTAGGGGTTTGATACTGATACGATTTAGGGTTGAGGATAAGGACGGGGTTATGGATAGGTACACATGCGTATGTGCCCCTAGCACAAAACACTTGGGACATGCACGTACTTATAACAACAGCTGACAAAGTCTCACACAAGAAATAGTACAGAAACATTACAATGAAAGGCAAAAGAAACGCTAATGGAAAGACAAATCAAGCTTTTGGTCAAATGACCTTCATCAGGCAAAAAATTGTAACAATATAAAAAAAAAAAAGAAGGAAATCGTAATATTCTCAAAGATTTGACATTTTTCATATAGGCAAGTTCAAGACTTAGATTCTTGGAAACAGTTTGTCTATCAAATGTCAACAATTCAGCTCTTACAGAAACTGCGAGTTTTGTGCAAGATCATTCATTTACTAATTTTGTTTATCTTTGTGATTTTGTCTTTGGTTGGGTAAGAAATGTTCTGTTGTTCATGTTTTTCCTTTGCTCACATTTTGCAGTATACAAACTGGTACGAGGGACTCTGGACCAATTGGATACAGCAGACTCAGAATGGGTCCATCGACCATACATGAATACAAGTCGAAAAAGGAAATTTTTATCTGTAGAATAGAATGTGCACTGTTTTTCTCCGCTTCCTTCTTTATGACAGTGTGATAGTTCATTTACTGATATGTTATTTTGGTATGTTGTGTAGGCAGTACTACAGCCTGAAATGCATGGAGAGATCAAATCTATAGTTTGATGAATGCAGATGTCTGTCTCATTGAAGATAGATGACTTGCATGTCGTCTGACTGAAGATACCATCCCATCATGTGTGAATTATGTGTCATCTCACAATGAATTCTGTGTTGTCTGGTGAAGATGTGTGTGAATTGTGTTGTCTGACTGAAGATATATCATATGTGAAGTCTGTGTTATCTGACTGAAGATACGTGAATTCTGTGGCGTCTGAATGAAAATATATGTGAATTCTGTGTTTTCTGACGAGGATGTGTGTGAATTCTGTGTTGTCTGACTGAAGATTATTTGTAGGTAGTCCAAACTGATTTTTACTTTCTATCACATCTCACCAGTTATTGTCTAATCTGACGGAGCTTGCTTTGCCAACAATTTTGATACCAAATTTATTATTCTGGCTTACAGGCTGTGAAAATTATGGCATTTTCAAAAGTGAAAATTATGGCATTTTCAAAAGTGAAAAAATGCCTCGAATTTGCCACCTTTTGCAAATTGCACGATAGTCCAACTTTGACCGCACATAAAATGACGGTTTATTGAGTCACAACACTGAAAATTCTCAGTTTCCAAGTCAAGGGGATGTACATTATGCTCATTTTTTTCCAAGCTGTACAAATATAGTACAGTGGACCATCATGTTTACTGACACTGCTAATAACGAGACCTTTGCCAGTAGCGAGAACATTTTAAATCCCCGTTTTTTCTACCATATGAGCTGTATAATAAAATACTCGAATAACGGCAATCGATAATCAAAGCATCTGATGTAGCGAGAGAATTAATTTTGGGTGCCTGCGGCAAATGGTGGGGGCTGCGGCAGATCAACGTGTTGAGAGTCAGTCCAGTCAGACAATAACAATATATGTATTGTTCTTTGTCTGTTACTACACGCCCACCTTGCCCGCCGTGCAAGTTGTGGCCCCACCTGGCCATCTCTCGCTTAGGCCTAGGATGCTTTCTCTCCCCACTGACCACATGCTATGACTGCACACGACACGCAGCCAGCTCAAACTGATGACTCATCACTCACTGAGTCAAACTGTGGGGCAGGCCATGTAGGCTACAGCCGTGTAGCTTCATCAGATACGTGCACAAAACTGGTCACTACCTGTGATGTGTGATAATTATTACATGTAGCATGGCCACTGATTGTCACTAATCACTGCGTAGCATATGCTCTTTTTGTACACCACATGCCTACACTCCTTGTGTCACAAAAACTTGGCCAGTCTGTTCCCATACTTTGAATGAAACAGCAGGGGAAACCACCGGAAACAAACGTAGCCTAATCGTCTGTGTCTAACTTTTGCATCTGACTCTCGTAACTTGATTGGAACATGGCTACCGTTAGCACAAACAGACCAAAAAAGAAGAAAAAAAAAACGGTATCGTTATCAAGGCCGAGGGGAGACCTGCCGTCGGTTTCATGTTATATGTACGTTGATGTACAGGACACGCCAACAGGGGAGGTAAGAATTAAAATGCCCCACTTTTTTTCATGGTTACCACCCTTAGCCTGCCCTGCACATAGTGGGGTATTTTAATCCCTTGCCTTGCCTTTCGTAGACTTCCTTGAAAAAGCGAGACCTCAGGTATAGCGAGACATTTTTGGTGGAACATGACCTCTCGTTATAACAAAGTTCCACTGTACAAGCATCTCATTTTACTTTTTTTAGTCATCAAACTGCATCTGACTTCATGTATTTTTTTGTGAACTCTTACAGGGGAGACAAAAATAATGTTTTTGTTTATTTTTAATTGAAAAGGAGGTCAACCGTGTCACCATTGACTTCGCCCTGAGTGTCGGACATAGGTGATGAAATCAAGCATTGGGTGGGTCTATAAAAACAGTTGGAACATACCCAATGTCTGATCTTAGCATTCCCTTATACACATGTACATGTAATACAATTACTAAGGCTGAGGTTTATTTGAGTATACTTTTGATCCTGATGTATAAAAGTTTCTGCTAGTTTCTCGGTTTACAAATTTTTCAACAGATGATTTTCAAAGGAATTTCAATTTAAAACACGATGAAAAGTACCTTTTATTAAATCTCATTTATCTGGCTTTCTGTGTGAGTTATTTCCAAAAGTGTGCGCTACATCGACGCGATGCTCTGCAACCCTTCGTTAGGGTGACCACAGAAAGGCCACCTAATAAGTCGGCGCCTATAGGTCGGAGCTTTCGGTTACCACCTAGAGCGCCTTTAGATGCTACACATAAAGGCCGCCTACAATTTCGGTGCACTGCGCCTGGTAGGTTTTATTTGTACTTTTTTTCTGCTCACACAACTCATTGCACCACGTGGAATTGTGCAGAGTGAAACTGAGCTGACCAGATGCTTGCTTTAAACATTTTGAATTATCATGTTTTTAAAATGATTAAAATTTTTTTAAAATTCTCTTTCAAAATAAACAAATTCTGCTCGGCGACTTTGTTAATTTAAGGCCGCTGAATCCAAATCTTCAATCAAATTTCCTCTATCGTCCCGTCCAGATGTGGTTTGGTCAGTAGAAAATAGCCCCGCTCGCCGTAAATGAGTGACTCATCACACCTTCCTGTCGAGCGACGGTCTTGCCCGTCACCGTGTCATCAGATCGGTATCTTTCGGCGCAACAGGAATGTCTTTTGGATTCCGATAAAAAAAAAATCTGCACCTACGGCGCTGAAACGGACCGAATCTAGGTGGGCTCTATGTGCAGTTGTTGAAATTATATACATGTAGTACAATTCTTCTCACTTGAAGCGCCTAGTGGCTCGATGACAGAATTCGGTGGCCTCTATGTTGTACCCTTATGATAGGGTCAATTCGATCCGCGCAGCTCAGAGCGAAAATGGCAAGACTATGTCCTGTTCAAGCTATGAAAACACACAGCTAAACACATTAAACAATACATGTACAAAAAGGAAGTACATGTATATTTTATCAGAGGGAGGAAGACTTGAATACATGTATTTTGAATAATTGAACTTTATTTTGATGTAGGATGCATGCTGTTTTATATTTTTTACACAGCAGTAATAGCCTTGTAATGTTGGCCTAAAATTATGCCAAAACGGGATTTCGCATCTTTAGCGGAGTAGTTTGGACTACCTAATACATGTGTGTATATGTGAATTCTGTGTTGTCTGACTGAAGATATATATGTGAATTTTGTCACCTGACTGAAGATACCTGAATTCTGTGTCGTCTGGCCGAAAGGGGGGGGGGGGGGGATCCAATATCCAAAATGATTCCATTTCATTCTATTGAATTCTGCTGAAAAACTGAATGAGCTTTTTCTTCTGTCTCAAGTCAAAGCTGACAGAATGCCAGTTGTGATTTATGACAATGACAAGTTGTTGTTTTTGCTGTATTAATATATAGACATGTAGCAGAATGTGCATATATATTGAATTGTTGCATGTTTGAAAGAAGGAATAAAAGTTTTGAAATCAGTGTTGCAGAGTTAGCTGGTAAGTGGATTGAATGTGTGGCAGTTACATGTACAACTTACAGCCTTGCCTTAAGGCCTCCAGATCTCACACAGCCCCAGGCCAGTAAGTGCCTCATTCCCAGGCAGGAACGTGACACCAATGTGAAGGCATATCAAATACAGTCTCTTGCCCTAGGTAGGTTTGTTAAAGGAAGCAAACAAAAAGAATTGTTGTAAATGACTGCCATGACAATCATTGCATTGTATTTGAAACAGTTGATGTAAATTTCAGCACGTTATGATAGGGCGAGTCAGATGATCTGAACTACTACCCTTTAAAAAAATGAAACTGTCTCGAACTGTTGTAGAAATAAATGAAAACAGGATCCGATGAACACCTAACACTAAAGTTTAATCACTGTAGATGAAAGCTGGATATCTCACAACTTACTTAGGGGAAGGCACATAGATCTAACTGTAACTTAGATTGGATCTTGCACACCTTAATCTAGCCGTATAACTGGATCTTGCACACACACGCTCGCCTAGCCGTTCTTATTATATACACGTAATTATATATTCTGTCCGAACGTTCTCAAAGTGGCTTGGCCGTCCAACTAGCACGATACTGACCCAGAACATGCAGATACAATACATACCAATTGTCCAATCACACACGAACACGTAAATATATTAATTGACTCAGAACGAAACAAGAAAATCTATGCTGCATTTTAAATACTGTACTTACCAGATTCTGATGCATTTAAGTGACACTTTCTAATTCTCTTCTTTTTTGCAAAACATGATCGATCTGCACAGTATGACGTCATTGACTTTGGCCATCAGAGAGTAACAGAACATGAGAACTTGTAGGACGTCAGAAAATTTACAGTAGTGAAGGTTAAACCCTACATGACGTCAGCCATTGGTCATCATTAGCTCTTACATTGTCAATTTCAGCGCTTCGTTTTAAGATAGGATAAGATAACATAAGACAACAAACCTTTTATTATTCCATGGGGCAAATTTACTTTCAGACAGCGTTTAAGAGCTTTCTACATAGTCCATACATCTCATGCATCACTACACAAACATCATAACTCAATCACCGACATAATTATTGCATGCATGAAGTAAATGAACATGCTAGGATCTTTGGTTTTATGTCATATACAACAGAAAACACTGGCAGGCAGATTGACAGGCAAAAGGAAAAACGGTGGCAGACAGACAACAGAAAATACACTGGCAGACAGATTGACAGGCAACAGAAAATACACTGGCAGACAGATTGACAGGCAACAGAAAATACACTGGCAGACAGATTGACAGGCAACAGAAAATACACTGGCAGACAGATTGACAGGCAACAGAAAATACACTGGCAGGCAGATTGACAGGCAACAGAAAATACACTGGCAGACAGATTGACAGGCAACAGAAAACATACATACAGAAAGATAGGCACAAAACATACAGGCAGACAGATAGACAGAAAACATACACGCAGACAGATAGACAGCAGAAAACATACACGCAGACAGATAGACAGACAACAGGAAACACACTACAGAGGCAGGCAAAAGAAGGGCCAGAGAGACAGATACAGATCAGGTTTGTGAAAAGATAGATCAGATAGGTAAATGTAAATGTCTCGGCATGGACAGTTGTAGAAAACTTGAACAAATTTAAAGTCTCGTAAACAGAAAAACTCATGGGATTGTTGATGGAGTCAAGATAAATAAACACACAAATGGGCATTCCGGCACACCAGAATCATACATACATGTAGCCTATTTATCTGGGCGACGAATGAGCGGACTGGTTTGGTGACAGGGGCGGGTAACTCCACGGCGACATGGACTCACCAGACACTCGGGGCTTTCCCAGTCCCACAGGTCACCAGACTGACTCCCCCCCCCCCTTTCCTAAAGCACACCATTATAATCACCGCCCTGCCCTCCAAATTCTCAAACCCCGATTCTCCCTCCCACCCGAAGTGTGTGTATATCTGTGTGTGTGTGTGAGAGAGAGAGAAAGACACACACATAGAGACATACACACACACAGAGCATGTTGCCGAGCAAGTCTTGATTGATTGGTTGTGGCTGACAGACAACAATTATCATAAACCCTGTACAAACTTTGGTGTGTTCTCCCTAGCTGAGGTGTCACATCAACCTGTGCTAGCTGCAATTTTTGAATGTGTCCATTTGAGTGGAGACTGAGCGTTGTCTGACCATGGAAACTTGTGATAATGGCCGGACTGACCAGTGACGTCATAGATATATAGACTGCTGACTCAGCAGATAAAGCACATGGACGACGAGATGACGGAATAGCCAGAAGGATAAAATGAATAATGACTGAATGATGATAATGAGTGGCATGAATCAAGAATCAGAACCGACAAAATTAATAATGTGTACAGAAATATCTAAACAGTGTCAAAAATAATACATTAAATGTGGAAGTCAAATGTCTCAGTTCTGTTGTAAATGTACGAAGTTACGTCTTTTTCTATCTATCTATCTATCTATCTATCTATCTATCTATCTATCTATCTATCTATCTATCTATCTATCTATCTATCTATCTATCTATCTATCTATCTATCTATCTATCTATGGGTTTGTCTGTCTGTTCTTGTGTGTGTGCTTAAGTTCATTTGTCCGCTAAATGTTTAGGACGCCAAGAGCTGAGCCAGGTATGAATTCAATGACGTCATGCCCAGCTAAAATTCCTTCCGCCTCAAATCTCTGCTGGACATCATGAACATTTGCATTTTTCCTTACAGTCACACAGACTTGACACACATTTAAATTTTCCTCACAGTCATAGTCATACAGACTTGACACACGCATGGACATAGGCGCTCGTGCATCCACCCACCCACCCACACCCACACACGCACCACACACACACACCACACCATACACACACACACACCACACACACACACACACACACAACCACTCACGAACACAGGCCTACTCATCCATACAGCACATGTTCACAAACACTGGAGGCCCGCGGTGCCTTGAGCTGCCTTTACATCCAGCGACGGCCGGGGGGGGGGGGGCGGAGGGGATGAACACAGCACCAAATGAACAACAGCGTCAGCGCCGTCACGTCCTGCTAGCAAAGACTGGCCAGGCGTGTATTTCACTGACAGATTTTGTTTGGCTTTGGATTTCAACCTGAAAATAGGACACACACCCCACCCCCCACAAACATCCCAACCCCAGCCCCCACACACACACCCCAACCAAAACATAATGTCTGAGTTAGCAGATATGACAGGTGTGAGATTGTGCACATTGAGGTGATGTCACATTTGTCACGTGCTTTCTATTTCTGTGTATACCGTCACAAGGGGAGATGCAGTGCAAAGTTTATTTGATCCACAGATCCCTTGATCTACTTTGGTGCTCGTGATACTCGTGACTGGCAAGTTATGTGACGTCATCACACACACACACACACATACACAGAGTGGAGACAACTGAAGTAAAATGTTTCTCCCAATTCCGTGCTGCCTTGTAGTTGTTTGCATGATCCAGGTCAGGTAACAAATCATCTCCTTAATTATTCACTTTTGTTCTCCACCAATTTGTGCATAATTTTTGTTTCTGGCTCGATTCAGCGCGCGTTTAAAACGCATGAAATTTTATAGCAAGAGAATTCTCTCTGGTGTTTTCAGGGTGCACGGCTCCTTGCTCGGTGATACATTTTCAATTGAAACTTCGGTTATATTTATATTTATCAGAGGGAGAGAGAGAGAAAATGACAGACGGGCGGACAGGGAATAGAAGAAAGAAAAATGGGGTTTGAGAAAACGAGAGAGACAGAGGGAGAAAGAGAGAGAAAGAGAGCGATCATCTCTTGGAGAGGTAAAGAAAAAATGTGAATTCTGTTTTAAAACAGATTTGTATCTCTCTTTTACCCTGACATTTCTTTTGACAGAACGGAATTCAGAAACTTTTTGTCTCCTTCTGCATTTGGATAGTAACAGATTGCAGGGATCATTTTCCTTCTCACCTTTTTAAAATCAGTTTGGTAGAAATGATGATTAACTTTCCGATTAAGTTTTAAAGTATTTGGATTTGTCTCACTTTTCATCAAACTTTCTTTTTCAAATCTCAAAAGGTTTCAGAGTTTCGAACACCGAAATCCTGGTTTGTTTTGCAGATGCGGGTTAATCAATTGATGATTATCTTAATGCGCCAAGCGCTGACCGTTCGGACATGTGTGTGTGTTTTCTTCAAACTTCGCTGAGCCTGAGTGTTCAATGATGTTTTTGGTCAAACTTTTGTTCCAGCAGCTGGCGGCCGGTGACACTTTTCTCTCTCTCAGATTTCTGACCTTCCGTAATCCTGAAGGTGAAAGCAGCAATGGTCGCTGTTGCGATGGAAGATTTTTCATTTGCGAGTCCGAGTGTGACCATAGCTTCACGATCTGTATTGACCAAGTGGATGGGTGAGTTGAACATAAACGTGTGTCATGCTTCACTTATTGCAGTGACAGGTCTAAGGTGTTTGTAGAACATTTTCAAGACAACAGTGATTAAAACTGATTCCCTTTGGCTTCATCTTGAACTGTATCTGGAAATATCTATTATATTTAGGATATAATTATCTACTTCATCCTTTGTATCTGGGATTGGGTGGATAATGAAGAATTAATGATTTAACCTTCCCATCCCACCCCTACCCCGACACCACGGTTATCCAAGATTTAACATACGTCCTAAATGTCTATATTAATGAACTAACCTGACCCACCCCTCAAACCATCCATCAACCCACCCCTCAACCCACCCATCAACCCATCCATCTACCCATCCATCAACCCACCCCTCAACCCATCCATCAACCCATCCATCAACCCACCCATCAATCCACCCCTCAACCCACCCCCTCAACCCATCCATCAACCCAGCCCGTCACCCATCCATCAACCCACCCCTCAACCCATCCATCAACCCACCCCTCAACCCACCCCCTCAACCCATCCATCAACCCAGCCCGTCAACCCACCCCTCAACCCACCCATCAACCTATCCATCAACCCACCCATTAACCCACCCATCAACTCATCCATCAACCCACCCCTCAACCCACCTGTCAACCCACCCCCCTCAACCCATCCATCAACCCATCCATCAACTCACCCCATCCATCAACTCATCCTTCAACCCACCCATCAACCCACCCACCCATCAACCCACCCATCAACCAACCCCTCAACCCACCCCCTCAAACCATCCATCAACCCACCCCTCAACCCACCCATCAACCCATCCATCAACCCATCCATCAACCCATCCATCAACCCACCCCTCAACCCATCCATCAACCCACCCCTCAACCCATCCATCAACCCACCCATTAATCCACCCCTCAACCCACCCCCTCAACCCATCCATCAACCCAGCCCCTCAACCCATCCATCAACCCACCCCTCAACCCATCCATCAACCCACCCCTCAACCCACCCCCTCAACCCATCCATCAACCCAGCCCGTCAACCCACCCCTCAACCCATCCCTCAACCCACCCATCAACCTATCCATCAACCCACCCATCAACTCATCCATCAACCCACCCCTCAACCCACCTGTCAACCCACCCCCCTCAACCCATCCATCAACTCACCCCCCTCAACCCATCCATCAACTCATCCTTCAACCCACCCATCAACCCACCCATCAACCCATCCATCAACCCACCCACCCATCAACACACCCATCAACACATCCATCAACCCACCCCTCAACCCACCCCTTCAAATCATCCATCAATCCACCCCTCAACCCATCCATCAACCCACCCCTCAACCCATCCATCAACCCATCCATCAACTCATCCATCAACCCACCCCTCAACCCACCCCCCTCAACACATCCATCAACCCATCCATCAACTCACCCCCCTCAACCCATCCATCAACTCATCCTTCAACCCATCCATCAACCCACCCATCAACCCATCCATCAACCCACCCATCAACCCACCCATCAACTCATCCATCAACCCATCCATCAACCCACCCCCTCAAACCATCCATCAATCCACCCCTCAACCCATCCATCTACCCACCCCTCAACCCATCCACCAACCCATCCATCAACCCACCCATCAACCACCCCTCAACCCACCCACTCAACCCATCCATCAACCCAGCCCGTCAACCCACCCCTCAGCCCATCCATCAACCCACCCCTCAACCCATCCATCAACCCACCCATCAACCCATCCATCAACCCAGTCCCTCAACTCATCCCTCAACCCAACCCCTCAGCCCACCCATCAACCCACTCCGTCAACCCACCCTCTCAACCCAACCCCTCAACCCACCCCCTCAACCCAACCATCAACCCACCCCTCAACCCACCCCCTCAACCCATCCATCAACCCATCCCTCAACCCACCCATCAACCCACCCATCAACCCGTCCATCAACCCATCCATCAACCCACCAATCAACTCATCCATCAACCCATCCATCAACCCACCCCTCACCCCACCCCTCAACCCATTCATCAACTCATCCATCAACCCACCCATCAACCCATCCATCAACCTATTCTATGAAAAGAACCAAATCATCGCTGCATTTTCAACTCCCCAGCCCCACCCGTGATGTCAATCATTGCACTTATGGCAGACTGTCCTCTGGAGAAATTTCCAATGCCGACAACATCAACTTCCAAGAACGAATTGGGAAAATCTTCAATCCAATCATATTGAAAATGAATACGTGGCCGGTAATTTAAAACTAAACGTTGTATAGAATTTGTTGTTTTATTATTATCATCTTATATAACGCATATCCATTTTTAAAATGCTCTGTGCGCTTTACAGAAGAAGCCTGTCAACCACAGAGCAGAATGGAACGCCGGCAAGGCGCTCAACACACTACACTGCTTCTTTCTCTCTCCCTGTCTCGCTCATTCTCTCTCTCAATCTCTCTCTATCTCAAAGCAAATTGTGACGCAGCCTGTTAGGCGCTGTATACAACTCACAACAGTTCACAACTCACAATACAAATAATAATTGAATATTTAATAATAATAATATATATTTAATAATGAGTAATAAATTTTGTTTCTGATGGGGGGATGATATGGATAAATTTTAATCTATTAATTTCAATTTTGCCTGGGCAGCGGCCTGTTTGGCCTGCTCTTTACGATTTCCAACTGCCAAGGTGTCTTTAACGTGCGCAATGTGCACACGGGCCCTCCAAATTTTTTCGTCCTTATCCGAGAAGACTAGGTACTCGATCCTAGCCCCAAATAGAATAAGGGACTTTTGAAAATATGAGAAAAATCCCAATTTTCAACATGCCTGCACTGCCCGGGTTTAGAACCCGGGACTCTTGGCATGAGAGGCGAGCACCTTGCCTCTAGACCACCTTGTCCCTAATGTTAGATTAAACTTTGGCAGGATTCTGCTGATCATTTCTATTCTCTGCACATGATTATCTCTCCAGTCAATACCAACCATTGAGAAGACACTTGAACAGACAGACATTGACAGCACAGACAAACTATTATTACAATGTCAAATGAATTGAGAAAGCGTAGAATCTTCATGTCCATAATGTCTTCACTTCACCTGAAGGAATAAATTTAATAAGAGATTATAAATTTTTCATCAGCATTACCAATTTTGTATCACAAGATCCGCCATCTATTCAATTCTTAATGTCCGTCATTTTTCAGGGTAAAGTGCGCATCAAAGTGGGCGTGGTCGACGAGGACGATCACAATTCCAATGATGACGTGGATTACCTCCAAAGGGATATAAGTCTTCTGCCGTCCAGCAGTTCACGTGGTTCAAGGTTCACCATCAGAAATAGAGTGGAGTAAGAACAAACAAACTCTCCTGAATCATCTAAGGAAATCTTTGCAATTTTCACTTACAAATGAGATATTGGCAAGCTTGGAGAACATTACAAAAATGTTGATTATGACAATTCCAACATCCTGCAGAATATTTTCCCTAATCAGAATTGTCATGCACCCCGGGACTTATAGTTTCAGGACACAGGAAATAATAGTGTCAGGAAAGGGCAAAGAACAGAAACTTTAACCTGACGAGATCATTTCTCCTCAAACACGAGGACTTATCTATGCCAGTACATTGATTATTTCACTGGGCAGATACAAACAGGCTAAAGTAATTTCACATTTCACTCATCCATTCAAATCTTCACAATCAAAAGACATTCTGAAGTGGACACACAAATGTTTGCTGCTGGTCTAGGACAAGAAATTTGAATGTTTGTGCAATGATTTAAGGTGGTTACGGTAAACCAGTGAAACCCTGAATGTGCCATGCATTTCGACCAAGTATACTCGAATCATATTATGTAACAAATTGATGATTTTACAGACTAGCGTAACTCAAGATGTTAAAGACAATACCATGAGGTTTCAATTCCTACCTTTCCACCCGTGTTAGATACTCCAATCTGGTTTCTCAAAATAGAGATTCCTAAGAACAAGTTATTTCATTGAACAGAACTTTTTATTCTGAACATTGCGGTACCAAAATGTATTACGATATCTTCAAAATAAAAGAAGATATGCAATTCTTAATTTTCAATAATTTTTACAACTCATTTCGCGATATGCCTGAAGCCATTTTGGGTGAGCTGTAATTCAAGACAGAAACATCACTGGACACTCAGACTTTGAAAAAACAGTCGCCATATAACAACAACAAAAAAAAAAGGCTCAACTTTTATGGAGAGAACTCAAACATGACAAACACAGTTTTTATTGCCACAAAAGTGACCTCGGAGCAAAATGTTGCCGATTTTATAAAGGGAGACAAAAAGTGAAATTTTGGCCATTTTCAAAAACTTAAACATTCGCAAACTGTGTCAAATACATTTGAAAATCATCACCTAACAAAACGTTTAAAAACTTGAGAGCTTGTAGGTCTTCTACATCACCTACACAAAACCAAAAAAGATGGGTACACAAAAATTCTAGCTGCAATTTTGTGTGAAATCAAATAGAATAAATCTTTATTGAGAAATAAGTTATAATGTATAACAACCATTTGATTAATAATTATGGGCAGTAACGAAGATGCTGTAGCTACATACAAGTGAGAGGAAGCTTTCCACCTATGTCTCTATTGTCAGTATTAACTATCTGCAGCAACTCATTAATAACAGACCAAATCAATATTAATACATTAACACATTTCTTCCCGCGAATTTACGATGCAGCCGCCCGTGAACGGGTATTACCCGTTTTTGAGGTTTCGTTACTCTACAGTGGTCTACAGTCTGTCGTTTTTATTCACAATGATTTCCCTTGACGGGTATCGAAGGGATGCTACTCTAATAATAATAGGGAACTCTTTTCGTGCAATTAACTGTATTTTTTCGCGATTCTAACCACGGCGAGGCAATTTTTCACAATTTTTGTCAACACCCGAAACTTTGCATGAAATCTTCATGGATAGTGACAGTAATGAAGAGATGATGGAGGACGACAGTGACGACAGTGATGAAGAATTTGTTGCAGATGGTTCTGGAGCTAGATCTAGATCTAGTGATTCTGAAATCATTGATTGTCAACATTTGATAATTTTGTACTTTTTTCATTTTTCACCTCCACACAACAATTCTCTGCATTGAAATATGACAAAAACACAGTTTTATATTAAATAGTAACCAATTCTGTAGGCCTACTTTTAGCACAAAAAATTTAAAAAAACATTAAATAAATAATCATTTTATGCTCTTTTTTCTATACCAACCGCACAGTGGTCAAATTTGACAAAAATTACTTGGGCCGGGGAAAATACTCATGTGAAAAATACTTGGGAGGAATAGTGTTAAGTTTTAACAAACTTGTTGCTTCTTTTATGGTTGGGCAGATGATGAACTTCCGGCCTCAGATTTGATCGCGTGTCTGATCCGGTCGATGGATCGCTGTGAAATATTCATACTTTATGTAAAAAAAAATGGATGTTCCTGCCAGAAAACTAATGTAGGCAGCCAGAAATCTCACTCTAAGCTTGAATTAAAAAAAAAAAAAAACAACAAAATTTTCAGAATGTACTCATTTATTGTGATTAGTTCCAAGTGATATTTATACCATTGTGAATGACAAACAAACAGTCTGTTTAAGATTATACATGTTCAGGGCCTTTACGCTTCTTTGATCTGACACACCAGACGATTTTTTTACCCGGTTTTTTGGAGGGGGGGGGGGGGGGATTTCGTGTGCTGGGTTCACTGGCAAATGCCGTCAGGAGTAGCCTACCCTATCTGTATCCTCAAGTTCAAGTTGAGTCATCGGTTTGTCAATTAACCCATCAGATGGTTCAGTAAATGAAATGAACAAATGAACCATTCACGTGGCAGTATTTTTTTTAGTTGTGATGAGACCGCTGCACGTTTAGCAACAATTAAATCCTTGAGCAATGCCAAAAATCTAGACCACAGTCTTTACATGCCCAGAGAATAAATAAAGCTATATTTTATTCCAAACTAATGGGGATTATTCAAGTGACTGAGCAAATGTAGATGATGCTTGGCAACTTAATGTTGTTTTATATATCTAACACATTTTAGTACAATTCTAGAACACTACAATGAAATGTTTCATGACGTTTTCCAGGTTAAGTGTTGAAGCCACGGTCCATTGTGGCAAACATTTCTATGGGCTCAACTGTAGTGTTTACTGCAGTCCAGCGCCAGGCCGTTACCTTTGTGATCGACACTTAGGAACGAAAACCTGCCAGAGAGGTAAAAACAAAAAAAATTATTGTCTGGATACAAACAGCTGACTTGCTGCTCACGCTCACTTGCTGCTCACGCTCACCTATTTACGTGTCGTCCCGTAACGTGTTGTTACATTATGTACTAAAGTGTTATTTTTCATCCGGCCGGTGACGTTTTGTCCGAAATAAATGCATCACTTCTTTTTATGTAATAGGTCACGTTGTCACGAGTGGAGTGAGTGCAATTAAGGGGATTGCTACAGAGCGGGTGTAGAGTAAGAAGGGCTCACGGCAGACAGGTAGGGAAAGACGTGAAAGGAAGAGAGTAAAATTAACGCACGAAGACAAGTAAGGGAAGCGTGCATGTTATGAGTGGTGGGGGTCTGAATGAGGCAAAAGCGCTGTATTACTATCACTGCAAGTTAGAAGGTCCTACTGAACGGACGCTAGTAAGAGCCCAGCGGGCGGACATAAGGGGAGCAGTCGAGAGACCAGTGAGAGAGTTTTTTCCAGTGATGACTGGTAGGTAGAACGTTGATTGATAATTATGATTGATGTATTATATTATATTCGTCTATTACCATGATGTAAATAAGTATATGTGAGGAATGTGGAAGCCCTTGATATTGGATATAGCAATGTGCGCCATGAGCGATAGATGAAAGTGAGTTCATGGATTTGTAGCGCGAGTGAGTAGTGTGTACTCCGATGGAGGTGTGTTACCGTAAGATGTGTGGTGAGTGAAATGTGAACTAGTGTGTGTACGCTTCATGGGTTGTAAGGAGAGGTGGAGTGAATAGAAATGGTATGGCATTATACCAATGTAATGTTATTCTTGTAGGTGTCGGGGACGGGCCGCAGAGCCACCTCGATGAGCACAGGGGATAGGCCAGCATAGGGCCGGAGGCCACACATAGGCCAGAAGTGAGGCTGTCAGTGCAGGACAGTAGAGGCACATAAAGTCGTGGCAGTCAGGCCACGGACAGGGACGTAGATATGAGCGTGAATGTGATAATGTACTATTGCCATGTTGATGGGCTAGGAACTAATAATGTACTATTGCCATGTTGAGGGGCTATTGAAATGATAATGTGTTATTGCCCTGCTGAGGTGCTAGGGGAGTGCTAAGGTGTATGACAATAGGAAGGTGATATTGAGAGACTGCGGTGCCAGTGAATTATTAATGTGCTATTAAGACCCTGAGGGGAGAGGCTGAGGCCGAAGTGCCTTTAGGAGTAACTACCGGGTTGTGGATCCGAGGGAGAGTGTGTGTGAGAATAAGGCCGTTGTACGGCAGTTAATTTCAATAATATAATGTATGTAATTGCGCTATTATCTGTATAATTATGTTTAATAAATGTGTGAGTCCGATGGGTTGTTCTGTTAAGTGTTAAACTTATTCGTTCGTGATTGTTGTCCTGTCATAACTTATTACATCTCCCAGTCTGGGATTTGTGACACTGGGGGCTCGTCCTGTTTACCTGTGGTCATTTTGACATTGTGTATTCGTTATATCTAGTTGTTTTTCTGTTGTGCTAGGAATTCGTGCTGTTGTCCTTGTTCGTGGGATGAATGGGAATTTCATGATGATATGATTTATGTATATTTATGAATATGTATTGATGCATGTATTTTGATGAATATGTATTAATGTGTACTTAAATTTCTGCAGAGAGTGTGTGTGCCAGCCTGTAGAGGTCAAGCAGCCAGAGCTCCGGCATACGTCAAGTTAAATAAAACGCTGATTGAAAGTTAAGTAAAAGTCAAAATTTTTGTGCCCTGGATTGTGGGCTGTTCCTTTAATCTGTCTTTTTCTCTGTTTTTGCTGTTTTCGTTGTAATTGATTGTACGGGCGGTGGCGCGGGTTTGCTGTGGTGAGCGTAGTTTATCCTCTTCGGGAGGTGGGCTAAATTTGGAACTCCGTTCATCACAGTGAACAGTTCTGTAGGGATCTGTATTTTTGTTTAGATTGTGCCGTTCTATCTTCCTCGTTGTTTTAGGAAGACGTTTCTCTTGTCCCTCTTTCTTCCCTATCTGTAGATACGTTCTTTTTTTTCAGACTCTGTTCTTGTTTGTACCGTGTAGTGTAATCGGCGTAGTTAGGTTGCATTCTTTTTTCCATTATATTTTCTTTTTTAGGTCTTTGTCCTAGTCTGGTTCGTTGTCCTTGACGTACGTGTGGTCCTTCTACTAAATTTCCTTATTCTTTTCTTTTCAACTCTTTTTTATTATTAATAGTGCTATACATTGTATGAATATAGAATTAGTTAGGAAGTAGGTAAATTTCTGAATTGTATTTGAGACAATTGGGTGTTGTTATATCTGGTGTGATCTCAGGTCTCTGGTCGTGTCGCTAGTGATCATACCGACAGGTTAGCCGTTTTTATAATACATACCATAACCATAAATCTGTGAAATGGCGGAACTCCAACAACTAATGAAGTTGGGTAAGGAACTTGGCCTGGAGGGAGAGGAGCTACGCGGCTGGATTAAAGAACAGCAGGCGGATTTGCGCGATGAGCGTGCTAAGGATAGAGAGCGAGAAAAAGAGGCTCAAGAGCGACAGAGAGAAGAGGAAAGAGAGGCTAAGGCTCAGGAGCAGGAGAGAGAGGCTAAGGATAAGGAACAGGAAAGGGAGTTTAAGTTAAAGGAGTTAGAGGCTCAGCAACAGGAAAGGGAGTTTAAGTTAAAGGAGTTGCATCAGCAACAGGAGAGACAGGCTCAGGAGAGGGAGTTAAAGTTAAAGGAGATAGAAGCTCAAGAGCGGGAGACAGACGCGCGAGTAAGAATCGCGGAATTAGAACTCAGGAAGAATACGCCAACGGAAACAGTTGAGCGGCAGGTACACAATAAAGGTGGCATTAGGATTAAGCTCCCTACGTTCGACGACCGGAAGGACGACATAGACGCCTTCCTTTACAGGTTCGAACTGAACGCACAATTGCAATGGGGGGAAAATAAGGAATTATGGTCCACGTACCTGGCGTCTCTATTGCAGGGGCGAGCGTTAACCTACTTTAAAGAGCTACAGCGCGAAGACGTGCGAGATTACGATAAGCTGAAGGCTTTGCTGCTTCGCCGATTTGCGCGTACCGAGGAATATTTCCGGGAGCAGTTTAGGCGAGCACGTGCGGATACCAGGGAGGACTTTGCTGCCTTCGTCGCGAGACTAACGGAATATTTCGCGAACTGGGTAGACTTGGCGCATGTGGGCGCGGATTTTGCTAAACTGAAAGACCTAATGATCCGTGACCAGCTGTACGCGTCGTGCCATAAAGATCTGGTGGCCTTCCTGAAAGAAAACGAACCCGCGACGGTCCAGGAGGCGTCTAATTTGGCGGAAGCATACCGTACGGCACATCCGTCCAAACCAGTCGCCAGGGCGTACGTCCAAGATGCTGGGTACGTCGCCGTGGTTGAGGGGTCGCCGGCAGGACTTAAGGACAGGTCGCGTCAGCGTGGTGCCTATAGTGGGCAAGCCCAGGGGCAGCGTAGGGGCTATCACCAATCACCTGCATATGGATCCGGTAAGTTTGACCGAGCAGGAGGGCTAGGTCGCGGTAATGGCCGGGGGCGATTTGTGACCTTTGCCGATGACCGACGGCATAGGGGCTTTAGTTCCGGTCGCGATGGGTCACGGGGACCCAGGCCTAGTGCAGCACAGGGAGCGGAGTGTTGGACTTGCGGACGCGTGGGTCACCTTTCACGCGAGTGTAGGGCCGCGAAGTGTTGGAACTGCGGAAGAGCAGATCACATCAGCGTGAATTGCCCTGCAGGTAGGATAGCGGCGAACGTGGACAGTAGCTCCAGTCCATGTTCCCCTAATAAATTTCATCATGCGGCTGTGTGTGTTACATCGGACAACGGAGGCGGACAGTATTCTAAGTGTCCCAGTTGTGAGAAGTTATTATCTTCCGGTGTTTTACCTTGTGGGAGAAAGATCCCCGTTATAAATTCATGTCATACAGGAGGTGGTCTTAGGGTTTATCCGGGGTTTGTTGGGGACGAACCGGTCTCGGTTTTACGAGATACAGGATCTACCGTTGTGGGAGTGCATAGAGACTGCATTCGGGATTCACAGCTTACAGGTGAGACTGTCCCGTGCATCCAATTTTCGGGGGCCATTGAGAAATTACCCATGGCAAGAATAGTGATAGATACACCTTTCCTTAGCGGGGAAGTCGAAGCAGTCGTTGGTTGTTTTCCAGGCGCCCAGCTCATCATTGGGAATGTATCACGGGTAGTTTCCCCTTCCGATGAGAACGTGCAAGCATGGTCGCAATCAAAAGGTATTGACTTTTGCGCTGCGGTCGAAACACGTCGACAGGTAGCTGATAAAGATAAGATTATACCTTTGGCGACGCCAGCGGTCAACCTAGATATCACGCCAGAGCGCTTGGCGAGATTACAAAGGGAGGACCCATCATTAAACCCATGTTTTAGGGAAGCGCGAACCGAGAAAACGAGGAAATATAAGAACGGCTCGTCTTCCTTTGTTGTTCAGGCGGGCATTCTGTTCCGTAAGTATGTAACGGTGGCCTCCATTTTAAAGCAGGTCGTTGTGCCAGCGTTGCTGATCGCAACAGTATTGCATTTGGCACATGATGTCCCATTAGCGGGTCATATGGGGATAGCTAGAACCAAAGAAAGGGTTCTTAAAAATTTTTACTGGCCATCGATCCACAGAGATGTGCAAGTCTATTGTAAGACGTGCAGTGCGTGCCAAAAGACGACGCATAAGGGTCGTACACCCCAGGCTCCTCTTCAGAAGATCCCCACGGTCTCGGAACCGTTTAAAAAGGTCTCGATAGACCTTGTTGGCCCCATTCACCCAGCGACCGATAGGGGGAATCGATTTTTCTTAACGGTCATATGTAATGCTACGAGATGGCCGGAGGCGGTTCCTCTGCGGACCATAACGTCTGAGGCAGTCGCGGAAGCGTTGTTTGCAATTTTCGCTAGGGTAGGAATACCAGAGCAAATTCTGTCTGATAGGGGCGCGCAATTTACGTCGGAGATGATGAAGGAATTGTTCCGCTTATTCAGCATACAACCCATCACTACCACCCCTTATCATCCGCAGGCTAATGGCATGTGCGAGAGATTGAACTCGACGTTAAAGTCGATGCTGCGTAAGGTAGCTGCTGATCGCCCTAAAGATTGGGATAGATATATCCCTGCAGTGTTATTCGCGTACAGAGAGGTACGGCAGGAGTCAACGGGATTCTCGCCGTTTGAAATGATGTATGGTCGTAGTCCTAGGGGTCCAACTGATGTTCTTCGGGACATGATGACGTCGCCATCATCGGGAGACGATGATCAGATTTCGGTGTTTCAGTACCTTGTTGATTTAAGAGAAAGATTATCTTCAGCGCGCACTATGGCAGAAGAAGCTTCTGGTATCGCTTCGAAAAGAGCAAAAGACTATAAAGATAGAGGTTCCAAACTGAGAATTTTTAAGCCAGGAGACAAGGTCCTATTGTTGTTACCTACGGACCATAATAAGTTATTGATGACATGGAAAGGCCCTTATGTTATTGAGCGAGTTGTTTCAAAGGTAGATTACGCTATCCACATTGATGGAACGAGTAAGGTTTTCCATGTTAATATGCTACAAAGATTTTATGAGAGACCACAGTATCTGTGTGCACAGACAAGACCAGAGGAGACTGTCTTCTCTATTGCTTGTACGGGGGTCATAGACCAGTTGGACTGTGACGTAAGCGACACCGAGGCGCAGGAAGAGTTACAAATTCAATTGCCGGAGTTAACTCCGACACAAGGTTACAGGGACGTAAAAATTAACCCTGACCTTACGAGTTCAAGGAGTAGGGAACTTAAGACCCTGTTAGCGTCATTCCCGGATGTTGTTACGGATTTGCCGGGTCGCACTACGGTGATCCAGCACCAAATAAAGTTGACTTCGGATAAGCCAGTATTTCTTAGACCGTATCCGTTGCCTTTTTCTTCGAGAGATAGAGTCATAAAGGAAGTTGAGTCAATGTTGAAGTTAGATGTGATAGAACCATCAACATCGTCGTATTCATCACCCATCGTCCTCGTGAAAAAACTTGATGGATCGGTGCGGTTCTGTATTGATTTTCGAAGATTGAACACTATTACGGTAGGCGATAGGGAGCCTATTCCGTTTCAGGAGGAATTAATAGCTTCATTGGCCGGGTCCACGTGGTTTTCCAAGATAGATTTAACGAAAGGTTATTGGGAAATCCCTTTTACTGAGGAGTCTAAACAATACACGGCGTTCCAAACGCCCATTGGATTATTCCAATTTAAGGTCATGCCATTTGGGTTGGTAAACGCGCCAGCGACGTTTGCACGATTAATGAGACTAGTGTTGAAGGACATACCTAATGTCGTGTCATTCTTTGACGATATAGCATGTCATACGTCGACATGGTCTGATCATATTCAGACACTAACAGTAATTTTTAAACGATTACGTCATTTTGGGTTAACTGCTAAACCCGCAAAGATGGATTTGGCATGTCCAGAGATAGTATTCTTAGGACATATTGTGGGTAGAGGTGTTCAGAGACCTGAAGAAACAAAAATTGACAAGTTAGTAGGGTTGCAAATGCCTAAAACAAAGAAACAAGTCAGAAGCTTAGTGGGAATTTTAAATTATTACAGAAAGTTCATTCCAAATTTTTCCTCCTTGTCATCTTCTCTTACTGACCTTACTAAGAAGGGACAACCCGATAAGGTCCAGTGGACGTCTGAATGTCAGACAGCATTTGATAATTTGGTGACAGCATTATCATCGTCACCCATTCTGATATTACCCGATTTTCGATCTAATTTTATCCTCAGAACGGATGCGTCGGACTCTGGTGTCGGCGCTTGTCTTCTACAGGAGAAGAACGAATGTCTCCATCCTGTATGTTATGTCAGTAGGAAGTTATTGCAGAGAGAAAGAAAGTATTCTGTGATAGAGCGTGAGTGTCTTGCCATTGTGTGGTCCGTCCAGAAATTAGGACGTTATCTCATGGGACGAGAATTTTGTATCCAGACAGACCACAAGCCACTGACGTTTTTGTCGAAGAATCGTTCGTCCAGCCCACGCTTGTCTAGATGGGCATTGGCTTTGCAGCCGTATACCTTCGTTATTCAACCAATTCCAGGAACCAGCAATCATATCGCCGACTACCTTAGTCGAGCCTAGGGGAAGAGTTCAGGAGCTTATACATCGGAGGACAGGAACATTGACAGGATCTGTGTGAATGAGTCGACTTTAAAATATTGACATTATAAATATGATATGAAGAATGCTTGATAGGTTGATTGGTTTTTGATTCTGTATTAGGTATTGTGTTTAGTTAGCTATTGATGATGTGATACATATATGCATAATGCAGGGCATATTGATCCCCATGTTTTCCCCTGATTTCGGTATTTTATATACTAGGGGAACTGCTAGGTCATTTTTTTTAGTGTAGGTATTGCTCACGCTCACTCGTTGACAGTCATCTTGATGCAATTTGAAATTAATTGCATTAATTTTTTTGGGGTGGGGGATGATGTCACGAGTGGAGTGAGTGCAATTAAGGGGATTGCTACAGAGCGGGTGTAGAGTAAGAAGGGCTCACGGCAGACAGGTAGGGAAAGACGTGAAAGGAAGAGAGTAAAATTAACGCACGAAGACAAGTAAGGGAAGCGTGCATGTTATGAGTGGTGGGGGTCTGAATGAGGCGAAAGCGCTGTATTACTATCACTGCAAGTTAGAAGGTCCTACTGAACGGACGCTAGTAAGAGCCCAGCGGGCGGACATAAGGGGAGCAGTCGAGAGACCAGTGAGAGAGTTTTTTCCAGTGATGACTGGTAGGTAGAACGTTGATTGATAATTATGATTGATGTATTATATTATATTCGTCTATTACCATGATGTAAATAAGTATATGTGAGGAATGTGGAAGCCCTTGATATTGGATATAGCAATGTGCGCCATGAGTGATAGATGAAAGTGAGTTCATGGATTTGTAGCGCGAGTGAGTAGTGTGTACTCTGATGGAGGTGTGTTACCGTAAGATGTGTGGTGATTGAAATGTGAACTAGTGTGTGTACGCTTCATGGGTTGTAAGGAGAGGTGGAGTGAATAGAAATGGTATGGCATTATACCAATGTAATGTTATTCTTGTAGGTGTCGGGGACGGGCCGCAGAGCCACCTCGATGAGCACAGGGGATAGGCCAGCATAGGGCCGGAGGCCACACATAGGCCAGAAGTGAGGCTGTCAGTGCAGGACAGTAGAGGCACATAAAGTCGTGGCAGTCAGGCCACGGACAGGGACGTAGATATGAGCGTGAATGTGATAATGTACTATTGCCATGTTGATGGGCTAGGAACTAATAATGTACTATTGCCATGTTGAGGGGCTATTGAAATGATAATGTGTTATTGCCCTGCTGAGGTGCTAGGGGAGTGCTAAGGTGTATGACAATAGGAAGGTGATATTGAGAGACTGCGGTGCCAGTGAATTATTAATGTGCTATTAAGACCCTGAGGGGAGAGGCTGAGGCCGAAGTGCCTTTAGGAGTAACTACCGGGTTGTGGATCCGAGGGAGAGTGTGTGTGAGAATAAGGCCGTTGTACGGCAGTTAATTTCAATAATATAATGTATGTAATTGCGCTATTATCTGTATAATTATGTTTAATAAATGTGTGAGTCTGATGGGTTGTTCTGTTAAGTGTTAAACTTATTCGTTCGTGATTGTTGTCCTGTCATAACTTATTACATCTCCCAGTCTGGGATTTGTGACACACGTGTCCTCAGTTATCTATAATACATCTCAAGCCTTAATAAGTTCAGGCTGCTGAGATCTGCTGGATGACGAGCCAAATATTCTTGGTCTCTGAAATCATGATTGTCTAACCTTTTGTTTTTTCTTTGAATCTATCAAACCACCAGCAATTTCAAGTCAGGCCAGCTCTAATTACCACATATTTCATTGTTTTGTTGTTTTTTTTTTTCCTCATGCTAATGATGAAACTGGCAGGGTCATGTGACAGCCATCTGTATATTGAAATCCAAGAACTTACTTATATCCAGGTTGGATAGGAGAAAATTGTGATGTGAACGAGGATGACTGTCGGAATATCGTGTGTCAGAATGGGGGCACGTGCCAGGATCTGACTGGTTCCTTCCGGTGTCGATGTCAGCCTGGCTTTGTTGGACGTTTCTGTCAGGAAGATATCAATGAGTGTCTCAACACTCACAACTGTCTTCATGGAGACTGCATCAATTTGCCCGGATTCTACAAATGCAATTGTCATTTGGGTAAAAAAAAAATATACATTGATTTATTTTATTTTATTTTCATACGCCTTTGTAAACTGTGCACACAGGCGGATAACATGAAAGTTTCAGTGTTGTACATTGGGCAAATGACATAAAAGTTTCAGTGTTGTAAATTGGATGGATGACATGAAAGTTTCAGTGTTGTAAATTGGGCAAATGGCATAAAAGTTTCAGTGTTGTAAATTGGATGGATGACATGAAAGTTTCAGTGTTGTGAATTGGGCAAATGGCATAAAAGTTTCAGTGTTGTAAATTGGATGGATGACATGAAAGTTTCAATGTTGTAAATTGGGCAGATGACATAAAAGTTTCAGTGTTGTAAATTGGGCAGATGGCATAAAAGCTTCAGTGTTGTAAATTGGATGGATGACATAAAAGTTTCAGTGTTGTAAATTGGGCAACTGGCATAAAGGTTTCAGTGTTGTAAATTGGATGGATGACATAAAAGTTTCAGTGTTGTAAATTGGGCAGATGACATAAAAGTTTCAGTGTTGTAAATTGGACAGATGACATGAAAGTTTCAGTGTTGTAAATTGGGCAGATGACATGAAAGTTTCAGTGTTGTAAATTGGGCAGATGACATGAAAGTTTCAGTGTTGTAAATTGGGCAGATGGCATAAAAGTTTCAGTGTTGTAAATTGGGCAGATGACATGAAAGTTTCACTGTTGTAAATTGGGCAGATGGCATAAAAGCTTCAGTGTTGTAAATTGGATGGATGACATAAACGTTTCAGTGTTGTAAATTGGGAAGGATGACATAAAAGTTTCAGTGTTGTAAATTGGGCAGATGGCATGAAAGTTTCAGTGTTGTAAATTGGGCAGATGGCATGAAAGTTTCTGTAGCATCTGCAAGCTATCCCTTGCCCTCCCCCGTTTTCTTGTTACACTGGTGAGCATGTGTTCATTTCTTCTTTCATTTTATTGTTGTACTCCGTGACCTGACCTTCTTTTCTAGTGAGTAGTTTTTTTCCTCGCTCGCTTGTTGTCAGGTGTTTTGACTCGTTCAGTAAATATTAGTATGTTCCCGAACATTCGATAACACTGTGGATAAGGATGTTTACGCCAGATTTGGCCTTGAGTGATGTAACCTGATGACGTATTGATGCGTGATTGGTTAGTTTGTGCGAGGGCAAAGGTAACGTTTATTTCGGGAACTTTCTGTAGGAATGTTTATATATATAGACCTGTGTGA
Source organism: Onchidella celtica (assembly GCA_963931925.1). Lineage (NCBI taxonomy): Eukaryota > Metazoa > Mollusca > Gastropoda > Systellommatophora > Onchidiidae > Onchidella > Onchidella celtica. Next base: position 64,544,107 of record OZ007572.1, read on the forward strand.
GTGGTTGGTGGGGTGAGTAAGTGAGTTTCCTTTTGTGTGGCGTAGATATTTAGTTTCGCTGGCGTCTTCCTAGTAATTTATTGTTCACTATACAGTTATTAAACTTTAGTATTATTTAATCTATCGTCGGATCTCGTGTTTATTTATTTTACAGCTGTAATAGTTTCGTTTTCTAAAGGGTTGTAGTTAGATCAACTAACTCCCCCCTACTATAACGTGCTAGAACAACCTCAGCTGTTACATATTGGGGGCTCGTCCGGGATCCGACCATATTCGAGCGGACCAGATCAAAATTACTAGATTTATTTACATAGTTTATTGTAGAATATCATCGACAAGCTATCTACAACATGTCGGAGGTTATTGGAAGGCTTAGCCAGGAAGCGGACGCTATGGAGCTCACTGGGCAGGAGAGACGGGACTACCTCCGTGAAGGCCTAGAAAGAGAAAGACAGCTGGAGGCTCAACGACAGGAGAAGGAGGCTGAACGACAGGCTCAGCTGGAAAGAGAAAAGATGAAGCACGAGCTGGAGATGGAGAGGATCCGCCATCAGGGTGGAGGCGAGTCGACGCAGGGGACCAGCGACCACGCCAGTTCTAAGAGACCCAAGCTACCTGCATTTCAGGACAAGAAAGACGATCTGGATAGCTGGTTGCTGCGGTTTGAGAGGTTTGCTGAGACAGCTGAATGGCCCAGATCCACCTGGACGACATCACTGTCTGCCCTGCTGACTGGGAGAGCTTTGGAGTGCTTCTGCAGACTACCAATCGACGAAGCCAAGGACTACGACAAGGTCAAGGATGCGTTGCAGAAGAGGTACAACCTGTCAGAGGACGGATACAGACTCATGTTCAGACAAGGTAAGCCTGAAAATGGAGAAGATGTTGGAATGTTTTTGACCAGGATCAAGACCTATCTAGAGAGGTGGATAAAGCTGTCGAAGACGGAGGAGACCTACGAAGGAGTGAGAGATCTGTTCGTCAGAGAGCAATTCATGGATGCCTGCCCACCAGACCTTGCAACCCATGTGAGGGAGAGGAAACCGAAGACGCTACAGGACATCGCAGATTCAGCGGAGGCGTACCTGGTAGCGAGGAACCGGACGCTCAGCGGGAGCGCCAGACTGCAGAGCCGGCCAGTGCGACAGAGGCCCAACGGAGACAGAAGCCCACAGGTCTGCCATAGGTGCCAGAGGCCGGGACACAAGGCGACGGAGTGTCGTGCAAAGTTAAACGACAAAGGTGAGTTGAAATGTTACCTTTGTGGAAAGCCAGGCCACGTTCGGAGGATGTGTCCAGCCCAGAAGGATGTGGGACGAGGCAAGCCGAACAAGGCGGCGGCGGCCGTAGTTATAGCGGCGGACGAGTCGTCAAGACAAGATGTGACGACGGCTGACACCAGCATCAACGTTCAAGCGGTAATGAAGGACGGGAAACTACAGTTAGCGGTGCCTGTTACTTGCGGAGGATGCAGTGACGGAAGGACCGTGGAGAAACTGAAGTTACCAGTGATGAAGGGCTTGATTGGAGATCGAGCGGTAGATGTCCTGAGAGATACCGGCTGTGAAGGTGTAGTGGTGCGGCGAGCACTGGTGGACGACGGACAGCTCACCGGTGGGAAGAAACTTATCGCGAGGATCGATAACTCCTTGCTAGCGGCGGAGGAAGCCGTTATCGACGTGAAGACGCCTTACCTGACGGGCAAAGTGACGGCGCTGTGTCTCCCGGAGACCATCTGCGACCTAGTAGTCGGGAACGTGGACGGAGCGAAGGATCCGTACGACCCTGATACTGAGGTGATGGTAGGAGCGGTGACCACGAGGGCCCAGGAGAAGAGGAAGGACCGGTCTACGTCGCTGAGGGTGCCGAGGGCAGAACGGCACGCGGGAGTGGATAGAGAGGAACTTATCCGACTCCAAGAAGAAGACGAAGTCATTAGGAAGTTAGAGCAGAAGAAGATCCCAACTAATAGAGGCAATAAATCTGTTCATTTTGAGAAACATGGAGGAGTACTGTACCGGATCTACAAGGACCTGAGACAGGCGACGGTTATAAGGCAAGTGGTACTACCCGAGAAATTGAGAGAGTATGTACTGAGTGTAGCCCACGACTCGATCGTCGGAGGACACCTCGGCGTGAAGAAAACCAAAGACAGAGTTATGAGCAATTTTTATTGGCCTGGAATTGAAGGTGACGTCGCGAGATACTGCCGCTCATGCGACATATGCCAGAGGACGGTGAACAAAGGAGCGACCCCAAAGGTGCACCTGCAGAGTATGCCAGTAGTGGACGTACCATTTAGGCGAGTGGCCGTGGACTTAGTAGGACCTATCGACCCCCCAAGTGAAGGTGGACATCGGTATATCCTGGTGTATATAGACTACGCTACTCGTTACCCCGAAGCCACACCCTTGAAGAAGATCGACGCAGAAACGGTAGCAGAAGCCTTAGTGAACATCTACAGCCGTTTGGGTGTGCCCGAAGAGATCTTGTCGGACCAAGGGACCCAGTTTATGTCAGATGTCATGAAGGAAACGAATAGACTACTGGGAATTCGACAGTCGACCACTACAGTCTACCACCCTATGTGCAACGGGTTGGTGGAGCGATTCAACGGCACGCTGAAGAAAACATTGAGACGATTGTGCGCAGAGCAACCCAAGCAGTGGCACAGATACATCAACCCGCTGCTCTTCGCATATCGTGAAGTTCCCCAAGAGTCGACCAAGTTTGCCCCATTCGAGTTGCTGTATGGGAGAACTGTGAGAGGACCAATGCACATCTTACGACAACTATGGACCAAGGACGTAGAGGAGCCGGAAACGAAGACCAGTTACCAGTACGTCACGGAACTACGTGAGAGGCTGGAGGACACATGGAAGTTAGCGACGGAAGAACTCTCCAAGGCTCAAGGTAGACAGAAGACCTACTACGACCGGAAGGCGCGAGAGAGGAAGTTCCGCCCCGGAGATGAAGTGTTGGTGCTACTGCCGACGAACACTAACAAGCTCCTAGTCCAATGGAAGGGACCATATAAGGTAGTCTCAGTTGTCGGTGTTAACGACTATAGAATCAAGATGGGTGCAAAAGAAAAGACCTTGCACGCCAACCTCCTCAAGAGATACATTCCAAGGACGTCAAAAGCAGCAGCAGTGGCAATGGAACCGAGACCTATTGTGACCGAGATGTGTGGGATGGACAACAATAGGAGAGATACCACGCCTGAACATGTCAACGCCATAAAGGACGGCGGCGGTGATAGTGCTGAGACTGTACTGGCAGAGGACGACATGATGGACAAGAGTCAACCCGTGGAGTCAGCTAGCATGACAGTCATCGAGGACTGCGACCTGGAAGGCGACAACGGTGGAACGACGGAGGACCTTGCCGACATAGGAAGCTGGGACCAGAATGAAGGCTACAGAGATGTCCAGTATGGAACGCAACTGACATCGGAACAACGTCAAGAACTCTGCGATGTGGTGAAGAATTACCAGCACGTCTTCACCAATCTCCCTGGATGCTGCCAGTTGGGTGAACATCGCATCGACCTGACGACAGAAGTACCAGTTCGTCAACGACCATACCCGGTGCCCTACGCTATGCGCGACTCCTTGAAGGAGGAGCTTAGCACCATGGGACGGCTGGGCATCATTCGAAGGAGCTCATCAGCTTATGCTTCACCTATTGTTGTCGTCAAGAAGAAGGACGGATCCAACCGAGTCTGCATCGACTACAGGAGGTTAAACAAGATCACAGTATTCGACCCTCATCCGACAGCAGCGCCATTAGAAGTGTTTCAGAGTCTCTCGAGAGGAAAATTATTCTCTCGGATTGACCTGAGCAAGGGATACTGGCAAGTGAAAGTTCGAGAGCAAGACATTCCCAAGACGGCGTTCGTCACCATGGGCGAACACTATGAATTCATTCGGATGCCTTTTGGGATGATGAACTCAGGAGCCACGCTGAACAGGATCGTAAAGCCATTGATCCGTGGAATGAACAATGTGACAGCATAGGTGGACGACCTGCTGATTCATACAGAGACATTCGACGAGCATGTGAAGACTCTCAAGGACTTACTGCAGAGGATGGACCAAGCTGGATTAACTGCAAGACCATCGAAGTGTCTGATTGGAACGTCTGAAGTAGACTTTGTTGGACACTTAGTGGGAGAAGGTATGATTGGCCTGTTAGAAGAGAATGTATGTAAGGTACGAGACGCACCCAGACCCACCACTAAGAAGGAAGTGAAAGCATTCTTAGGATTAGTGGGATATTACCATGAATTTATTCCTAACTTTTCAGCGATTGCATCACCATTGTCTGATTTACTTAGAAAGGGTCAGCCCAATATAGTTCAGTGGGATGAAACGCAGGAGAAAGCGTACACCTCTTTGAAGAATGTCATTATCTCCAAACCCGTGTTATGTTTGCCAGATTTTTCCAAAGAGTTTGTCTTAGCAACTGATGCATCAGATCGCGGATTAGGCGCTAGTCTTATGCAGGAATACGAGGGAAAGTTGTACCTGTGGCATATGCTAGTCGTAAGCTATTGCCTCGTGAGACAAAATATTCGGTCTCAGAGCGCGAATGTTTAGCTATTGTTTGGGCTGTAAAAAAGTTTACTTTGTATTTGTATGGAAAGGAGTTTGTGCTCCAAACTGACCATCGGTCATTAGAGTTTTTGAACTCTGCCAAGTTTGACAGTCCAAAGTTATTACGATGGAGTTTATTTTTACAGTCTTATCGATTCAGGATTCACTACGTAAAAGGCAGAGAAAATGTCTGTGCCGATTTCCTGAGCAGGGTATTTTAAAGTAGTACACTATCAGTGAAATGCATTGTAACCCATACTTTTGCCTACTAGATGAATTGCTAGGACGGCAGTATTGTACTGTAATTGGGGACATAGTTCATCTGTGACTGAATATTGAATTGGTAGCTGATAGATAGTCATGATGTGTTAGTCACATTTTGATTTTATGCTATATCATATTAGTTACCAATGGAACTTGGTGTAATTTTTGGAAAATGTAACCCAAATGGGGACTGCGAGCAAGCAGTGTTTGTGTTATGTTGCAATGTTGTAACTTGTTTTGACCTAATATGATGAAGAAAGACCCTAACCAGTGGTCGGTATGTATTGGTATTTTTGCCATTGTACGTATGAGTTATACATTTTGGAGATAACCATGTTATGTACAACAAGTCATATGCTATGATTTGTGCACGAAGCATTATGTAAACGATGGGCCATCGTTTCACCATATATGATTTGTAATAATATCATTGACCATTGTTTCACCACAGTGGTGGCGTTGTGTTATTTTGACTAGTAGGCCTACTGTTAACTATTGGTTTGTCACAATGACGGTATTGTATTAGTTATGGTATTAGTGATGCAAAGTACACTGCATTGTATTGTATTTGTGATGACATTCGGGAAGACACTGAAATTGTTATTAATTGTAATAGAATTAGCAACTACCTTTGTGAGATTGGGAGTGCTATAAGATTATTTCAAGATATTGCAGACGCTGAATAATGTTTTGGAGTTGAAAGATATTCAACTTAAATTGGGGAGTTGTGTAGCATCTGCAAGCTATCCCTTGCCCTCCCCCGTTTTCTTGTTACACTGGTGAGCATGTGTTCATTTCTTCTTTCATTTTATTGTTGTACTCCGTGACCTGACCTTCTTTTCTAGTGAGTAGTTTTTTTCCTCGCTCGCTTGTTGTCAGGTGTTTTGACTCGTTCAGTAAATATTAGTATGTTCCCGAACATTCGATAACACTGTGGATAAGGATGTTTACGCCAGATTTGGCCTTGAGTGATGTAACCTGATGACGTATTGATGCGTGATTGGTTAGTTTGTGCGAGGGCAAAGGTAACGTTTATTTCGGGAACTTTCTGTAGGAATGTTTATATATATAGACCTGTGTGAGTGGTTGGTGGGGTGAGTAAGTGAGTTTCCTTTTGTGTGGCGTAGATATTTAGTTTCGCTGGCGTCTTCCTAGTAATTTATTGTTCACTATACAGTTATTAAACTTTAGTATTATTTAATCTATCGTCGGATCTCGTGTTTATTTATTTTACAGCTGTAATAGTTTCGTTTTCTAAAGGGTTGTAGTTAGATCAACTAACTCCCCCCTACTATAACGTGCTAGAACAACCTCAGCTGTTACAGTTTCAGTGTTGTAAATTGGGCAGATGGCATAAAAGTTTCAGTGTTGTAAATTGGGCAGATGGCATAATAGTTCCAGTGTTGTAAATTGGATGGATGACATAAAAGGTTCAGTGTTGTAAATTGGATGGATGACATAAAAGTTTCAGTGTTGTAAATTGGATGGATGACATAAAAGTTTCAGTGTTGTAAATTGGATGGATGACATAAAAGTTTCAGTGTTGTAAATTGGATGGATGACATAAAAGTTTCAGTGTTGTAAATTGGATGGATGACATAAAAGTTTCAGTGTTGTAAATTGGATGGATGACATAAAAGTTTCAGTGTTGTAAATTGGATGGATGACATAAAAGTTTCAGTGTTGTAAATTGGATAGATGACATGAAATCCAGTACAGCTGCTCAAGATCATCTTTTATTTGTGCACTTGCGCCTATTTCGATTTGCTAGGTTACACCGGGGTTACCTGTGATGTCAACATTGATGACTGTGCTAACTATCCTTGTGGTGAAGGCGGTTTGTGCGAGGACGACATCGGTGGATTTCTTTGTCACTGTCCTGGTGGATACACAGGTAATCTCAGTTTTACTTGTCAGAATAATAATGGCAAAAAGAAAAATGTGTTTGTTGTAAAGCCTGGAGTAAGAAATCATTCACATAGGATAAATAGAATGCAGAGAAAAAGGAAAGACGTTTTGCTGTATCGTTTCTGAATTATTTCTAACTCGAGGCTTTGCAACATACCGGTACACCTTTTTCTCTGGCCCTATTTTGACTTTGCTCAAGACTTCCCGCTATCCCACAGATTTTCTGTGTGCGCGTGTGTTTTACATCCTTTTAACTTGACATGTGAAAGTGTGTGCGTGGGTGAGTGTGTCAGTCTGTTGCTCAAGCCAAAAGGAAGACATGATTCGGACGGCAAGCATTCTCAGTTTTCTTTAGTATCATGACAATGATTTATAGGATTTTTGTATTCTTCCCAGTCATTCATTACCATGTGTTCTAGTCCTCGTTTCTGTCCTGTTCCTCTTTTTGTATCCTTGTCCCTCTTCCTATGTACTCTGTGTCCTAGACCTTTGTCTGTGTCCTCGTTTTATTTGATAATAAAGGTCTGCTCATGGGGCTTGATAGCACTGCTCACGGTTTCACCCCAACTTCTTGATCTACACTCAGTTGCCCACCTTGCTGTGCATCACTAAATAGTGCCGGCTTGGCACTCCAGATAAATACATACTAAACCTGGGTGACTATACGATGTCAATTTCAGTCATTCAGGCTTTGACTTGCATCACCGGTTGATTTATGCCATTCTAAGGCCCAGCCCATAGATCTCTGTATATCTTACACAGCTAGGCAAAATCCCTAGGCCTAGATCTATCGATGTTTGTAGGCTTCTAACAGATGTGTACTTACCAGTGAAACGCGAGCTCTGATACTTTCTCTCATCTGTTGTTGCATTTATAGCACCAATTGTGCACCATCTTGATATAGCTGAAATCGCAAAAAATGAAGGTGAAAATGAAAGAAATGGGATTGGGATCGCAGCCAAATAGATTACAGCAGACTTTTGCTCCAAACAATATGTTGAAAATGATGCTCTACTGCGCAAATGTCTGTGAGCAAACCTCCAACTCCAGTGTGTACTATAAGCTCTTTTGTAGCATCCTAAATGTGTAAAAGAACTTTGTCTGAAGTGCTTCGCTTAGGATATCAGCCTTGACTGAATAAGTGGGCGGTTACACGACTCTTTAAACCAGTGGTCGTGCATTTATCCGAACTTATACAGTTTGCCTTTACGTGGACATGAAAAATGTCTGTTTTCTGACTTCACTGCTGTATACTATACATGTTAGTGTTCTCGATTCCATACTTGATCTGAAAAACATATACTATTATCGTATTCATCTACCTCCTTCCCTCCCCCATGTCTCAACAGACACTTGCCCGAGATAACATGGCTTTTGAGAGCAGAGTTCTGACTCTACTGAGCACTATAAGCTCTTTGGTCTCCACAACATGGTTTGAAAAATGGTGTGGACTTGACTGTGTACTATTCAAATTCTAAAGGCTTTACAATAGATGACGCCACAAGTATGACTTACTTCTTCGCGCTAAAGGAAATGCAATTTTTGCACTTTATTGATATAGCCTAATAAAAACATTGGCAACTCTCAGAATACACCCAAAACGTAATAAGAAGTAACGATAACAAAACTACAGGGACCAATAAATTGTTGATTATTTTGTTGAAAGTACAACTTTTTTTTAACAATAGATTTACATCCCGAGCTTTTAGACCATTAGACCATTAGACCCTTAACCTTCATCCAATTCAATCTATTGCTCGTCAGGACTGACATGTCAGCTGGACCTGGATGAATGTGAGTACCGTCCATGCAGGAACAATGGCACGTGTCTAAATTTGGTAGGGACCTATCGTTGTGACTGCTTATCTGGTTTCTATGGTAACGACTGCTCTCTAGATGTGGATGAATGTGCAACCAGCCCTTGTCTGAATGCCGGAAGTTGTCGCAATTTTCTTGGTGGTTTCTTTTGTGAATGCCCGGGGGGATTTCATGGTAAGTTTTTTTTTGTTGTTGTTGTTTATTTACTTTAGCAGAAACATCTGAACTTTTCTCTTTCTACAAAAGCTTGATCAGTATTCTTCACTTTTTTCTACACTAGTTTAGGCAATTCTTTGAAATTACCACACCTGTAGTACTTAACCTGGGCCTGCAAATGTTAATCTGTCCTTAACTCTAACCTAATTCTGCAATAGTTAATCTATCCCCAACCATAACCCGGGCCTGCAATAGTTAATCTATCCTTAACCTTAACCTAGGCCTGCCATAGTTAATCTTTCCCTAACTCTAACCTAGGTCTGCCATAGTTAATCTGTGCATAACCATAACCGGGGCCTGCAATAATTTATTTATCCCTAACCTAGCTCTACAATACTTAATCTATCCCGAGCGCTAACCAAGGTCTGCAATAGTTAATCTATCCTTAATCATAACCTAGGCTTGCAATAGTTAACCTATCCTTAACCTTAACCTAGGACTGCAGAAGTTAATATATCCCTAACTCCAACCTAGGTTTGTATTAGTTAATCTATTCTTAACCCTAACCCAGGTCTGCAATAGTTATTCTATCCCTAACCCTAACCCAGGACTGCAGTAGTTAATCTATCCCTAACCCTAACCCAGGACTGCAGTAGTTAATCTATACCTAACCCTAACCCAGGACTGCAGTAGTTAATCTATCCCTTACCCTAACCCAGGACTGCAGTAGTTAATCTATCCCTAACCCTAACCCAGGACTGCAGTAGTTAATCTATCCCTAACCGTAACCCAGGTCTGCAATAGTTAATCTATTATTAACTCTAACCCAGGACTGCAGTAGTTAATTTATCCCTAACCCTAACCCGGGTCTGCAATAGTTAATCTATCCCTAACCCTAACCCAGGTCTGCAATAGTTAATCTATTCTTAACCCTAACCCAAGTCTGCAGTAGTTAATCTACCCCTAACCCTAACCCAGGTCTGCAATAGTTAATATATCCCTAACCCTAACCCAGGTCTGCCATAGTTAATCTATCCCTAACCCTAACCCAGGTCTGCAATAGTTAATCTATCCCTAACCCTAACCCAGGACTGCAGTAGTTAATCTATCCCTAACCCTAACCCAGGACTGCAGTAGTTAATCTATACCTAACCCTAACCCAGGACTGCAGTAGTTAATCTATCCCTTACCCTAACCCAGGACTGATGTAGTTAATCTATCCCTAACCCTAACCCAGGACTGCAGTAGTTAATCTATCCCTAACCCTAACCTAGGCCTGCAATAGTTAATATATACTCAACCTTAACCTAGGTCTGCAATAGCTAATCTATCTGTAGCAAATCCCAGATTGGGAGAAGTATTTATATGACAGTAACAGTCACGAACAGACAAGTATAACAATTAACAAAACAATCAAACAGGCTCACACATTTATTATAACATTAATAATGACAATTCAATAAGTACAACATCTCACTCTTTCCCTAAGCATTCATTCCTCTCCTCGTTCCTCTCTAGGATAATCACTCCTTTACAATATTATCGTTGGCCTCAGCCTAACAATACGTCAAGGGCTGCACTGCCTTGTAGCAAGACGTATCACTGCCCGTGCTCAACATCACATCAATATCTTAATCTCAATACATTCCTGAATGCGGCCAGACTGCCACGAATAATGTGCCCTCACTGTCCTGCGGGTGGCCTCACTGCCCAAGCCCTGCACCTCACTTATGCTGGCCTGCGGGTGGTCTCACTGCCCAACCCATGCATCTCACTTATGCTGGCCTGTCCCCGGCACCTATAGAGAATAACATCACATTACTATATACCTACTATCCACTTCACCACTCACTACAAACCATCACGCGTACATACACATTCCACAGTTCACTCACCACACAACTGCGCCTCTCTTCTGTAACACACCTCCACCGTATTACACAGTACTCAGGCTAGGCTAGGAATCCACACTCCTAACGTACAGATCTTGCTCTAAGTTCACATCTATTACTACAGTAGCACATGACTTGCACACTCCTCGCATATAACTTATTTACATCATCGTCATCAGAAGAATATAGTACATCAATTATCAATCATAGTTCAACCTACCAGTCATCACTGGAAAAACACTAACACGAGTCTTCCGACTGCTCCCTTATGTTCGCCCTCTGGGCTCTCTCTTGCGTCCGTTCCCTTAGGACTCTCTGTGTGCAGTGACTGGTAAGTACACTGATCTCGCCTCGTCCAATCCCCAACTCACAACATTCCACGCTTTCCATTAATTGTCTGCTGTGAGTTAATCTTACTATACCCCCTTCTCCCCGTAATTATTGATCCTCGCTCACTCACTCGCGACACTATCCTTAACCCTAACCTAAGCCTGCAATAGTTAATCTTTCCTTAATCCTAACTCGGGCCTGCAAGAGTTAATCTATCCTTAACTCTAACCTCGGTCTGTAATAGTTAACCCTCTTAGTGCTCACTAAAAAACTGAAAAATGTGTGCTAAAATTTTTCTGACTCATTCTGGTCACTCATTTTGGTCAGCAAAATCAGTAAAAATCGCCACAAAACGCAACCAAACAACAACAACTACTTTCATTGTCAGCTGTACTTCCTGGAAAAGCAAGCGGATGTGCCAGATTTTTATTTGGCTTCTCAGCCAAAATAAGTTTAACCACACATATAGAGAACCACGATCGTGGCCTGTCGCATTAAGAGGGTTAATCTATCCCTAACACTAATTCAAGCCTGCAATAGTTAATCTATCCCTAATCTGTCCCTAATTCTAACCTAGGCCTGCAATAATCCACCCATCCCTGCAATGGTTGACTCAGGCTGACGACCGAAAATGATGCACAACAACCCGCCTCTTCCTCCCCCGAACACCCTCCTCCCCCATTTTCCCGGCCGAGTTACCAGAATAAAGAAAAGAAAGACAAGGTTAATTTCACCTAAGACAATCACAATGATCTTTTTTTGGGGCAGCAAGCATGACCAGTCATATGGTATACCTTCTATCTGTCTATCTATCCATCCACTTATCCGCCTAAGAGCCTTTAAGTATCCGCCCAACCAATAACTCGTCCATTCATCCATTTATCCACCATCTGTTCATCTTTTCACCCATCCGTCTATCAATCTACTCGTCAGTCGTCCAGAAACTCACCCACTCATCTATCCACCAATATACTAAAATTCATCCATCCATCAAGCCATCAATCAATCCGCCAATCCCCTCAGCTATCTATCTATCCATGTCAGCCAAACACCCTTACCTGCAAGTTCATCTTCATGTTTACTGATTAATTCGTCAGTTATTTCTGACTATTCTTGACTCTAGGATACAAATGTCAAGACGACATTAATGAATGCAACACCTCCAGTATCAGCTGTGAAAATGGGGCCACGTGTCACAATGTGCCAGGCAGTTACAACTGCCAATGTGCAAAAGGTTATAGGGGACGCTTGTGTCAACTTGACATAGATGAATGTGCTGACAATCCGTGTCTGAATGAGGGCGTGTGTGAGAACTTGCCTGGGGACTTCACCTGTCGATGTCAGCCAGGATTCACAGGTAAACTTTGGTTCATTCTGCGGTGTCGTCACTGACCGACATTCGGGAAATCTCGCATAAAGTGATTGCAATCGGTTCTTAATGTCAAACATTGCAAAACAGACCTGCATTTTCACTGAAACAGACTCAGTCAAATTAAGCAGAACTGATAACTTTGACAATATTTTCGTAAACGTCAAATACTCTGTAAGACAAGGGGGCGACCAAAACTTTATCAATTTACTTCCCTTGGCTGCCCTAGATATCCACGGAGATGACAGCAGCAATGGAGTATTTACCACTAACAATAACTGCTATTCAAAATCATTTTAAAATTTCCAAAATACATCTGTCGACGAAATTTTCTGAACCTTGTGCTGAAGATGAAGGAATTCACGAAATATCATAAAAACCACAGAAAAACTGTGGGGTCGCAGCAGGGCTATAAGCAAAGTCAAAATTGGGCAAAAAGAAAAGGTATGTTGCGAAACCCCGCGTGAGAAATAAAAGCCAAACAATACAAAGCAAACTGAATTGCTTTGTATTGTTTGGGTTTGCTTTGTATTGTTTGGGTTTTATATCTCACGCTGGGTTTCGCAACATACAACCTTTTCTTTTTGCCCAGTTTTGACTTTGAAGATGAAGGAAGTGGCGATTGCAAATGTAAAAACAAAAGAAAAAAAAAATCAGCAAAGTTTCCATAACTGCACAAGTTCAGTCAAATATTTCAGTGGGCAATAAGCTTATGTGCACAAAAATACTTGTTTCTTTTGTGGTCGAAAATCAAAGAAAAATAATAAATGTATTATTTACCTGCAGGAACTTTGTCATGTAAAAAATAATAACTGACCACAAATTGTTTGCTTTTGAAAATGATCACACTCCAGGTGATAATTAAACTTGTTGAACATAATAATTGGATATATGGTAGTGATTTCATGTCATGTCTAAATTTGATGCAGTCTGTTGATATCCAGTTTTAACGATTAAATTAAAATTTTTTACATCCACTGGCTTTAGCTAAATATATCTTTTATTTGCACATTATGTCATTCTAATTACATTTCATAAAATACAAAAAAGAACTTTAATAAACATGGAGCCTTCCATCCCCAGTGTGCAAATTCTAATTTTTAAGGATTTTTTTTTTCTCTTTTTTTTTCCCACCAGGTTTAAATTGTGCAGACAACATCAATGAATGCGTTGTGGAAATGTGCAAAAATGGCGGCTCATGTGTTGACACATTTGGTAGTTTTGAGTGTCGCTGTCCATCTTTTTGGGAAGGAGAAACCTGTGAGAAGAATGTCAATGAGTGTTTGGGTAGTCCGTGTTACAATGGCGGAACATGCAGAGATAGACAGGAGGGGTTTGTTTGTCTCTGCTCTAGAGAATTCTTAGGCAGTTTCTGTGAGGAAGACACGGACGAATGTGAGCAGGGCATATGTCAAAATGATGGCATTTGTGTTAACACTTTTGGCGGTTACAGATGTGAATGTCCACAAGGCTGGATGGGTGTTCGGTGCCAAACAGATGTGGATGAATGTGCTGCCATCGGTTGCAATAACTTAGGCACTTGCGTCAACACAAGGGGAAGCTTCTACTGTCAGTGTCCAATCAACTGGAGCGGCCCCAGGTGCGAAACTGATGTCGACGAATGCGCTCTACCCGCCAGCCCGTGCAGAAACAACGGGACTTGCTATAACATGGTCGGTACATTCCAGTGTCAGTGTGACCCAGCCTGGAGCGGCACGCTGTGCGACGTGGATGTCGACGAATGTGCTCAAGTGCCGGACATTTGTACACCAGCAGGTAATTCTATCTCAGGTTTCTCTCCAAGCCCAGACGCATTGACAGGTCACCATGTCCTTTGTGTCAATACTCTTCCTGGATACTTATGCGTATGTATGGCTGGCTGGTCAGGTCAGTTTTGTGATGTTGCTATTGGCGAGAGCAAGACTGAGATCACACCCTTGTCTAAAACGGTGCAAGCCGAGATTTCTACACGGCACCTGGGAGATGTGCAGACAACAGATGAGATGGACCACATGAAGACAACATCCAACATTCTTGACAGTTGGGACTTCCCGCAATTACCTGCGACTGACGTCAAAGTCAACACCAAGGGTGATAACTCAAACGTGACAGACTGCAATATGACCAGCAATATACCGGGTAAAGCCAGCACTACTTTGCATAACATGAACCGTCAGCGGTGCATGTGAGTGTAGCATGTTCTTCCGGGGTAACTTTCGTCTCATGTCCGTAGGCTCAGATCGAGAGCAGTTAGGAAGTCTGAATGGTCAGCTTGGTCAGTTTAATTACTGGACACAGAAATTCACCATGGCATTGGTTGAACAAGATGAAGGTGATATTGATAGTCCTCGCAAGATTGGGTGAGTGTCATAACATATCTTTGAGATGACTGGCGGAGCCTTCTAAGTGTCCAGCAGTTCGTTGTTGTTGTTGTTGTTTTTACAGATGTGGGTCAGGAATTTGTTTATCGGGATGCAAATGTTCCATCGACCTGGAGACCGAAAATGTCAGTGGTTACAGAGAATATATGGAGTGGTTTGTGAGAGCAGTTATTGATACTGTGTGGTTTATGAGAGCAGTTACTGATACTGTGTGGTTTATGAGAGCAGTTATTGATACTTGGTGGTTTATGAGAGCAGTTATTGATACTGTATGGTTTATGAGAGCAGTTATTGATACTGTGTGGTTTATGAGAGCAGTTATTGATACTTGGTGGTTTATGAGAGCAGTTATTGACACTGTGTGGTTTATGAGAGCAGTTATTGATACTGTGTGGTTTATGAGAGCCGTTATTGATACTGTATGGTTTATGAGAGCAGTTATTGATACTGTGTGGTTTATGAGAGCAGTTATTGATACTGGGTGGTTTCTGAGAGCAGTTATCGCTACTGTGTGGTTTATGAGAGCATTTATCTCTGCTGTGTGGTTTATGGGAGCAGTAATTGCTACTGTGTGAAGAGATTCCTAGGAACTCATCACTGATGTTATCTTGGTGTGTCACCTGGTCTGTAGCGTGTTCTTTTCATGCTTGAATGTCGTCGCTTATGAAGGAATAGAAAACCACGTTGATATTGGACAATTCATCGTCTGCCTGAAATCTGATATTATAGTTGGCAAAAAGTTGTTGCACACAAAACAGTTCGACAGACAAAATTCATCTGGTGACCTTCAAATCATTCTCATGGCAGGTAAATCATTGTTACATGTGGCAAACTGTCAGATGTGAAACAAGCAGGCGCCAGGTATGACCCGCTCACCGCAGTGTGTGACTGGACTTGGGATTTTGAAACACTGTAAACGTCGGCCTGTGCATGTATGGGACCACCAGATATTACGTATTTGGTTACAACTGAAATTTGATTTCCATATTATTATGCTGGAAATGAAGTAGTACAGTTGCAAGAAAAAAAAATTGGTCGAGTAAACCCTTGTTTTCCAGTACAGGACGATCAATTGTATTGACTAGAGCTAGAGCAATTAATGATCAGACAGTAACTATGAAGCTGATTCAGCAAGAATTACAGGTTTTGAGTGTGTGTGTGTGTGGGTGTGTGTGTTATTCACCGGTGGTCTTAACCCTGTAGATGCTTGCAGTGAGGAGACTGTATCTATAATTGAACTTGTCCCTCACCAAAGTGGCTAGAACTCTCCAAAGTCTGAGGTGACATCTGATGCCGCTGCCTTCCCACTTGGTCTAGAGTCTACACCGGCATGTTCGTGGTGTTCCTCATGAGGACATTTTTGGTCAAAGTTTGTTGTCATGATTTTTCTTCCTCTTTTCCTGTTTTGATTTTCTGTTGTTCACGACAAAAATAAACACCCCCCACCCCGTGCAGGAAATATTTCAATATGAAAAAAAATCCAACAAAAAAAAAAAGTTAAAACAAACAAACAAAAAAAATTCAAGTTTCTTGGATGGGAAAAATGTAAAGTGAAGCCAATGAGTTCATCCACGTATCGGTATCATAACTTTTACTGGTAAACCCAAGCGCGTGTCGCACAAAATTACTTGTATTAATTTCTCCATTTCCATGTACTGTGATACCCCAATCCCCCCTCTGTCATGAGTCAAGTGTTATTAAATCTCACGCAGAAAGCCGTGAGTTGTGTTTTTTTTACCAGGGCCATGAGAAATTGGCTGGTGGCCTTGAACGGTCCTCGCGAATTATTGTTGGTGAGTAGGAAATTGCAAAGTTAAACTGTTAGATTCGCGCTTTTGGGTTTTGGGTGTTCGTGATTAGAAGTAAGGCAGTGAGGGTGAGAAAAGGTGGGGATGCTTGACATTGTTAAGTATGACTAGACAAGTTTTGCACGTTAACTGGCTGGTAGAATAGTGCAGACGTATTCCTACATTCAAAATGGTGGGAGTTTTCGGCGAATGCGATTGCGGAACTAATTTTGCCAGCGGATTAACCCTGCTGGGTATTTGGCCATATAAAAGATCGTGTAATGCTGAAATTCAGGGAATACAGATGAGCAGAAGCATCGTGTCGTGACGTATCTCCAGTTGGCCAGTACCGGAACTGAGTGGCATGAAGACTAGTCCATTGTCATCGGACGGAAGGAGCCTAGAGAGAGAGAAAGCTCATAGAAAGAAAGGTTTTGGTTGGACTGACCTTAAGAGTCCACGCGTTCTAGCTGCGCTCTTCTGATGTACTAGCTAGGCGTGACCAACGGTAACTCATCTTTTCACTAGAAATTGATAGAAGTTCAGATAGGGAGGAAACCCACAGCCTCGTAGGAAGTCTGAGAAACCCACAGCTTGGACTCAACAAACGAGTGTATTGTTAGCTTGTGACTCATTACGGCACGAGCTCACTGATAATTGATATGAATGTTAGAGTCATTAGCTGGATAGAATTATATGTACAAGCTTCTTAACCCATACCCCGCGCGCTACCCGTAAAGCCCGCTGCCCCGTCAGTGACCTTACTCACGGAGAATCTTATCTGGGGTCACTGACCCGTGCCGCTAGACGATGACCACATACGCTGTCCACGTGGTTCGGTTTTTATTGATCGGTATGAAAACATTCGCTGCTATGCCTTATCACGCTTGGTAATGAATTAACCAGCAAAACCTTAGTCTGTCAGTCTCTAACCAATGATCTGACTTATGATTCCAAACTGACAGCTGTAGTTTTCGTGAGAATGAAGCATGATAACTAGCCACGCCCTCCCAAGCCCTACACAAATGGTTTCATCCTGATTGACACATACTAATAAACCAATGTGGGCATTTGGGGCAAAGATTATTTCAGAGCTTGTTTCTGATTGGTTCTTAGATACAGACAACTCCAGATGGTGGTCAGCTTGTGAGAAAATGAGATAATATTGCAAATTTGTTGAGCAACAGTTCGCATGTTGATGTTACATCTTTTGAAAGTGTGGGGAGAGCCTTTGAAAGCTTAGTCTTTGTGATTCCGACCAGTGGTTCACTGGTTAACATGTCCATGTCACAATGCGTTTGATTTAGAAGAGATACAGTGAGCAATAACACGGTGGTTACGTCTCAAAAGGTCAGTGACCCGACGCCTGAAAATAGGGCTTGCGCGTGGTGCGGTCAGCTTGACCTGGGCGACTTTTGCCGCCCGTGTGGCATGAGCTCTTGCAAGTCAATACCGACTATTGCCGCCCCGCACAGGGTGAGGGTTAATACCTGCAAGCCGAAATCGTGCTTCTGTAGGCTTTGAATGTACTGGGCTTTCCTAGCCTTCAGTGTACCTTGAGAACCCATATTATTTCTGGAGAGTTTGTCTGGCGACTGGCCAGTGGCGACTCAACTACTATATAGATTGATATCTTATTTTTCTTATAATATACCATGTGGATATTGAGTGCAGTACAATTGATAGAAATATAGTCACATAACTATGCTACATTAAGTTAATAAGTGGAAGCTTTTGTTTTTTTGAATATACCTCTGTCTTTTGTTATATTAATATTTATTACATATGGCCCGGCCGGCCTGAGATATCTATACTCTTGTTATTTAAT
This sequence comes from Onchidella celtica, assembly GCA_963931925.1. Lineage (NCBI taxonomy): Eukaryota > Metazoa > Mollusca > Gastropoda > Systellommatophora > Onchidiidae > Onchidella > Onchidella celtica. The sequence goes on from OZ007572.1 coordinate 64,562,438, forward strand.
AATTTCTTGTGTGTTTGTGTCCGAGTGTGAGTTAGCTGCCTCTCGTGCAGTCATAGATCCCCAAGACCTCAACTCTGCTCGTGACACCCTCCCCACCCCCTTTTTTTTCCCAACAAACCACGAAATATTTTTTCCAGTTGCTTTTGCTAATCAGGTGTTGGGATCTGTTTCAGTTGATCAAATGTATCTCCTCATTTCCCTCCCCATTTTTATTCTTCCATTTCGTCACATACACATGTACATGTTTCACAATCCGTCTATCTGTCGATCTCTACTTCCCTCTTTCACTGTCTACTCAGGCAAAGGTTGGTCTGTATTCATCTATCCATTTATCCATTAATGTGTCATATTTTCTCCATCCATCCATCTCTTGCCTCTTGAAATTCATGTCATATTCTGTTATTCATACTTTTCTGTGTAGATCTGACTGTCCCTTTTTTCCTGGCCTGTCGCATCGATGCCAGTATTCGTTGGACAATCAACAGAGGACTCAGACAAATGTTTGAAGACACACACATGTTTGATGGCAAAATCTTGACTGTGGATCACAACCTACAAATTGGCACATCTGAAAATGGGTGAGAGGCGAATTCAAACTCTACTATTAACTAGGTATTGTGGAGAAAGGGGGGGAGAGGGGAGGGGCGTGAAAAGTGCCATGCTTGATCAAAGCTCTCACGGTTTATAATAAAAATTTACTTTATTCATTAATCTTCAAGAATTTCTTGAACTGACACTCTTGGTAGTCCATCGGGATCCGATGATGACGTTGTTTCGCTGCTCTCAGCGATGACGGCGCATATGGCTCCGCAGACCGAAGCTGGAAGCACACGTGTCCGCAGGTGTCGCATTGAAAGTTTTTATTTTGGACCGAGGTGGACGCTGCCCTGTGACGTCTGTCCTTTGCCGCAGCGAGACAATGTCACCGATCCTCATCAAAGGCAGTGGTTGCCTTGGAGGTGAGAGACCTCCATCCTGATCTATTGGAGGCACACACTTCCAGCTGACGTGGCTGAATGCCGCTCCACTTGAGGTTGTTTTTCAAGGTGTCCTTGTACCTCAGTTTTGGGCTTCCTTGTTTGCGCGAACCCTCTTTCAGCTCTCCATACATGACTTGTCTGGGTATGCTGCTGTCATCCATTCTACATGGCCTGTCCAGCGCATCTGAGCCTTCAGCAGCATTGGCTCAATGCTTGGTGATCCAGCTCTGTCTAGCACCTACTGGTTGGTGACTCTGTCCTGTCAGCGGATGTTCATAATTATGCGCAGAGACCTGTTGTGGAATTGCTCAAGTTGTTTGATGTGCCGTCGATATAGGGTCCATGTCTCACAACCATACAGAAGTGAGGAGAGGACTACGGCTCTGTAGATTTTCAGCTTCGTTGACTGCGCGATTCCTTTCTGCTGTAGGACTTTTACTCTGAGTCTGCCAAGTGCTTGGCTGGCTTTTTGAATCCTGTAAGTGACCTCCTTGTCCAGTGATACATTTGCAGAGATTGTGCTGCCCAGGTACTTGAAACTGTCCACACACTTCAGCTGGACTCCCTCCATGGTGATGGCTGGCTGGGGCCGTGATGTGTTCAGGGCTGGCTGGACCAAGACCTCTGTTTTCCCAAGACTGATTGTGAGTCCGAACAGTCTGGCCGCATCTGCGAAGCGGTCGACAATGGCCTGCAGGTGGATCTCTCTGTGTGCCATGGGGGCACAGTCATCTGCAAACAATGCCTCTAGGATGAGTTTCTGTAGGGTCTTTGTCCGAGCAGAGAGACGGCGGAGGTCAAAGAGGGATCCGTCAAGGCGGTACTTTATGTAGATCCCTAGATCCAGGTCTTTCACCGCATGGACCAGAACTTGTGTGAAGAACAGGTTGAACAGAACGGGCGCGAGTACACAGCCTTGATTCACTCCGTTGGAGATGGCGAAAGGGTTTGAGTGTTCTCCGTTTGAGAGGACCTGTCCAGTCATGTTGTCATGGAAGAGGCATACGAGTTGGGTGAATTTCCGTGGACAGCCAAGCTTGAGAAGTACAGACCAGAGAGCCTTTCTGTTGACCATGTCAAAAGCCTTTGTCAGGTCTATGAACACTGTGTATAGGTCCATTTGCTGTTCAATGCACTTCTCTTGAATTTGTCGTACAGTGAACACCATGTCAATGGTGCTACGGCCAGGTCGGAATCCACATTGGGCTTCAGGCAGGTTGTCTTCGGAGATGGTTTCGATGAACCTGTGGAGGAGTATTCTGGCAAGGATCGGCAAGGATCTTCCCATCAATGGATAACAGGGAAATACCTCTGTAGTTGCCGCAGTCTGCCTTTGTTACTTTGTTTTTATATAGTGCCACTATGGTAGCATCTCGGAGATCTGCAGGCAGGACTTCTTCCTCCCATATAGTACAGAGGACGTCATGGAATGCCATGAACTGACACGCGATAACATAAACTTGTGAACATGGTTCTTATTTTGTTGTTACATATCTGGAAGTAATCGATTTCGTCCATGCAAGTGTGAACATTGCCATTCTCGATTTTAACCCTAGTCCTGCGGGAGGCCACTATATTGGCCTCCCCGCGCAACACGCGAGACACGGGAGGCCATTATTTTGTCCGCCACGCTTAACCGCGGGTCCTGCGGGAGGCCACATTTTTGTATAGCAACGGTGCGCCTCACGCTCTGTGTATTCGGTTGCCAAGGCTGTCGTTGTTTTTTGTTTTTTTTCCACACTATTTTCGCGTCTATATCTATCCTGTCACCCCTACTATATCTAACAAAATGGTATCGTCCGATTACGTTTATTACGACGCAACTATTTGTAACTATTCGTCATACTCGTGTAATAGTACTGACGGTCTGAAGTTCGAACTGGGGAAAATCTTGGGGAAACTTACTTTGATGCTGGTTGTCGTCTACATGTGAAATGAGAAGAAAGGGGCCATGTGCGTATTTGAGATGCCGTTCTACGTCTGTAATTATGAATTCGGATGTAATATTAGGGCATGCTGCATAAGGGCGTCTGTCAGTAGGTTTTTCATCAGGGAAAACTGGGAGAAAATGACCGACTTTGTTGTGGGTCGTTGTCTTTATTTGATGTGGTAATTAGAGAGATATTGTGTTCCTTTGGTTAAACCGCTTTTCAGTACATGTGTGACTGTGCTCTACGCCCTGGAACTGGAAATCAAAACTCTCGCTAAAACTAACATCATAGTACGTGGAAGCTTTACATAGTAGAGGAGGGAGAAGGCAATGTCACGATACATGTGGTTAGTAAATGAAGCGAATGGCTTAAAAAATAATTTGTTCACCTGAATGGCCTGACTTAGTGACAGAAAAAGCGCAGAGGTCTTGAGAAAATGATAAAACGTGTGTTAAACGGCATGTAAATGCAGAAAATTCTTGATTTGGGCCTTCCATTTCACAATAAAACCTACTGCATATCATCACAAGTACTTTATCCAAATATCATAGGGGTCCCTTACGATTTATCCACTACTGTTGTTATTGCGTCCTGAAGTATACGCGATACAGGTGTTCACAACGACCCGATTGACCCGACCGCCGAGGTTATCGGCAACACGCGAACGATCGGCTGACTAGCCGCTGGCTATCCCCGCACGGGACGTTACGTGGACGAGTTCACTCAACGCAGGATGAGGGTTAATATTTTCACAAACAATTTAAGTTGAAAAATCTATTTTCGGTCAGTTTTGCACCAAAATTAAAAGATCGATGACCCTTTACTTTCACTGCCTTTTGGATCAGTTTAGTGGTGCAGACAAATTTACTGTTCTTCATTTGGATGTTACTGCTTCTTGCATGGATGTTACTATCATTGACTTGGATGTTATTGTCCTTGACTTGGATGTTGCTGCAACTGATGTGGACATTACCGCTACTGCCTTTGGTGTTATTAATACTGATTTGGATGTTAGTGCTATTGACTTGGATGTTACTGATTCTGACTTGGAGGTTATTGCTACTGACTTGGATGTTACTGCTTTTGACTTGGATGTTACTGTTTTTGACTTGGATGTTACTGCTTTTGACTTGAATGTTACTGCTTTTGACTTGGATGTTATTGTTTCTGACTTGAATGTTATTGCTTCTGACTTGGATGTTACTGCTTTTGACTTGGATGTTACTGTTTTTGACTTAGATGTTACTGTTTTTGACTTGGATGTTACTGTTTTTGACTTGGATGTTATTGCTGCTAGCTTTGATGTTATTGCTACTGACTTGGATGTTATTGCTACTGACTTGGATGTTATTGCTACTGACTTGGATGTTGTTGCTACTGACTTGGATGTTATTGCTACTGACTTGGATGTTATTGCTACTGACTTGGATGTTATTGCTACTGACTTGGATGTTATTGCTACAAACTTTGATGTTACCACTACTGATTTGGATCTTACTGCTTTTGACTTGGATGTTGCTGCTTCTGATTTGGATGTTACCACTACTGACTTTGATGTTACCGATTTGGATGTTACTGCAACTGACTAGAATTCTCCACTCTTTCTCCGGTGCTATAGGAAAATTACCTGTAATACACCAGAGTGAATACAGGTTATGAATTGACTGGCATTTTTCTAACTTGCCAGAGCTCAAGAGATTGTTTTGATTTTATCTTCTGTAGGGAGAAGGTGACCTCCGTCCACCCTCTCATCACAGTGGACAGTAGGCAATTGTCGGACACAGAGATCGCCTCTATCCTCAATAAAGTTTCCTACAAATTTAAGAACTACTTCTACTGTCCACTCTTTCGAGACCACATAACCGGCAAATTTAGCTTCTCTGCTCTGCCACTGGTAAGTAGCCAAAATATATATTTTTTTCTTTCGTGGGAAATACAGGTGACAATAGTCTGAGTCAAAAGTTACCGCTGCGGTGATAAATGACAGGTGACAATAGACTGAGTCAAAAGTTACCGCTGCAGTGATAAATGACAGGTGACAATAGACTGAGTCAAAAGTTACCGCTGCAGTGATAAATGACAGGTGACAATAGACCGAGTCAAAAGTTACCACTGTGGTGATAAATGACAGGTGACAATAGACAGAGACAAAAGTTACCACTGCGGTGATAAATGACAGGTGACAATAGACTGAGTCAAAAGTTACCGCTGAGGTGATAAATGACAGGTGACAATAGACTGAGACAAAAGTTACCACTGCGGTGATAAATGACAGGTTACAATAGACTGAGACAAAAGTTACCGCTGTGGTGATAAAAGTCAGGACGTGTATAGTAGGCACTGCAGTGACGCCGCGCCGCCAGCCGCCCAGGCGTGGCTGAAAGCCCCATTGAAATTTGTGAGCGTGCGCGCGGCATTGCGAATCAGTGATCACAAACACACACAAATTTTGTTTCGTTGCGGTGGTGGGAAATCAACCTCCGGTACGAGTTTTTAACAATAAGAAGACGAGCTTCAAGATGGTGAAATCGGATTTTCGATATCTCCAGTAGGTCCAGAGATATTTTATGTCAAAAAATGGTTAATTTTTAAATGTTAAGTTTTCGAAAACTATACGGCTTGTTTTTTTCAAACTTCTCTTGGTCAAAGTTGAACCATTCTTACACTGTGTGAAAGTAAAACCATTGGAATTAATGCATTCCAAAGTGTACTGATGTTTTCCAAAAATAATCACTATTTCGAATACCTGTTACAGGACAAGCATAGGCGGGTTTCGGGTTCGCATTATTCCCACACGCTTGTGTGTTTCTTTTACTACTGTTAATGGTCTTGAAGGATTGTGTTTCAAATATATTCTGGTTTTAATAAAAGAAACATTATCTTCAGATTTTTTGTGGAATTATTGCCCTTTCCTTTAGTTTCACTGTTTACTAGATCTAGATCTAGATCTTGATGTAGATCTAGTCTAGATCTAGATAGGTTAGAAGCACTCCCTGAATGTTAATGTCTCTTATAATGTAGGCCTTTTGTGTGCAGAGGTTTGCTTTGTTGTTTTCATTCAATACACCCCCCCCCCCCCCCCCCCCCCCGTGACCTGGTGGTGCCAGATATACCAAGTGATGGTGTTAATCCAGCTGAATTAATTTTATAATTTTATTTTGCATTTGAAAACATCAACACAGAACATACTCTGTGTTCTATTAAGGGTTTTTTACACTTTTTGGTTACTTCTAATCACTTGATACCATATTGCTTGAAGTTAAATTTTTTCATGATATTAGGTTTTCTCGGCTCACATATCGATACTAAACATTTTCTTATCTTAATGGGTGCATAAGAAATTTGTTTTGTTGATGATGATATCAACCGTCTATTCTTTTATTTTCTTCTGTTCTGTGTGGGATTTATTGTTATAAATGCAAAAGGACAAGAAATGATGTTTTACCCCCATATATTTAAACGTTGAATGTTTAATGAACTATTGAAAAACTTGGGCATTTTCAAGGAATTTGTGCAGTTTTTATCCCATGAAATTAAGATTAATTACACAAGATACTGCACATTTATCATTAAATCCATCAAACTGATTTTGAATGAATTAAGATACTTGAGAAATTCAAAAAGCATGATTATCAGGAGCTCAAAACACACAAGTAGCTTGATTTTATTAGGATTATATTAGTTTGAATTTTTCACTGCAGTGCCTATGTAAAGTCAACTTCACAAATTGGCAAGTCGCACTGTGTAAACTTCATCAAATCTGTTATTTTCATGGTCAACTTCACGCAAGTTGATGCTCTCAAACTTTAGAAAATCCGATACTTGCAAAAACGGTCCATTGCAATCATGAGCATAAGAGCTACCAGATAATGTTTCAGCAAAAGAAAAATTTCAGAAGTGTCGAAAATGACTTAAGCCATTAGAGTAGAGCAATGACCAAATGCTACTCTGCGATGGCGTCATGTTCCGAGGAATAAATCCAGAAGAGCATGTATCATGAACAGAAAATGAATGGCCGCTTCCTTCAGTCTAGTATGACAGAGTTTTCAATTCCAAGCTTTGATTCACTCACCACTTGAAAAGTTTTACTTTCTCTAGAAAAAAAAATTCATAAAGGAAAAAGTACAACTGGATTTAGTAGGCGCCAACTTGCAATGCAGTTTATGCATTTTGTTTCTGCAGAATTCAGCCACTCCCAACTGGTATCCTGCTTTAATCACCGCTGGTCTCCTCCTGTTGGTGGTTGCTGTGGCATTGATTTTCATCCGATGTCGAGGGTGAGTCATTACAAACCCCTCTTCTCTCTCTCCCTCTCTATTTCTATGGTGATTGGGAGAATTAAACTATGAAGCTTGACCAGCGCCAAGTACCTCAAGAATGCTGTCCCGATAAAAGAGTAACAGTCAATAAACTGAAACAGATTGTTGTTGATGAGAATGATGATAACGATGATAATTATATTCTTGAAGTTATATCGTTGGTTTTTCACAGTTCCTTTTTCAAACCCCTGGGATGTAATCAGATAAATTTATATGTATGTATATATATGGATGTGTGTGGGTGTGTGTGGGTAGGTAGGTAGGTGTCTGTGAGTGTGTGTTTGTCTGCGCGCGTGTGTGTGTGTCTTTGTGTGTGCGCGTGTCTGTGTCAGTGTCTGTGTGTGTGTCTGTGACTGTGAGTGTCTGTGTGTGTATGTGTGTCTGTGAGTGTCTTGTGTGTGTCTATGCATGTCTGTGTGTCTGTGTCTGTCAGTGTCTGTGCGTGTGTCTATGTGTGTGTCTATGTCTGTGTGTGTCTATATCTGTCTGTGTGTGTCTGTGTGTATGTGTCTGTCTATGTATGTGTGTGTGTATGTGTCTATGTGTGTGTGTGTGTCTGTGCGTGTGTGTGTGTGTCTGTGTATTTATGTATGTATGTGGGGGGTTGGGGTGGGGTGGGGTATGGTCTCCGTTCTTGTAGATAATACTATAATAACCATTGCTACATAGCATTGTTACGTGATACAAGTTATGATTATTTCATTGCACGTTTCTAACAAGTTTCACCACTGACATTATCAGGATGACGATGATGAAAATTAAATGTAAAAAAAATATTAAGAGTCACATTTATAGTGGGCTGATTTTATTTTGAATATTGTTATTTTTTCACCCTGTGTCTTTGCAGACCACAGCTTAGACTTCTGAGATTTTAGTTTGAGTTTTTCAAGCTGGTCAATTCGGGCCATAGGCGTAATATTGATTGATTGATTGATTGATTGATTGATGATTGATTGATTGATTGACTGACTGACGGACGGACGGACGGACGGACGGATGGACGGACGGACGGACAGACTGGCATAGGCAATCAAATTTCCGAATGTCTACAGATTTTCATCAGTGGAAGATTCCGTGAAGTTCTTGAGCCGTTGTGATGGCACATGCTCGGCAAACTAGGAGGTGCTAGTGTTTACACTAGACTAATGGAATCAAGGGGGAGCGGTGGTAGTGAAAAAAACATGTGTGCCACGTCAGCCGTGTCCTAGCAACTAAGGTCAAGGAAGGGGGCACTAACTGTTATGCAGCGCATCATAATAAAACAGGATTGAACCAGAATATTAACGGTGTTGCTTAGAGGAAGGACACTTAAACAGTAAACAAATCATCGCAGAACATTTAAGGTTAGGTTAAACTGGCAAATAGAATTCTTGGCATAAATGAACTGAAAATACCACAGTGAGTTAGATACAGGTTAGAAACATACAGAAAACACCATTTCATGCCCAATTTCTCCTTAATAAAGGATGGGGGCACAAAATAAACATCGTTTAAGGGGTGCCGAACCCCAAATATGCCACACAGTTGTGACAAGATATCTCAAAGAGTTAGATAGGTATCATTTTGAAACTTAGCATCAGTGTAGAAAGTAATGCTACACAGACTTTAGACTATTTTCATGTAGATACTGTTGCTACTTTTTTTTCTATGATTTTTCAAAGTCATGGAGGAAAATTTTTCCGAAATTTATGGGGAGTCAGGATACCAAAATCTAGCTTACTCCAAAAGTTATGGGTCAATAACTTTGGGAATAGTCTATTGTCACCTGCATACCATCAAGAACTACTACGCAAAGTTTCAAGCCAGTAGTTTAAGTAGTTTTTGAGATATCTTGTCATGACTGCAGTCGCTGACCTGAAAATGGCAAAACTGAGAAATCTACAAAAAAACAGAAAATCTATGTGAAAATATACATTTGCACTCACCCTAAAAATCAAAATAAAATACTTCTTGAAGTTCTAGAACACTGTAAAACACACAGAAATGTGCAGAATTTAATAAATTTCATATTAGTGAAAAAATGAAAATGGCTTGGAGAACGATTTTTTCATGCTATGGGGCCAGTTTAACCTACCCTTAAGAGCAGACTGGAGAAAAGTCAAAGCAAACATGTACAATGGAAGATAATAAATACTTAGATAAACGATACTAGAGCATTAATGAACATTAACGCCCAAGTTAGACTTGGGGGTGGAATTATATTTTAGACGGACGTCACGAATGTGGCGGTTATGTTATTAACCAATCCAAGCCTGCGTATTAATCACTAAAGCAAGAGAGATCGATTTATATACAGCTGCGTGGACAATAATCCGGCAGTGCTAGACAGACAGTCCTGCTGTGACAGCATTCAGTGATCATTTTCGACTAGACAGAAAACTGTGGAATTATGCCTGGTCTTGTTGATTGAAAGCCATGGCACTATGAGTGATATCCAAGGCTCTTGTTGGATTGCCTGGCCGATTACCAGCCAGGGCTAATGGTGAGTTCTAAGAAGAGTTCGATGGCAGAAATGACTTGTGGTTCAAGCAGATCATAGGATGAGGAGCGTGACCATCTAGATCTATCCTTAAAGGAGGGAATGATGACTTTACCAGGAATGAAAGTTGCGGGGAATGTATCTTAGATCTATTTTGTAAACTTAAACTGTCTGTGGTGAGACTGGGAATTACCAGCCCATCACAGCTCTAGAAGACCTATGCCATGTGAAGTTTTATTTTGATGGTATGAGTGTCATTTGAATTTACTATCCTACATGTAGGATTTGTCGTTAACAGAACGAATGCGACAGTGATGTAAAAATCTAAATAATCATATGCCTGCGTCTCTGTAGTGAGCTAGGCAAGTTTGTAAATTGTTAGGACTTCAAGTATTGTCTGAAATACTCTGATGTCTACAGCTTCTATATGATCTGTAGAATTACTTAAGTAACCCATTACACTGTTCAGCCTTTGGCATAATGATAGATAATGTCCTGAGGACATTTAATGTAGTTGATAGCTAGATCTAGAATATTTAAGGGGTTAGTATTTCAGTGGGGGATTTATAAGGATGAAAGGAATTGATTTAGATTTAGTTTAGATAATCTAATTAGACTTAAAGTTAGATTTATATTAGATCTAGAATAGTTCCAGACTTAATATGAATTTGTATGGACATTGTTGTTCATGATATTGTTTTCACATTCACCTATATATTTTTAACTTATCGTAAATAAATCCGTGGTTGTGGCCCTGCAGGTCTGACATAAAAAGTTACCATTTTGTTACTTAGTAACTAGACTCTAATATGTTTGTGGGTGAGGTTTAGTTCATTTAAAACAAAAAAATGCAGTGGAACATATATTGCCATCCAAGCTAGTAAATACTTAACACACGTTCATGACAGCCGTGATATTTTATTCTTCTGTTTCAACATCTTTTCCACCCTTGTTTTTCTATCTTCTTCATTTCCTATTTCATATCTTTGGTCTCTCCAAGCGTTTAACACAGGGAAGTACGGCTAGCGGCTAGGTCTGTGTGTGCCTCTTTTGTACATGGATAGGTTTGTAAGTGTTTAAGGATGTCGGTGTTGATTCTACCTTTGTATTGCTATATCGGATGGATGTTTAGGAAAAAAACTGACAAAAATAATCACATTACACGAACATTTCCTGAAGGATTCATTGTCTTAAAAATCTGTCAATAAAGTAATTAAGGGCGGCACCAGTGTGACCTCTCGAAGCGTTTGGCATAAAGAGTACGGTTAGGTCTATAAATAGCCAGAGACCAGAAAACTGACATTCTACGGTGAACATTTTTGTAGTAAAAAAAAATAAATAAAAACAAATCGCAAAAGGAATAAAAGAAAACTAAACAGCAATACTTTTCTGCAGGAGTAAAGACTGTCAGCACAACAAGTACGAAATCAATTCTGCGGACACAGACAAGTCAGGTCAACCCCAGGCTTGCACTGACTGGATCTTCAAGGGTTCCCAGACGACACAGCGACCAGTCCCTGGCAACTGTCCGAACATTGGCGGGGACCAAAAATCTTTGGTCAAATTTAAACCTCGTGTGAGTTTTTATACATCTTGTCAAATCTCTTGCATTTATAGCTTTTCTGGAAGCAATTTACGGCAATATGTTGTCAGGAAAGTGTTTTTTAGTTTAGAAAATTTAAACCATCAGTGCGCCCATGAAAACCATCACCCAAGTTCGTCCATCCATCCACCTGTCTTCCATCCACTCAAGGAACCATTTATTTTTCTTTTTTGACATATAATCTGTGAAATCATCTTCCTCCTCTACTTCTTCTAGAATTCATATCATTTCATCCATCAATCTTGAGGACGCTCGATCCATTTTGCTTGCGTTATTCTGCAGGATACCAGATCTGTGATCTCCGTCATGAATCCACTTTACGCCACTGTGGACGAGACACTGAATGAGGAGAGAGATGGGGATGAAAATGATGAGATAAAGGATCGAGGAACGAGTAGAGACAGCCGAGAGGTAACACAAGACAGAAACTTTCTATTACTAATAAAACATAAACCTGAGGGAAGGGAATTACACATTTGTGTTGATTATGACATCTCTCTCTGTCTCTCTCATTTTTGCCATTTAGTTTCTCCTGATGTGAATTTTACCGTAAACGTCCGTCAAAGAAATCCTACATACCTCCATTGTCCGTCAAAGAAATCCTGCATACCTCCATTGTCCGTCGGAGAAATTCTACATACCTCCATTGTCTGTCCGAGAAATCCTGCATACTTCCATTGTCCGTCAAAGAAATCCTGCATACCTCCATTGTCCGTCAAAGAAATCTTGCATACCTCCATTGTCCGTCAAACAAATCCTGCATACCTCCATTGTCCATTGGAGAAATTCTACATACCTCCTTTGTGCTTCAGAGAAAACCTACATACCTCCATTGTCCATCAAAGAAATCCTACATACCTCCATTGTCCATCAAAGAAATCCTATGTACCTCCATTGTCCGTCGGAGAAATCCTACATACCTCCATTGTCTGTCAGAGAAATTCTTCATACATGTACTTCCATTGTCCGTCGGAGAAATTCTACGTACCTCCATTGTCCGTCAAAGAAATCCTACATACCGTCAAAGAAATCCTACATACCGTCAATGTCCGTCAAAGAAATCCTACATACTGCCAATGTCTGTCAAAGAAATCCTACATACTGCCAATGTCTGTCAAAGAAATCCTACATACTGCCAATGTCCGTTAAAGAAATCCTACATACCGTCAATGTCCGTCAGAAATCCTACATACTGCCAATTTCTGTCAAAGAAATCCTACATACTGCCAATGTCTGTCAAAGAAATTTTACATACTGCTAATGTCCGTCAAAGAAATCCTACATACTGCCAATGTCAGTCAAAGAAATCCTACATACCGTCAATGTCCGTCAAAGAAATCCTACATACTTCCATCAGTGGCGTCCCAGCCATTCATCAAATCAATGATCCAAAGTGATGTGTGTGTGTGTGTGTGTGTTTGTGTCCCAGGGACAAAGTGTCGCTGGAGAATCGAAATTGGTTAATAGAATGAAAACTGGCGAACTGCTAGTGGAATGCAACCAGAAACAGCACTCACTCAACCTGCTGAAACTGACGTTATTCAACGGTGTCCCAGTCACTGTTCAGCCCCACTGAACCCTGAACAGCTCTCTTGGCATAATTCGCACCCGTGATTTGGGTGGAGCAAGTGAGGCAGACATTGTAGACAATGTAGGAGTCTTGATAGCCCAGCGTAGCAAAATACGCCGAGGAGATCGCCTGACTGAAACCAAGTCCATCATTCTGTAGTTTGATACAATAAAGCCTCCCAGTAACATCAAATTGGCTTTCCTTCAGGTACCAGTGTCGCCATGCATTCCAAATCCAATGTGATGCTTCATTTGTCAGCGTCATTACACTGCAAGTCAAACTGCAAAAGACCAGCAGTTTGTGCTCACTGTGGCAGCAAAGAGCATACAGATGACAACGCTTGCACAGCCAAGCCGAAATGTCCAAACTGTCAAGACAACCACACGGCCTCTGACAAAAGCTGCCCGAAAGGATTGGAAGAGAAAGCCATTCAAAGGTACAAAGCCCAGAACAGACGTACCTTTACGCAGGCGAGGAATGCAGCCATTGCCACACGACCAAAAAACAACACTGCCAATGACTTTCGCTACTGCTTTGAGATCTTCACCTGAGAAAATCTCAGCAACACAAAAGTCCACCAGAGCACTGCCATGCAGCAGCAGAAGCGCCACGACAACAAGTTCCACTGTAAAAGCTGTAGTAACAAAGACGAGAACGAACCAGCTAAAGGATGAGTCCAGCAGAAACAACGCGACAGAAGCCAGGAATTTTTCCTCAGCAGCAGGAACTCCAAACAAGTTTGGACCTCTGGCAAATCTGGAGGACGAGGATGCCCCCAAGTCTTCATCTTTATCGCTGGAATTCAAGCAGTCAGCTTGGCCTTAAATCTTATATCCAATTCCCAGCCAGGACGCTTCATTATCTTTTCTGATTTGCTGTATTGCCTCAAGCTCTTAAAAAAAAAATATGCAGACTCATGAGATCAGTAACCTATTACAACGTCTTCATACACTGTCTAACAGGAAGTTGGACCACTGGACACATTGGCATTAAGAGTAATGAAACAGCAGACACCCTGGCCAAAGAAACATTGAAACGTCCACCACAAAACCTTAAAATACCACACACTGACTTTAAACCCGCTATTAAAACTTCATTAAATCGAGATGGCAGGAAAGATGGGACCAACAAACATCAAATAAACTACACTCTGTACAAGATCAACTTGGATAGTGGACCCATGCCTCTCAACAAAATTGGAGAGATGAAATTGTCCTTAGTAGACTCCGTCTGGGTCATACCCATCTCTCACACTGCTTTTTGCTTGGGGGGGGGGGGGGGGGGAGACCCCCAGAAGTGTGTGGCATGCAGTTGCCAACTATCAATAAATCACATTTTAACTGAATGTGTAGATTTCGTGCATATCCGAAGAAGACACCATGCCTGCAGTTCCATGAAATAATAATTCTTTGACGTGGGCCAGCAGCGCATCTTGTCCTTTCTGAAAGAGCTCGAACTCTACAAGTTGATTTAACAGACTTTTATCATACTAGCTGAATTACCCGGCCCTGCCCGGGAAGAATAATTATGTCTGTTCATTTAAGTTTTGGGTGGTTATAGTGGATGTGCATAACTTTGCCCGTTCCTTTATGTTTATTTTGTTTGTTGTTCTTTGTTTGTTTTTAGATAAGTCTTACTGCACTCCCTTTGCGTGCTGGCGCCGTATGCGCCTAGTCAGCATTCATGAAATTGCAATAATTTGCGCACGGGTCAGTGTGTTTCACTGCTGGATTTGGTGTAAAAGAAATGAACACTAAATTCATAATAATATGAGGTCTGCTGTGTCGCCTAGTGTTGTTCTGGTTGTCTGTGCTGTCTAACGTACCTGGTCGTGTATCTCCCGATGCCACGTCTTTTAGGAGGCATTCTCGAGCTACGCCTTTAAGTAGGCATGACGGCATGGTAGTGATCACAACACAATGAAATTTCGACAACGGAAGTGGAAAATTATGTAGGCGGAAGTGGGCTATTATTAGAAACATACATCAATATCTTATTGATCGTAAATTTCGGATCAAACGCTCTCGTGAATTTAGTCTTTAATTATAATCGCATTTACCGATTAACTCAGAAATAACCAACGGTTTTGTTTGTGTATAGCGACAGGAACAATGTTCGCTATCCCATAATTCTTTGTGCCAAATTTCAGGTCGGTGCGTTGTGTAGTTTCCGAGTCCATAGGACTATTAGCTGTTTTGTTGTAGCTTTATTATATAGATTTACAAAATTCATAGACATACTTTACAGTAGGGGTCTTTCTCCGTTAGATTTTTGACACGGGCATTTTCCCGTTGGATCTTTAACGTCACTTTTATCTGATTTTACCTATAGATATCTGACAGCTGAAAGTTAGCCTAGCCCAAAGAGAGATAATGAAAAAACCATGAGAGACGCAAAGTGGCCGTTATTGTGCCGACACGCCGTTAAACCCTAACTCAGACTCAAACCCAGGAATCTGGCAATCATTTGATATGACCTAACGAAGCTTTTTTTTTTAGTATTGATTCATTCATAAAAAGGAACTTCTGTCTTGCAGGCAAGAAGAGAAGACAAACATTCAATCAGATCAGAGGAAGACATGCCGGATGGGCAGCCATCACGTCCAGAAAACTTGCCAGAAGCTGTTACAGCCAGTACGGTTGATGCTGGTAAGCTAAATATCCGGACTAACTGTTCATGTTATTGGTAAAAAAACTAATTTCCTGCTCTGCCGCTACTTGAGTTCCTGTCAGAAAGAATCTATCAAGGATGGTGCCACTTATGGCTGCCATGCCAACCCATGGCTACAGGAACATTTTTTCTTTTCCATTCAGAAATTTTATCAAAGTGAGTTGTGTTAATAGATACAGACAGCTAGCACAGTGACATTTCACTTTTGCAGTGGCCGATCATATCTCCTGCCTGCCTGCCCCTCTCTCTCTCATGATGTGTCGAACGTCTTGGCCTCAGGATTTGTTGTTCTGAAAGAGACAGTTATTGACGCCCCATACGCGGAAGTTTCAAAGCATTATAAGATGGGATTTACTATAATGAATACTTTTGTCTCCGAAGTCAAATCTGAGCCACTGTAAACCATTTGTTTCTTAAGTTTTACATTTTTTTTAAAATCACAGTATCAGGGTTGTAGATAAGTATAGAAGAGTAGGAAACCAGGTTCAATACTATTTTGTATTGTATCATAGTAATTGAAGCTCATACACCAAAGATCTGAAGCTGAGCACTAGCACTGTTGTTTGTGCAATTTTCAGAAGAGATTCAGTACAGCATTCCATCCAACAACTCGAGTGCAATAACAGGTAAAAATGATGTGACGGCTGATCAAGTGAGTACCCTACATGTGAACACAAACATCTGAGCAGTTTTATCCTCACTGTCTCACCAAAGCACTGGAGAGCTGGAGAGCAGCCCTGACCCATGTCCATCAGCTGAGATTATTCCATTCCTTGACTTCTTTCTTTATCTTCCAGCCAACAGCCCAACAAGTTTGGAATTTCAACCATCCAACAAAACTGAATTCTTAATGAGACACAAAATTATTCAAACTGCAGACCCACCCATGGAGCAACATCTCACACATTCAATAAGTCATTGAGATTTCTTAACCATTGAAAATATAACAATTTGTAATGAATGACTGAATCACTGGTTGTCTAGTAGCTACAACTGAAACTCTCAAACTTTGATTTAAAATTTAATCATTTGATGACAAACTTTACTCTTCTAATTTTCACCAGTTTCTTGGGTTCCGCAAATTTAATTTGAAATATACAATAATTATGTCCAGATTGTATCGCCTTGTGGATTTGTATTGACCATTGGTCACCACAACAGCGACATCTTGGTCAGTGGCTAGTCCCACTTTGTGACGAGATACTGCTGATCTCCACATTCAATACGCTTTCTCAGACTCAGTGAAATTTGATTGACAGTTTGCTGTCATGTGGCATTTCCTGCTTAAATGAATATCTTTCATTTCTTACAGAAAACTAATTGCAACTGCCTGGTGTCTTGTTAGTCACATAATGTTTTGCAATTCCATTGTTGCATGTGGTGTAAGTCAAGTGCAGCTCACATACTGGTCAGATCAGATGTGTTAGACTGGTGCATTGTTGGTAATCATGATTCATTCATTCTCCCAGCCCTGTAAACAGTCTGCTGGTCTCAACACTGTCCCAGCCCCTCCACTCGGCCCCAGTGACTCAGTCAGACCATCAGTAGGAGATTTGGTGACCCTTCAGAAAGAGACACAGACCAGCACCAACAATTGCCACAGTCAGATGCGAGTTAGTGTAGAATGTTATATGCGGATGGAGAACATGACGTCAGATGTCAGGAGCGATGGCAACATTGTGTTTCCGTCCCCAGGCAGATGTGGCCAGGGGGATCACACTGAACTCGCAAGTGACACAGACAATGAACGCTATAAAAATCTTCCTTACATCGACGACCTGGCCTATGTTGGGCGAGGTAAAGGTCAAGGCTGAGGTATGCACGGAGAAAAAAAAACTCGATCAGGGTCAAGTATAAATTGGCGTCACTGACATAGCACTGGCTATTCTTTCCTTTTGTTTGTTTGTTTTGTTGTCATTTTTGTCATTCTACACCAGCATTATTGTCCACATGGGAAACAACATCAAAACGTACAATGTTTTTGACTAGAGCTATTGGCCACACTCAACCATTGGATGAATGTCACTTGTCACTTGTCCCAACCATTGCAGCCTTTCTTTCTTTCCCTTCCTGTCCTGTCATGTCCTCTGACCACTGATAAAGAATTTCCTCTGCCTCTCACTAGATCATTACCCCATTTACTCTGAAGATTGCTTTAGTTATATGCCAGATCAGAATGTTCTAGATCAGGTCCATCAAATAAAACAGTTTTTGCCTCAACTGAACCAGAGAATTACGCAATTTTCATGTTTTGATTGCCAAATCCCCCATACAATACACAGTATAAAGTTTGCAATTGACTTCTACTCCCTCCCTACCACCCAGACAATATTTACTGTACAAGTCTGATTTTGAACTTACTATGTTGGCAGCTGTGTAAACATTTGAACTTACTATGTTGGCAGCAGTGTAAACATTTGAACTTACTATGTTGGCAGCTGTGTAAACATTTGAACTACGTTGGCAGCTGTGTAAAGAAGAATTTTGCTATCTCATCAGGTCCATAGTTCGATAGACCCACAAATCATCCAATCAAACAACAACACGTCATCAGGTGACATCATCTCAAGGCCAACCTTGCGTTAAATAACTCTCTCTGGAACGTTATGGAATGTACCACTAGTGTCGATACATGTCAGGCCTCTGGGTCAGCGACGCTGATAGAACATCAAAGGAAAAAAAAACTACCACCGGGAAGGGGTGAGAAAGGCTCGCCGAGTGCGAGTGAACAATAAAGGGGGGGGGGGCGAGGAAGGTATAGTCAAGACGGACCGGTTGGTCTGTTAGTGTACACAGTCACTAAAACTATAGTGCGTATTTGAGTTATTTGACTCCGTTTTGACTTCTATTGTTCTCATGTAAACATAAGAGCCCAGTCTTATCTTCATCGACACATACAGCCTTATAGTCTTATTTTGAAAGCACGAAGACCTGTTTACCGGTGGTCGTTATGAGACCCGATTACCAGTGGTTGTTATGAGACTCGATTACCAGTGGACGTTATGAGACCTGATTACCAGTGGTCGTTATGAGACCTGATTACCAGTGGTCGTTATGAGACCTGATTACCAGTGGTCGTTATGAGACCTGATTACCAGTGGTCGTTATGAGACCCGTTTACCAGTGGTCGTTATGAGACCTGATTACCAGTGGTCGTTACGAGACCTGATTACCAGTGGTCGTTATGAGACTCGTTTACCAGTGGTCGTTATGAGAGCCGATTACCAATGGTCGTTATGAGACTTGATTACCAGTGGTCGTTATGAGTCTCGATTACCAGTGGTCGTTATGAGACTCGATTACCAGTGGTCGTTATGAGACTCGATTACCAGTGGTCGTTATGAGACCTGATTACCAGTGATCGTTATGTGACCTGATTACCAGTGATTGTTATGAGACCCGATTACCAGTTGTCGTTATGAGACCCAATCTGTGCACGATAAAATGGCACAGGATAAAGTGGCACCGACAAAAATGGCACAAATAGAAAAACAAAATTTTTAAAAAATGGCATAAAATAATGAATTTTCGTAACAAAATTTTGTTGAATTACATATATTATTAAATTATCAAAAACAATGTTCAAAATGTGTTCTTTTATTGGTGATTGCTATAATGAAACATAGTACATTTTAAAGCACACAGAACCCTTTCCGTGTGTCATAGTAAAAAATGTTCCCACAGCCCTCTTTAAAATTCAATATGAAATATACCAGTGACAGCATGGTACTGAAACTTCATGTATTCTCCAAGTTTCATCAGAGGATTCGTCTGATGCTATAAAAACGCAGGTTTGTTTGTTTTAGCGGGTTTTATTTAGGCTTACTTTTCGGTACCCCTTGCCGTACGTATGGGAACAAAAATTACCAGACTAGCAAAGAAGGGATTTCCTCAATCCATCGCGTCTGCGCGTCGTGGTAAAAAAATGTTCCCATACAACAGATACTGTAAAGAGTGAAACAATCGCGTCGTTGTCATCAAGTTTCCCAACATATACATGGTGGACTCAAGTTGAAGACATGAACTCATTGTCCCACCCACCAAACCCCTCCCAAAACGCAAGCAATAACACTTTTTGAGGAGATCAAATTTCTGCGGTATGTGTAATATGGGGCGATGAGAACAAAGTAGACTGGCATTGGACGGCCAAGCCTCTCATTCTTTGTTGTGAAAAAAAAAAGAAAGTGACAAAAACCTTAACACCAAGTTCAAGTTTACTAGCTGTGGTCGAATAACTTACTGTATGTCTCTTTGTGTAATCTGTAACCGGGTCATCTCCATGGGCGATTTCCAGGACCATCCTCAGTATCCACTGGCCAACATTCTGGTAGTGGTAATGGTAATGCTGCTGTGTGTAGTTTTTGAGTTTTATACGGACAGTGCCTATAGAAATGTCTGTAATATGAACAGATGATTATGTCTCATTTGTATTCTTTATTTTGAAGTCTCTTCATGTAAGAAAATGCGTAAATCTCTTCATTTTATATATTATTTCCTCTCTTATAAAATATATGTGTATATACATACATGTACATATATTTATACATCCTGGCGAACATACCGGTTTGCTGAATTTGACAATAGTGTTACGAATCTGGAAATGGGTAGTGCCCTCTAGCTGTTATGAAGAGGGTCTTCTCAATGATGATATTATGACTGCATTTTAAATCGAGAGGTATTTACTATTTAATCTTTCGTACCATGCCACACACTAAGAACAATCTGAATAAGTTTCATAAACAGACCTGCAGGGCCACAAATTTAATTACATTAAATTTCCTAACAATTTTGTCTAGATCTATTACATACTAAAAGACAACATCAGCAGCATCAAATGAAAATTCAATAATATGTCACTAGAAGTCTTCTCTAGATTCCTATAAGGTTATGATCATTCTGACTCACTAACAATTTAAGTACTAGTTATATATCTCTCAGATATAGTCTGCCTACTATCTATCAAGCAATATACTAATGTCTCTGGCGACGATGTCATCTCAGCTATTTGTGCCTACCGCTTACAATGGATCAAGCTCGTCAATATAAACTGACGTAGTTAAGTCTATTGGATCTACTCTAGGATGGGCTGGCAATCCCCAGCCTCATCCAGACAAATCAATCCCAATTCACAGATGTGTATGCCAAACATTCATACTAGTTGCAAGGCAATATAAATCTTTGTCTTGCATTCTTGGGTAGCACTCCTAGCATATGCGGCAATCCTGTCCTACTGGATAAATTATGTTCAGCTCCTCGTTCATTGTTGAATCATCAAAGGACAAACACTTACACTTGGTCCCTGGTATTAGGAAAACCAGGGAACAGTAGACAATAGCAGTGGGCATATCTCATTCAAGCATATGGCTTCATCTCAATGTCTATAGTGGACTAGACATGAATCAACAGTCTTATGATTCTTCAGGCAGAATCGTGCCGACGCCTGCACAGATTGGAATTTTCTGTATGGAGTCATGGACATGGGTATGGCTACGCTTTTATACTGTGCAGCCACCTGCAAATTACCGTCCAAATCCCTAGATTTGATTGGTGCATCCATGCGAGCTCATCTCGCAGTATTAATATATTCTACGTGGAAGTTGGTCACGGCCTTGTACTAAAAACAGACAAGGTCAAATTAAAATGTCAAAACAATTACTGAAATCTTTAAACCCTCGTGCTTTCTACATTTTATGTACGAATTTCTGAACGCGACTAAGCGTCTTAAACTATCTATCCTTATTCACCCCTTCTCTTCCCTTCTAAGTGTTCATCAAAATCACGGGGTCGAGAATTGCACTGTCACTCCTAACTTATCCATTTATTCTATCTCGCCCCACTTTCTTTCCATCTCTAAGAAAAAGTGTTTCAAAAACAAACTGTTCACGAGAACAGTTCAAGGACAAAATTACGCTGGTTATAATCAACGAGACCGTGAAAAATCAACTCCTTACAAGTCGTGACCCAGCACGGCATTTATATTACTCAAACCCTGACAAATAGCAATACAAAGCTCTCGCATAACAATAGGTAGTCGAAATGGACAACGTATGAACTTGAAGTTTTCATTTCTGCTCCGATGGAAAGTGTATGGTAGATAAAACACCGTATCTAAATCCTGTATTTTCCAAGGTTTTGAGGGAACAGTTAGAAAATTATGGCTGAAGCTATTTATAGAACGCTGTCGGTAGCGAGTGCAGCCTTCTCTCGCACGACCAAATGAGTGTTGAAGAACAGACTTGAAGGTGAAGCCTATTAAATGTACAGGTATTAACTGGTGAGTAGGACAGTGAGTGGCACAGACAGAGTGACTTGCAGTGCTGACAATGTGGTCATGAAAGTTGCTAGAGCTTCACCCAGTGCAGTGAGTGGCACAGACAGAGTGACTTGCAGTGCTGACAATGTGGTCATGAAAGTTGCTAGAGCTTCACCCAGTGCAGTGAGTGGCACAGACAGAGTGACTTGCAGTGCTGACAATGTGGTCATGAAAGTTGCTAGAGCTTCACCCAGTGCAGTGAGTGGCACAGACAGAGTGACTTGCAGTGCTGACAATGTGGTCATGAAAGTTGCTAGAGCTTCACCCAGTGCAGTGAGTGGCACAGACAGAGTGACTTGCAGTGCTGACAATGTGGTCATGAAAGTTGCTAGAGCTTCACCCAGTGCAGTGAGTGGCACAGACAGAGTGACTTGCAGTGCTGACAATGTGGTCATGAAAGTTGCTAGAGCTTCACCCAGTGCAGTGAGTGGCACAGACAGAGTGACTTGCAGTGCTGACAATGTGGTCATGAAAGTTGCTAGAGCTTCACCCAGTGCAGTGAGTGGCACAGACAGAGTGACTTGCAGTGCTGACAATGTGGTCATGAAAGTTGCTAGAGCTTCACCCAGTGCAGTGAGTGGCACAGACAGAGTGACTTGCAGTGCTGACAATGTGGTCATGAAAGTTGCTAGAGCTTCACCCAGTGCAGTGAGTGGCACAGACAGAGTGACTTGCAGTGCTGACAATGTGGTCATGAAAGTTGCTAGAGCTTCACCCAGTGCAGTGAGTGGCACAGACAGAGTGACTTGCAGTGCTGACAATGTGGTCATGAAAGTTGCTAGAGCTTCACCCAGTGCAGTGAGTGGCACAGACAGAGTGACTTGCAGTGCTGACAATGTGGTCATGAAAGTTGCTAGAGCTTCACCCAGTGCAGTGAGTGGCACAGACAGAGTGACTTGCAGTGCTGACAATGTGGTCATGAAAGTTGCTAGAGCTTCACCCAGTGCAGTGAGTGGCACAGACAGAGTGACTTGCAGTGCTGACAATGTGGTCATGAAAGTTGCTAGAGCTTCACCCAGTGCAGTGAGTGGCACAGACAGAGTGACTTGCAGTGCTGACAATGTGGTCATGAAAGTTGCTAGAGCTTCACCCAGTGCTACTCAATCTTGTTTGTTTTCTTGTTCTTGTTTCTGTATGTTGTTGTGGATTCGTTTTTTAGAATTTTGCCCAGGCAGTGGCATTGTTTGGCCTGCTCTTCTCCACTTTTAACAGCTAAACTAAGTTATCTTTAACGTGTGCAAGGTGCACACCGCCCTCCGAGTTTTTCGTCCTTGTCCAAGGAGACTAGATGCTGGATCCTGACTACCATAGGATTGTCATGATCACATTAGGATCATAAATGCCGTGCTAGGTCACGACGTCAGTGAGTTAATTTTTACGATCTTGTTGATTATAACCAGCGTAATTTGTCCTTGAGCTGTTCTCGTGAACAGTTTGTTTTGAAAGACCTTCTTTTCTGAAGGATGGAGAGAAGGAGAGGCGAGACAGAATAAATGTATAACTAGGAATGACAGAGCAGTTCTCGACCCCGTGATTTTGATTAACATAGTTAAGGGGCGAGTAAAGGTAGTTTATTTAGACGCTTAGTTGGCGTTCGGAAATTCATGCATAAGAGTAGAAAGCACGGGGTTTGAAGATTTTAGTAGTTAATGTTTCGCATTTTAAATTTTGTCTAGACCGTAAAATTGACCTTGATTTTGACGCAAGGCCATGACAAGCATAAATTAATATTGCAGGCTGAGCTGAAGCGGCTGCACCAATCAAATGTATGAATCTGGACGGAAGGTCGAGACATAGCTTTAGTATTTAAATCCGTGCAGAGCTTAGATAGATGCCACATGTAGACAATCCATTTACGAGGTGGACGGCGATAGTCCTCAGCCAGATGAGAGACATAGAGACGCAGTTGAGCAGTCCATATTGTGAGGAGCGTGATGTTTTAAAGCTCCAGAGCCTAAGCCACTTGGTTTGATATGAACCCACAGCATTTACATCCAGCGCTCTCACTCTCAGTGAGGGCCTAATGGTGAGAGTCCATACTAATTTGTAATGATGAAAGTGAACCGTTCTACTTACTTTTGAAGACAGTTTCAGAGCTACCGCCAGACAACGCATGGTTGTACAAGCATTCTCCATGGCGTGTCTAGAGGAAATGTCCATATCATAACATGTCTCATTGAATTAATAGAATTTAAACTGTTATATCCGTCGCCACGTGCACGGATTCTATTTGGCATATAACTCATATGACCTGCAAGTAGTTAGAGTGAATAAGTTAGTCTTTATAGAAAGCTGTAGTTTCATTAGTTAGATTCAGTTGCCTTTGAATTGATATTTATATTTATAATTATATTTGTTACATTAATTCCTGTAATTAAACTGCCCTACAGTTCTGCTAAAAATCAAAGCAATTGATTTATTTAGTTTTTAGAGTGCAAGTATTTTTTTGTGTGTTCGTCGATTGTGGGAGCGGACCTCGAAAGAGTGTCAGTCGAATTCTCCCCATCTAACCCACA
Organism: Onchidella celtica; assembly: GCA_963931925.1. NCBI lineage: Eukaryota > Metazoa > Mollusca > Gastropoda > Systellommatophora > Onchidiidae > Onchidella > Onchidella celtica. The sequence goes on from OZ007572.1 coordinate 64,586,819, forward strand.
TGGCGACACTACCCGGGTGTCCCCTCCAGAAGTCTTCAGCCATAATGTTTACATGGGGCCCTAAGCCCTGCCTTTGGACAGTTGTCATATCCTACTGGTGCAGCACATCTTTTCATAAATAACCCAGTACTTGAGCAAGTTATTCGCTGTACAAACGAACATGATCGGATGCATTAATTTTTAGAAGTCACGGCGGCCAAGAATTATGGAAAGAAACAAATCGTACAGAAATCCATGTCCTAATTGTGTTGTGGATTATTATTGGGACTTTGCAGCTGGACAATATTATTCACTCTCTGATTTGTGGCATCCAAAGTAGGCCTATGGGGTGACAACTAGTATAAGGGCTTTTATGAACTATGGCAGATTTTGCAGCCTTAAGGAGCATCTGCGGTTTGACAATGCACAAGGCCGAGAGATGAAAAGAGCAACTTCTAGGCTTCCCCCAATGAGAGAACTATTTGAACTTTTCAACCTCAGTCGGTCACGCTACTGTGTTCTGGGACCATTCCTTACACTACTTACAGTTGATGAATAGCTAATCAGTTTCAGAGGGAGATGTTCTTTTAAAGTGTACATGCCACAAAAGCCGGACAAAATTAATATGGAATGAAATTTTTTTTCCTATTGTGACAGCCAGACATTTTATCCACTGAGTGCAATCCTGTACTGTGGGAAAACCCAGCCAGATGTTGAAGAGATAAGAGATGGACAGCCAGGTCGTAGACTGCAGCAAACAAAGCAGGAGATATATTATATGTACTTCACTTCGTGCAGAAGTACTTCGGAGGTGGCAGAAATGTCACCAGAGACAGCTGCTACTTCACGCATTTTGCACTGGCTGACATGCTGGTGAACTAACGAAATGACAGTTGTGGGAACATGCCATCCTAACAAGCTTTACATACCTAAGGAATACTTTTCCAAAGGAGAACCTGTGGGCTCTTCCAAATTTGGATTTACACAAAATACCGTGCTGGTTTCTTTTCGTGTCAAACCAAAACAGCATGTCATGCCCTTCTTCTTCCAGCACAACATTTGTCTGGTGGTACAGTGGTGGGGAAAAAGAGAACAAACCAGAAGTCGTTTTCTTTTACAATGAGACCAAAAGTGATATGGATTCACTGGACTGGTCAGTACAGCAGTGTCATGTGCAAGCGCCAAACAAATCGCTGGCCGGTTTGATGAATGTCAGCATGGCTGTTGCTTACATCATCTAGAACATGTGCAAGAACCACAATCAGGGAAAACCATACCAAAAAAGCCTCAGTAAGGAAGTTTTACCTTCCTGTAGTAGGACAAGATCTCATCCAGCCACAGATTTTAGGTGACGCGTTTGTGCACCAGTCAACACTGTGTCATTCATCCAGCCACAGATTTTAGGTGACGTGTTTGTGCACCAGTCAACACTGTCATTCATCCAGCCACAGATAGAAGCCACAGATATTAGGTGATGCGTTTGTGCACCAGTCAACACTGTCATTCATCCAGCCACAGATTTTAGGTGATGCGTTTGTGCACCAGTCAACACTGTGTCATTCATCCAGCCACAGATAGAAGCCACAGATTTTAGGTGAGGGTTTGTGCACCAGTCAACACTGTGTCATTCATCCAGCCACAGATAGAAGCCACAGATTTTAGGTGACGCGTTTGTGCACCAGTCAACACGGTGCCATTCTTCCAGCCACAGACAGAAGGCACAGATTTTAGGTGACGCGTCTGTGCACCAGTCAACACTGTGTCATTCTTCCAGCAAAGAAAAATAGTCAGATGCGACAGGGACTCCTCTTTTTTTTTTTTTTTGTCATAAGTCGTGTTTTTAGCGATCCTGAATGTGTGGAAATTCATGTATACCTGTGATGCTTTGGCTCTCTGAAACTGTTGGTAAGCACGTGGCACAATTGTTGTCACAGTGGACTCGTGGCACTGAGACATGTCGGTGCCCTGGGACATCTGTTGGTACATGATGCTTGCGGCATGCTGATGTTCTGGAGTACTTGTGTATCTGAATCTGAAGTATCTCTGCGATGCTACAGCTCTGGCATTGAGGCATGGTGATGGAGGCATTTGAAGTATTTCTGTGATACTATTGTTCTGGCGTTGAGGCATGCTGATGTCCTAGGACATCTGCCGAGACATTTGTATGATGCCAATGTCCTGGTTTTGAGACACTCTTGTGTCCTGGGACATCTGAATTTTTTTCTATGATGCCAATGTCTTTTCTGCTGAGACATACTTATACTATTATGTTTTGAGATATCTGAAGTATTTCTATGACTTCAATGTGCTGATATAAGGGCAGGCGGGGGTCCTGGGACATCTGCTGCGACTTTTCTGCGATGGCACATATACTGAGACATTTCTAGGATGAAAGTGTCCCGGGATTGAGCTATGCTTGTGTCCTAGAACGTTTGAGATGTTTTTGTGATGCCACCATTCTCTCTTCATAAGGGTCGGGTCATATAAGACCCAATCACCATTCTCTCTTCATAAGGGTCGGGTCATATAAGACCCGATCACCATTCTCTCTTCATAAGGGTCGGGTCATATAAGACCCGATCACCATTCTCTCTTCATTAGGGTCGGGTCATATAAGACCCAATCACCAAGTTATATAAGTTTTTTCATCACCACCGCACAGGTTAAGGACAAATTTTGGCAAGACATGCAGCCCCCCCCCCCCCCCCCTCACATTTTGTTTTTCCAGTAGGTAGTCCAAACTGCTCCGCTGAAGGGGTGAAGATCCTGTTTTGGCATAATTTTAGGCCAGCAGTACAAGGATACTACTGCTGTGGGTTTATGTAAAACGGCGTGTATCCTACATCAAAATAAAGTTAAAGTCTTCCTCTGTCAAAGTATATTATCTTTTGTATTGTTTAATGTGTATAGCCATGTGTTTTTATTGCTTGAACAAGACAGTCTTGCCGTTTTCATCCTGAGCCGCACACACCGATTTGACCCCCTCATAACAAAGGACGGCGGAGTGTCGCGCCGATGTAGCGCATGTGTTTGAAAATAACTCACACAGAAAGCCAGATAAATGAGGTTTAATTCAATGTATTTTTCATCCTGTTTTAAGTTGAAATTCCTTTAAAAATCGTTTGTTGAAAAGTTTGTTGATCGAGAAACTGGCGGAAACTTTAATAAATCAGGATCAAAATTATACGCAAATGAATCTCAGCCTTTGTATTTTCAGGGTGTGCCAAAATTAGAGTCAGGGCATGTTTTGGCGCGAGGCGCCGACTGTTTTTATAGACCCACCCAATGCTTAATTTCATCACCTTTTTCTGACACTCAGTGCTAAGTCAATGGTGATGTGGTTGACCTAATTTTCAATAAAAAAAAAATAAAAACATTGTTTTTGTCTCCCTTGTAAGAGTTCACACAAAATTGACGTCGGACGACGTTTGATGATTAAAAAAAGTGAAATGAGATGCTTGTACTATATTTGTTACCCCTCGAAAAAAATTGAGCGTATTGTACATCCCCTTGTCTTTGGAAGCTGATCATTTTTAATGCTGTGACTCAATAAACAGTCATTTTATGGGCGGTCAAAGTTGGACTATTGTGCAATTTGCAAAAGGTAGCAAATTCGAGGTGTTTTTTCACTTTTGAAAATGCCACAACTTTCAAACCCTTTAAGCCAGAATGACAAATTTGGTATCAAAACTCTTAGAAAAGCAAGCTCCATCAGATTAGACAATAACTGGTGAGTTGTGATAAAAAGTAAAAATCAGTTTGGACTACCTATTTCCAGCATCCAGATAACACTAACAACAGTAATATCAGTCTGTGATCTATCAGGACAGCCGTTATAGTGATCCATGTACACCTACAGTAATATCAGTCTACGATCCAGCAGGGCAGACACTAGTGATCCATGTACACCTACAGTAAGATCAGTCTATGAGGACATCAGCTAAAATCACTGTTCTAATGTAGAGTTAGAAAACTCAACTCCAAGATGGACAGAATGTACAGATAATAATAACATTAGTAATAACTATAATAACAGCAATAATAACAAATGTACTTTTATAGAGCGCTCTATCACACAAGAGTCTCAAGGCACCTGAGAAATTTGTACATTTCCCATATAAACAGAAATACATGTATACGTGTACATTAAAAGATGACCTGATTTCATACAGAAAGCAAACACTAAAGGCACAAACATTGGCAACAAAATAGACAATTAATGATGAAATACTTGATGACATTGACCACAAGGCTCCATTGTTCTATTTTCAACATTAGCACCCAGTTTTCCTTGGCAAGACAAAGACATGAACTTTGATGAAGAAATGCCTCTCATGTTCCATCCAACCCATCCTCTCAATTTTATACATGTATGAAGCCAGTGACTGAGTGTGAGGAAGTTAAAGAAAAATTTTGTTCCAAGTTCTGTTTACAGGAGTCTTGACCCTCGCATAACAAAGGACGGCGGAGTGTCGCGCCGATGTAGCGCATGTGTTTGAAAATAACTCACACAGAAAGCCAGATAAATGAGGTTTAATTCAATGTATTTTTCATCCTGTTTTACGTTGAAATTCCTTTAAAAATCGTTTGTTGAAAGTTTGTTGATCGAGAAACTGGCGGAAACTTTAATAGATCAGGATCAAATTTAAACGCAAATTTTCAGGGTGTGGCAAAATTAGACTTAGGGTATGTGTCACGAGCCGCGTGAGCTCTTTTTTTCTGTTAGTTCATGGGGTAGTTATTTTGGGAGAACATGTAACGCTTTTAGCTGATGACCTTCATTAACTGAGTAGGGAAGGTACTAATCGAGTTCACGGATTTCGAGCCCGTGGAACGGGGATGAGGGATGTGTGAGTTAAGTACTGTAAACATTAAGTTAACCCTTTGACTTTGGTTTGCGTGTGAGACTTTCTTGTTTTACTTAGTAGGAATGTAGAAGTGAGTGTAGGATTTTTGAGTTATGTACATACCTTTAACGAGAGAGCAGTGAGGGTTAACTATAAGACAAACTTGTGTTTGTCGTAGCTAGGTCCTGATCGTCCAATCGGGAGAGAGACCCTTAGCAACCATCAGGGGGTATAAAAGCTAACACACTCGATTGCTTAGCATGGCAGTAGTGACGAATCACGGTGGCCTCTCGCCTGAGTTGGAGAAAACAGACAAATAGCTCGCACTGGCACCACCCTATAGTGACGAAATCTCGATGCACCAGATTTGAGTGTGCATACCGCTTGTATTGGAACTCTCGCTCGCGATGGACAGCGAGCGAGAAAATGGTGAGAGCTTTAGTGTAGCGTGTCCATGCTTTCCGTCAACCATTGTGACGAGAGATCAGGACATTGAAATATTTTACTAGATGTGTTAGCAGCTGTTTAGATTGTGCTTTGAGTTGAGCGATGTTCACTTTTCCATATGTATACTTCCTAAAGTGGAACAGCTTAGAAATTACATGTAGTGTATTACCTTGAAATTAGTAGTGAGCGCTGCTGTGCTTTGTGATTCAGTCATTCATTTGACTTATGTGCTATTACTAGTTATATGAAATCGAGACTGATCAATTGGAAATTGTTTATACCGGTTCTCCTTTAGGAAACCGTAGTTCTGGATAGGCGCATTTGAAGAGCGAATAATACGATATTTTTTCTATACCCTACTTAGGTAGGTTTTCTTGAATTTCTGTAAGTTGCCGACTTTAATGCAATATAATTGTATTCTTATCGTCGATTGTCTATTATAATTATATGGCCCTTCAGGCCTGAACAAAAGTATTCTTGTGTTATTTAGTTATTTGGTATGAATGTCCGAGTGTGAGCCAAAGAGTTATGTTCCCCATACATTGACTCACCTCGTTTATAACATCTGAAAGGGGTTTATACAACAACACAATATATCCAGAAACCCCTCGTTGACAGTATGTTTCAGCGCCAAGCGCCGACTGTTTTTATAGACCCACCCAATGCTTAATTTCGTCACCTTTTTCTGACACTCAGTGCTAAGTCAATGGCGATGCAGTTGATCTAATTTTCAATTTAAAAAAAATAAAAACATTATTTTTGTCTCCCTTGTAAGAGTTCGCATAAAATTGACATCGGATGAAGTTGATGATTAAAAAAAGTAAAATGAGATGCTTCTACTATATTTGTACCCCTTGAAAAAAATTGAGCGTAATGTACACTCCCTTGACTTGAAAACTGATAATTTTTAATGCTGTGACTCAATAAACAGTCATTTTATGGGTGGTCAAAGTTGGACTATTGTGCAATCTGCAAGGGAGCAAATTCGGGGTGTTTTTTCACTTTTGAAAATGCCATAACTTTCAAACCCTTTAAGCCAGAATGATAAATTCGGTATCAAAAAGCTCCATCAGATTAGACAATAACTGGTGAGTTGTGATGAAAAGTAAAAATCAGTTTGGACTACCTAATTTTAGGTTTGAAAAAAAAAAAAAGAATTCAATAAATTAAAGGACAAATCTTGATCTAAAACATGCAAAATTTCTACTTCCATCTCGCTGTAAAGGTGTTTGTGCATCTCATAACTAACAAGCAGCTCCACCTTCACTAGCTGACTGTGCAAGGTCAAACTGTTATCGTCCATTACATCTTCAGGATTTTAGGACCTGCATCCAAACATCAAAAATTGACTAATATGCACATTGTTAACAACTTCACCTTGAACATAAAGCTTTCTTAATAGTGGAAATACTGAGCTCACACTTTGTCTTTCCATTTGTACTTTTCCACCGCCTTGTCCCTATCTGCCTGACATGTTCAGCTGCCACTTTGGCTCTTGCACAAAGATCTGGTTTTACTGGTCAAGTTAATTGCTTAAAAAAAAGGCATAACTTTTTTTGCTTTTTTTTTTTCAGCTTGATCATGATAACACGAATTTTTTTTTTTTTAAACTTTGCAAGATATAACAAAATGATTTGCCTCCAAACTGAAAAACAATTATTTTTTTTATCTTCTTTGTTTTCGCCACCCCAAGTGATTCTGCTCCATCTTCTGGTAATTTATAAAACGGTTTCATAGCTAAAGGTTCATTTACCAGTTTTTCATGAGACCATCAGAAACTGTTCCTAAAATCCACAAAATATTGGTATCCCATTCATGAAAAGCCAGTATCCCAAATCATGAAAAAACGGTTTCCCTAATCATGAAAAATTTGATCCCACATGAAAATTTGATTTCCCAAATATGGATAAAAAGTATAATAATTTGAGGTAGAAACTTTCCCAAAGATTCCAAACTTTCAGACTGCAGAAATTATTCTCAAGTCCTCAGCAAAACCTAAATTTCCCATGCAGAGATGTGCTAGGACTGCAGTGACCTGTACTGACTGCGCTGATCTCCTGGCTGACCACAGAATGACCAGGGCTGAGAGAACAAATCCTCCATTTCCTCCAGTTTGTGACCTTTAGTTTCTGGCAGACAAACTCCAATAAACACTAGACCTAGGACAGCGACGCCCACAAATAGCCAGTAGGTACCTGCAGGGAACGGGAAAAAAAAGTATATATGACACATAATAATAATAATGTAATGCTCACCATATTATACTGTCAGGAGAAAGGTGATGACTCATTTCAATACTAACCAATGCTGTGGAACCTGGAGAAATACTGAACCATTTCCAAGTTCCTGCTGGACCAGGTGCACAGACATTAGCTCATGGTCTATAGTGTCTGTGTTGTACATGTATAATCTTTCATTCCACAGCCACTTCAATGCGAAATGAATCGGGTATGAAATTTTAACTGACATCCAGTCAAGTTGAGGCAAAAACTGTATTTTTAGTGTGTCAGTATGAAATAATTGAAATGACACCAACATTCTCTCCTACAACCTATCACAAGGAATCCAGTGGTCGACACTGACACTGTCCTGAGTGAGCACAAGTACTAAAAGTGCCTTTCTGTGGCATTTTAGATTGGATTTTTTTCTTTCTTGCTCTGTCATTTTTTTCCCTCCTTATTTCCTTTTTTCTTTCCACACCCCCCCCCCCCCCCCCCCCGTGGTGTTTTCCAGTGAGCTGATTACCATTGTGAGCTCATGTTAGCGCGTCTTCCTTATCATGTGTTTATCTTCTCTCTACCCTTACATTTGTCACTGTTTTGCTCCATGCACCTTTTTTTCTTTCCTCTCCATCAACTATCCCGAGCATAAATTTTAGTCGTTGGTCATTCAGCTTGAATCCTAAAAAATGAGTTGTCCCCCCCTGACCAAGTCTGGTGAGTCTGACAGAACTGCCCAAAGAAAAAAATTCAGCCTCCACGCCCTACAAGATATATTTTATAGCTGATAAAAACAGAGGGTCTCTTTCCATCATTGCAGCACAGCTGATGGGTGGAACTGAGAGTAGGGCAACTTTATTGTCCAAGGGTTTAAACATATAAGGTAAATGTTTGAATCCTTGAAACCAAAATCTTTTTGACCAACAGGGATCCAATGGGGAAGAAATTCCTTCTATGTCATAATGGACAAAAAGGTCATTAGTAAACAAAATGCCACAGCCCACCATAAACCTCCTCTCATTTTAAAATTGTTCTGGCCCATCAAACCAAGCTACAGATTTGTTTATCTGCGACAGAAATTTTATTCGCGTCAAAATGTGTGGTTTCTACTGTCAAAGTAGAACAAGGTGGTCTAGAGGCAAGGTGCTCGCCTCTCATGCCAAGGGTCCCAGGTTCAAAACCCAGGCTGTGCAGGCATGTCGGAAATTGGGATTTTTCCCATATTTTCGTGTCCCTGATCCTGTTGGGGGTTAGGATCGAGTACCTAGTCTTCTCGGATAAGGACGAAAAAATTCGGAGGGCCCGTGTGCATGTTGCGCATGTTAACCCTCACCCTGCGCGGGGCGGCAATAGACGGTATTGACTTGCAAGTGCTCATGCCGCACGGGCGGCTAAAGTCGGCCAGGTCAAGCTGACCGCGCCACGCGCAAGCCATATTCACGCGTCGGGTCACTGACCTTTTTGAGACGTAACCACCGTGTTATTGCTCACTGTATCTCTTCTAAATCAAATGCATTGTGACATGGACATGTTAACCAGTGAACCACTGGTCGGAATCACAAAGACTAAGCTTTCAAAGGCTCTCCCCACACTTTCAAAAGATGTAACATCGACATGCGAACTGTTGCTCAACAAATTTGCAATATTATCTCATTTTCTCACACGCTGACCACCATCTGGAGTTGTCTGTATCTAAGAGCCAATCAGAAACAAGCTCTGAAATAATCTTTGCCCCAAATGCCCACATTGGTTTATTAGTATGTGTCAATCAGGATGAAACCATTTGTGTAGGGCTTGGGAGGGCGTGGCTTGTTATCATGCTTCGTTCTCATGAAAACTACAGCTGTCAGTTTGGAATCATAAGTCAGATCATTGGTTAGAGACTGACAGACTAAGGTTTTGCTGGTTAATTCATTATCAAGCGTGATAAGGCATAGCAGAGAGTGTTTTCATACCGATCAATAAAAACCGAACCACGTGGACAGCGTATGTGGTCATCGTCTAGCGGCACGGGTCAGTGACCCCAGATAAGATTCTCCGTGAGTAAGGTCACTGACCGGGCAGCGGGCTTTACTGGTAGCGCACGGGGTATGGGTTAAAGATACCTTGGCAGTTGGAAATCGTAAAGAGCAGGCCGAACAGGCCGCTGCTTGGGCAAAATTAAAATTAATAGACTAAGATTTATCCCTATCACCCCCCATATCACCAACAAAAATTTATAATTCATTATTAAATAAATATTGATATATCCAAATATTATTATAATACTTTAGAAAACAAGCTGTGAGTTGTGAACTGTTGTGAGTTGTGAACTGCGCCTAACAGGCTGCGTTACAATTTGCTCTGGATTGAGAGAGGTAGAGAGAGTGAGAGAGAGAGAGAGAGAGGGTGAGAGAAAGAAAGAGAGAGAGGGTGAGAGAAAGATGCAAAACGAGAGAACAAGACTTTCTGTAAAGCGCCTAGAGTGAACTCATCTGGAATAGCTGCTACATAAATGGTTTCCATTATTATTATTAAACTAGATTGACTATAAGGGTAGCCTAAAATACAAGTTTGCTGCCTCCATGATGCAAGTCAGACACCAAAAATAACATTTTATTTGAGTGAACAAAAAAACATTACAATTATACAAATGCAGCAAGAACAAACTTCAAATTCAGCACTGAATTACTGCCCCTGTCTTCAACAGGATTTGTTGATTCTGAGTAACAAAACTAGCAAACTCTGCAAGTCCAAAATGCTCACAAAAACAACAAACAGAAAGAAAAATTCTTAATTTGAACAAAATCTCTCTAAAGTCAAACTTTTCTCAATGTAAATTTCTCTTACTTACACCTCCAGGTTCAGCTTGACCTGTCTATCAAATCTGATTGTTTACCAAATGAAAAAGTAATTTTCATTCTGCATGAATTAATAACATACATTAATTTCTATGTGCAAATTTTACTTCACCCTGAGCTTCAGGTACATGTATAGTGTAAAGACTTAATGATCATAAAATTGAAAAAAAATAACAATGCTTTTTAAAGCAAAAGTAATTGGGTCAATAGAGCTGCGGAAAAGATCCAGGACTCTGTGTGTGGGTGTGTGTGTGTGTGGGGTGTAAGGGGTGGGCAGTAGTTGCCCTGGTAAACAAAAGACCAGCATCCCACATTCTCCAGTTCTACTTCCTGGCCACGCCCTTTCCTTGGCACCTCTCACTTCAGTGTTAAACCAGACAGATGGAGGTGGCATGGCTGGTGACAGAACATTTAGAGAAGTAGAAAGACAGCCAAGAATAGAACAACCCTAACCCTAACCCCATTTCAGAGGGGCATTCAGTTGCCTGGCAGGCACAGCGTTCACCAGCAAGGTTGCCTGCTGGCAGAGCGAGGCAGTCCAGGGAGGTGCGTACCACAGTTTTCCGATATGGCGGCCCCATAGGATACAAAATGACCCAATTTTCCAATTCAAAACAACGCTCTTAATTTCACAGTTAACATTCTTAAAAACCCCTTACAGTAGAGCCACCCACATTATTTCCTGTGTTATGTCCCCTGATTTTCTGTATATGGTTAAATAGGGAAATATTTATGGTCTTCAAAATCATATTAAAGTAAATCTGTCAACATGGTTCTATATCAACATTGGTTCATAGCGACATTTGCATAGTCTGTTCCTCTTTCATTTGCTTAATTTTCTCCAACTTTTCCTTCAGTCAGACTAGTCAGGCACAAAGTAGCCAGTTCAATGTAGCGCCCACCAGGCTCTAATGTGCCATGTGGACGCTGCAATATCTCTTGGCAGGCTGCCCTCACAACTGAACACAACTCAGCTTATTATGCATTCAAATTGATAGCACACAATGCAAAAATGAGCTTGATCGGAAAATTCTGTGATTTTTTTGTGAATTTTTAAAGTTTGTGGATGAAACCTGAAAAAATGGATGAACTTTTGAGAATTTTTTGTGAGGCTGCAGGGGCTGCATATGATGGAAATCTTTATAATTTAGATGTAAACAGTCAATATATTCAAGGAAATTAGCCTGGTCTGACATTGATCGAGAAGTGTTTCAGAATGATGTTGATGATAGAGAAATGCGTAGTACTAGATCTAGTAACACAAACTGTCTTAGGGGATGGATTTTGATGAAAATCAATTTTTTTTTTGGACAGAAGGTAATTTCAAGGTTATTTTTGAATAAAACACATGGCATGAATCTATACCATTTCCTTTGTCATTCATGAAAGTTTGGCACATTTCTGTTGAATAATTGAATTGTTATGAATTTTTCAAGCCAACAAACAATGACTACATGTGGAGATACGCCCCCCTTTGCCAGGGAAATAGACTGGACAAGGAGCTACACTGCCAGGTGGCAGAGGGTTAATCTTTGAACTCTGACCTCTTAATTTTCCCTACACCATATCCCTGGCCTCCCAATCTGACAGCAACAAATGTCAGGGCATTCTGTACTGGTCTATTGGTGAACACAGATGTAGGAGGTGTAGGTTTATCAGGTTGTGTCATGTCAAGAGGATCAAACACAGGAAAAAGGATTTTTAGTCACCTGGGATGTTTTCAGTACCATTTTGGTATCTCTGTGTTCCTTTATATCATAAAGTAAATATGGCTGTGAGGTGACACAATGTAATAAGGAATAGGACATTAAACAGTAGAACATTTCCTAATAAATGTGACATTACCATATTTGGTGAGTTCCTCTGTCAGGGTGAGAAAGGTCATTGAGACTAAGAGATTGGAGATCCAGTTAGTTGCTGCAGACAGGGAGTTTGCGCTTGACCTGGCCCAGGTCGGATAAATTTCAGCATTGATGGTCCAGGGCATTGGACCCATACCTGCAGTTAAACACATTCTGTGGTCATGACCAGGTCCAAAGCAACTCAATTCAAATGCTAGGACAGGAACATTACAAAGAACAGTTCCATAAACATTTTCACCAGTGTGCCGCAGCCTAACAGCTTCCTCGATAAAACAGTAACAATGAGATATACATGCTCTATCCTAATGTCTGTCTACCTTCCACTTTGAGTAAAGATCAACTTACTATGACAGTTAATCTATATACAATTTATTATAATTATGATCTGCCATCCCAAACCAAGGCACTTTGTACATTTTAGATTTATAAATTGGACGGTGCTTCTTTTGCTCAAAACTCCATCAGTGAAAAATGATCTACTGAAAATAACTGTTGTCCTGATGTTTGTAAAACAATTTCATTTTGCTTTTTAGTACCAACATAGAGATGATGTCAATGCTATCCTGATTTGCACAGCTTAACTTGTACATATTGACCCTTCAAGTTGTGGTCATTCTTCTTGTCGTAGTGGCTCTGAAGAGACGAACTTACAGTCTTTCATCCAAAATTTGCAACTGATTAAAAAAAGAGCCAATGTGCTGTCATACAACTTGTTCTTTTTGCCAAATTTTGACTTGACATTTATTTACCAATAAATTTAAGCAAAAAGCCACACTTTCAAAAAATTACAGCATATTGCCACAGTACAGTAGACATATGATGTATTTTTCTTTTGCTGTAAAATTATTTGTTTTAAACATCTTGGCAAGTCTTTGGGTCATGATTTCATCTAATGTCAACCTTTTTCACACTGACACTGACAGACTTAGCTCGTTGTGCGCACTGGCCAATTTTGATTGGCCGACTAATTGCATGGTGACATCACATCAATTAAGTTCAATGAGACCTCAGGCACCAACAAACTACTCAGCCTATCAATGAGACCTCGGGCGCCAACAAACTACTCAGCCTATCAATGAGACCTCAGGCGCCAACAAACTACTCAGCCTATCAATGAGACCTCAGGCACCAACAAACTACTCAGCCTATCAATGAGACATCAGGTGCCAACAAACTACTCAGCCTATCAATGAGACCTCAGGTGCCAGCAAACTACTCAGCCTATCAATGAGACCTCAGGCACCAACAAACTACTCAGCCTATCAATGAGACCTCAGGCACCAACAAACTACTCAGCCTATCAATGAGACCTCAGGCACCAACAAACTACTCAGCCTATCAATGAGACCTCAGGTGCCAACAAACTACTCAGCCTATCAATGAGACCTCAGACACCAACAAACTACTCAGCCTATCAATGAGACCGCAGGCGCCAACAAACTACTCAGCCTATCAATGAGACCTCAGGTGCCAACAAACTACGCAGCCTATCAATGAGACCTCAGGCACCAACAAACTACTCAGCCTATCAATGAGACCTCAGGCACCAACAAACTACTCAGCCTATCAATGAGACCTCAGGTGCCAACAAACTACTCAGCCTATCAATGAGACCTCAGGCACCAACAAACTACTCAGCCTATCAATGAGACCTCAGGCACCAACAAACTACTCAGCCTATCAATGAGACCTCAGGTGCCAACAAACTACTCAGCCTATCGATGAGACCTCAGGTGCCAGCAAACTACTCAGCCTATCAAAATTGGCTAGCACTTCCCCAAGCTTTGGATGAGAGAAATAAAGATGTCACAATGATGAGTGTCACTTCAACAGTTGAGACAAAAGAAAGCAGAACTATAATAAACATATTCCTCCACTCATGTCAGATGGCATGTAACAGTTTATTTCCATCCGTTTTCTTGGCACATCAGTCTGACACAAAACTTCCACTCACTGCCCACCCTCAGGCACAGTTGATCTAAACATGATCTTACCCCACAACGTCAGTCACAAACTGTATCTAAACCCTGGCATTATTGGATATTCAGTGGAAAATTTAACTTTCTTTTCACAATAGCAAAGATGGAAATTTAATTCTATATGTTTTAGTTGAATAACACTGAAATTAATATCAAAAGAAATCTTAAGCTCTGACTTCAAGCTGTTGATGTCAGCCCTGGCCCCATAGGTTTTTGCCAATTTTAAGGCTAAATTTTTTCAAATTTTGCCATGGAATTTGCCCCCCAAAAAATAAAATTTTGCCCCAAAAATTTGTCACCAATGAAAAAGTAACATTACAGGAAATTCCAACAACAAAAATGAGCTGCCCCTTTATATCATTCTTATTCTAAATCACACACTCGGATATACATGTATTTATTTCATTACTAAAGAAAAGAAATAATCATTGACAGTCGTGACTCTTCAGCTGATACACTTTAAGTCAAGAAGTTTTCAGTTCAGTCATAGTCTCTACTGACCAGCGTCTGTAGGTCTGAAGCAAAAACAAGGAAATATAATCAACATGATTTTCAACAACGTGCAATGTCCAAAAGTACTGGGTCAGTTGCCCCAAGATCTGGGACAAATTGAGTGAAAAAAAATCTTGCCCAAAATTTTCTGTTTTGTGTTTATCTTATAAATAATGTACTGGTCATGCTTTTATGATTTTTTAGTACTTTCAAAGCAGTTCATGTTATACAAAAGCTTTTGCTACTGAAGGGTGAAAAAGTCTCCTCCCACAGATCTCCGTACATGAACCATGACACCATGAAGGGCTTACAAATGGCTAACTATTGCAAAACGTTCCATTTCATTTGACATTTAAGTTCAATATTAGCATTATCTGCCATGTTCATCAACTAAATAAAGAAAATTCCTGCTACTTCTCCTATATCCATTACTTAGCTATGGCTCCCCCCCCCCCCCCCCCCTATTAGATACTCTATGGGTAATATGAAGCTGTGTTCTGTACAGCTCACATCAACTGTTCCTGACATTATTATGACACCATCTTTTCTTGAGTACAAAACAGCCCGTTTTCCATTCCCTACAGCCAATAATAACTTGATGTGAATAACTGTTCACAACCACAACAGATTATAGGCTCACAGTCCGTCACAACACCAACAACAAACATGCACAAACACTGTAAGAACAACAATAAACTAGATCTAGTGTTTCCTTCCGTACATGACATGACACTATCACTGCTGACATGACACTACCGCTGCTGACATGACACTACCACTGCTGACATGACACTACCGCTGCTGACATGACACTACCGCTGCTGGTTTAATGATAATCTATTTTATTCAACAACACGATCTGCAAATTGACACGCAATTGTACAAACGATGCATTGAAATGTAACTGATATTGCTAAACAGGTCACCATGCCCGATAATAAACTGACAAATTACAGCTCCAAAATAAATGGTCCTGTGCCTTCAGTATCACACGATTCACGCGTGTGACTGCGGAGACTGTGAATTCAAAGCAAATGCAATGCCAAGCCATTAGAATTTCCGGTTGCGGTAGGGACTAGCTCTATTCATTTCTTTTTTACTTTATTATTACAAGCTACCGCTCTTGAATTTGACCAAATTTGACCAAATTTTGCCAACTTTTGTACAAGGCAAAGGCAAATTTTGCAGCCGCAAATTAAAAACCTCCAGGGACACTTAGCCTGAAGCTCCGTAGGGAACAGCAATGTATACAGGTTACAGGAGAGATCAGCAGTTCTAGCAGTACTAAACTTTTCGAAAGATCAATTACCTGGGGCAAAAAACATGAGGTAGAGAACCAGTCCTAAAACTGCCATCCATGAATAGGATGTTGGACAGTAATCCAATGCCCAGTGTTGTCCTGATGCTGAACTTCCTTTCTGACACAAACCGTAGGAGGAGTAGGAGGTATCACCTGAAACTGCAGCTAGACATGATCCATTGATAGAGCCAACCTTGCCAGTGTAACAAAAGCCACAGTCTTGGTTTTCAATGCATGACTCACACCAGCTGCAAAATGGCAGACATAAAACTGAACTCATAAAAATGTATCAACTGTAGAATAAAATATGAATCAAAATACAGACTTGCATCTTGCATCACAAAAAAGATTCTATCTCCACTTTTAGAGTTACACACCACTTACTACTTCTACAGGCCTTCTCCACTGAGGGTCAAAATATCAAGCGGATTCGGTGTGTAACTTGTATTGCTAAAAAAAACCAATTTCTCAAAGGTTGATGGAAGGGAGTTAGAGCCCTGTCACTCTAAGTGGAGGAAACTCTCTGTGACATCTGTTATTTGGTTTGGGGTGGACAACACATTTCTGCAAGTTTGCTGGGCCAGAGTAATTTTACTCTGAAATGCAGACAAATTTTTTATTTTGGGGAACAACTGGTGAGCCGGCATGAAAACACATGAACCATGTGTCAACTGCCATTCACCTGAGGCAAGAGATCACATGACAAATAAGATCCTATTATCTTTTCATCCCTTAGAGAAATCTGTAGTGAATATTTCTGACCTGCTTGACCTGTAGTCTTCACTTCATCAGAAACTTGGTTGGTGACAGTCAAAATTTCAGTCAACATTCCACAAACAAAACGACCCGGTACCCACATTTATACACACTTACAGGGAACAGATTTTTTTTTTTTACCTATACTTGGAGCATGTAAAATTGATATAAGATGAGTTCAACTGCTGGACAGGTGGAGAATGGACAGCCACCAGCTGAAATGCCACTGCCAGCACCACCAAACTCATGCAGACACCTGGAGTTAAAAACAAGGCAACAACACATAAGCTCCATGCATAAACAAATGTAAACACTAACACTTAACTCTTCAATCTTCACATTCATTGATTCAGATGAAATATGTCAAGGTGGAAAAATGTCATAGCTCAGGCACTTAATTACATACCACCTACAACTTGTCTAGTAGTCATTTTTACTGTTCTATTGCCAATGGCTCAAGTTTAAAGTGAAGCATCAATAAAATAAGAATACAACAAAAGAATAAAATTTAAAGCACAGATAACGATATATTATCACAGCAATATGTCTTTCTCTAAAGCGTTTTACTCACCCACCATCAATTGTTTTGTCTCTAATGATCAAATCAACAGTCCAGCATCAATTGTTTTATAAATCTCTAATGATCAAATCAACTATTCAGCATCAACTGATTTGTATCTAATGATCAAATCAATAGTCTAGCATCGATTGTTTTGTCTCTAATGATCAAATCAACAGTCTAGCACCAATTGTTTTGTCTCTAATGACCAAATCAACAGTCCACCATCAATTGTTTTGTCTCTAATGACCAAATCAACAGTCCAGCATCAATTTTTTTATCTCTAACTAGCTGAGGTCCCCGGCCCTGCCCGGGATAAATCGGTTTGAATATTGGTTTCAGTTCTGGGTGGTTATTATGGACTGCTTCATCTAGCCTGTTCCTATTTGTTTATTTTATTTTTGTTTGTTTGTTTTTAAATGTCTTACTGCTCTGCCTTTGTGAGTTGACACCCTGTGCCTCCCGTACAACAGCATGATTTGCTCACGGGTTAGTGTGTTTGATAGTGAACACATCGCAGGAAGTGATAACGAAACCTTAAAATGGCGAACCATGGCTCGAAATAGATCTAAATGATGGGGAAACAATAAATTTCCAATAAAAATAACTACACCGATTTAAGACTTCTATTAAAAACTGTGCACTCTTACATCCATTCTGATGCACCATATAAAATTTGAAGTCCGAGTGTTGAGCGGTTCAGAAGCCTTTTGCAACGAAAAATCTCAAGTCCACAAATATATAGTATAGATGATCAAATCAATTGTTCAGCATCAACTGTTTTGTCCCTAATGATCAAATCAGCTGTCCACCATTAACTGGTTTGTCCCTACTCACCCAGTAAACTGCCCATTATCAATTTTCTGCGACCAAGTCTCTCCACTAACCA
Organism: Onchidella celtica; assembly: GCA_963931925.1. Lineage (NCBI taxonomy): Eukaryota > Metazoa > Mollusca > Gastropoda > Systellommatophora > Onchidiidae > Onchidella > Onchidella celtica. Next base: position 64,604,988 of record OZ007572.1, read on the forward strand.
AAGACCCACCAACGTAAATGAAAAGTTAATGCCTGCTGTCAAGGCAGACAACCAGATAGCTTTGTGCTGATCACTGACTCCAGACATATGTAGAATAGTTGCACTGTAATACCTGACAGAGTGGGAAATATAATGTATATAATATATATACATACATAGCACCTCAACATAGTTTTACAATGCAATGCAATAAAATGTATTTCATTAAAACTTACAGGAAATCAAACCACTTCTACTTCTACTTTAAACCAGTGTCTTGCAACCTTTCCCCCCCACGCTCCACTTCAGTTTTTCAGAAAAAAAAACATGCACCATGCCAGGATCAGACAAAGTCAGTCACCTGTCACCTGTCGGCTTCATCGTCATCGATGTTAGCTGCTACAGTGGATGTCACGACAAAATCTCCTCCACCCAATCCTGTCCTTAGCTTTCCTAGTTAGTTCACTTATTTCCAGCTGGCTGACTTTCTTGATGTTATCGTGATATGTAATGGGTGGTCTTCCTTGTTTTCTCTTTGTTTCTGTCTTTCCTTGAAGGATTGATATCATAAGGGCCGTGCTTTTGTTTCGGGCCGCGTGGCCGATGTATGCAAGTCTTCTTTTATTTATTTCAGGTGTTATTCTTCTGGTGGTGCCAAGCTGTTCTAAGATGCTTGTATTTGTTCTCCCTTCTGTCCAACTTATTCTGAGTAGCCTTCTGTAAAGCCACATTTCAGCTGCCTCCAATCTTGTTATGTCTGCCTTTTTGAGTGTCCAGGCTTCACAACCATATAGTAGGACTGGCCAGATCAAGCACTTAAGTATGTTCACTTTGAGGTCCATTGGTGTGCCTCTATCCTTCCAAATGTTGTTTAGTTGAACCATTTTGTGTTTTGCCATTCCTATCCTTGTTTTTATGTCCTTTGAGCAGCTTCCATCTTGCGATTTATGTGATCCTAGGTATTTGAAATCAGTCACTTTTTCTAGTGCTGTTTTGTTTACTAGTATCTCCTGGTGTTCATGGTGCCCTGTTCCAGTATGCATGACTTTCGTTTTCTTAGCATTTAGGTGTAGGCCTGCTGTCTTGCCCGCTTCATCCACTCTGTGCAACACTCTTTTCATGCTGGTGATGTTATCTGACATAAGAGCTGTGTCATCAGCGTAGCGAAGGTTTGTGATGTTTCGGACTCCGATCTTTATTCCCATATCTTCTATGTCTGCGTTTCTCATGATCTGCTCAGTATAAATATTGAAAAGATGAGGTGAAAGTATGCAACCCTGTCTGACTCCTTTCTCGATGTTGAAATATGGACAGTTCTCATTGTTCCATCTAATCGTTGCCTTTTGTTCGTGGTATAGTGCAGCGATCAGGGTCACAAGGTGTTTCGGGAATCCCATCTTAATCATTATATCGAACAGGTGATGGTGCCTAACGCTGTCGAACGCTTTGCTGTAGTCTATGAACGTGATGAAGGCTTCGTTTCCATTGCTTCTTATCTGTTCAATCATTATTTGTAGTATGAAGAGCATGTCAGCGGTTCCTCTGTTGGTCCTGTAACCAGCTTGACATTCTGATAGTTCCTCTTCTACCTTAGATTTCATTCTGTTGAGTATGATGATGAGCAGGATTTTGCTGGTGTGACTGATGAGGGCGATGGTCCTATAATTTCCACAGTCTTTGACATTGCCGCTTTTGTATAGCATGACGAATTCTTGTAGCTTCCAGTCTGTTGGCCATTCGCTTGTCTGCCAAATTTTGCAGATCATTTGGTGGAGTGCTTTTATTCCTGATTCGCTGGTATGTTTCAGGAGTTCACCTGGTATGTTGTCTAATCCAGGGGATTTTCCATTCTTTATTTGTTTTATTGCAGCCTGTACTTCCTCCAAGAGAGGTTCTGGTTCTTTATCTATCTGTTGTGAGTCTGGTTGTTGGAGGTCCCTCGGGTCTGGTCTGATGTTGTCCGCAAACAGCATCTTGCCGTATTCGTGCCATCTTGAGAGCACATCTTTTGTGTTTGTCAGTGTTGTGCCTTCTTTGTTGTTCAGACTCAAGTTCTGTGGTTGGAAATCCCTCTTTTTTACTTTTCTTATTTGTTCAAACATTTCTTTTGACTTTCTTTGTGTATTACATTCTGTTATGTCAGGCCAGAGTTTTCTGCTATTGTATGACAGTTCACAATACAGCCTGCTACTGTCACCCCCACTGTCTTGTGGGTCATCTCGGGAGAGAGGAAGACTAGGGGAAGGTAACCCTGAATACAAATACCACACTGCCTTGTGTGTTGCTATGATAGCAAAGGCTATGGGAGTAAACCCAGACAGAAAATCAGGAGTGGAGACCCGAAGGTGGTTGTCAGGGAGAACTGCATCAAACTGGCTTCCAGCATCTCCTGCAGCCGGACTAGTTCCAAATGTATTGACCTGGTCTCTCCCTTGGGTTTAACTAGAATGGCAGAGAGAGGGGTGTGCCTCTGGGCAAAGCACCATCTCTTAAAAATAGCCCAGGCAAGGCAGCAAAACGAGGAGGCGTTTGCTCGGGCTTGGCAAGCATCTGTCTCTCCTCTATAAGCCCACCCATTTCCGATTTGGAGAGGACACTCCAGCCATCCGTTACGGATGGGCACAACACGGGAGGTGGCAGTTACCGGTGATAAGCTCAATCCATTTGGCGTACGGATGAGCGCCAGGGGTCCCCTCTGTCGGTGGGAGCGGCTTTTCAGCTGCATTGATCAACTACCGCCCGCCGTAACCTGGGCAGCCCCCAGGCAGTTGGGTGTTGTTCCGCCACGTCAGCCTGCTTCATAAGGTGGTTGGAGCTAGACCAAAAGTCGAAAAGCTGACGTAAAGTGTGCACCTGGCAAAAACAGAAAAATACTAAAACTTGGTACCTGGAACGTCAGAACAATGCGCCCAGGCTTGCAACAGCAAGATCTCACTGATATTGACTCCATCAGGAAATCCCAAATTATTGATCGAGAACTTCAGCTACTAAACATCGACATCGCTGCCCTTCAAGAAACTCGACTTCCCGACTCCGGGTCAGTCAAAGAAGAAAACTACACCTTCTTCTGGCAGGGCCTTAGCAGCGAACAGCCGAGAATCCACGGCGTGGGCTTCGCCATAAAAAACTCCCTTATCAATTCGATCGCAACTCCAATTGGAGTGTCAGAACGCATCATGACACTCAGACTGAACACCCGGTCTGGTTTTACCAACATTATCTGTGTCTATGCCCCAACACTTACCTCCTCTGACGAAACCAAAGACATTTTCTACGAGGCATTGCAGAGGACTCTCCACAACATCCCTCTCACCGAAGGCCTGCTAATTCTGGGTGACTTTAACGCTCGAGTGGGAGCAGATCACTCCGCATGGCCAAAGTGCATTGGGCACTTCGGCATTGGCAACATCAACGAAAACGGGCAGCGCCTTCTGGAGCTATGCTCCGTAAACTCATTATGTGTTACAAACACGTACTTTGACCTTAAGAGATGCCAAAGAACATCATGGCGCCATCCCAGGTCTGGCCATTGGCATCAATTAGATCTTATTCTCTCAAGGAGGAAGAGTTTGGGCTGTATAAAAATAACTCGTTCCCTCCACAGTGCTGACTGTGACACCGACCATGCACTGGTAGTCAGCAAAATCAAAATTTCGGCCAAGAAAATATACAGATCAAAAGCCCCTTCAATCCCTAAGATCAATGTAACAGCAATCAGAGATGAATCAAATAGAAAGTCATTTGAAAAGTTATTTGCTGAAAGCATGGATAATGTCACCCAATGTGACTCGGTAGATGAAACATGGAACACTCTCAGTTCAAAAATTCATGACTGTGCCATCAAGTCTTTTGGACAGCATAAAGTTTCAAACAACGACTGGGTAGCCCAGAACAGCGAAATTCTCCTACCTCTCATTGAGCAAAAGAAATCTGCTTTCAATGAGTATAACAAAAATTGCAATCAGAGTACAAAAACTTGTTTGAAAAATGCAAAAGCTAAACTTCAGCTGGAGGTAAGACGTTGCGCCAACAAATACTGGACAGACTTGTGTAACAGCATACAAGAGGCAAATGAAAAGGGAGATATGAAAACCGCCTTTAGTCAGATGAAAGTAGCTCTTGGGCCAATCATCACCAAAAGCGCCCCACTTAAGTCTGTAAATGGTGAACCCATCACAGATAAAAATGAACAACTGAATAGGTGGGTAGAGCATTACTCTCTGTTGTATTCAACTGAGAAAAATATTCCACCAGATTTTGAGGAACACCTCCAAAAACTGCCAATAATGGCCGAACTTGACGCTGAACCTTCCTTAGTCGAGCTTTCCAATGCAATCGACCACCTGTCTGCTGGAAAAGCCACAGGAAGTGACAACATTCCTGCAGAGGTATTAAAAGACCTAAAAGGCCCACTATTACCACACCTGTATAATCTGTTACTGCAGTGTTGGAAAGAAGGCGTGATACCACATGATATGAGAGACGCCAAAATTTTTGTCACACTTTACAAGAACAAGGGAGACAAAGGCGACTGCAACAACTATCGAGGCATATCCCTCCTCAGCATTACTGGAAAGGCTTTTGCCGCCTTCAACAACTGGCGGAAAAAGTCTTACCAGAAACACAATGTGGCTTTCGAAGCAAACGATCAACTATTGACATGATATTTGCACTTCGGCAAATCCAAGAAAAATGTAAAGAACAAAACAGGCCGCTTATAACATGCTTTGTGGACCTAACAAAGGCTTTCGACACCGTAAGCCGATCTGGCCTGTATGCAGTCCTTAAATCCATAGGCTGTCCACCAACATTGCTAAAACTTATTGCATCCTTCCACACTGACATGAGGGCATGTGTCAACTTTGAGGGCTGCACATCCAATTCATTTGCTGTAAACAGCGGTGTGAAGCAGGGATGTGTTCTTGCTCCTACCTTATTTGGTATACATTTTGCAGCCCTACTCAAGAATGCCTTTGGTCAATGTTCAGGTGGAGTACTTATTAACACCAGAGTGGACGGCTCCATTTTTAATGTTGCCAGACTAAAAGCAAAATCTCGTACAGAGCATATTATGTTACAAGAGCTCCTCTTCGCAGATGATGCTGCAATCGTGGCCCACGATGAAACCACGCTCCAGGCTCTCATCAATAGCCTTGCCAAAGCCTGTGACAAATTCATGCTAAAGATCAGTGTCTCAAAAACTATAGTTTTGACACAAGGCTTGAGAAACCCCAACCCAATCATGCTGAATGGCTCTCCTCTGGAGCAAGTGGGAAAATTCTGCTACCTAGGCTCAACCATCAGTGGTAGCACAGACATAACAACTGAAATAAATGCCAGAATAGGAAAGGCGGCCACAGCTTTTGGCAAACTCTCAAAAAGGGTGTGGAACAATAGCAAGCTGACCATCAAAACAAAGGTACTCGTGTACCAAACTTGCGTCCTAAGCACCCTGCTGTATGGCTCAGAGACATGGACCACCTACTCCAAACATGAAAGATCCCTCAACTCCTTCCACCTGCGCTGCCTACGCAAAATTCTCAAGATCAAGTGGCAAGACAGGATCTCAAATATCGAAGTTCTGAGCCGAGCCAACATTCCATCAACTCAGGCTCTCCTAGGCAAAAAAAGACTGCGGTGGCTTGGACATCTCCACCGTATGGAAAATGATCGCATCCCCAGACAAATTCTCTACGGGGAACTTGCTACTGGCAACCGACCCAGAGGTAGGCCACATCTGCGATTCAAAGACACTTGCAAGGTCATGATGAAAGCATTCAACATCGACCCCAATGAATGGGAGAACCTTGCAAATGATCGAAGCAGATGGAGACAAAAATTGCGCAGTGGCACGCTCGCAATAGACTTCAAGGCAAAAGAAACATACCTGACAAAACGACAGAGGCGGAATGAAAACACTCGCCAAAGTGAACCCAAAAGACTGACCTGCAATCACTGCCATCGCACTCTCGGGTCAAACATTGGTAGAATAAGCCACGAGAGAAGCTGTCAGTCAAAATGAAAGTGAATATTCTAGCTGCTAAGACCGTCTGTAAAGACGCTAAAGGCCATATATATGTTTGCACACTCTCTTTCTAACCATGCATTCTAACCATGAGTGGGCTAGCTCAACACTTCTTACATGACTGTGTTGATCCCACACAGCTGCTGTACCAGTTGAAGTCCACATCCAACTATGACTGCCCGCCTCACTGAAGGTCTCCTCCAAATCTTCAAAAATACAAAGCCACCTGAAATAAACATAAGAAGTACATCACTGACATATCCTGCTACCACTGGCATATATCACCCTGACATAAATGACATCATCCTGACATCATTGGCATATATCATCCTCACCTCACTGATATATTACCCTGACCTCACTGACATATCATCCTGAAGTCACTGACACATTATCCTGACATCACCGAAAATGGTCCTGACATCACTGGCATAACATCCTGTCATCACTGGCATATATCATCCTGACATCATTGACACAGCCTGACATCAATGACATATCATCCTGACCTCACTTATACATCACCCTGATTTCACTGATATATCATCCTGACCACACCGACACATATCATCCTGACATCACAGACATGTCATCCTGACATCACTGGCATATCATCCTGACATCACTGGCATATATCATCCTGGCATCATTGACACAGCCTGACAATAAATGACACATCATCCTGACCTCACTTATATATCACCTTGATCTCACTGGTATATCATCCTGACCTCATTGACATATCATCCTGACATCACAGACATATCATTCTGACATCACAGACATATCATTCTGACATCACTGACATATCATCCTGACATCAATGAGACATCATCGTGGCATCAGTGGCATATCATCCTGACATCACTAACATATTATCTTGACATCACTGACATATCCTGACAACCTCCTGACATCACTGACATATCATTCTGACATCTCATTATAACATCACTGGCATATATCATCCTGACATCACTGACACAGCCTCACATCAATGACATATCATCCTGACCTCAATGATATATCATCCTGGCCTCACTGACATATATCATCCTAACATCATTGGCATATCATTCTGACATCACTGGCATATATCATCCTGACATCATTGACACATCAGTCTGTCTTCACTGACACATATCATCCTGACATCAATGATACATCATCCTGGCATCAGTGGCATATCATCCTGACATCACTAACATATTATCCTGGCATCACTGGCATATCATCCTGACATGTCATCCTGACATCACTGTTACATAACATCCTGACATCACAGACATATCCTGACAACCTCCTGACATCACTGAAATATCAACCAGACATCACTGACATGTCATCCTGTCATCACTGGCATATCATTATGACATCATTGGCATATATCATCCTGAAATCACTGACACAGCCTGACATCAATGACATATCATCCTGACCTCAATAATATATCATCCTGGCCTCACTGACACATATCATTCTGACATCATTGGCATATCATTCTGACATCACCGCAATATATCATCCTGACATCATTGACACATCAGTCTGACATCACTGACACATATCATCCTGATATCACTGACATATCATCCTGACATCACTGGTACATATGGGGACAAGGTGGTCTAGATGCATGGTGCTCGCCTCTCATGTCAAGGGCATGGAGTTTAAAACCCAGCCGGTGCAGGTATGTTGGAAGTTTGGGATTTTTCTCATATTGTTGTATCCCTGATCCTATTGGGCGGTAGGATCGTCTTCTCAGATAAGGACGAAAAACTTCGGAGGGCCCGTGTGCACGTTAAAGATACCTTGGCAGTTGGAATTCGTACAGAGCAGGCCGAACAGGCCGCTGCCTGGGCAAAATTAAAATCAATAGATTAAAATTCATCCTTATCACAGCCCCCCCCCCCCCCCCCCCCGATCACCAACAAAAATTTATTATTCATTATTAAATATATATTAATATATCGTCATGGTGCTGACCTTTTGGCCTTAGTCATTTTTTGCACTTCTGAGAAAATCGCAAATAGCTTATTTAAATTCTTTTGCAATGCAGTCAGACTTAGGCCAAAATCACTCTAGGTAAAAGTGGCCATCATCCATGTTGGCTGAAACAACCCCAGCAGAACCAAAATGGCCTACGTCTATGAATGAGAGGCCATTACAGAAAGTTTTATTTGCAGGATAATGGCTTGGCACTTTTGAATGATTTTTACATTGACAGAACAGATGCACCATATAGGGCAATGACGTAACGGGTACATTCAGTTTTGACCTAAGTCTGGCTTAGGCCAAGAGGTTAGCACCATGACGATATATTCAAATATTATATTAATATATTATATATTCAAATATTATTACATGTACAGTGGAACTTGGTTATAACGAGAGGTCATGTTCCACCGAAAATGTCTCGTTATACCAAAGGTCTCGCTATTCCAGGAAAGCGTCAAAAAGGCAAGGCAAGGGGTTAAAATACCCCCACTATGTGCAGGACATGCTAACAAGGGAGGTAACCATGAAAAATAATGGTTACCTCTCTTGTTGGCATGTTCTGTCGATCAACGTAGGCCTACATAATTTACTGTTTATCAAACTGACGGCAGATCTCGGTACTTTTTTTTTGTTGTTGTTGTTTGTTTTGTTTCGTCTTTATGTGCTGACGGTAGCCATGTTTCGATCAAATTACGAGAGAGACAAAAGGCAGACGAGTAATAAATTGGTCGCATGTTTGTGACGAGTGTAGGCATGTGGTCAGGAAGCCCGATGTACACAAAGAGCATACGCCGCGCGGCGATCAATTGCGATCAAAGACCGTGGTGCGAGTAATAATTGCCTTGCGAGTTGTGGTCCCACCTGGTCATCTCTTGCGTAGGCCTAGTAATAAGTATGCTTTCTCTCCCGTCGATCCCATTGACCGCTGCTGTGACAGCACACTACGCGCAGCCAGCTCAAAGTGATGACTCATCACTCACTGGGGCAAACTGTGGGGCTGGCCATGAAGGCTACAACCATGTAGCTTCGTCAGACACGTGTACACACTCTCTGGTCACTACTTGTGATGTGCACGGTCTTTGATCCGCGTAAATCACTACCGGTAATTTTTTTGGTTGCGTGGATGGTGGCATAGTGTGTGGTCAGTAAGAAAACAAAAATTCTTTGGTATCAGCAAGATCTTAAGAGATGATTGGACTGGTGGGCGGGCGTAAATATATTGTGTGTGTGGGTGGTGGAAGTAGACAATGCTTGCTAGGCCTACGCAAGACATGATTGGACGGGTGGGCGGGCATAAATTTATTGACTGCGTGGGTGATGGTGTACAGTGCTGTCACGGCACCTGGTCAGTAAGTAGACAACGCTTGCTAGGCCTACGTAAGACGTAATTGGACGGGTGGGCAGGCGGGCAAATGTAAATTTATTGATTGTGAGGGGGGTAGTGTAATGCGCTGTCATAACACGTGGTCAGTAAGGAAACAAAGCATTGTCAGCCTGAGTGAGAGGTGACTAGACGGACGGGCGTGCAGTAACAGACAAAGAACAATACATGTACTGTACATGTATTATGTCTGACTCGCTACACGATGTACTGCGGCTGCTCCCACAATTTGCCGTATGCACTCAGAATTAATTCTCTCGCTATAACAAGTGTTCTGATTATCGATTGCCGTTATTCAAGTATTTTAATATATATAGCTTATATAATAGAAAAAACGGGGATTTAAAATGTTCTCGCTATAGGCAAAGTTCTCGTTATTAGCAGTGACGTTAAACATGATGGTCCACTGTATAATACTTTATCATAGAGTTGTGAGTTGCGAACTGTTGTGAGTTGTGAACCGCGCCTAACAGGCTGCGTTACAATTTGCTCTGAGCTAAAGAGAGGTAGAGTGAGAGTGTGAGAGAGAGAGAGAGAGAGAGAGAAAGAGAGAGAGAGAGAGATGCAAATCGAGAGAACAAGACTTTCTGTAAAGCGCCTAGAGCGAACTTGTTTCGAATAAGCGCTATATAAATGATCTCCATTATTATTATCATTTTATCCTGACATCACTGGCGTATTCTTACATCCTCCTGACATCATTGAGATATCATCCTGACATCATGGACATATCATCCTGACATCATGGATATATCATCCTGACATCACTGGCATATATCATCCTGACATCACTGGCATACCATCCTGGCATCACTGGCATATCTTCCTGACATCACTGGCACATATCATCCTGACATCACTGACATATCATCCTGACATCACTGAAATATCAACTGGACATCACTGACACATCACCCTGACATCACTGACATATCTTCCTCTATACAAAAAAAAAATGACCCCACTGAGGCATTTTTTCTATCTGGAAACAAATTATGGGATAAGTGTAAGATCAAAGAATGATTTTTACATACTTGATTGCAAAAGTAAGTAATCTGGAATGAAATTTACACATCTGATTTACAAAGAAAATGTCCAAGAACATTCAGTATTGCTGAGCAATATCAAATCTCACCCAGTAGACAGTACTGTGTAAACTTTCAATGAGAATATTAACCAACACCTGAGACCCTTAGTATTGTTACTGTTCTCGCGAGCATTCCATACTATTCATATTGGTCTGTTCCTCTAGCAGCATGAACTGCTCAAACTTAATGGAAAAGTGAATCTATCATTGATACTGAGATTGATAAATGAGGCAGAGCAGTGCATTGACCTATAAATTCATAAAACTTTATGTTTCATGAGAAACCTTATATTTATTTGTCGTTGCCTGTAGATTTGTTTGTTTCCTATTTACCACCAAACTGCTGACATTAAAGACCAGCTGGAACTGATACACCTGGATGACCTGACATGTGGATGGGTCGCACCAAAATGCCATAGTTAAAGTAGCAACAAAAGCCAACAAAAAAACAACAACACGGGAGACAGAAAAGGTTGCATTATGCAGAATTGTAACAATAAATCTCAAAAGAATGAGAAATGACAGAAAGAAAAACAAGCTTCCAATTTCATTCCTAATTTTTTCATTTCTAATTCTCTCTTTCCTAATTCTGTCCCTATTTATTGTTTGTTTCTGAAGTGAGACTATGCAATATGTAACCTTCTTCTCTTTTTTTTTTTTTATTTCATTTGCCCAATTTCAACTTTGCCCCAAGCCTTGCTGCCACTCTGTGGAGTTTCTGTACTTTAAAAAAATATTCTGAAATTCACTGAAGAATCTATCAGTTGATATGTGTATTGATTTGTAAGGGTTTTTCTTGCTTTCTTTGAAGTGGGTGTGGGATGAGGGGATTTACAAGCAAACAACTGGACATACATCTACATCTACATTGTATTTTTGATTACTGGTTGGTCTGCTGACTCGGGGGAATGCACAGAGATGATTTTTAAAGTTGAGTTTTAATCACTAATGTGTAAACTGCATACGGCGGTGCAGAACAATATCTCCTGTCATACTTTTTAATTTTACTAGAAGAAAATGAGTGTTCTTTTTTAATGGCTCAGAGTGTCACAACACTTTCTTCTGCTCAACTCAGTTGTGGCTCATAATCAACAAAAGTATTAAAAACATAGCGAACTTCAAGACCTTTCAAAATATGCCCATATACACCTTTACATCTCTCTATGCGTAATATGATATTCTGTAGAACTTAAGGTTCAGCAGTTAAAAAGCCTTTCATGACTACATTGGAGACGTTACTTCCTTTTACAATATGATATACCAGCCAACTCCAAAAAGAATATCCTGCTGACAGGTCAGCCTACCAACTTTATCTCATTCTGTGCTTAAGACCACCACAAGGTAATTCATCTCCCACAATGGCAACATTTGAAAGAGAAAAGACGGTTAGGGTACTGGAACAATATATGGACTAGAAGGGGTGTGGCTTAGGAAATCATAAGATCCTTTCAAGATTACTCCATGGTTTTCTAATTTTTCCTAGAGGCTGTCACAAATTTATCCCCATACTGAGCCTGGTGGTATCACAGGACAAATTCACCATCCTACTACAGGGGCCAAACCAAAATGAAACAGAAATGGCATCTGACTGGACAATGCAATTCCTTGACCAAAACCCATGCAACCAAAATGACATGCAACACACACAAACCTGGAGGACAAAATGGCTGTGTTGTAAGTAACTTCTAAATGATGCAAACAATGGTGTGGGTACATAGACAAGAGAAAACAATGAAGTCAACATAAGGTATGAAAATTGAACTGAGAGTTTCTAGTGACTGACCACTGACCATCTAGGTATTCTTGTGACTGATCTAAGTATTCTTGTGACTGACCACTGACCATCTAGGTATTCTTGTCACTGACCATCTAGGTATTCTTGTCACTGACCACTGACCGTCTAGGTATTCTTGTGTCTGATCTTCTAGGTATTCTTGTGGCTGACCTTCTAGGTATTCTTGTGACTCACCTTCTAGATATTCTTGTGACTGACCACCAACCATCTAGGCATTCTTGTCACAGACCACCAACCATCTAGGTATTCTTGTGACTGACCACTGACCATCTATGTGTTCTAACTTCTTGTCACTGACCACCAACCATCTAGGTATTCTTGTCACTGACCATCTAGGTATTCTTGTCCCTGACAACTGACCATCTATGTATTCTTGTCACTGACCACCAACTATCTAGGTATTCTTGTCCCTAACCATCGACCATCTAGGTATTCTTGTCCCTGACAACTGACCATCTACGTATTCTTGTCACTGACCACCAACCATCTAGGTATTCTTGTAACTGACCACTGACCATCTGGGTATTCTTGTCACTGACCACCAACCATCTAGGTATTCTTGTCCCTAACCACTGACCATCTAGGTATTCTTGTGACTGACCACCGACCATCTAGGTATTCTTGTGACTGACCACTGACCATGTAGGCATTCTTGTTACTGACCACCAAACCATCTAGGTATTCTTGTGACTGACCACTGACCATCTAGGTATTCTTGTCACTGACCACCAATAATCTAGGTATTCTTGTCACCGACCACAGAGGTATTCTTTGCCCTTTTGCACTTGCAGTTGATTTTTGCAGATGTAAGACACTCCTACCCCCCCCCCCCCCCTCCCTTCTACATCCCTCCACTCAGTGATATCAACATGTTCAAGTATGCAATAAGTTGTTTAAACCCGGGCAGACAGAGGAAAAGTCTAATCTGATCACTATTATACAGGGCAGGTTGTTTTACCTCCATCTAACTCATTGGCGACACAGCCATCAGGCCCAGCCAGCTTCCCAGCTATTTTACCATTTTTAAAACTTCCATGTACTGTCCAGATTTACCTTTGGCTAAAATCTTATACACCAAATAAAAGTTCATTCTCCCATCTTTTCATTGATATAACTCAAACTCAAAACCCATTGTTTGAATGGGGTTTCTATAATAAGTTGTCAAAGTCACCCCCCAATCTCTGACAAACATAAAAATCCTCATCTCAGTTACTTTCATTTTCATCTATGTCAACTAAAACTTCAGTTTCCTTTGCTGAATCTTCACACAAAACCATTTCTAACATCTCCTCAATAAACATGAAGTCATAAATGTTCAAGTTTGTCTTTCCTACATTTTGACAGGATTCTTCACTCAAACCATCACATGAAAACCAATACTATAAGTTCATCTAAATTTTCTCTGGTGTGGTCAAAGGTAAATAGCTTAATATAAAAATGGTTGTGGAATATGCCCATCCTAAGTTTGTTCCCTTTCTCTGCTGTATAATGGTGTATAAACTTGGAAAACTCACCATCATCATGATGGCTGCGTGTAGGCTCTGCTAACCATGTCCGTAACCTTCACGATGGCGACGCGTAGGCAATGAATTAACCCTCTAAATTTTGAGTCATTGACTGAACTAAAACTTCCCAGACATGCACATTCCAGTACCAACAGCAGGCAAATTGCCTGTATCTAACTGCCAGCGATCACATGCACTAACAGCAGCAAATTGCCTTTATCTAACTGCCAACCATTACCAGTACCAACAGCAGGCAAATTACCTTTATCTAACTGCCAACCATTACCAGTACCAACAGCAGGCAAATTACCTTTATCTGACTGCCAACCATTACCAGTACCAAGAGCAGGCAAATTACCTTTATCTAACTGCCAACCATTACTAGTACAAACAGCAGGCAAATTACCTTTATCTAACTGCCAACCATTACCAGTACCAACAGCAGGCAAACTGCCTTTATCAAAGTGCCAGCCATTACCTGAATCTATATCTAAAACCTTTTCTGGGTGACTGAAATTGTAAGACAGAAAAAGACAAATCACAATTATATGAATGATTAATGTGTTGACAAGGGCTGTATATTCTTTGGTAATTCTCTAATGCCATTTTAGGGTATTTTTAAAACATTTTTAAATCATACTGACAGTAGTAAGGGGAAGGCACTGACTCCCATTTGATATAAATTAGGAAATTCGAAACTGTTACAAAAGGGGCTGGTGAAGGAAAGAAGGAAAAAGAGAAACAGATTTTTTACGAGATGGCTTAGGTATAGATCTAGTAATGTGCGTGTGGCTTCCCCGGCCTCTCTTGTGTTAAGTTTTTTAGCCTACTGGCAGTGCTTGGGTCTCAACTGCTTGCCATTGTACTGCTATGCACTGCTGATGCAACGGTTGATACGACTCTCGATGATGGTGTATTTTTCGTGAATTTGGAGAAGAAAAGAAGAGGAGGAAGAACAAGAAGAAGGAAAATCCAAGGTTAGATCTAGCCTGTTATTGTTAAAGGAAAGTCCTTAAATGGTTTAAAAACCCTTCACAGTTCCCGCTATTGTTTACTTTCTTACTTGCATTTGCTGCCGGGGATGCGAAAACCCTGAGCTGTCTCATCTTGTCAGTTCTAGTATCTTTGATGACACTAGACCAGGACAGTTTTTCCAAATGGGATTAAAGAAGTTTTACTATATACAAATGCAAATACAAATGCAAAATGCAATTTATACAAATGCAAATACAAATGCAAAATGAAAATACAAATGCAAAATGAAAATACAAATGCTAAATGCCAATACAAATGCAAATACAAATATACAGTCGAGCACGCGAAACTCGAACACACTTAGGTCGAAATCACGGATCCCACGAACAGAGATCTAGGTCCCGAATTTATTTCTCAATATTCTTAGTAGTTATTTCACGCGAACCTCGAACTGTGACACGGATTTCTCGAACCGGTTTTCCTGCTGCGAGTGAGATTCATGCATCCCAGTAGCCTAGAAGTAGAAAAGAAGAAGAAAAAACAAACGCCAGAAACTTCATTCGGTTAGCCGTAGCAACTAGCATAACCTGTGGTGGCAGGACAGTGCCTATAGTCGCCCCCCTCCACCTTCCCCCGATAAAAAAGGGGACTAAAATACCTGAGATGACCAGCGATTCGGGCAGGAAATAACCCTTTTTTTTGTTTTTTGTTTGTCCCAGGCATAGATGTACATGACATTGCACTACATGGTCATGTATGATCTATGGTCCCGCGCTCATACTAGTCATAGTCATGCCGCAATAGAAAAATAAAATACACGTAAAAAGAAAGGAAGCGCTGCCGTACGAACTGAAGTACAGCCGAACAGAGAAAAATGGTGAGTTGTGTTCACCTTTTAGTTTATTTTATCACTGTTGGGCTTGCCTTGCCCTACCGAAGCACTTGCAGGAGAGAAAAAAAACAACGTTCGGGCACAAGGTCGCATGCCGCTGTCGCCACGTGCGCCAGTTTAATACACGGTGTCAGTTGTATTATTTTCCTTGAATATACAGCAATAATACCTCATGATTAATGCTTCATGTCACCTCACCTGTCACCTGTCGGCTTCATCGTCATCGATGTTAGCTGCTACAGTGGATGTCACGACAAAATCTCCTCCACCCAATCCTGTCCTTAGCTTTCCTAGTTAGTTCACTTATTTCCAGCTGGCTGACTTTCTTGATGTTATCGTGATATGTAATGGGTGGTCTTACTTGTTTTCTCTTTGTTTCTGTCTTTCCTTGAAGGATTGATATCATAAGGGCCGTGCTTTTGTTTCGGGCCGCGTGGCCGATGTATGCAAGTCTTCTTTTATTTATTTCAGGTGTTATTCTTCTGGTGGTGCCAAGCTGTTCTAAGATGCTTGTATTTGTTCTCCTTTCTGTCCAACTTATTCCTTGAAATTCGGCAAACTCGAACTAAATGAAGCGACCCCTAAGAATTCGAGTTTTCCGTGCTCGACTGTAAATATAAACACAAACACAAATTCAAACAGATCAAGAAAGAAAGCAAAACTGCTCTTGTGGCTTTAAAAGTACATAGAAATGATGTCCCTATTAATACACACACATGCAACACACACAATTATATATGCTAACAATCAAATTTACATCTCCTAGCACTATATTATGTTAACCATCAAATTTCATGTCACAGTGCTAATCAGCAGACATCATATCCCATGTCACAGTGCTAACCAGCAGATATCATATCTCATGTCACAGTGCTAACTGAAATATGTCAGATCACAAATAGTTCATGTCACTGCACTAACCAGCAAAGATAAAATTTCAAAGTGTTAATGACACTTGTTAATGAGCCATCTGATTTCCTGCTGCCTCAGCAGGTCAGGTTCAAGGACCAAATTGAAACATTGGCAGCCGGACAGATTAAAAGGTGAATTTTTCCCAAAATACTAAGAGATTGTGCATGTGTGAACATTTCCCTGAGGGCAGTGCACCAAGTTTTAATTTTCAGTTCTTTTTAAAACAGTGACACCTTATGTATTGAACTCTACAAATATTTCTGTTTTGTACACTGGAGTGATGTTTCCTGCACCATTGTGTAATTTGTAAGGTAAACAGACAGCCATCAAAAATGGGACTATTGTGTGAATTGGAGTATTACACGTGCAGAGATACCTGATCATATATATCTACACACACACACCACTGACACCAGCAGCATGCACAGGTATGGTGATGCCCCATCATGCCCAGGGCTAACCTCTTGCCTGTATGCCTCAAACTTCAAGTATAAGGCCTACACATTCTTTGACTGGATGCCCCCCTGAAACAAATGCCCGAAGGCCGTAGACCTCTCTGCCCCCCCCCCCCCCCATGCCATAGCACTGGCATCAGGAACTTCCAAACAAAACTGGGTGGGTTTTTTACCCATGAGTTCAGGAAGATCAGCTTGTTGTGTATGCATCAGAGTTGCAGGAACATCAAAGAAAAGTCAGGAAGATCAGTCTGTTGTGTATGCATCAGAGTTGCAGGAACATCAAAGAAAAGTCAGGAAGATGTGTGTCCTACACTCACCATGTGCCAAAAGTTGCAGTTTTCCTCTTTAACCCCCAACACAGTCAGTTATCTCTATTTTGCAGTGCGGCATGATGTCAAGTTTACTATGATCGATATTCTTCATAAAGTGGAATGTCTCTATAATCAAATACCTCCCCTTCTCACAGTTGATGCATGTATCATAATAAGAATGTAATTATGACTAACGATAAATAGTGTATTGACTCAAAATATGAGATAAATTTCTCATGAGGAAGATAATTATTAGTACAGACGACCTGATATGATCAATAATTCATGAGATTACATAAAGTGCTTGACTTTAGTTTTCAGTGTCTGACACAAGTTGAGTTTGAATGGGAGGTTTAAAAAGCTAATGAGGCAAATCTCTCACTCTTGCCTCATCCAAGGCAAGTCCTGTACTTAGGCAACTAACCTCAATGAACTCATTCCCAACTTTCAAAACTTCCATGAAGCACTTACGCCCTTTAAAACCTAATAACAGGAGTAGGTCCTTTCCTGGGCTATCAGCTTTCTTCAATGTCTGATGATAAGATTTAAATTTTGCACAGGGTTCCTGTACTTGTCCTTCACATGCCCTCCACCTCTCCCCTCTATAATGCTCTAACATCTAAAAAGGCCAAGACCATTTTTCTACGTTATTTCTATATCTTCTGCAACAGGAAGACAACAGCACGTGTACATCAGTGCTGGCACAAACTTTTACATTTATACAATTGCAAGCTCTGAGCAGACATTTGGGAGCCTGTCAACCCTGCACTCACCATGATTTTGGGACTCTGAACTGACACTTTGTTTCATTTCCTCAAGTTCAGTTTCAATCATCCATGAGCCACGAAGTTTGATCAAAACTGCTCTGGCATCCATCTCTTTTCCCTTCTTTATAAGCCATCGAGGACTTTCTGGGACAAAGAAAAATCCACAGAACTGGATAAAGGACGGAACTCCTGATAATCCTAGCATGTATCTGAAGATGTAGAAGAAACCATCGTGTCAAGGATGGTTTGCTCCATAACTGAAGACGTGATGGCATTTCAAAATGGGGCAAAATTAATTGCAGGCCAAGACTGACTGACCTCCATCTGTTTCTGGGATCATTGTATATTTAAAGTAATTGTTAGATTAGAATTTAAAATTCTGTTTCAATTTGTATTTTACTTTTGTTTTTTATTTTGCCTGAAGAAATTAAGACTGAAAACTTGCTGTTTTTTCCTTTCTAATGCTTTTTAGACTGGTGTTTATTGTTGTTTACCACATGATTTTGCAATGTACAACTTTTCTCCTTTTCTTGTTGTCATTACCCAAGTGTACTGTAGAAAACAAAAACATCCAAAAAGCCATGGAATATAAATAACTAGGAAAAACAATACATATGGAACACAACATGAAAACTGAAATAGACTAGAATAAGAGCAGCATGGAGATGCTTTGGAAAAGACAGAGATATTCCTGGACCTCGAACTGCCAATGGCCCTGAAGAGACAAGTACTCAACCAGTGCATTATTTCAACGATTACCTATGATTGCCAAACATGGTCGATTACAAAACAATTTACGAACAAATTAAGAACTACCCAGAGGGCAATGGAAAGAAGAATACTTAACATTAGACTACAAGATAATAGAGATAAAGATGAATATATGCAAACAAACAAAACTAACGGACATAGTAAAATTCATGCTACAAAAAAAGTGGAACTGGGCCGGATATGTGGGAAGGATGACGGACAATAGATGGATAAAACGCTGCACTGAATGGCAGGAAAAAGAACACGAGGACGACCAGGAAGAAGATGGTAGGGCCATATTAAAAAGAGAGGGGGGAACAACAAGGATGAGGAAAACATCAGACAGAAAGGAATGGAAGTCGTTGTCAGTGGATGGACAATGCCTAGGTGAAAGGTGAAAGGTGAAATACTGTGCAATAAAACTCTTTTTTTTTTCTTTTCTATCATATTTGATCTAGGATACCAATTTCTACAGTAGTGGTGCAGGATAACAGTTATCACTGTCTCATAAATAATACAACAATTATCACTGTCTCATAAAGAATATAACAATTATCACTGTCTCATAAATAATACAACAATTATCACTGGCTCATAAAGAATATAACAAATATCACTGTCTCATAAAGAATATAAGAATTATCACTGTCTCATAAAGAATATAACAATTATCACTGTCTCATAAAAAATACCGATGTATATTGTAAGATTATATACCACTAAGTAGTACATGATATCACTGTCTCATAAAGAATACCAATATACCACTACGTAGTGCAGGATATCACTGTATAACATTGGATATCAGTTTCTACTGTAGGAAACCACTATCTCATGTAGAATACCAATGTATATTGTAGGATATGCCACTATGTAGTGCAAGATACTGCTGTCTCATATAGAATACCAATGTACACTGTAGGATGCCACTATGTATTGCAGGATACCACTGTACCATGAAGAATACCAATGAATAGACATACAACTATGTAGAGCAAGGTACCATTATCCCAGGTAGGGTATCAATTCATACAGTGCGATATACCAAGTTGTACTGATGAACACTAATGCCTACTGCAGGATTTTGGGTATATCATTAACTAATGCTTACTACTGCCAATTCAATATCTCCACTGGTTTAATGTACTTTACCTCCATCCACCAGGTCTGATGTAGCTAAAACCTCCATCCATTAAACTGGCCACAAACTGACCACCAGTAATAAACAGATTGTTGACAGTGACCAATCGACCACGCAAATGGGGAGGTGCACTCTCAGCAATGTAAACAGGGACCGTCATGGATGCCAAACCTGAAAAGTAACAAGTGTGGTGAATGTAATACATAATGTATAGCCTACATGTATTTCTCAATACAGTAATATAAGATTGTCAGGTCAGAAAAATCTGCTACTGGTAACATGTAATCCAGTACAACCTGTTTCATGAACTGGTACGCTAGCATGGTATCAGTGGGCGTGCACCTGTCGGTGCAAACGGCCAGGGCGGAGGAGGTTTCATCTAACCCAACGGCCACATGCTAGGGCACAATGTGACCCTCAGTACTTGAGTCCTTCATATTGGCCCCTGGTAGCGGTGTGGTCATAGGCTTGTTTGCCTAAATCACAGACGAAGAATTGAGCAAACTTCCCGGACGCAGCTTCGAAGCTGGCGGCAGCAGGCCAGTGGTTCATTGATAGGGCAGATGGCAATATACCGTCACTCTGGCCTGGATATCGTGACACAGAGCATCCACCAGTATTGGTGTTCTTTGGTTTGGGTCTTTCACCCTAGTCAGTTGGGACTGCGAGGCTGTGGAGTAGCCTACAGGCAGCCGGTCAGGCAATATGACTGTCCCTCTGGCATCCTCCTGCACCTGGATACATTTCCAGTCGTCTTGACCCTGTCTTGCCACTTGGATAAGTTGTGTCCAGGCGAGAGAGTGAGTCTGATGTTTGCGCAGCTCTTTCTCACTAAAAACAAATTCTTTGCGCCAGTCTTAACACTCACCTCGTCTTCTTTCATCTTTGTCTCGTCTTCTTTTCCTCTCAAAATTCCAACGGCGATGGGCGAGTGCGGTGGCAGCAGGTTTGGATAGACTGGAAGCTGTTAGCACAGACCTACACGTTGGTGGCTGTGGGCTATGGTCGCTTCATCGTCGATTGAAGTGGAGGCGAGGGGAGGCAGCACCCACAGTAGCTGAGCAGCCTTATTTAAGGATAGCACTGCTCACCTCAACTGAGGAAGGGGCTAGAAAAGGTGCCCTAAAGAAAGCCCACTTCACATCACCCTGACTGGTGTACCGCGACCAGTGGGGATCCCTTTTTGCGGTCGAAACAAAAAGAAATTCAGCTTACTCAGGCTAGGAGCCTGGAATATACACACACTACAGGACAACTCAAACAACCCGGAAAGACGCACTGCACTTATTGCCATTGAGCTCAGCAGGTACAACCTGGACATAGTGGCACTCAGTGAGACCAGACTCCCTGATAGTGGCCAACTCAAAGAGCTCAGTGGTGGATACACCTTCTTCTGGAAAGGCAAGGGTGCAGTCGAACCGAGACAGCCTGGTGTTGGGTTTGCAATTAAAAATGACCTTGTCAGAAACTTGCAGTCCATGCCAATTGAAATAAATGACAGGCTAATGACACTCAGGATCCCAGTTGGGAAAAGCCAGTCAGCCACCCTCATTAGCGCATATGCGCCCACCATGACAAACCCAGATGAAGCCAAAGACAAGTTCTATTCTGATCTAGAATCTGTCATATGCTCTGTCCCGGCAGCTGATAAGCTGATTCTCTTGGGGGACTTCAATGCTAGGGTTGGCTCCGAAATCTCAGCGTGGCCAAATGTTTTGGGCCCTCATGGAGTTGGTTCATGCAATAACAATGGGTTGCGCTTACTTACTTTGTGCGCTGAATTTGGCCTGTTCATTACCAACACAAATTTTAGTCTCCCCGTGAGAAACAGAATGTCATGGATGCAACCCCGCTCAAAGCATTGGCATCTCATAGACTATGTCATTGTGAGGAAGACTGACAGAAAGGATGTCCTTGTAACAAAGGCGATGTGTGGTGCCGAGTGTGGAACTGACCACAGACTCATTGTTTGCAAGCTCAGACTAACATTGAGGCGCAATAGACGCCCTCAAGGGAAAGCGCCACCTAAACGCCTAAATGTTTCAAAACTCTGCTCAGCTGAGAAACAGAGCGAGCTCTCATCAGAACTCTCCTCAAAATTGGATTGCGTGACTTTTGACCCTGAGAACATTGAACAGAGCTGGACTGACCTAAATACGACTGTACACTCTTGCGCCAGCAGCACAGTTGGTTTTCCTGTCCGCAAGCACCAGGACTGGTTCAATGATAATGATAATGAAATCAAAGTGCTCATCAAAGAAAAAAATAGTCTCATCCAAGCTCACTGCAGTGACCCCTCTTCCACAGCAAAAGCTGATGCACTGCGTGCATGTAAGGGTGTACTCCAGAAGAAGCTGAGGAAAATGAAAAATGACTGGCTTGAAGAGCGAGTAAGAGAAACTCAGAAATATGCCGACACAAACAACACTAGAAAGTTCTTTGAGAGCCTCCGAGCTGTGTTTGGACCATCCCGCTCTGGCACTACGCCACTTCTTGCGTCAGATGGTTCAACACGCATTGTTGAATTGAATGCCATAATTCAGCGTTGGGCAGAACATTTCGGAGGTGTGCTAAATCGGCCACCAAATATAAATACTGAGTCCATTGACCGCCTCCCTCAGACTCCTATTAATGCAGCTCTTGCCAAGCCATTCACAGCAAATGAGACCCGAACTGCCACAAATCAGATGTCCTTTAACAAATCACCAGGCGTGGATTCAATTCCTGCTGAGGTGTATGCCTTCGGTGGAGAAAAGCTTATTGAAAGGTTGACCGAGTTGTTCAATCATATGTTGAAAGCAGGGAAGCTGCCACAGGACTTCAAAGATGCTTCAATCATCCATCTGTACAAAAACAAAGGGGACAGCCAAGTCTGTGACAACCATCGGGGAATCTCTCTACTTTCAATTGCTGGCAAAATATTGGCAAGAATGCTTCTGAATCGCCTTCTTGATCACCTCTCGTCAAATGACTTGCTTCCCGAGAGCCAATGAGGCTTTCGTAAAGAGAGGGGAACGGCGGATATGATTTTTGCTGCCAGACAGATTCAGGAAAATAAAGCGCTGTATATCACATTTGTTGACCTCACAAAAGCATTTGACACAGTGTGTCGTGAAGGCCTCTGGAAAATCTTGGCGGAGTTTGGGTGTCCACCCGAATTCATCACAATAGTGCGCCAGTTTCATGATGGCATGCAAGCTGCAGTCAAAAGCAATGGCAGTGTTTCAGAGCCCTTTGCTGTCACAAATGGGGTAAAACAGGGTTGTGTCTTAGCCCCAACTCTGTTCAGCATCATGTTCTCTGCAATGCTACAAGAAGCCTTTAGCTCTCCTCCTCGAGGGGTAAGCATCAAGTACCGAACTGATGGCAGTCTATTCAACCTCAGGAGACTTCAGGCAAAAACCAAAACCAAAAGTACTCAAGTCTGTGACCTACTATTTGCTGATGATTGTGCACTTCTGGCACACGATGAGGATAGCATGCAAAATTGTATTGATAAGTTCTCTAGTGCCTGTGACAACTTTGGCCTCACAATAAGCACAAAGAAGACGGAAGTGCTCCATCAGCCTACTCCAGACGACAAGTATCCTGTGACCCCAAATATCAAAGTCCATGACAGTCTTCTGAAGGTGTCGGAGAACTTCACCTATCTTGGCAGTACACTGTCTTCCGCGGCTCGTGTTGATACTGAAATTCTCTCAAGAATCAGCAAAGCCAGCTCTGCATTTGGCAGGCTTCGAAAGAGAGTATGGGATGTCGCCGGCATTCGCACAGACACTAAGCTGAAAGTGTACAATGCTGTGGTCCTTCCCACCCTACTCTATGGGGCTGAAACCTGGACAGTGTACCAATCGCATGCCAGAAAGCTAAATCACTTTCATCTGGCCTGCCTTAGAAAGATCCTAAGGATCAAATGGCAGGATAAAATTCCAGACACTGAGGTCCTCAATCGTGCCAAGGAATTGAGCATCTTCTGCCACCTGAAAAAAATTCAGCTACGTTGGGCAGGACATGTTGTCAGAATGCCCGACTCCAGACTCCCTAAGCAAATCTTCTTCTCTGAGCTCTCCAATGGAACGAGGAATGTTGGGGCCCCAAAGAGACGTTACAAAGACACTCTCAAGCAATCACTGAAGGCCTTTGCCATTGATGTGAGTGAGTGGGAAAAGCTCTCGCTTGATCGTGCAAATTGGAGGGCGGCCCTTACCAGAGGCAGCAAAGCATGGGAAGCTGACAGAGTCCAGCAGGCTATCAAAAAAAGAGAACGGCGCAAGAAAAGGCCCAGTGGTACTGAACCAACGGAGCACTTTTGTCATTTATGCGGAAGGGTCTGCAGGGCAAAAATAGGACTTATCAGTCACATGAGAAGCCATAAGTCATGAAAGAACAGTCTTTCCATTCTGTCCTCTGTGTCCTTTAGTTCTCTTTATTGTCCATGTGTTGAAATTCTCAACAATTTCTGTTCTTTATTCCTCTGGTGTTGTTAAGGTCATCATCATACCTGATGGACGAACTATTATTATTATTATAATATAAGATTTGACAGATTTGTGGTCAGCACTGTCACTGCAACAAACAATATGACCATGTTTATCTGAATAAATTTTAGTTTCACTTCTATACATGAAGGGTAAATAAAACGTGCACGCCAATCTCCTGCTTCTCATGTAATGGGTACAATACTCATTGTACCAACCATTTCTGCACCTATACTGACCAGTTATCTCTGCACTCATACACCGAGGCTGCCAAGCCATCCGTCCACCTATACTGTCCAGCCATCTCTGCACCTACACATCTACACTGCCCAGACATATCTGTACCTATACAACATCTATACTGCCCAGCCATCTGTCCACCTATACTGCCCTGCCATCCCTGCACCTATACTGCCTGTCATCTCTGCTCCTATACACCTATACTGCTCTGTCATCTCTGCTCCTATACACCTATACTGCCCTGTCATCTCTGCGCCTATACACCTATACTGCCCTGTCATCTCTGCTCCTATACACCTATACTGCCCTGTCATCTCTGCTCCTATACACCTATACTGCCCTGTCATCTCTGCTCCTATACACCTATACTGCCCTGTCATCTCTGCTCCTATACACCTATACTGCCTTGTCATATCTGCTCCTATACACCTATATTGCCCTGTCATCTCTGCTCCTATACACCTATACTGCCCTGTCATCTCTGCTCCTATACACCTATACTGCCCTGTCATCTCTGCTCCTATACACCTATACTGCTCTGTCATCTCTGCTCCTATACACCTATACTGCCGTGTCATCTCTGCGCCTATACACCTATACTGCCCTGTCATCTCTGCTCCTATACACCTATACTGCCCTGTCATCTCTGCGCCTATACACCTATACTGCCCTGTCATCTCTGCTCCTATACACCTATACTGCCCTGTCATCTCTGCTCCTATACACCTATACTGCCTTGTCATATCTGCTCCTATACACCTATATTGCCCTGTCATCTCTGCTCCTATACACCTATACTGCCCTGTCATCTCTGCTCCTATACACCTATAGTGCCCTGCCATCTCTGCACCTATACACCTATACTGCCCAGCCATTCCTGCACCTATACACCTATACTGCCTTGTCATCTCTGCTCCTATACACCTATACTGCCCTGTCATCTCTGCACCTATACACCTATACTGCCCTGTCATCTCTGCTCCTATACACCTATACTGCCCTGCCATCTCTGCACCTATACACCTATACTGCCCAGCCATTCCTGCACCTATACACCTATACTGCCCAGCCATTTCTGCACCTATACTGCCCTGCCATTTCTGCACCTATACACCTATACTGCCCTGCCATCTCTGCACCTATACACCTATACTGCCCTGCCATTTCTGCACCTATACACCTATACTGCCCAGCCATTCCTGCACCTATACACCTATACTGCCCTGCCATCTCTGCACCTATACACCTATACTGCCCAGCCATTCCTGCACCTATACACCTATACTGCCTAGCCATTTCTGCACCTATACACCTATACTGCCCAGCCATTTCTGCACCTATACACCTATACTGCCCAGCCATCCCAGCACCTATACACCTATACTGCCCAGCCATTCCTGCACCTATACACCTATACACCTATACTGCCCCCAGCCATCCCTGCACCTATACTGCCCAGCCATTTCTGCACCTATACACCTATACTGCCCAGCCATTTCTGCACCTATACACCTATACTGCCCCCAGCCATCCCTCCACCTATACACCTATACTGCCCAGCCATTCCTGCACTTATACACCTATTCTGCCCAGCCATTCCTGCACCTATACTGCCCAGCCATTTCTGCCCCTATACACCTATACTGCCCAGCCATTCTTGCACCTATACACCTATACTGCCCAGCCATTTCTGCACCTATACACCTATACTGCCCAGCCATTCCTGCACCTATACACCTATACTGCCCAGCCATTTCTGCACCTATACACCTATACTGCCCAGCCATTTCTGCACCTATGCTGCACCTATAGGCATACGCCGTGACACCTACATATATGTTAACCAAACTTTTTGTGCAGATTCCTTTCAGACTTCATTCCACCTTTTGAACATTTCATCATACATTTGGTCAGAAAGTATTTTTTCCAAAACTTTAAATGATTCCCAATTTTCAAGTCGAGCGTTCACGTTTGCAACTGCTTTTGACCTTTACTGGTATTAGATATGCCATGCAGGCCTAGGCATTCAATATAATATGGTGTAATTTTCCCTATCAGGAGCAGCCGATGTAAGGCACTTTTGACATGTTTCTTTATTGCTAGATGTGGCATGTTTTGTCTTTTACTTTTAGTTTACCATTCACAGAATAGGACAATTCCTAGACAGAAAGACAGAAATAAAGAACTGATATAAATAATAAATACATGAATGAAACTAAACAAATAAACTGACTATGATTTATGATGTAAATTACTTGAAGCTTATTTATGCACATTCTACAGAATGAAAGTTGGGAATTAAAATCAAATCATAAAAGTTAACAAGTTCATTATGATGAGGATTTCTTTTTTTTTTTAATGACAATTTAATAAGCTGACTGAGTTTGCATAAGTGCTTTTCTATTGCTTCAATCTATTTTACACCAATGCACTCACCATAAAAAGTCCACAAACTTGTTCAGTTGCAAATATGTTCTTTTAATGCATTAAAATGCAAAGTATTATTTTCATCAGGAAATCCCAAGGTTATATTAATTAATGACATAAATAACTAATTAATTATGCACACATGCTCAAATCAATTTGCACTTGTGCATACAGTATTACATGTCCCAATAAAGTTGTGGAGTTTCATGTTGCTAAAAATACATCAATTTGCTCTTATAAATGTGCTTCTTTAAAATTGACCTGGAAAATGTCACCAATATTAATTTATGCCGATCCATGCTCAATGTAGTTAAGTAAAAATATAGCATTGAGAATGATCTATTTTTATCTGCGCACCATTGTCAATTGCGTTCAGCATTTAAGTGAAATATCACATAATTTGAATGAAAACTATGTTCCCGGCAGTCTGTTGCAAATTGTTAAACTCTGATGACATCATATTGTGTATTTCATTAACTACAAAAAGCAGTCATCCCAAAGTGCTCCATGGTCTGCAGACTGCAAATGCCACGCCTCTAACTTTTTTATTTAAGAACTTCAAAAAGTGTTCTTCTCTGGGCATTAGATCTACCCAGTGGAATACATAACTTTTTGTATGATTTGTTGTTTAAATTTTGGACTGACATGGTTAGTTAACTCTTTGCGTGCCATGAATTTTTCCATACATGCCGATACAGGAAGAAACTAGTGGGGGAGATGAATGAACACTAACCACAGCAACATCTATTAATAGAAAGTCGACTGACTTTCTTTCTTCCCAAACAAAATAGCCTAACATTCTTGCTCACTGATACATCAGTGATTGGCACAAACATGACCAGCAGAAAGAACCGATGTATTGGTGGCTGGCACACAAAGAGTTCAGTTAATCACTGTTTTTCACTAGTATTATTAGTAGGCTAAGCTAACCAGGAGCCCTTGCAAACAAAATACGCCCATGAAGATGAACTTACAATTTTCTGAAAACAGTGACAACTAAGTGCCTGATGGCCTGCTCTGTAATTATGCCTATGTT
Organism: Onchidella celtica; assembly: GCA_963931925.1. NCBI lineage: Eukaryota > Metazoa > Mollusca > Gastropoda > Systellommatophora > Onchidiidae > Onchidella > Onchidella celtica. Next base: position 64,633,145 of record OZ007572.1, read on the forward strand.
GTAAAAAGTACTTACCAATCCCTATGCCCAAAGTCAGCCTCCCTGCAACCAGCATGGCCACATTTTGTGCAAATCCAAGTACAACTGCACCAACTGTAAATATAAAACTTGAAATAATTGTCACAACTTTCCGCCCAAAAACATCATTCAAATATCCCCCAAGCAAAGCAGACAGGAATGCTGCAGCAATTGTAACACTTACAACAAACTCTTGCCAAAAAGAAGACAAAGAGAACTCATCTCTCAGCAAAAGCATTGCTCCAGATATGACACCAGTATCATAACCAAACAAAAATCCTCCCAAGGCTGCAAAGGCTGACAGAAGCCATACGTAAAGAGTGGAGCCATGAGGACCATGCAATCTTTCTTCTTCTTCTTCTTCAGGTGTGACTGCTGATGCTGATACCTGAACACTATCATGGCTGTCTTCAGATTCATTACCAGATGAAATAGCACCAGACATTTTTGAGTTCAAAGTTTCAGTTCTTGTGTCAACTGTTGGTGGTCCAATCATGTTGGCTTCTTGTGAAAAGTTTAACAAGAGTAATTCTTCAGCCTCAGAAAAAATATCTGGTTCTTCATCAGGTTCTAACATCAGGGCACGGTGGAAATGCTGAGCTGGAGGTCACTGAAACACTGGGTGGCACTTTTAAAAATGCATCACACAAGAAACCAAGGAGATAGATCTATGTGCTCAATGTTGACTCCGCAAGTGGCACAAGAATGTCACTTCACTTCAGACTCGGTCAAACAGGTGTGTTGAGTAAACCTGGTGACATTAATTCTTCAGTTTCCTTGTTATTCGCATTGCACATTGAATCTTGATCTTGGAATGATGCACAGTTAACACGCTAAAATTAATATAAACTCCATCTAGATCTTGATCTAGTGTCTATGTCTAGCTCAAAATGTATTAACATTCCTTTTTTTTTGTCTCATAGTGTAGTCTAGACATAGACAGTCTAGATCTATAGATCTTGGTCTATCTGCTCTTTGTTTTCAAAGTAATTTTAATACCGGTACCCCTACTAGATCTAGATCTAGGCCTATTATGTAAACAACTACTAAACAATTAGATCTAGAGCAGTTTGAGTTCAAACACACTGACTGAAAGGCAGCAGTCAGCAATGATTACTTATCGCTTGAAACTGATCTTGTGTGATACAGTGAGTTGGCTTGGAGACTGCCCAGTTATTCCGTTCACTTCCCTCAGTTGTAAAAGTAAGGATGTTGTTACAACAAGTACTTAGCCTACGTCCCCCAAGTGTTTTGCGCTAGAGGTACTTATTTTACAGCCTTTTGTAACTCCAGAGCAAGAGAGCTCTTCCTGAAATGCTCCGTGACACTGACAACAGCATCAATTGGATCTAGATTCTAGATCTAATTATAAACAATTATTCTTTCAGATTTTCTTTTTGTTTTCCTCCTGCTTTTTTTTGAAAGGCTAGGGGGACAGGGTTTAGCGACTCGACAAGATTTAGAGTGAAAATACGGACGGGGCGAAGGATAGTGCATGTACGTGCTCCTAGCGCAAAACGCTTTGGGTCCGCACGTACTTATAATAACAACCTAAAGGCAGGGAGTATAATTACAATCCAGAAATTGTTTTCTTTATAGTTATGAAGGCTGAACAAAAATAACAATGTCAAAATTGGGCAAAAAGAAAAAGTTGTATGTAGAGAAACCCTGCGTGAGAAATAAAACCCAAGCTACATAGAGTCTAGATTCTAGATCTAGATCTAGATCTATACAAAGCAAACTAAAGAGAAGACAGAAAATACACAAAATTTTCAGCTTTCGTCTATTCCAAGTGAAAATAAAAAAGAAACAACTGAACAATAAAAGATTTCAACAGGAAATGTATAGAATCGAAGGGAAACAGGACATGTTAGGCCTACTTACTCTGCGAGTTCTTGCTCGTTGGCAGCACAAAAGCACGTCCGTCTGCCAAATGCACGGAAGCTCGAGAACAAAATAACAGCCAATCCAAGTTTTACAGTGACCTTCATAACAAACAAAATGGCCGGTGTTCACAAAGTTGTAAGTCAGTGTTATGTGTGTCGCAGAGATTTTACGATGTCTTTTACCTATGGCAAATTGCATCATAGACCAAGTTTAACCGCCCATAAAATGAGAGCTTACAGAGTCACAGCATTGAAAATTCAGCGTTCTTTTGGTAGTTCGCCCGCACCCCCACCCCCCAACTTAATTTGCCCGCCCTAGCCTATCTTAATCTATAGATCGATCTAGATTCTAGATCTAGATTAGATCTAGATATCTGTAATCTAGATCTAGATCTAGACTCTAGTAGTATTATATAGATCTAGTATTAGTCGATATCTATACTAATAGTAATAAAAGTGAAACCTTAGGGTGCTTACAGAGAGATTGCTTGACGCTTGAGAAAGCGAGCGCATGTAGACTAGACAAGCGCTTGTAATGTTTCTCATATTTCTCTAGTACCATTCAGACTAAACTTCTAAAGCTTGTTCTATAGCGCTTACTGTCTCGACGCTTGTAAAGGGTAAAGAATTGTTTGTTAATTCTTTCTCGCGTTTAAAGCGGCTAGGGTGTGTCTTCCGCAGAGAAGTTAGGCCTTTTTAAAAAAAAATTATGTATTGAAGGGGCTGAGCTGTGTCGCGATGTGGGTTAGATGGGGAGAATTCAACTGACACTCTTTCGAGGTCCGCTCCCACAATCGACGAACACTCAAAAAAAATACTTGCACTCTAAAAACTAAATAAATCAATTGCTTTGATTTTTAGCAGAACTGTAGGGCAGTTTAATTACAGGAATTAATGTAACAAATATAATTATAAATATAAATATCAATTCAAAGGCAACTGAATCTAACTAATGAAACTACAGCTTTCTATAAAGACTAACTTATTCACTCTAACTACTTGCAGGTCATATGAGTTATATGCCAAATAGAATCCGCGCACGTGGCGACGGATATAACAGTTTAAATTCTATTAATTCGATGAGACATGTTATGATATGGACATTTCCTCTAGACGCGCCATGGAGAATGCTTGTACAACCATGCGTTGTCTGGCGGTAGCTCTGAAACTGTCTTCAAAAGTAAGTAGAACGGTTCACTTTCATCATTACAAATTAGTATGGACTCTCACCATTAGGCCCTCACTGGGAGTGAGAGCGCTGGATGTAAACGCTGTGGGTTCATATCAAACCAAGTAGCTTAGGCTCTGGAGCTTTAAAACATCACGCTCCTCACAATATGGACTGCTCAACTGCGTCTCTATGTCTCTCATCTGGCTGAGGACTATCGCCGTCCACCTCGTAAATGGATTGTCTACATGTGGCCTCTATCTAAGCTCTGCACGGGTTTAAATACTAAAGCTATGTATCGACCTTCCGTCCAGATTCTTACATTTGATTGGTGCAGCCGCTGGGAGCTCAGCCTGCAATATTAATTTATGCTTGTCATGGCCTTGCGCCAAAATCAAGGTCAATTTTACGGTCTAGACAAAATTTAAAATGCGAAACATTAACTACTAAAATCTTCAAACCCCGTGCTTTCTACTCTTATGCACGAATTTCCGAACGCCAACTAAGCGTCTAAATAAACTACCTTTACTCGCCCCTTATCTATGTTAATCAAAATCACGGGGTCGAGAACTGCTCTGTCATTCCTAGTTATACATTTATTCTGTCTCGCCCCTCCTTCTCTCCATCCATCAGAAAAAAGGTGTTTCAAAACAACCTGTTCACGAGAACAGCTCAAGGACAAATTACGCTGGTTATAATCAACAAGATCGTAAAAATTAACTCACTGACGTCGTGACCTAGCACGGCATTTATGATCCTAATGTGATCATGACAAGCTGTGTTATCTGCAGAGAACGGAGAAGTCAGGCCTAGTGTGTAGCGATGTGTTCACTAACAAACAAACTAACCCGTGCGTAAATCATAGCCATTTATTTTGACAGATGCTGGCGGGACGCGCAGGATGTCAACGCTCAAAGGGAGAGCAGTAAAACGTATCCAAAAACAAACAAACAAAAATAAAATAAAGCTAAAGGAACAGGCAAAATGAAGCTGGTCCATAATAATCACCCAGAACTGAACTATAATAAATCGATTTATCCTGGGCAGGGCCGGGAACTCAGCTAGTTATAGATCTATATAATATAAATTATATATACATGATATTCATTCGATATTTGTCAGTTTAAAACTGAGTATGGCTAGTCCTAGATCTAGCCTGGATCTATTCGATATTGGTTTAACTGCTTCATAATCAACTAATCTTCATTTAGCTGTCGAATAAACAGTAAGTATAGAATCATTTGTGGACGTCTTGTTTAATACTAATAATAGTCGCCATTGACATTGTTACAATCTGATTGTTGTTGTTCTTGATTAAACTAAACTGGCCAGATTTCGGTACCTATTTACCGCGAAACCCCACAAAACCCCACGAACTAGAATCTAGATCTAGTAGATTCTCTGCTAAAATCTAGATCCAGATTGTAGATCTCGGCTTTCTTGATGTAGGCTCGGTAGTCAAATTCCTAAGCCCGTTGATAAATCTTACGTGACATCCCCCCAAAAAAGTAAATAGCGTTATAAAAGCTTAATTCGTAAATATAATACCGTAATAGAAAAGAAGTACAACATATGCTTACCTGCTCTTTAGTTGCGAACCTTAAGATGCGGAATGAAATTGAACATCGGAAATTTCCTCTTTTGTTACAAACGCGATTAGCAACAGGAAGTGACCATTGAACAATATTGCCAGATGGTCATCGACACAAAATGCCAAATTATTCTTTTAAAACACCAAAACTAAGCCAAACTTTTAGTTTTAAAAAGTTGCTACAGGTATATTTTATGGTAAATAAACCATAATTATGAAAACAATGTATCGTTACATTTTCACTTTTCGGACAACACTTAAAAAATAGGAACTGAAATTAAAAATTCCCTGGGGTTTCGCGGGGGTTTGTGGCAAATAAAGCACACCTCTGATACAATGGCATTTTTCGTTCCGATGTCACTGTATACAATGAGCAAAATACTGCGCAGCTGACAGATCTATTGGGGGGGGGGGGGGGGAGGGGGTGTTATGTCCAGTTGTTGCCAGTCCTTTGTGTATATTCGTGCGTGATGGTGTAACTGTGAGAGGTAGAGTGGTGGGATGGCCACGCACTGCCGAGGTGGGCGATGACGCAAGACTACTAGCACATGGTCAGTCCTTTGTGTGAACTGGGTCTATGAGTTTGGCGCACCTCATGTGTAGATCTACCAAGACAAAGGCCACCTGTTGCGGTGCCTTTCATTTTTCAAGCGAATGTATCAATATTCACTTTGAGAAAGAGAAACTGCAGTGCGATATAATGATGACAATAAAGAAGAGAAAATGCTTTTCTCTTAGGAAGGCAAAATTAATTGAAGAGGTGGGCAAGGGTGTAAAAAACAACGCTCAAATTTGTTGGGGCAATGAAATTTCATTTGGGATCAGCACCATATAATACACTTGATCATACTCATGATCCCCCTAAAATATATTTTCAATGAAAATCCCCCTAGAGTAAAGTGTCCAGAGCACTTTTGTGAGCATACACTGGTCCGCCAAGTGGTGAAAAATGTTGGGTCGCATACCTACCTTTGTATGCAAGATGGAAGTTGCGGGGACAGAAAACCTTGGAAAGGTGTTCAAGTTCAAGACAAAATAGGCCTTGTGCAAGTTTGGATAGCAGTTGCATGCGATGTGATGTTGTGATACATTTATAAGAATGTCACAAAACATGGATCCGTCATAAAAACACAGATTAATGAAAGTGTACCATGGATAGGAAAAAAAAAAATTAAAATAAAAGGATAACAGTAGCATAAAAATTGTTTTGGTCCCAGCTGTTGAGAGATAAAAATGATCTGTTCCCAACTGATGCAATGCTGGGTAGCCCAGTAGCCCACTACTATATGTGTATAACTGTGTCCAGAAACTAGCAAGAAAAGAAAGAGGTCATGGTAGAAGAACGACAGATGTGGTTGGTGTAACAGTTGATGCAAATTTCAGCACGTTATAATGGGGAGAGTCAGATGAACTGATCGTCTACCCCTTAAAAAACGAAACTGTCTCGAACTGTTGTAGAAATAAATAACAGGATCCGATGAACAATTAATACTAACGTTTAATAACTGTAAACAAGAGCTGATATCCACAAGTTACTTACACCTAGCTAGCCGGGTAGACACACTTCTAACTACCACTGGATTTTCACATCTACGATTTGCACCTTACGATTTTCACCCACGATTTGCACCACCCCTACTCGCCTGGCCCTCCTTATATATATTCTGTCCAGGAACGTTCAGGAAGCGGCTTAACTGCCCCATAAGCACGAGACAGACCTAGATCGTTCGGGACACATACAAGCCACCCAATCGTACACAGACACGTCACAGAATTACATCACTCAAGGTCGACCTAGCGTAATCTCGGATACTGCAGTTCCTTCCAGACCTTCTAGATTTTCTACAGTGAAACAAACAAGCCACATCAAAGAGAAATACCGGCCTTGCTGGCGAGAGGGGGGAGGAAGGTCGCCGAGTGAGACTCGCCAAGCGGGGGCGGGTGAGAAAATATCGATCGTTCAACTAGTGGGATGCTACAGTTGGTTTAAAAGGAATCTGCAACCATATATACATGTACCATAGATTTGTGAAGTAACATAAAACATCTTTTACAAATGCCACTTTAATAAATCACGGTACCTGCAAATAAGATTTTGATCTAACTTCAGACAGTCAGTGGTGTCTCATCATCAAAGAAAGCGAATGAAAATATCTGTGAAGTGAAAACAGCACTCAAAATCAAACTAATCATTTCTTTTTCCTCATTGAGACGGGGCATACAATGATACATGTAGTTTGTAATTTCAGGAATGTTTAGCATACATTTTTATATATTTATATGGCTGTTGTAGGCACCTAGAGCTAGAGTTTGTCTCTTCTGTACTTGCAGACCACTGGACTGACTGGATTAGCAGTAGCCAGACATCCCCACCAGGTAAGTGGAAAGACAACCAAGACACAGAAACATCCCATTTCAGAGAATGAGATGAGGGAAAGCTGTTTACAGAAGCACAATGGAATTGTTGTCGATACAGTGAATTGGCCAAACAACACACCGACACTATTGAGGGGCAAGGAAATGTTTGTGTTAAAGTTATGAAACTTAAAAAGAGCATTGTGAAGTAATATTATTAAGAAGTCCACAGGTATTTCAGGAAAAAGTGGGGAAATGTCATATGAGGAGAAAGTTTGAGTACTTCCACAAAAAAAAAAAAAAGAAGTTCACTACCATGAGAATGTAAAGAATTAATATTTGTTTGTAAAAAGTTTAAAGCAGAGTCAGGCTATTATGTAAGTTAAACTGGACCAGGGTATTTTTGAGCTGCAGATCAATCCCTTTACAACGTACGCATGGAAAAAAGTGTTTAAAATGAGGAAAGTATTTTGTGCAATGCTCATCCAAACTTATGAGATTGAAAGTGTGTTCACTTTTTAAACTGCTGGTTTACACATATTATTATATGGGCAATTTTTTTTTTAAAAGTGAAGAAACCAGAAGTGAAAGTTTGGAATTTTATTTATCATTCAAATTCAATTAAAATTTTACATAAACAGAAAAATACATTCAAGAATGGGTAGGTAAAGTTTTCAGGCTTAATGATAATTTGGTGAGCTGTAGTGTGGCCTTGACTGCAATGACCATCGGAAAATTTTCCTCTCCGTTACACTTTTTAAAAACCCGCTGGAGAAGCTCTCAGTTCTTCAAATGTTGTGAAATATTTTAAAGTTCTGGCTCAGCCCGAGAAGTCAAATAGTCTATTAGTGCATGATTTTGTGTCTGTTTCATTGCACTAATAGGATAGAAGAAAAGATTTATGTTTATGTTTGCCTTTTTAAGGAAACTCCATATTTGGAATCAATCACAAATCTTCAAAAATGTAATCCTGTGAGCTGTATCATACTCCACAGTCAAAGCAGGATGTAATCGATTAATCTTATGTATAGCATGGTTTTTGTGAGAATATATAATACTTTTCTTATGAATTTATGTTTAAAAAATTAAACTGTTTATAGAGAGGAAAAATGTAATGGAGAGGAAAAAAATGTAACAGAGAGGAAAAAAATGTAACAGAGAGGAAAAAAATGTAACGGAGAGGAAAAGCATCTCCTTAACCTGTTCATATTTCCTGGTGTCACTTTTGGGCCTTTCTCTGTCAGCTCTGTCAGCTCTCATCCTTTCTTTTGCTGTCATTGCGGTTTTGCTTTGACTTGTGCGGCTGGGAAAAAAACACACACAAAAAAACATTGAGAACATTGCAAAATTATTTGTGGCATTTGGAAAGGCAGAAATGATTTGGGGGGGGGGGGGGGGCTGCGGCTGTGTTTAGTTCCATCTAGCCCCTACAGTAAAATCAAAGATTGCTCACTGGTGCAGACAGCCAGAATTTCAGCCTTCTTGTCATTGTTGTTAATGATCCATCAGCCTGTGAGCTGTGGCTCTTTGACACAAAGTCATGTAGTGGAGGAAACAGCATGGTAAGTTTTTAAAAGTAATTGATTAAATAAAATATTATTCTGAGCTTTAAGTAAAGGAAGCAAGAATGATAGGGTTTTGCCCCCCTACCCCTCAATGACGAACTACCACTCCTTGCCTCGTGCGCATACTTAATGTTTGCGCACCCGACACTTAGTACATTTAGCTAACATCCGCACAGCTTGTAGAGATGACAGTAGCACTGCCTCATGCTGCAGCTTGTATATTAGTCACTGTTCGCAAAATATGACATCAAAAGTACAGAGAATATGCGATGAGACAACCTTGAAAAAGACATGGGTGAATTTAATATTTCCATTTTGGATTGTATTGTGCTACAGAACACTAACGTTGAACACAGGTAAGGATAACACTGGGACCAGAAGAAAGTCCTTTATGTAATGTCTTAGTCTCGTGGTCATGGACCTGGAAAATATGTTGCCGGCCTGCAAGTTCTTCACTTAGACTTAGATCTAGTCTCGTCCCAAAGTACAAAGTTTGCCACTGCCGCGGAAGCTTCAAGTATGGTGATAAATAGTGTTGAAATCTCAGATTGCCACATACATCTACCACAAAGCTTTGCAGATTTGTCCCAGCACACAATAGATTGAAATCTAGATCTAGCCATTTTTTTCAGGATTTAAGAGATTGGGAAGACAGAATTAGATGGATGTGAGTGAAACAGTAAGGGTTTTCTAGTGCTTCTCTTCCTCTCTGTTACATAGCTTTCCTGTCCGTTACGTAAAGGGGACAGCGGTTTTGTAACGGGGAGGAAAGTAATGAAGAGGAAAATCAGTCATCTTTCATGTGTAATATCTCCCAGAAGATAGGGACACACGCGAGCATTTGGGTATGTGATTGGTAGTATTAACCCTTTAATCTGATGTATACATAACAATCATATTGGCACGCGCACATTCACTTGATATAACGCTCATAATGGTCCTGTTCTGCCATACTGAGTACACATGAACTCATGGTAACTTTTATGCCCACCATTAAGGCCCCACTCAACCAAGCAATCTAGATCAACTGTCTTTTACTAGTAGTTTTAGAATAACTTCTAAACATAATGGGACAGATAAACAAGGCTAAGGGTACACATGTTAAGTGATGTGAAAAATGGAAATTGAGAGCCCATGAGTGGTAAATAAAAGAACTAGAACTGGACCTGTGCGAAATTTGCTTTCAGCAGTCAGTTACTTACCTAAAAATAGCACAATTCTGAGCATTAAGAATTTAAGTACGGCTACCATCAGGAACCAGGGTAGTGGTTTTGCTAAAGAGATGAAAATACTATTCCACTTGTACATGAAATAAAGAAATTTAATTTACAATATCATTTCTATGCTGATGATACCCAGCTCTACAGTTCTGCCTTGCCATGCGATGTTGACAGCCTTCTGCAGCAGGCTGGAAACTGTATAACAGAAATTAAAAGCTGGATGAACCAAAACAAACTGGCACTAAATGAGGATAAAACTGAGGTTATTTTATTAGGCCGTGAGCGGGTTCTGCAAGAAGTGGACAGAACTGAGATGATAATTGGCACTAATTCAATAGAAATTTCAAAAAAAGTAAAAAACCTAGGGGTTTACATTGATTCAAATCTTTCTATGTCGTCTCAGGTTAGTCACCTCATTCGTATTCTATACATGGAAATCTGGAAAATTGGTAAAATCAGACATCTTATTTCAACTGAAACTGCGGCTGTTTTAGTAAATTCTTTTGTACTTTCAAAGCTTGACTATTGCAACTCCCTTTTGGCTGGAATTTCACAAAAAAATATTAGAAAACTCCAAATTGCTCAAAACAATGCAGCGAGACTTGTTTTGAAGAAAAAGAAAAGAGATTCAGCACTGCCACTTCTGCAGAGTTTGCACTGGCTGCCAGTCGAGAAAAGAATAATGTACAAATTGTCATCCATTTGTCACAAATGTGTCAATAATACTGCTCCATCGTACCTAGTTGATTTAACTGATTACTATGTTCCATCTCGTCAACTAAGATCATCATCTGACACTACAAAATTGAAAGTACCTAAAATGAATCTGTCCACTGTAGGAGAAAAGTCCTTTTCATTTCTTGGCCCTACCATCTGGAACACTCTTCCAAAGACAACCAGGGAAATTAATGACATTGGTTCTTTCAAACGCCACCTGAAGACCCATTTCTTTCAGACAAACTAGGCTAGGTGTTTTTCGGCAGCAACAATAGTAAATATTTTTGAATTTCTTTCGTGTATGCGTGTGTGTGTGTGTGTGTAAGAGTTTGTTAAAGCGCCCAGAGCTTGTCATCGACGGGGTTGGGCGCTATATAAATGCAATATATTATTATTATTATTATTAATGTCAGATATAGACAGACATCTCAGCAATACGGCTGATTTTTCTTCGATACTGCAACTTAAATCTTTCCCAAGAAAGAGCCTAATTCATTAATAAAAGGCCGGGGAATGTAAGGTACCGGTACATGTATGTTTTTTTTTTTTTTTTTTCAAATTTCAAAGGTGGTCCAAATTATGCAAGTTGTGAATGAATAGAAGCCAACATTAAATTTCCAAAACATTTTCACTTGATCAATAGATCATGACATGTGCAGACACAAAATCTACCAAGGATTAATGTTTAGGGCAATATCTTCATAAAATTTGTTGTCTTGCTATGTAGATCTCTTGTGGGCCATGGCACTAAGTCAGTGAGCAATCCTTTCTTACAGGGAAAGTGAATGAAGTTGAATGCATGTCAAGTACTATTACATTTTCCTATGTGTATTGCTGCTCCTGGCACTATGTCTCTGTAAGTGTAAGGGAAAAAGGAAACCGTACTGAACACTCGAAAAAGGCAGTCAAATATTAATACAATGGAACCTACTTAAGCTGAGATCCATTGGACCAATAGCTATATTTCATATCAACAGTATTTTGGATTCAAGTCTCTTCTTAGGGAATTATTTGATTTTCTGTATGTGTAAAGAGGTATAAACGTATCTATAGGGACTATAGAGGGATTACATCAGGGCCATGGAAATCTTTTGGATGAAAGGAAATTTCTTATTATTCGGTTTAAGCAGGTTTTACTGTAGTAGCTCTTGCTTGGATAGTAAAACAAAAGGTTTTTAAAAAAACAGTTCAATAAATAAAAAACAGACCGTCTGACTGTCTGATTCCCCATCTTATTCGTGATGTCAAATTACCACCCTGCGGGCTCAGTTTTTATTCCATTGTACTCTGTCAGCGACAGTAGAGCAACACATGACTAGATCTGGCAGTATTCTGTCAGTGACAGCAACACATGGCTAGATGTGGCAATACTCTGTCAGTGACAGTTTTAGGGCAATACATGATTAGATTTGGCAGTATTCTGTCAGTGACAGCAACACATGACTAGATTTGGCAGTATTCTGTCAGTGACAGTTTAAGGGCAACACATGACTAGATTTGGCAGTACTTTTTCAGCGATAGAAACACACATGGCTAGAATTGGCAGCATTCTGTCGGTGACAGCAACACATGGCTAGATTTGGCAGTATTCTGTCAGTGACTGTTTTAGGGCAACACATGACTAGATTTGGCAGTACTCTTTCAGCGACAGCAGCACACATGGCTAGATTTGGCAGTATCCTTTCAGTGACAGCAACACATAGCTAGATTTGGCAGTATTCTGTCAGTGACAGCAACACATAGCTAGATTTGGCAGTATTCTGTCAGTGACAGCAACACATGGCTAGATTTTGCAGTACTCTATCAGTGACAGTAACATATGGCTGGATATGGCAGTACTCTGTCAGTGACAGCAACACATGGCTAGATTTTGCAGTACTCTGTCAGTGACAGTAACATATGGCTGGATATGGCAGTACTCTGTCAGTGACAGCAACACATGGCTAGATTTGGCAGTATTCTGTTACTGACAGCAACACATGACTAGATTTGGCAGTATTCTGTCAATGACAGTTTTAGGGCAACATATGACTAGATTTGGCAGTATTCTGTCAGTGACAGCAACACATAGCTAGATTTGGCAGTACTCTGTCATTGACCGTTTTAGGGCAACACATGACTAGATTAGGCAGTATTCTGCCACTGACAGTAGTGCAACACATGCCTAGATTTGGCAGTACTCTGTCAGTGACAGTAGGGCAACAAATGACTAAATTTCTGCTTATTTGGCAGTATTCTGTCAGTAAAATTGGACAGGACATAACCAAATTTCACAGGACAGGGTAATGATATTGTAATAGGCTGTATATTTTCTAAACAGCATCCAAACTTGAAAAAAATAAATAAACAGAAACAGTGTGAGAAATAATGTTTACTGCCAGACCAATAATTAGTATCTTTCCTTAAAAGTGTTTTTAATTACTCATTGTCACAAGGAGTAGAATTATTACAGCACTTAATTAACACTCTCAATAGAGTACATGCATTCAGTTGTTACGTGAGTGTTGTCTTTCTTGCCATTCCCCTTCTCACAGCTATCTTCATATTTGTTTTTATTTTGTCAATTCAGCCACTTCCATTTTCTATGGTGATGGTTATAAGTTGTTCTGCTTTCAGATTTATTGTTCTATATTTTCAGACACTGAAGGTTTTGTTTAACAAGATTCTCACTCAACTAAGTAAAATGCCACAAGACGCAGCCTACAGGAGACATACAGAAAAGATCATAAATGAGCGAATGAGTGTTGTCAAAGCTGTAAGAAATGTCATTTTGTTTCGTTGTTTTTAAAATATACCTAGTTCATGCATGAGCATCCACTCAGATATATTGTGTCTATGAATCATTTTTATTTAACTTAAGTTTTTAAGCTTTGTGCGCTGGAAAGTACACTCCTTTCCAAGCATTTTGCCTTTTGAAGTTTCAAAATCCATCCAAAAATAAAAAAGTTACGGGGTTTTAATATCATCAGAATTTGGAACACATTTATAGAGGACAATATTCTTTAAAAAATGGACCTTCTAGCCATGAGTTGTTTTTTTCATGCAAACATCCAAGAACTGTATGTACATGTATGTATCCCACACAGTAAAGTTAAACCCAGGAACAATAACACATGTAATAATACTTGCACTCCGCGGAGGAGTGAATAATCATGATAGAGAATTGCGACACTCTCTGTTTGAACTACATGTAATTACAGCACCAAATTAATGCATGTGGTTAGTCACAATCTTTTCCCTGCTTAATTTCTTTTTGTGTGGAATAAAAAAAAAATCGGAAAAAAAGCATCAACAGCTGTATATAATGTTATATTACATCATGACAATATGATAGTGTAAACCTGTGTGGGGACTCAAAGAGCTGAAACCTGGGTATTCTGTTTTACTTGTCCTCTTCTTTCTTGCTGGTGCTAGTGCCTGTTAAGTTGGAGATGTTTGCAGAAGACTTTATTGCATGACTGTTTGTAACTGTCTGACTTCGTTTCTCTTCGAAATTGGTCTCCTCTCCAATTTAGAAATAGCGGAATGAACGAGTGTCGCCAGCCCCCCCTCCCAAGTTTCATGTGGTTGTCTATTGCTTATCTAGTGATAATTATTGGATCGTATTTGATCGGTTGTGTGTGTGAAATGAGCTTATGTATTAAACTGAAGGACACATTTGTGAGTGTGCACGGGAAAACCCGGCATAAGTGGACAGAGCTGAGTTTGAGAAAAACGGCTTTGAAGTGAAAATATGGGTCCGACACAAACTTCCAACTTGGCTGTTGTTTAGGGGACCATGGCATGTTACAGGCTAAACTGTAGACGAGCAGTGAACACTACTCACTATGATCTCTATAACGGCTTTGTAATTAGACTACGGTCTCCTAACAAGAGCCAAAAACTTCCGACTTGGCTGTTGCTAGGGGACTGTGGCATGTTACAGGGTAAACTGTAGATGAGCAGTGAACACTACTCACTATGATCTCTATAACTGCTTAGGTATTAGACTACGGTCTCCTAACAGCAATCACTCCAATATTACTTGGTCAATTAGCTATTGCCACTTACTTATAGGATTAAATGCCGTTTTCTCAAAATCTTGGTTTAGGGGGTCACTGACTTCAATTTATCAGAAATGTCTTGTCTTTTATTATATAAGTACAGAACTCAAAATGTCATGTTGCCGACTTATGCCGGGGTTTCCCATGCACACTCACATTTGTCATTGATACTATGTGTATCAAACTGGTTATGACTATATCATGAGGTGGAATGGTTTGTCAATATAATGGACTGCTTGGACATATTGGCAAAGTCCTTTTTTGATAATTTTTTTTTTTTTGAAAGTACTCTGTATATAAATATTCATTCTTTGTTGTTAATTGGAGATTTTGGTGGAAAGGTGTTGAAAAACTGAACTGAGTACGTTAAAAATTTTATTTAGTGATTAAGGGCACGAAACAATGTCAGTGGTCAGCGGTGCGCAGTTGAAGAGATGAGAATGAGAACGGTACCATGCTTAAGTCACAAAGAGGTGACTTGTAGAAACGTGCAAAAAATGTTTAGACTGATTGTTTATTGAGGACATGTCATGTGATTGTCAGGTTTTTATGCATTTTCTGTGAAATATCTAATGGCAGTTTTTGCCAACAGTTGTGTCCAATCAAATTTCAATATCATCATAGTGTAAGTTTAAGTGTATTCAAAATGCTGTCGAGACTGCGAGAGTGCTGCGGGCTGGTAAAATTGTCTTCTGCAATAGCTAAAACCAACATACCAAAAACAATTTTGTACCATTAGGAAAAGTAGAACAATCACACACTGGTCACAACACAATCTTAGCTTTAGAACTGATAGTGAAAAAGCAGGGTGAAAGAATGTGGTATCAAAGCTAGGCCACCTGGATAGCAAGGTAGGTTGATGAGAGCGCCGCCTGCCACCCGTGGGAATCCTCTACACGTCAAATTTATTACCTGGCCAGGGCAATCTAAATCTCTAGGGCTATTTTGAACAGCCAAGAATATTTTATTCTAGATTCTCATTAACCATAATGCTGCCTTTTTTTTTTTTTTTTTATTGTTTCTGTGGATGAAATAATGCCTTTTGCTCATTGCTTGTCATGATTGTAAGTGCAGCAAAACAAAAACTGGATTTCTCCTCACTAACTGAGAATTTGAATGTTTAAGACTGTTCCATACATCATACACCAGGGATTTGCACTTTGATCGTGTAAAAGAGTGGGTGATTTATACACCCCCGCCCCCCCTTTGCCTGAAGAAATGTGAGAGGTTTTTGGTTTTTTGTTTGTTTTGTGCACCTGTTTTCTTCCTGGCACGTCAATTAATGTATTCATTTTCCTTTTTTTTAATTTCACAGGAGTCTGATGTGCAGAAGCTGGAGCAGAGAATCAACTGTGGTCAGATTGAGGAAGTTATCAAACAAGTAAGACTCAGATGTTTATAGATAGGCCATGGAATTTTCCATGCAGGACTCTACTACTCATGAGTGGTGGGATTTTATTTGCAGTGAACTAAGATTGAGATATAATCTGAATCCACCATGTTCTTGGAGCTGCTCAGATTTCTTAACAGTTTTGTGCACAGCATAATTTTTCCTTCTAACCCTTCTCGTCCCAGGTTGAGTGAACCATTCATGCAACAGCCAGTGCAGGTGTGTTGCTGCTAACCTTGGTGATGGTATCAATCAGATCATTTTGAAATGTGTATCGCATTTGTGTTAGTACACAATAACAAAAATGATGGAAGAAGATTTGGAGCTTATGGGTGCGATTGCCTGCAAAAGGTTGAGAACCACTGGTGTACAGGAAAGCTGAAGACTTACATGAGGAGATTGTCTTTGTAAATTTGATCAGTGACAGCATACACCATACTTCACTCTTCATCTTTCATTCCTGCAGTTGTATCCAGTGTAGCTTGTCTGTTTTCTGACAATCATTCAAATGGGTCACACAAAACTTTGTAAAGAGGTACTTCAGGAGTTCTCAGCAGAGCTGTCAGTTCCACAGAAGCTTTTAGTAAGTCACTGTACGTGTAGGCAGAATTGAGAATATGGATCTATTGATTTGACCCTGAAACCAAAGTGAAGCCAAGTGTATAGGGTCAGAGATGAAGCGCAGTCAGTGTAAAAATGACATTGCTCGTGCCATGTCAAGATATTCAAGGCTGTTGTTACAAAGTCGCTGGCCATATCACGAGCATGCCATTGAACAGAATGTCCTTTACAGGTTTTCCTGACCAGTCAACAGGAATTTTCAAATCCTGACAGAAAAGCACTATTAACTCACTGGTTACCAAGACCGAGACGTTCTCGTTTCCGTATACAAGCATTGCCTACCAATACCGAGACTCTCTTGGTCACTGCCGTTACTATTTTTTCTATTGCAGTAGTTATGGCATACATGCCCTTTCTTCACTGTAATATGTAGTCCACACATTCGTTGCTCACAACGAGTCACTAGTTGAACAGAAGTACGTGTTTATAGCTAGTTGTCGACGATCTAGCAACACGACTGTCGTAGCCCAGTTGAAGGCATGACCCGCCCGGCCACAATGTACATTCAGTCTTTTTTCCGGGGCACAGTTTCGAGACTGGTTGGTGCCCGCATGTCTAGGGAAGTGTCGGTCTACTCGCTTTGATGTCCACTGGAGATGTTACGTGAAGTATGGCATAACCCAGCTCGAGGGGGGGGTGGAGGTGCGATGGAGACCGTCTGCTTACCTCGGTCAGAGGTCCATTGCCGTATTGGAGACAGCCGCGCACTTTTTGATAAAAAAAACCCGATTTTTTTTTTTTTTATATGGAAAGAGAAAGAAAGATTATAGACAGCACTTATGGAAGCAAGTGATGGCCACATAGGACTACTGTGGCGTCCTCATGAGCAGTATTAATATTACAGGAGAGAAATAAGAACTGTAGAAGGAAAGAAACACGATTCTGGTGTGAATAGTGTGAAGTGCCGCTTTGCCTGGAAACCTGTTTCAAATTATATCACACAAAGGAGGATTATAATAGTAAATCTGTAAGTTCATTCTCATGTTTTTTTTTTTCATGTATTCATTTTCCAATTGTTTTGGCCAGTTTTTGTGTTGAATCTAGCAGTGTGGTTGATTATAATACCTCTTCTATTGTATGTCACCCCTAAATTTATAATGATTGCCAGATTCAGTTAGCCAATCCATTTTTCCATAAACACACTAAATTTCATTGAAATATCATGAAAATTGTTGATTCAATGATTTTCTTGATACATAGCAAAAAAGCCTGGTAAAATGGGATTGATCGAGGCAATAGACCTGGTAGCCAGTGAGTTAAACTTCTCAGAATCATTTACAATGGCGTCGTGACATGCTGTTGCCAATATTGCAGTGAAGGCTGAGACATCCTTACCCAGAAGAAAATGACTCTCCTGCACCATCCACCTCACTTTCTTGATATGTGGTATAATGGCTTTTCTTGAACTTACTCCTCCTAGTTGCCAAATCAAAGATCAGAGGAAAGCTTTGAAGACGTGGTGTTATTTTGAGTTTGACTCCCAAGCAGTAGAGGAACAGCTGTTTGAGTTTTTGATATGGTTCAGAAGAAGGGAATTTTGTAGATCCATGGACGGTTTTTTGGAAAACTGAAAATTTCTTGTTAAGAGCTTGAATTTGAGTTTTACAGAGCATCAGGTCAATAATGGCTATAATAATAAGTGTTTGAGTTTACAGACTTAAATGATGGCCCTTTAACCTTAGATTAGATACACTGAGTGGATTTATGGAACTCCTTTTTAATATATTCTTAGTGTTTTAATATTGTTATGGTTTACAATGCTTTGTTTTCACCTAACTCACCTCATGTAGGTGAACAGATCATACAGTAGACCTCAAGTATATCATACAGTTAGACCTCAAGTATATCATACAGTAGACCTCAAGTATATCATACAGTAGACCTCAAGTATATCATACAGTAGACCTCAAGTATATCATACAGTAGACCTCAAGTATATCATACAGTTAGACCTCAAGTATACCATACAGTAGACCTCAAGTATATCATACAGTTAGACCTCAAGTATATCATACAGTTAGACCTCAAGTATATCATACAGTTAGACCTCAAGTATATCATACAGTAGACCTCAAGTATATCATACAGTAGACCTCAAGTATATCATACAGTAGACCTCAAGTATATCATACAGTTAGACCTCAAGTATATCATACAGTAGACCTCAAGTATATCATACAGTAGACCTCAAGTATAAAGGTCTGGGATTGAACAGGACCTCAGGTGTAATGGCATTAGTTAAAATACCCATTTCATACTCTCTTCTCACAAGTTAAAAAAACTTGTTTACAACAGTGGCAAATAAAGCACACCTCTGATACAACGGCATTTTTCGTCCCGATGTCACTGTATACAATGAGCAAAATACTGCGTGGCTGACAGATCTATCGGGAGATGGGCGGAAAGGGGGGATGGGGGTGTTATGTCCAGTTGTTGCCAGTCCTTTATGTATATAATTCGTGCGTGATGGTGTAACTGTGAGAGGTAGAGTGGTGGGATGGCCACGCACTGCCGAGGTGGGCGATGACGCAAGACTACTAGCACATGGTCAGTCCTTTGTGTGAACTGGGTCTATGAGTTTGGCGCACCTCATGTGTAGATCTACCAAGACAAAGGCCACCTGTTGCGGTGCCTTTCATTTTTCAAGCGAATGTATCAATATTCACTTTGAGAAAGAGAAACTGCAGTGCGATATAATGATGGCAATAAAGAAGAGAAAATGCTTTTCTCTTAGGAAGGCAAAATTAATTGAAGAGGTGGGCAAGGATGTAAAAAACAACGCTCAAATTTGTTGGGGCAATGAAATTTCATTTGGGACAAGTCCTCTATTCACATAAATGGTTTCCCTTTGACCTTGCCTGTAACGGGACCTCGCGTAGAATGGCAGTTTCGCAGTGGTCCTGTGAATGCCATTGTATCCGAGTTCCACTGTACTTTTTTAATACATGTAAATATTTCATTCTCATGATATTTATAAATGTGGGTCGATATTATTAGATGTTTTCTTGTCATCTTTTTTTTTATACTTCAGGCGGAGAGAGAATTGCTTCTGTCTCGAAAAATGTTACAGTGGAAACCATGGGAACCATTGATTGGACAAGCACCAAGAAACCAGTGGAAGTGGCCACTGGCATGAAAACCACTAGTTCTTTAGGCAAATTTATTGTTCAGAAACAGTCATTTACTCTATTTGTTTTGAAGGCACCGGTAAATTAATTTTTTTTTCTTTATTAGTTGACAAGTAGAGATTGGTTCAGTTAACATAATTTTCTGTAGTTTTTTGGTATTCTTTTTAGTACTTCACATTGGAGACAAAGGGTCAAATCTAAATAATGGCACAGCTCTTGCTGTGTTTGACAAACTATGAGTTTGGTTGTTTCAAGGGACACTCTGGATATTAAATTTTTCTCTTTTGTGAAAAATTGACATTATGCAGTGGGTAAGCATGTTGTGAGTTGAAAGGGCTTTGTATCATGTCACATTAGAAATGAGAGATAGTGAAGATAATTTCAACTGGCTGTTTTTATTTGTTTGCAGCTGAAAATATCTTCCACAGAAGAAGTCATACAAAGTGTATTTAATGCAGTGATTGTAAGGGCAGAAAGTGAGTGCATTTTCCTGTTCAGGTGGCAGTGATGTTGTTATCACCTGATGTTGTTATCACCTGATGTTTTGTGTTTGCTCTAAATAAATGGTCAATCTGCTAGAGTATGCATTTTTCTTTCTGTCTTCCTCTTCATACATGTTTTGTTTGTAGTCCTAACTGAGACCTGAGTACATGCACATAACAACTGAAATAAAAACTCTGATGAGAAGGATGAATGAAAAACTGTGTAATAATAATAAATAGAATTTCTATAGCGCATTTCTAATAAAATTATTACTCAATGCGCTGTACATTGCGTCAATAATTCATGCATACACTTTCCAAATCTCATACATGTACTAAAACACGCACTCTCGTCCATACAAACTTTCAGTTTCACACACTTAGACATGTAGTTAGTCCAAACTGAATTTTACTTTTTATCAAAACACGCCAGTTATTGCCCAATCTGATAGAGCTTGCTTTTCTAAGGATTTTGATACCAAAATTATTACCCTGGCTTAAAGGCTTTGAAACTAATTTAATGCATTTTCAAGTGTCAAAAAACACCTCGAATTTGCTATCTTTTGCAAATTGCATGATATCCCAACTTTGACCGCCCATAAAATGGCGGTTTATTGAATCCCGGCATGGAAAATTCTCAGTTTCCATATCAAGGGGGTGTAGCCCACATTATGCTCAATTTTTTTTCGAGATGTACAACTTTAATACAATACAAGCATCTCATGTTATTTTTTTTTGTCATCAAACTTCATCTGATGACAATTTTTTGTGAACTCTCACAAGGGAGACAAATGGAGTTACTCTTACGCAAGCGAGGATCAGGAATGCAGACATTGCCACGCAACCGAAAACAGCACTGCTATGCCTTTTGCTACACAACGGCCCAAGGGTCAGGCTGACACCCGCCATAACACCAAGGAAATCTAAATGACAAGCCCAACCAATATGTAATGTAATTTTGTAAGCCTATTAATTCAGTGGAACTGCAAAGGCCTTAGGGCAAATCCATAGCTGCCAACCGTTCCGTATAATACGGAACTGTTCCGTATCCAAGGTTTTGAGCCCGTAAATCCGTATTCATCAGCCAAAGTCCGTATTTCAGGTTTGGTGGGAGAAAAGTCACGGAACATTCTTAAATAATAATGTAAAAAATCTAATTTGGCTTCTAGAGACCAAACAGGCAGTAGCAAAACGCGCTAGCCTAGGCAATTATGGCCAAAAACGAAACTAGAAGCCGTAGGCCTAGCCTAGGCCCCTGGCCAAGTTGAGAAAATAAGTGTCGTCTGAGCCCTCGCCAAACTCTGGCAATTGATATCACGAATATGGTGGGCGAATTGCCTCTGCCTATTAGTATTATTATGCATCGAGTTCTAGTAATCATTAAACAATAATCATTACTCATGAATTGCGTGGCAGTGGAAAGCGGAAACACTACGTGTTCTTCATGTAGGCTTCGTAAAGTTGTTCATCATCAGGCTAGTCCAAGGCTTTGTTTTCCTCTCTCACATGGAAACAGGCCTAGCCGAGATGAAAATTTGACTGCTGTCGTTGATGACAGAAGCCAGTCAGCATACTCGTAAATAAAATGTGTACTCAATTATCGTAATTTTTATACCGCCCGGTTACCCGCCAGCACTACCAGACAAGTAAATAAACAAAGAAAGAAGGCTTGGTCTACCGAGCGAGCGCGTTTCACTCCCAGTTTCAGTTTGGTTCGATGATTTTGCTTGAGAATCTTCAAGACTAGATCTATAATAATATTAAGGCTAACACTAACACGTGTTTAGAGTGTGGTCTGGATCTAGCGCATTTTTCAGTTATTAGGCTGGAGACAATCTAGTGAGTGGCTTGATCGAAGAAAATTTGTGAAGTGAAAGCTAGCGCATGTTTGTTTGTTAGATCGTTTTTGCTGAAAAAAAGACCTTAAAGTTCAAGAATGTTAGATCAAAATTTTCATTTTCATCCCAGGAGAAGCAATTATTGCATATAATATTGTTTCTTTAAAAAGGCTTCAGCTTAAGGGGGGCAACGCCCCCCTTAAAAACCCCCCACCAGGGGCCTGTGGCGGCCCCTGGACCCCGGCCAATTGATGTGTTCCTTATTTGGGTTTTGGTAGGTTGGCAGCTATGCAAATCTACCAGAACTGCAGCAGCTGATGGCTATACATGAACCAACTGCAGTCTACCTGCAAGAAACAAAATTACCACCTCCCAATACCCCGCTCACCATCAGAAACAGTGCAGCCTATCACTGCCATGCCCGCGGTACCAACGGGCTACATGGAGAAACTTTCATCTTGATAAATCAGAAAATTCTCCACAGACCTGTCCAATTACATGTACATGTATGTAACTACCTGTACCAATCCCCACGCTGTAACTGTAAGGCTCACAGCTGGTAAACCTTTCACTCTGTGCTCTCTATATAATATACCTCCCGCCATCTATTTTACCAATGTGTTAAAATTATATGAATGTATAATTTAAGTCTTATGTTAAACTTAGCAGCTCTGAATACGAAACATAAAGGAAGAAAATGTATCCATACAGACCATGAAGGGTGCAAAGTAGCCATTATCGTGCTGACGCGCCGTAAAACCCAAACTCAAACCCCTCTATTCCCTTCTCTAAAACTCTGACCTTACAAATCTCATTCTCATCGAACAACTTCCTCCCCCATATTCTTATGGGAAACTTCAATGCATAGAGTCCCCACGGCCAATCCTCACGATAAGGTTGTGGAGAAGATCCTTTTGCAGATGGACACTTTCCTCCTAAATGACAAAACTTCAACTTACCTTCATCAACCTACAGGCAGCCTAACCAATATAGACCTCACATTAGTCCCTCCGACACTCTCCTTAGATTACTCCTGGTCTGTCCTGAACAACCTTTATGGATCAGACCACTTCCCAATCCATCTCAGCCCCAACCAACCACAGCCAGAAGTCCAGCCGACCCGATGAAACCTGGCCCGAGCCGACTGGATGGACATTGGTCTAAAGTGCATTTCACGCAGTCAATTACTCCCAACACAGTGGACACAGGCGAGTAATTCCAAGAGTTTCTCCTGGAGATTGCTGAGACATGTATCCCTAAGACTTCTGCGATTCCTTGAAAAGACAAACCCTGGTTCACAGAGGACTGCAAGCGGACCACAGAGGCTCTAGAAGCAGCCTTCCTTGAACGAAAACGCAACCCGAACACTCAGACTCAGAGTATGACGCATTTCAAACAAGAAAGAGCAAAAGCCTGTACAGTGGTAAAAAAAAACAACTCATGGAGAAACTTCATAATAAATATCATCAGCCGCACCTTACTAAAAAAGGTGTGGAAAATGATAAAGAAAATTAAAGGCACTGCTACCACATCTGGAATCTGTCATCTCAAAAATAAAACGCTTCTCTTTGTCGAAGAGAAAAAGGGGTCTCAAGCGAACTAGCATCATCATTTGCAGCTAACTTTTCCAGCACTCATTACTCGGCCCCCTTCCAGAATGAAAGCTGAAAACGAAACTTTTACAATTGAAGAGTTGACATCCAGTCTGAGCGAGGCCAGTCACCCAGCACCTGCCCCGACCAGATACATAACGAAAGTGTAAACCCCCTACCCCGGACATTAGACATTCCCCTCCTGTTTATTAAACCTATTTAACTGCATCTGGACCTTGGGAACCTTTCAGTTTCATCCAACCTGGAGGAAAGCTAAGTAATAGTAATATTAATAAGTAATATTGTCCCCATCCCAAAACCCAACAAAGACCATTCGGACCCTAAAAAATGATCGCCCCATAGCTCTCACCAACTGCCTCGGCAAGCTGATGGAACGAATGGTAACTACAGAGAGGATAGATATATATATATCTATCCTCTCTGGTAACTATAGATCTAAATTATGTCTAAATTGGACTGCTAGAAACCAACCACTCCCGCTCCCCATTTCAATGTGAATTTCGGATATAAAGCCTTTGTCCCCAGACATGCAGTTGCAGTTTTCTTCGACCCAGGAAAAGCCTGCGTGAATTTGGAGCGCATTTTTGGATCACCAGTGAACGCGCCAGAAAACAATGAAATAGTGTGTACCTGTGAGTGTAAGAGGATGAACGATTTTTTATTTTAAATAGCGTGCTTTCATTGTAAATTGTAACACTAGTGCTTGAGTAAGGGATGGCCACTCATAGTAGTTTATGGGCACTTATCTGGTTACCATTAATTGGAATATTTCCCTTGTATGAACAGTTGTATGAACGATTGCATTTTTGTGTTTGGAACTAAACCTCACCCACAAACATAACTAATAAATAAGCAGACAGATAAATAGATAAATAAATAACTATATACATGAAAAGACAACTAATAAATTAGTAGAGATAGGTAAATAAAATAAATAAATAAATAAATAAACAAATAAATGCCACATTGTTTTCCCTGCAGTATTCAGCAGAATCATGACTATTTCTGCATCTCCGACTTGTTATTCAATATAGTATGATGTCAGGCCAGAGTTTTCTGCTATTGTATGACAGTACACAATACAGCCTGCTACTGTCACCCCCACTGTCTTGTGGGTCATCTCGGGAGAGAGGAAGACTAGGGGAAGGTAACCCTGAATACAAATACCACACTGCCTTGTGTGTTGCTATGATACTGATAGCAAAGGCTATGGGAGTAAACCCAGACAGAAAATCAGGAGTGGAGACCCGAAGGTGGTTGTCAGGGAGAACTGCATCAAACTGGCTTCCAGCATCTCCTGCAGCCGGACTAGTTCCAAATGTATTGACCTGGTCTCTCCCTTGGGTTTAACTAGAATGGCAGAGAGAGGGGTGGTGCCTCTGGGCAAAGCACCATCTCTTAAAAATAGCCCAGGCAAGGCAGCAAAACGAGGAGGCGTTTGCTCGGGCTTGGCAAGCGTCTGTCTCTCCTCTATAAGCCCACCCATTTCCGATTTGGAGAGGACACTCCAGCCATCCGTTACGGATGGGCACAACACGGGAGGTGGCAGTTACCGGTGATAAGCTCAATCCATTTGGCGTACGGATGAGCGCCAGGGGTCCCCTCTGTCGGTGGGAGCGGCTTTTCAGCTGCATTGATCAACTACCGCCCGCCGTAACCTGGGCAGCCCCCAGGCAGTTGGGTGTTGTTCCGCCACGTCAGCCTGCTTCATAAGGTGGTTGGAGCTAGACCAAAAGTCGAAAAGCTGACGTAAAGTGTGCACCTGGCAAAAACAGAAAAATACTAAAACTTGGTACCTGGAACGTCAGAACAATGCGCCCAGGCTTGCAACAGCAAGATCTCACTGATATTGACTCCATCAGGAAATCCCAAATTATTGATCGAGAACTTCAGCTACTAAACATCGACATCGCTGCCCTTCAAGAAACTCGACTTCCCGACTCCGGGTCAGTCAAAGAAGAAAACTACACCTTCTTCTGGCAGGGCCTTAGCAGCGAACAGCCGAGAATCCACGGCGTGGGCTTCGCCGTAAAAAACTCCCTTATCAATTCGATCGCAACTCCAATTGGAGTGTCAGAACGCATCATGACACTCACACTGAACACCCGGTCTGGTTTTACCAACATTATCTGTGTCTATGCCCCAACACTTACCTCCTCTGACGAAACCAAAGACATTTTCTACGAGGCATTGCAGAGGACTCTCCACAACATCCCTCTCACCGAAGGCCTGCTAATTCTGGGTGACTTTAACGCTCGAGTGGGAGCAGATCACTCCGCATGGCCAAAGTGCATTGGGCACTTCGGCATTGGCAACATCAACGAAAACGGGCAGCGCCTTCTGGAGCTATGCTCCGTAAACTCATTATGTGTTACAAACACGTACTTTGACCTTAAGAGATGCCAAAGAACATCATGGCGCCATCCCAGGTCTGGCCATTGGCATCAATTAGATCTTATTCTCTCAAGGAGGAAGAGTTTGGGCTGTATAAAAATAACTCGTTCCCTCCACAGTGCTGACTGTGACACCGACCATGCACTGGTAGTCAGCAAAATCAAAATTTCGGCCAAGAAAATATACAGATCAAAAGCCCCTTCAATCCCTAAGATCAATGTAACAGCAATCAGAGATGAATCAAATAGAAAGTCATTTGAAAAGTTATTTGTTGAAAGCATGGATAATGTCACCCAATGTGACTCGGTAGATGAAACATGGAACACTCTCAGTTCAAAAATTCATGACTGTGCCATCAAGTCTTTTGGACAGCATAAAGTTTCAAACAACGACTGGGTAGCCCAGAACAGCGAAATTCTCCTACCTCTCATTGAGCAAAAGAAATCTGCTTTCAATGAGTATAACAAAAATTGCAATCAGAGTACAAAAACTTGTTTGAAAAATGCAAAAGCTAAACTTCAGCTGGAGGTAAGACGTTGCGCCAACAAATACTGGACAGACTTGTGTAACAGCATACAAGAGGCAAATGAAAAGGGAGATATGAAAACCGCCTTTAGTCAGATGAAAGTAGCTCTTGGGCCAATCATCACCAAAAGCGCCCCACTTAAGTCTGTAAATGGTGAACCCATCACAGATAAAAATGAACAACTGAATAGGTGGGTAGAGCATTACTCTCTGTTGTATTCAACTGAGAAAAATATTCCACCAGATTTTGAGGAACACCTCCAAAAACTGCCAATAATGGCCGAACTTGACGCTGAACCTTCCTTAGTCGAGCTTTCCAATGCAATCGACCACCTGTCTGCTGGAAAAGCCACAGGAAGTGACAACATTCCTGCAGAGGTATTAAAAGACCTAAAAGGCCCACTATTACCACACCTGTATAACCTGTTACTGCAGTGTTGGAAAGAAGGCGTGATACCACATGATATGAGAGACGCCAAAATTGTCACACTTTACAAGAACAAAGGAGACAAAGGCGACTGCAACAACTATCGAGGCATATCCCTCCTCAGCATTACTGGAAAGGCTTTTGCTCGCGTCATCCTCTGCCGCCTTCAACAACTGGCGGAAAAAGTCTTACCAGAAACACAATGTGGCTTTCGAAGCAAACGATCAACTATTGACATGATATTTGCACTTCGGCAAATCCAAGAAAAATGTAAAGAACAAAACAGGCCGCTTATAACATGCTTTGTGGACCTAACAAAGGCTTTCGACACCGTAAGCCGATCTGGCCTGTATGCAGTCCTTAAATCCATAGGCTGTCCACCAACATTGCTAAAACTTATTGCATCCTTCCACACTGACATGAGGGCATGTGTCAACTTTGAGGGCTGCACATCCAATTCATTTGCTGTAAACAGCGGTGTGAAGCAGGGATGTGTTCTTGCTCCTACCTTATTTGGTATATATTTTGCAGCCCTACTCAAGAATGCCTTTGGTCAATGTTCAGGTGGAGTACTTATTAACACCAGAGTGGACGGCTCCATTTTTAATGTTGCCAGACTAAAAGCAAAATCTCGTACAGAGCATATTATGTTACAAGAGCTCCTCTTCGCAGATGATGCTGCAATCGTGGCCCACGATGAAACCACGCTCCAGGCTCTCATCAATAGCCTTGCCAAAGCCTGTGACAAATTCATGCTAAAGATCAGTGTCTCAAAAACTGTAGTTTTGACACAAGGCTTGAGAAACCCCAACCCAATCATGCTGAATGGCTCTCCTCTGGAGCAAGTGGGAAAATTCTGCTACCTAGGCTCAACCATCAGTGGTAGCACAGACATAACAACTGAAATAAATGCCAGAATAGGAAAGGCGGCCACAGCTTTTGGCAAACTCTCAAAAAGGGTGTGGAACAATAGCAAGCTGACCATCAAAACAAAGGTACTCGTGTACCAAACTTGCGTCCTAAGCACCCTGCTGTATGGCTCAGAGACATGGACCACCTACTCCAAACATGAAAGATCCCTCAACTCCTTCCACCTGCGCTGCCTACGCAAAATTCTCAAGATCAAGTGGCAAGACAGGATCTCAAATATCGAAGTTCTGAGCCGAGCCAACATTCCATCAACTCAGGCTCTCCTAGGCAAAAAAAGACTGCGGTGGCTTGGACATCTCCACCGTATGGAAAATGATCGCATCCCCAGACAAATTCTCTACGGGGAACTTGCTACTGGCAACCGACCCAGAGGTAGGCCACATCTGCGATTCAAAGACACTTGCAAGGTCACGATGAAAGCATTCAACATCGACCCCAATGAATGGGAGAACCTTGCAAATGATCGAAGCAGATGGAGACAAAAATTGCGCAGTGGCACGCTCGCAATAGACTTCAAGGCAAAAGAAACATACCTGACAAAACGACAGAGGCGGAATGAAAACACTCGCCAAAGTGAACCCAAAAGACTGACCTGCAATCACTGCCATCGCACTCTCGGGTCAAACATTGGTAGAATAAGCCACGAGAGAAGCTGTCAGTCAAAGTGAAAGTGAATATTCTAGCTGCTAAGACCGTCTGTAAAGACGCTAAAGGCCATATATATATATGAACAGTAGCGCGG
This sequence comes from Onchidella celtica, assembly GCA_963931925.1. Taxonomy (NCBI): domain Eukaryota; kingdom Metazoa; phylum Mollusca; class Gastropoda; order Systellommatophora; family Onchidiidae; genus Onchidella; species Onchidella celtica. Next base: position 64,661,798 of record OZ007572.1, read on the forward strand.
ACCCACTATTCACATCACGGTGAATCAGCGCGCGTTTTGATTGGTCAATTGGAAATTGTGACCAGCGGGCATCCAGCTCTTGTATCATGTCTTGAAGGTTTCTTAAATTGCTCATTCTTTCTTGTCAACAGTCAGAAGAACAGAAAACCGAATTTATTTTTTAAGAGTAGGCAATACCCTACCTGTGTAGGGGCTCATGATAATGTTTGTTAATATTGTTATTAACGGAAATACGTCGTATTGATGGACTAAAGTATCCCGCGCGAATTTGTCAAATGTTGCTAGTCCCGTCATCTTTGAAAAAAATATACATGTATTAAAATTATTACAGAGTTTCTGGTAAAAGCAATCGGCTAGAATTTTAGCAGCAAGTTCCTCGTTGTGTCGGTACCCTAACTTAACTAATTATTCCGGTCCGGACTCCAATGCAGAGCATACCAGTTGTCTGGAACTGGACTAGCTCTCTCGGACGTCCGCGCTGGCCCATAAATACGAGGCCAGTTCGAGTGGTCATGCACACATGGGGGTCATCAGCACTAGGCTGAGGCCCCCAAGAAACAAAGGACCTCAAGGTGGTCAGGCACACTTCCGTCGAAGACGCCGAGACGAACTGACCAGTGAATCCAGACTAGCACAGTAGCTCAGCGGCCCATGCCACGCACGCCTCGCTGAGGCATGACGTAATTAGATCAACACGAGAACAAAGAGATTTTGGCTCATGGCTGGTTGGGCTTTTTTCTATGGCTTTTGTTCCAGCTTTTCTTTTGGCTAGATCTATGTTTGTCTATTTTGAATAAATAAATGTGCCCGCAACCCTTGTGTTTCTCCTGTATATCCTTAAGGGAATGCTAGGAGTAGGAAGGACCCACATTGCCCACGTTAGCACGCTCATCCCCCTAACATACCTACACACTGTACTAATATTCGTATGGAGGTGAACAAGACTAGATCTAGAGGTTTTTATATTTTATAGGTCGCAAATAACGAAATTCGCTATCGCGAACACGTCTCTCAGATTAATAATTAGATTTATAACGTTTTTGCAGATGCACGATTAAGAGCGCATGCAAAGTTTCATTTCACAAGCTTCATTAAAAACGTTCTTATTTCATGGATCAAAGTGTACCATTTCAAAGTTTACAACCAATAGCTGGCGGGAAGAACAGTCTGCTACAGTGCTATAGGCCTCGTGTACTGAGCCAAAACAGACCATCAACAGACTTGACTCACTGTGATGTACAGACTCCTCCCCACCCAAGTACATGGATTGGCAACGTTAATTTGGACGATATGTGTGATGTACAGATTTAGTGAGGGATGAGAGCGGTGAATTCCAGTAGGCCCTATTGTCATGAACGTGGGTTTAGTACTTACTAGATTGTATGGGATATGGAACATTCGATTGCATTTTTGTGTTTGGAACTAAACCTCACCCACAAACATACTAATCACTAAGGAACAAAATGGTAACTTTTACTGTTTTAGGGTCAGACCTGCAGGACCACAACCACGGATTTAATTACGATAAGTTACATTGTATATATATAAATGTGAAATCAATATCATGAACAACAATATCAATAGTAATTCATATTAAGCCTGGATCTATTCTAATATAAATTTAACTCTCTAATTAGGTTACCTAAACTAAATCTAAATCAATTCCTTCCATCCTCATAAATGCCCCACTGAATTAATAACCCTTTAAATATTCTAGATCTAATTACCAACTACAGTACGTTAAATGTTGTCTCCAGGACGATATCTATCATTATTTGCCAAAGGCTGAACTTTGTAATGATTTATAAATATCTAAGCAATTCTATACATCACATAAAACTGTAGATGTCATGTCATAGTACTTCAGACAATACTTTAAGTTATAATGAGTTATAACTTGCCTAGCTCACTTGTCGCGATGTGGGTTAAGGGGAAAATTCGACTTACACTCTTACGAGGTCCGCTCCCACAATCGACGAACACACAAAGAAAATACCTTCATTCTAAAAACTAAATAAATCAATTGATTTGAATTTCGGCAGAACTGTAGGGCAGTTTAATTACAGTATGTAACAATGATGAATATAAATATAAATATTAATTCAAAGGCAACTGAATTTCTAACTAAGCTGTGGAACTAAAACTTTCTATAATACTGGCAACTTAATCTCATTATTTGCAGCTCATATGAAGCTTAAATACCAAAAAAGGACCCGCGCACGTGGCGACGGAAAATACAATTTAAATTCTATTATTTCTTATTTCCAATGAGACATGTTATGATATTAAAGTTCCTCAGTACACGCCATGGAGAATCCCAGTCACACGTGCTTGTACAACAGTGCGTTGTCTGGCGGTAGCTCTTCAACAGTCTTCAAAGTAGCTGGAACGTTTCAATTGCATTATGACAACTTAGTAATTGACTCTCACCATGCGGCCCTCACTAAGAGTGAGAGCGCTGGATATCATCGCTGTGGGTTCATATATCAAACCAAGTGGGCTTAGGCTCTGGAGCTTCAATAGATCAACGCTCCTCATAACATGGACTGCTTAACTGCGTCTCTATGTCTCTCATCTGGCTGAGGACTATCGCCGTCCACCTCGCAGCTGGAAAGGTCTGCATGTGGCCACTATCTAAGTTCTGTACGTGTTTAAATACTAAAGTCACATCTGCAACCTTCCGTCCAGATTCATACATCTGATTGGTGCAGCCACGCGGGCTCAGCCTGCAGTATTAATTTATTCTAGTCACGGCCTTGCGCCAAAATCAAGGTCAATTTACCTAGACCATAAAATTTAAAATGTGAAAAATAATTACTAAAATCTTTAAACTTCGTGCTTCTACTCTTATGCACGAATTTCTGAACGCCAACTAAGCGTCAAAATAAAACTACCCTTACTCGCCCCTTCTCTGTGTTAATCAAAATCACGGGGTCGAGAACTGCTCTGTCATTCCTAGTTATACATTTAATCTGTCTCGCCCCACCTTCTCTCCATCTATAAGAAAAAAGTGTTTCAAAACAAACTGTTCACGAGAACAGCTCAAGGACAAATTACGCTGGTTATAATTAACAAGATCGTAAAAATTAACTCACTGAAGTCGTGACCTAGCACGGCATTTATGATACTAATCTGTTCCTGACATCACTAAGGAGACGTAGGCATTGAAATATGGACTCTTTCAATTTAATTTCAAATCACTGTCGCATTCGTACCGTTAACGACAAATCCTATACGTAGGATAGTAAATTCAAATAACACTCATACCATTAAGATAGATCTTTACATGGCGTAGTTCTAGCTCTAGAGCTGTGATGAGGTGGTAATTCCCAGTCTCACCAAAGACAGTTTAAGTTTACAAACTATAGCACGAGAGCTCTGTCACAAATCCCAGACTGGGAGATGTAATAGTTTATGACAGGACAACAATCACGAACAAACAAGTTTAACACTTAACAGAACAATCCATCAGACTCACACATTTATTAAACATAATTATACAGATAATAGCGCAATTACATACATTATATTATTGAAATTAACTGCCGTACAACGGCCTTATTCTCACATGCACTCTTCCTCGGATCCACAACCCGGTAGTCACTTCCTAAAGGCACTTCGGCCTCAGCCTCTCCCCTCAGGGTCTTAATAGCACATTAATAATTCACTGGCACCGCAGTCTCTCAATATCACCTTCCTATTGTCATACACCTTAGCATTCCACTCGCACCTCAGCAGGGCAATAACACATTATCATTTCAATAGCCCATCAACATGGCAATAGTACATTATCACATTCACGCTCATATCTACGTCCCTGTCCGTGGCCTGACTGCCACGACTTTATGTGCCTCTACTGTCCTGCACCGACAGCCTCCCTCTTGGCCTATGTGTGGCCCCCGGCCCTATGCTGGCCTATCACCGTAGGCGGCGCTCTTTGGCCCGACCTCGGCACCTACAAGAATAACATTACATTGGTATAATACCCTACCATTTCTATTCACTCCACCTCTCCTTACAACCCATGAAGCGTACACACAATAGTTCACCTTTCACTCACCAAACATCTTACGGTAACACACCTCCATCGGAGTACACACTACTCACTCGCGCTACAAATCCATGAACTCAACTTTCATCTATCGCTCATGGCGCACATTGCTATATCCAATATCAAGGACTTCCACATTCCTCACCTATACTTATTTACATCATGGTAATAGACGAATATAATATAATACATCAATCATAATTATCAATCACGTTCTACCTACCAGTCATCACTGGAAAAACACTCATCCGTCTTCCGACTGCTCCCCTTATGTTCGCCCGCTGGGCTCTTATTAGCGTCCGTTCAGTAGGACCTTCTAACTTGCAGTGATAGTAATACAGCGCTTTCGCCTCATTCAGACCCCCCCACCACTCACAACATGCACGCTTAACTTACTTGTCTACGTGCGTTAATTTTACTCTCCTCCTTTCCCGTCTTTCCCTACTTGTCTGCCGTGAGCCCTTCTTACTCTACACCCGCTCTGTAGCAATCCCCTTAATTGCACTCACTCCACTCGTGACAAGCTCTAACTGGTAGATCTTCAGGGAGATACATTCCTCGCAACTTTCATTCCTAGTAAATCGTCCTTCCCCTCCGTTAAGGATAGATGTAGATGGCCACGCTTCTCATCGATTACATCTCTGCTTTCTACGAGGTCATTCCTGGCATCGAATTCTTCTTATAACTCACAATTGCCCCGGCTAAGAATCAGCCAGGGAATCCATCAAGAGCTTTGGATATCAATCATAGTGCCATGGCTTTCAATCAACAAGACCATGCATAATACCACATCATTTTCTGTCTAGTCGAAAATGGCAACACTGAGCACTGTCACGACTGGAAGGCTCGCCTAGTACTAACGATTTAGGCCCCTGCAGACTATTATAATTCCCCACTCAGCTGGTGGCTATCAGTAGGCGGGCTTGGATTGGCTGTCTATATAGCCGTCACATGTGCGACGTAAATCAAGATATAATCCCCCTTTAAGTCTAAACACGCGTCCATTTTCATTATAGTCTCATATTCTTTTATTCTAATTATCTATTATTTTCCCTTGTACATGTTTTCCCTGACTTTTCTCCAGGCTGGTCCCAAATCTTCTTCTTCTTCTTCTTTTATAGTTGGTTCGTCTATAAGACGATTCCCCAACTGCACTATAGTATGCGACTCAACGTCGCTCCTCTGAGGCTAAAAGCAGGGTAAAACCTTACATAGATGTTAAGACCATTTAAAAATATATTAGTTGTATAAAGTCTTTTGTATATATAACTCTGGTATAAATATCTCAGGTCCTGGTTTCCAGATTGTGCACAGAAATACAACCCGCACTTTAGTTACAATGGTAGCTGCAACGGATAATAATGTTCTTAAATTCATTGTCGAAAGTCGTTGCAGACGATAGTGTTTGGATGGTGTTAAGACCATTTAAAAATATATTGGTTGTATAAAGTCTTTTGTATATATAACTCTGGTATAAATATCTCAGGTCCTGGTTTCCAGATTGTGCACAGAAATACAACCCGCACTTTAGTTACAATGGTAGCTGCAACGGATAATAATGTTCTTAAATTCATTGTCGAAAGTCGTTGCAGACGATAGTGTTTGGACTTCTGCCGGGAGGTTGTTCCACATCCTGATGACATTAGGGTAAAAAGAATAAAGATGGCTGTTAACCCGTGAGCTTGGGATGTTATATTTTATATTATTCCTTCTGTTGCCTCTGGTATTAATGGTGAGGTGGTTCAGTGGGATATGGATATTTCCTTCCCTGCCTTTATAAAATATTTTTACTTTGTTTTTTGCTCTCCTCTCTTCTAATGGTGTCCACTCGAGGTCTCTCATCATTTTATTTACACTACTACTTCTAGTATAGTCATTTGTCACAAAGCGGGCAGCTCTCCTCTGGACCCTTTCCAGTTGGTCTATGTTTATTCGACAGTGGGGGTCCCAGACACTGCAGCCATACTCTAGGGAGGGCCTCACAAAGGTGTTATAGCATTTTTCTTTTACTTTCCTATCGCAGTTAGAGATGTTCCTTTTTAGAAATGCTAGTATACCGTTTGCTTTGTTACATGTGTTATTAATGTGTTGGTTCCATGTAAGTTTTCTGTCCAATGTAACTCCCAAATATTTAGCCTCATGTGTTTCGCTCAATTTTTCGTCGTGTATAAAGTAGTCTGAGGTGATGTTGTGTTTTTTATTTGAAAATCTCAGGACTTGGCATTTATTGGGGTGGAATTCCATACGCCAGTCCCTCTCCCATTTTTGTAGACTGTCTAGATCTTTCTGTAAAATTTCCGTATCTTCTTTTGAGTTTATTGTTCTATAGAGGAGGCTATCATCAGCAAACAGTCGTAATTTAGTGCCTGGAGAGATCTTACTTGGCATATCGTTAATATAAACTAGGAATAGTAAGGGGCCCATTACAGTACCCTGGGGTACTCCCGAGAGAACAGCTGCAGGATTGGATGACTTTCCATCAACGACGACTATCTGTGTTCTATTTTCTAAGAAAGACTTAATTCACTTCAAAGTACTGTTTCTAACTCCATAATGGTTTAGTTTAGTCAAGAGACTAGCATGGTGCACTTTATCGAAGGCTTTACTGAAATCTAATAAGATGGTATCAGTCTGCCTGTTGTTATTCAAGTTATTAACAAAATCATTGCAAGTTGTGACCAGCTGGGACTCACACGACCTGTGTTTTCTAAAACCATGCTGTACATGTGTTAAAACTGAGTGTTTCTCGAGATGCTTCATGATGTTGGTATGCAAGATATGCTCTAAAAGTTTACAAGATATTGATGTCAGGGAGACTCGTCTATAATTTTCAGGACTAGCTCTATTTCCTTTCTTAAAAATGGGTACAACATTTGCTTTTTTCCAGTCTTCCGGTATTTTTCCTTGTTCAATTGAAGCTCTAAATAACAAAGTGTAAACGGGCAATTTCCTTGGCACAGAGTTTCAGTAATTTGGCGGGAATTCCATCAGGCCCTGTAGCTTTATTTTCGTTAAGGTTTTCCAAAAGTTTCAGTACTCCATTTTCTGTGACAAATATTTCATCCATATCCGGCAGTTTGGCATCACTCAGCTCTCCCGAGAAGACTCCCCCTGGGTCGGAAAAGACCTTACAAAATTGAGTAAATGGTCTGCGATGACTTGTTTACTGTTTTAGTGTACTTCCTCTAAGCACTACCGTTAATAGTCTGCAGAGATCTAGTCCAATCTAATTTACTATGACTCGCTGCACAACAGTTAGCGCCCCCTTTCTTGACCTTAGTTACTAGGGAACAGATGACGTACTAGACAACTTTTACTTCACTACAGCTGCCCCCCCCCCCCCGATTACATTAGCCCAGCGCAACCAATAGCACCTCGTAGTTTCTTTCGCTGAGCGTGTGCTATCTTACTGAACCCACTAAGGGAATTTATAACTAATTAAATCATGACACCTAACACTGGATCGCTGGATGGCGGTTCGAAGGTCAGCAGTTATAATGGTGACCTTGGTTCGCCTTTTTATGCTCTCTTTTTATGGACGTTAAATTTTGGTGTTTCTTCGCTGTAAGAACAGGACCCAAGATACAGTTTTTTTGGATTGGACTATGACTATTCTTCCTAAGTATGCATTCTTTTTTATTTTGTCATTGCAGGTGTAGGACGAACGAGTGGCTACTGTGGGTTTATGTGTAGTGGGTTCCAGTACTTCTTAGGGATACCGTAAGCAACCCAAAAAGAAAAAAAAGGTGTTCGCCGTTGATGATCTTATTTATTTACATGTAAAAACTAAAACAAAAATGGAACTTAAAAAAAAGGGAACAACAACAACAAGAATATCAAAAAAAAAAAACAAAAACAACAAAAAAAAAAAAACCCAACCTGCCACGAGCCAAAGCCTTTCTCGTTTTGTGCTATACCGCTTCATGCCTTGGGGGGGGGGGGCGGGGCGGCGGCGGCGGCGGCAAGAATCTAGTTTGGCCTCAATGGCGCTGGTCAGCCCGTCTCGGTGTCTTTGAATTTGTTGGAAGCGCTTCCCAACCGTCCTGAAATCATTTTTGGTATCTCGGGGGCATCAGCCTAATGCTGTTTCTCCCAACCCCGATATTGCATCAATCGTAGTGCCCGATTGGACATGGGAGGGAGCAGACCCAGTGGTCGACAATTAGAATGCTCTGGCACAGGGACTAGACTCGAATAATGTGTCGGGGTACCGACATAAAAAATTCCTAGCGCGGCGAATACTGCACGCGCAGAAGTCAAACGACTATCCCGTAAAACTACAGGAGATATATAGGCCTACTACATGTATATCGTTCTATCGAGGCACAAGTTAATAAGTTCCCACGTTGGATTTATCGGTGATAAAACGCGTTTAGCTCATCGTTTATTTAAAAGCTGGGACTCTATTACTGACGACCTCACTGGGATACGCGCATCGAAGTATAATAAAATTGGTATCAATACAAGGTAGGAACTTCCTAGTAAAATTCCAACCGGCTACTTTGTCCAGAAACTCGGTAGGCCTAGTAGTTTTAACATAATTTTTCAAAACGTATGTAAAAAATGGACAAACTTGTGCGGGATATTTTAGTCCATCAACATGTATCTCCGTTAGTAACAAACTTGACCACGAGCACATAATATTATGCGGGAAGGGTATTGCATAGGGCCTACTCTTGAAAATGAACCCGAGTCTGTCTTCCTGACGGTTGAAATGACAGAACACGTAAATTTTAGACATGGTATTTTGATACAGGAGCTGGATACCCTCTGGACACAATTCCCAATTGACCAGTCAAAAAGCATGTCTGTTCCTCGCAGCAATGTTGAGTACGACGGGTCCGCGCTGTCCTACACAAGGGAAGTAATTCAAGTAACCACACAAACTAGCGTTACAATGGTTGAATGAATGTGCATTAAATTTTTTTTTTAAATCGTTCATCCTCTCACACAGGTCTTAAACTTTGATTTATCAACTCTTATAATTATACACACGGGAGATATTTGAGCAAAAATTTTGTGTAACTATCATGGCGATGGTAAAAGTAAAATGTAACAATGAAACATTTTTGGGGGGAAATAATTATGAGAAGACTGAGCCACCAGCAGCAAGGAGCTACTTCTTAATATTAAAGCAGCTTTAACTCGACGAAGGGGTTCAAAAAGGTGGCGTACTTTCTACAAAATGTTGGGTAATTTTTTTGCAGCTGCAACATTTGTGCGTGTGTGTGTGTGTGTGTGTGTGTGTGTGTGTGTGTTAAACACTGTACTAATCAGGGGCGAGGCTTCCTCATAATCAAATAATCAGGGATTACCCCTCGAATATTAATTCTAGAATTACTACGCTTTTCAGATCGAGCCAAACTCCAAGTCCATTTATTCAGTTCAGCATTCTATTCTACCTCGCTATTTTGGGTTTGTTGTCATAGTCCAACACCCCTCATCGAAAAGCATCTTTGTAGGGACCTACACCATATGAACTGGTCCAAAATCAGTGATTAACAAAGACGAAGAAGACTTGACTACGCCCAGAAGCTAGCTTGAGCATAGCCTGTATTCGCCGAAGTGGCGCCGCAGACAGCAAAATAGTGGAGGGAAAAAATAGGATCATAACAAGGAGCTTATAATACATAGGATCATAATCAAAGTTTGACCCGATTTTACGTACCGATGCAGGTTTTTCACTATGCGGTCGTTTTCATCCCTGCATGGATAGTCATTGTCGTCAACATCTGCACCAAAGTCTCTGCTAGATTTTATTTATGAATTTACGAAATTATGTTATCTATTTATCTGTCTGCCTGTCTGTCTGTCTATCTATCATGACTGTGTGTCTTTTTTTCCATTTGTTTGCCTGTTTGTATTTTTATCTGCTCGAACCTATGGACCCTTTTCATTTACCGTCCTCCATATCACGTGATTTGCAAACAAAATGGCGACGTGCCCCACTTGTAGGGCGGAAGCGGTGGACAACGGTCGAACGATGCCATCCTCTTGTTGGGCACCCAACTGTACAAACCGGTTACGTGCTGGTTCTGGCATAAAAATGCATCTTTGCTTAGACTGTGCACATATTCAGATGCCATCAGTAAGGCAAGTTGAGGTTTTTGCCCTACACGGTGCTTTTCGAAGCTGTGCGGCTCCCCGCAAACAACCATAACGCAGAAGTGAAAAGGGTCTATACCGCAACGGCAGATATAGCCATTTCTCCGAGATCGCTACACATTGTTGTTGTCACAGAGATGCCAGTTAAGCACTTTCTGCCATTTAATATTAATGGGTCTTTTTCGAGAAACTTTATGAGATGGTAGAATAACAAAATCTCTGGCTATGAATATGACAATGAAAACTTGCCGTTCAAATTATATTTTAAAAAATGGATGAAAAATATGAGTCTATAAGTCTGCTAGTATGAATGAATGGTATTTTCAGATTAGTTTGGCTTGTAAATTGTTGCATTCCTGCCCTGTTGACAAGAATAGTCCGCTCTTTAGATTTTGCAGTGCCTAGCAACCGTTTCATTGTTTTAGTCCCTGCATTTATAATTATGTAAATATGATGAAGCGATGCGTCCTATTATAAGGATCTTACTAGCTTAAATTCTGATTACCCTCTGCAGAGGGCCACGCTTCGCCCCTGGTACTCATTCATTTATCAAGGAAAAAAACAAAACCCCCTTCCTGTTGTTATGGAAACGTTTAGTATACGCATGCGTACATCTCACCGCCCACCCACGGAAGTTTACATGCTTGTAATAATTCACGTGGATCTGATCTGTCGATGATAGGCGATCTTTACCTTCATATTCATGTGACATCGAATGTTTAATGAAATTATACAGCGGGGGCTTGAAGGAGATAGATCTAGATCAAGCCATGTGTGTTAAAGTGAAGTGCCCGAACTGCGGAAAATTCACGTGGAGCGGTTAGTGCTATCATCACTCTCGATGTTCATACAATGATTGATCGGGGACGGGGGTATCAACACAAGATCTGGATCTGGAGATCTTTCTCAGTGCATTTTGGCCTCGAGAAAAAGCACTTGATTAGTCACTGTTTTTAGGTAGTCCAAACTGATTTTTGCTTTTTATCATATCTCGACACCATGAAGTTATTGTCTAATCTGATGGAGCTTGTTTTTCCAAGAATTTTGATACCCAAATTTATTATTCTGGCATAAAGACTTCGAAAGGTATATGGGATTTTCAAAATTGAAAAAACACCTCGAATTTGCTACCTTTTTGTTTTGTTTTTTATTGAAAAGGAGGTCAACTATGTCACCACTGACTTAGCACTGAGTGTCGGACAAAGGTGACGAAATCAAGCATTGGGTGGGTGTATATAGTCAGCGCTTTGCGCCAAACCATGCCCCATGTCTGATCTTGGCATCCCTTTATTATACAAAGGCTGAGATTTATTTGCATCTAATTTTGATCCTGATCTGTTAAAGTTTCCGCTATAGTTTCTCAGACTACAGACTTTTCAACCAATGATTTTCAAAGGAATTTCAACTTAAAACACGATTAAAAAATACATTTAATTAAACCTCATTTATCTGGCTTTCTGTGTAAGTTATTTTCAAACACGTGCGACACATCGGCGCGACGCTCTCTGACCCTTTGTTATGAGGGGGTCAGTTGGGTACGCGTAGCTCAGAGCGAAAACGGCAAGACTATATGTCCTGTTCAAGCTATAAAAACGCACAGCTAAACACATTAAATAATACAAAAGGAAGTATATTTTGTCAGAGGAAGGCTTGAACTTTATTTTGATGTAGGATACATGCCATTTCACATAAAAACACAGCAGTAATAGCCTTGTAATGCTGGCCTAAAGTTATGCCAAAACGGGATTTCGCCCCTTTAGCAGGGCAGTTTGGACTACCTACTGTTTTGCTCCAACACCTTGAACTGCTTGGGGTTTAAATGCCAAGGACATAGATAAAAAAAAAACAACAAACGACCATTACTCCCCAACTTTCATCTGCATTTTCGTGAGCTAAAGTCTAGATCTGTGCAGGTGCTTAAATTTTACGGCACGCCTTTCCCCTGAAGTAGCCAAAGGCTTCTATTATTACATTCACTTCTCTCTTTAAGCGAATGATATATGCCTACTATAATATGAATTTATACCCAACTTTTTTATATTTTATTTTTGCCAGGCTGTGGACAGCATGCAAGTCAAATTATGGCAACAATACCACCAGACCAAAGATGTACTTGCCCCCGGAAATAACAAATCAAGTCCAAGCATATACATGTGTGCATATGAGTTAGTCATGGGGTATGATTTGTTAGTCAGACAAAAAAGTGTTCGAGGACATTATAGCCCATAGGTGCGGTGATTATTTAGGTTGCTTGGAATTAGCGCTCGATCATTTGACCCATCAGACACAGCTAGACTGAGAATTCATCACCTGCATTTTTGAGGCAAGAGGTTTTAATTGTGGTTGAACCAAAGTTCCATTCTTTTTCTCATAAAATTTCCTTCTTTTCCTCTCATTTTCAAGAGTTTTTCATTTATTATTTTTTTTGTGTGTTGTATGTGTGTATTTTTTGTCTTGTTTTGCTGATTGTTTCCGTTTATTTGTTGTTTTTTTTTTGTTTTACGGAGGGTTTAATTCTTTCAACCATGCATCACCAACTGATAGCATTACTTTTGCCTCTTGGATCACTTTTCACTGACGCATGACTCATTCTCTTTTGTTCTTTTTAATGACCAGCTCATTGCCTCAGCTGTTGTTTTTTGGTAAATTTCTATTACTTAATTACTACATCATACTCCATGTAGTTACCTCACTATTTTTCATCTTTGGACTATCTAATTATCAGTGTGGGGTTAGCAATGTTAATTGTCTTCCAACTCACAATATCAGTAAAACAATTTTAAATCCATACACTATGTCATGTGTATGCCCAAATATTTTCATCAGAATTTATTCTAGAGCTGTTTGATTCAATTCAACTGCTGGGAAAAGGTTGATAGCACACTGTCATTATGCAACACTGGCAAGAACTCACTAGAGTCTTTGAACCAACTAATCAGTCAGCCACCCTCATTCCATTCAGCACCTCTAGCACCTTCTGACCTTCTACTAGCTTATTCAGATAGCCTCAGCATTATTTAATTAAAGGAACGACAAGGGATTGGGGGTAATGATAAGCAAACGAACGTAAATTTGTGGCACTGTAGGCCACGGGTCAGTTCATTCAATAGACACACAGTATTGATCAAGCGTCATATGAAGCAAATTGCTTTCATCATGTTTAGAGATACAGTTCCTCAAAATGTCAAATTTGTACTTAAGATATTCTTCAAAATATGCCATTCTAGCTTTAGAAGAGGAAAAGTCAGAAACAGTCGTAGCAAGCATGATATTTATTTGTGCACTGCTGCCCACTCTGCATGGCTGTATGTGCTGCATGAGATTCTACTGTATGACATTGACATAGTTTTTTATCAGTTTCTCCAAAGTGCATAACAGCACTTGTTACATTCAGTCAGTGTTGGCTTGCGGCAAAAGAAACATAAGAACAAGTGGTAAAGTAAAAAAATGTTACAATGTATTTTGTAAAGCCCCATCATAAGAACAAAAAAAAATAAATCCAAAACTGTACAAGGCGGTGTAAATAGTAATAGAATTTTAAAAAAAATAGAAGGAATTACAAACTTTCTAGACAGAACACTAGTGGCCCTTGAGAAAAGTTGTTTGTTTCTCAGTGGCCTCAGCCAAAGGCAGTTTTGGCCTCTAGCTGTTATTGATTGCTGTTACTTGCTTTCTGGTCTCTTTTTCTGTTTTGTCATGGCTGATGTCATCATCGCAGACTTGATTTGTAGGTAGGCCCAGGAAGGAATGTACTACATGTATAAGGAGAAGAGAAAGGACAAAGAAAGGCCAAGTATTGGCAGATTTTGTATATTCTGTTTCAATCTCCCAGCCCCCCCCACCCACCAAAGCTTTAGCCCTTTAAAAACATGTTATATATATAATATTACAAGTTAAAAGAAATTTTGTTCATGACACTGTCAGCAGAATGAAATGATAAGGGGTTTCTGCTTTTTAAAAGTTGTGTGGAGGGTTGTCTGAGGTGCTGTACGCAGCTAGAACTTTGTTACAGCCATTACTGAAGGCACGCCAGATTGTCTGACGGCCTGGCAGTGGCAGTTAAAATAGATCTACTATAAAAGTATAAAAAGCTGATACTAATAACATTTACATGTATACATGTACTAAAATAAATACCACTGCACCCTCCACCCTCAGTCAAGCAGTATTTCTAGACAGTCGCAGGCAACAGACCAGATAGCATCTGGTACTCTGTGATGTGTACGGTAATTTTTTCTGTTAAATGGTAGTGACAATATTTGATTGAATTGCAATGGACCTCTCTGAATACAAGTTCTTTAGCATTCCTATAATATTATTAAATTTACATGTAGTAAGTCTGTGGCCCCTCTCCATGACATTTTTTTTTTCTGTTTTGTCCAGTTTTCATCCTATAGTCATGTCCCCTGGGTGGGTCCGGGGGAAATAAATAGGTCCACTGCCCACACCAGCAGGTGGTAAATCCCACCAAAGATGGACTACAAGTTTCACTCAGAGACTGCCACTTCTCAAGAGCCTCAGGATGACATTCGTTGACCTTCCTTGCTTAGTCTTCTATCCTGCTTCTCTTTGGTCCTTCCCTCTAATGCCTTATGCATCCCAGAATGGCAGCAATTGGAGGGACCTCAGCACTCCCACAGTGTGGGCTCCTTGTTGACCATGAGGTATGACCTGTAATGGGGGAGAATGGGATTCTGCTGGTTGAGGTAGATCAACACCCCTCTTTTACCTTACTTTCCCTATGATAGGAGGGTGATATGGCCTATGCCACGCAATCAGTTACGCTTTGAATTTTTCGCAATTTGAGAGCTGGGTCGATCCTGGCAGTATTAACATCTGTGAGGAATGTATCTCTGGAGAACCCCAGCAATGAACATGTTCAATCCTTTTCACCGACCCTTCCCCAACTCCCAACATGGGTAAAAAGATGCAGATACGGGAAACCGGCTGAAGCCTCTGGCCTGTGCAAACAACACATTCATGCTGTGCAGGCATGATCACCCTTCTTGGCAATCAGTAGCCAAGATCCTGAAAACAATCTGGCAAAACTGAATGTCTGTATAATCCTTAAAACACTTAATAGCATCGCTGATGAGCCGAAATCAAGTAACAAGAATGAAAACTGGTGAGCTGTTGGTGGAGCATGTAAAATGATAGCATTCATGGAATCCACTGAATCAGGCTGATTTTCATGTGGGCATCTCTGTCCAACCCCACAGGGGCCTAAACAGCTCACATGGCATTTTCCACACCCATGAATTGGATGGAGAAAGTGAATAGGACATTGTGAAGTACATGTGTATATTTTTACATGTATGTTGCGGGGGTCAGGGCTTGTCATACAAAGAGTTGCCGAGGGGATGAGCTGATTGTGACCAGCTCCATTTGAAAGTGGTGCATTTGCAGATTCCAGTTTCACTGTTCATTCAGAACTCCATGCAATGCTTCAACAGCTCTGACAGTGTAGCTTGCCGTCATGGCAGTTCTGCTGCAATCATCATCATCATTTGCCTTGTCTGGAACAGACATTGGCGATCATGGCTCTCCACTCGGATCTGTCATCAGCCAACCTCAAGAAAGAGTTGTTGTTATGATGTTTGCTTGTTGTCCATGTATTAAGACTTTCAGTGAAAGTTTTTCTCTGTCTGCCCCTGCTTTTCCTGCCTTCGATCTTCCCTGTAACTGCTAGATGTTCGAGGCTCCTGAGGTGACAGATGTGTCCTAGCAATTTCATTTCCCTCTGTCTTATTGTTTTAATTAATGATGTTTTCATATTAGAGTCTCTCAATACTGACTCATTTGATTTTTTCTCCATCCATGATATCCTCATGTGAGAGGATGAACGATTTTCTATTTTTAATATGTGCTTCATGGTAACTCTAGTGCGTGAGTGAGGGACGGCCACTCATAGTAGTTTATGGACACTTGGCCGAGTATCATTAATTGGATTATTTCCCTTGTGATACTAGCGCGGGACCCGTTATTCCCATCACGGTGAAAAGCGCGCATTTTGATTGGTCAGTTGGAAATGTTGACCACCAGGCTTCCAACTCTTATATCATGGCTTTAAGTTTCTTACAACTCGCTCCTTCGTTGTTATCCACCGACAGAAAGACGGGAACCCGAATTCATTGTTGAGAGTAGGCAATACCCTATCGGTACAAAATAGGTACTCATGATAACGTTTGTTATCAACGGAGATACGTCATATTAATGGACTGAAGTATCCCGCACAAATCTGGCAAATGTTGTTAGTCCTGACACTTTGAAAATTTATATTAAAACTATTACCGGGTTTCTGGTATAAGTAGTCAGTTAGAATTTTAGCAGCAAGTTTCTACTTTATAATGGTACCAATTTTGTTGTACTTTGATGCACATATCCTATTGAAATAATTAATAAGAGGGTCTCGGATTTAAAGCAAACTATGAGTTAGACGCATGTTATCCCCGATAATTCCAACCTGGGTCAAATTTATTCAATTATTGCTGGAGGGGACGCTAGAGTAATTTCTGCAGTTTACTGGGATACCTAATTGACTTTTGTGTGCACCCTTTTAACCGTACTGTAAATTCGATTGTGTTAGGACCCTAACCGGTTATGTTGTTCGGCTGGACTCAATGTCCGAGCCTTTCACATGTCCAAAACTGGACTGCGTAATAGCTCTCTCGGACGTCCGCGCGGGCTCATAAATAAGATGCGAGTTCGAGTGGTCAGCACACTCCATCAAAGACGCAGAGACAAGAGCCGACAGCACAGTGAACCTAGACCGGCGGCGGCCTGCCGTGGCGCGCCTCGCCCAAAACATGGCCTAGTCCAGTTGCGCCAGTAGCAGAGAGACTTTGGCTTATGGCTGGTTGGGCTTCTTTTTATGGGCTTCTTTTCTGGGTTTCTCTTCTTTGTTTGGGCTTCTCTTCCTTTTCTTGGTAGGGTTTTCCCATGCCTTTTTGGTAGTGATACCTTTGTTAGGCTTTTGAATAAATGAGATTGCCAGCAGAACCCTATGTTTGTTAATCCTGTGTATCCTTAAGGGAGTTACTATTGAACCCACGCAGTAACCACATTAGCCACTCGTAGTTCATCCAACACTCAATATTCTTCTAATAAACCATATCTCTGCTGCTTCTAGTTTCCTTTCTATTTCTTGTTCATTGTCCAACATTCGCATCCGCATAAAAGCACCGACCACAAGTATGTTTTCAAGACTCTGATTTTAGTGGTTGCTGATAGTGATTAAATATATTTCTGTTCATTAATATTGGTCTCATTTTTTGGAATGAATCTTTGACCAATATTATTCTTTTCCTTATTTCACCTGTGCTCCTACCATCTGATATTATCAAATAGCCTAGATATTTGAACTTTTTAACTTGTTTGATTTGCTCTCCTTTGCTGACCAGATTACATTTCGGGTTGATTGTCTTTTTCACGTTGACAGGCAGACCTATTTTTTCACTTTCTATAACAACTGTGTCCAAAGGTCTCTGAAGTTGTTCCGATTCTGCCATTAAAACTGTGTCATCTGCATATCTAAGGTTGTTAAGATTTTCTCCATTTACTTTAAGGCCATTGATGTGTAGCCATAGTGGTATGTTTGTCTTATTGTCCACCCCATCTTGTTTCTCTCATGCGCTGACCTAATTATATTGGCAACGTGGTTATGTGTAAATTACATCTAAATTTCTTTGTCTACACCTGGGCTTTGTACTATCCCTTTGTTAGTCCCAAACAGAGACGCTGCACGTGGACTATGCCCACGCTGGCATCGGTACCTGCTTTGTCTGGGCGATGCATTCCCTCCGCGGGTCAGCTGACCACTGGCGCGAATATAAGTTTGTCCAGTCTGACCACTTAGTCATATTCGAGTAGGATCGAGTACCTAGTCTTCTCGGATAAGGACGAAAAAATTCGGAGGGCCTGTGTGCACGTTGCGCACGTTAAAGATACCTTGGCAGTTGGAAATCGTAAAGAGCAGGCCGAAAGGCCGCTGCCCGGGCAAAATTGAAATTAATAGATTAAAATTTATCCATATCATCTTCCCCCCCCCCCCCCCCCCCGCCAGAACAAGAAATAATAAAACAAGTAAAGTGAGGTGTAAATGCCAAGGGCAGCGAACCTCCTAAAATAAAGACCTCAAATAAAACTTAGTCATATTCCTATCTGACGGCGGGGGGCACAGACATATTGAAAGCTAGTAGTAGTTAAAGTTCCATTTCATATATTGGGTAAGTTGGCATAAGGATTCTATAGGTAGTACATGTACTTAGTAATTTTATGTGCTTTTCATTGTTGTAGTTTAAGTTGAGATATTGTTTTAATGTCTCATGTGTAGATGCTGTACTAAATTACTTTGTGACCTTGTGCACTGATCACAGAGTGGAAGTATCGTGTAATTCCGGTAAAGGCCTATTGTGTGTCCGCGTATATTTACCATTAATAATGCGTTTCAATTTAGTATTCTTAGCCAGGCCTAGCTTTATTTTAGTGCCATGCATTCCTTCCAGTCCAGTTAAGCTACGATGCTGTTCTGTGCAGGTGTTATCATCTGTATCTGCTTGCGTGCACGTGTCGTGCCACGCGCTCTTTTATAAAATGCATTTCAAACTAGCGTCATACCAAAGTGATTGTCCAGTTGCCTGGTACATAGTAATTGCCTAATTTAGCCAGCTTTAAGCCTAGGTCCATACTGTGTAATACTATTGGATTGGAGTCCCCATAAATAAGCTTTCATTACTGTATGATGCGTTCCCATGTAATATATTCTGGACGCTGTTCATACCCTTGGACCCGCCTTGATCTAGTCACTAGATCCACGTGATTACCCCTTTTTGTTTAGGTTAAGCTGCAGCTATGGTCTGCTTGGCATCATCATCGGGTTTGGCCATGGACTAGCTACCCAGATTCTAAGTAACCTCTAGGGTGGGATGGTCGTCCACTCTGTTTAATACCTGTAAGGTCCGTGCTTCGATTATTATTTATCGATTGCTGTAGGCTATCAAGCGGACTTAGCCACTTTAATTGCTTCGTATGGTTTGGTTCTGTGCTCTTGGGCTGTATGTACATGTATATATTAATTTACAGTTATTTATGCACATGTGTTTGTAGGTTTTTATGTATGCTTTTACAGTAATTATGATCAAGCTGTTGGATTTAGCTATATCGACCACGTGGCAATGGCATTGTTGCCATGGTGTTGGGGTATCCAGCTTATAATACATACATTAGTCGTGTTGGAGTTCGGATCCAATGCCTCTGGCTTGAGATCTATGGGCCTCCACTATGATCATAGATACTTCGGCGTATTTTCTTACAATCTGAGTAAATTCTTGCATTTATTGATTATATTGTAGTTCTGGAACCTTGTATTGATTTTGATGATTAACGATGGGCTTATAGATTCTTATATGGTCACCAGCCTAGCTGTTTATATGATTAAGAAGGATTCAGACGACACTTCCAGGGGGACTTATGAATTATCATATAGTGGTCATCCTTGTGTGGTCCACGTAAAATAGTAATGCTTGTAAATAATATTGGCTGCATAATCCATAGCCTGGGTCGTGCTTAATTGCAATGAGGCCTGTTAAGGATTACTATAGAACAGTCCCTGTGTTTTTGGTTAATAATCTAATCAGTAATATATATGCTTTTAGGGGCAGTTCCCTGTGCATATTGTGTCGGGGTAGCACTTGTTGGAAACTGTCATCGGGCCGTAAGGGGCACCCTGATACTTGTTTAGGATGCTGAGGAAACTACTGCTGGGTTACGTCCCCTTGCTATTTGTCATTTTTATTCTTATTAAGCCTTGGATGTTCATTATTTTCTGTATGCAATGTGTTCATGCTGTATATATATAATGTTATGACGTGTGCTTATGATGCTTTATTCTTTTGTCCCTACAGCCTGAGCCGCTGTGTTGGTTCGCTTGGGTTGTGTTGGTTTGCTTGGGTTGTGTTGGTTTGCTTGGTTTGCTTGGGTTTGCTTGGTTTGCTTGGGTTTGCTTTGGTTTGCTCGGGTTCTTGGTTTTGTTTGGTTTCTGTTCCCTTTTTTTGTGCTCTGAAATAAACGATAATACGTTTACGACCCCTGTATATTATAGCAGAGTGAGTTATTTTTGTTTTTGTCGACGACCACAAACCATCATCGTCGTCTGCTAACAGATGTCTTCCAAGTTCCCGAGGATCATCTCACTGTATAGATTAAAAAGATCAGGTGACATCACACATCCCTGTCTCACTCCTCAGTCTGCTGCTATACATGATATGTGTGCTTGTGGACACTTGTGTTGCTGGAATCTTCTCAGATGAAGATTTCACAGCACGAACATGAGTCAGTAGCAGTATTGTCTTTGGTTTTGTCACAATAATAACAATAGGCTAATAATAATAATGGATGGCATTTATATAGCGCATATCCATTTAAAATGCTCTATGCGCTTTACAGAAGCACCCTGTCAACCACAGAGCAGAATGGAGCGCCTGCGAAACGCTCAACACACTACACTGCTTCTTTCTCTCTCCCTGTCTCGCTCACTCTCTCTCTCTATGTCTCTCTATCTCACAGCAAATTGTAATGCAGCCTGTTAGGCACAGTTCACAGCTCACAACAGTTCACAACTCACAACTCCAATAATATTTGAATATTTATTAATAGCAATATATATTTAATAATGAATAATAAATTTTGTTGTTGCTGGTGGGGGGATGATATGAATGAATTTTAATCTATTAATTTCAATTTTGCCCGGGAGCGGCCTGTTCTTTACGATTTCCAACTGCCAAGGTATCTTTAACATGCCTGCACTGCCCGGGTTTTGAACCCGGGACCCTTGGCATGAGAGGCGAGCACCTTGCCTCTAGACCACCTTGTCCCCAATGGATGCGCTTCTTGTACCTCCACTCTTGGCCTGATATTTTTTAATGGCCTTCTCCTCTGGTCATTTCAGACTTCTTTTGTCAAAGGTGGCATGATTGCCTAGACCAGGCATGTCAAACTGAAAGTTCCCAAAGGGCCACATGGGTCACATTACCTCATCATGGGGGCCACACACGGCAAATATTTGCACACAGTACAATTAATTGAAGTCATTGGATAAAATTTACTGCAGGATATTTTGTTACGTAATATGCACATGCAATATGTATACGAATGTTTTAGCAGCATTCATGAATACAAACTAATAAAATAGTTTGATAAAAAAAATTAAGGACATAATATTTTTGTATTTTGGAACAGCAACAAAAACGCAGTTAACAGAACACAACAGTTTAAAACTGAAACATTATTTGCTACTGTGAGAGGATGAACGACTTTCTATTTTTAATGTGCTTTCATGGTAACTCTAGTGCGTGAGTAGGGGACGGCCACTCATAGTATTTTATGGACACTTGGCCGAGTACCATTAATTGGATTATTTCCCTTGTAATACTAGCGCGGGACCCGTTATTCACATCACGAGGACTGGCGCGCATTTTGATTGGTCAGTTGGAAATGTTGACCACCGGGCTTCCAACTCTTATATCATGGCTTTAAGTTTCTTACAACTCGCTCCTTCGTTGTTATCCACCGACAGAAAGACGGGAATCCGAATTCATTGTTGAGAGTAGGCAATACCCTATCGGTACAAAATAGGTACTCATGATAACGTTTGTTATCAACGGAGATACGTCATATTAATGGACTGAAGTATCCCGCACAAATCTGGCAAATGTTGTTAGTCCTGACACTTTGAAAATTTATATTAAAACTATTACCGGGTTTCTGGTATAAGTAGTCAGTTAGAATTTTAGCAGCAAGTTTCCAATTTATAATGGTACCAATTTTGTTGTACTTTGATGCACATATCCTATTGAAATAATTAATAAGAGGATCTCGGATTTAAAGTAAACCACGAGTTAGACGCATGTTATCCCCGATAAATCCAACCTGGGTCAAATTTATTCAATTATAGCTGGAGGGGACGCTAGAGTAATTTCTGCAGTTTACTGGTATACCTAATTGACTTTTGTGTGCACCCTTTTAACCGTACTGTAAGTTCGATTGTGTTAGGACCCTAACCGGTTATGTTGTTCGGGCTGGACTCCATGTCCGAGCCTTTCACTTGTCCAAAACTGGACTACGTAATAGCTCTCTCGGACGTCCGCGCTGGCTCATAAATAGATGCCAGTCGAGTGGTCAGTACACTCCATCAAAGACGCAGAGACAAGAGCCGACAGCACAGTGAACCCAGACCAGCAACCCGGGCCCGTAGCAGCTCAGAGGCTTGCCGACGCTTGCCATCGCCACCCCGCCCCATAAGGCATGCAGCGGTAGCACAGGACCCGGAGAAACTTTGGGTAAGTTGGAGACTATTATATTAGAAGTGACTTTAATTTGCGCACCCCCCCCCCCCCTTTCTTGGATGCCGCGTAGAGAATGCTGATCTACAGAGACTATTATGAGTCCGGCTCAACGGTAATTGCCATTGTCATTAGACGTGTAAGATGCGCGGTGCAGTGCAGTGTCTTGATATTGTGACTTTATTGTCAAAGTTAACGTTTGCGGTGCTAGATGATAATGATGGCTCGCTAACCAAGCTATCACGATTTGCTTGTGTGCATATATATAGTGTATGTGTAGCATTGCCTTGTTGTGGTAGGCAGTGAGGATTTCCTGACATGTTAATGTGGATGGCTTATGTTATAGCGAGCGGCACTATACACTTGATTGTATTACGGGTATTGGTGTACCTTGCCAGTACCACTATGCTATAGAGAGCAGTGTGATTGTGATTGCGTGTTTAGTGTTTAAGATGTGTAATTAATTACATGTATTGGAGATGCATAATCTTAGTTGGGCCTCACATGGGTGAGCCCCAGGATTGTTCTATGTGCGGCGGTGGATGAACAATGTTTCAGTGAGTCTACACATGTTGCAATGAGTCTCGCCGACATATATATATATATCATGTGCATGTATTATAGTTATCCAGATGTATTATGCTTCTATGAGTTTCGTAAGTGTGTGAAGGACAGTTTCATTTTAAGGAATGTACACATTACTTTATGTATCTAGTGGTGTGTCATACACATGTTAGCCTGGCGGCATAGCTCCGCGGCTAAGGTCAAAGGGCATGACCCTTCAGTATCGATTGGGAAGGGAAGTAACCAATACAATAGCCCTGGGGCGGGTTAGTACTAATAATGGGAGTGGGCCTATGAGGATAGCCTGCATTGGGATGCAGCGTCTGTGTTATGGACGGTCAGTGGGCCATGTTGGCCACTGCGTTATTATTTTATGGAATGGCCACTCTGGATGTGCTGTACACCGGCTCAGTGGAGCGAAACTATTGTGTTCTTGCCCCTTCATTTGTTATGTCCTTCATACTTTGATTAGTACATTAGTTTATGTTGCCAGTGTACTAGGAAACTCCTTGTGTATATGATATAGCCACTTGTAGTTGTTATTCATTAACCTTAGCGCTATTTTATTCCATGTATACATATCCAGTTGGTTATTGCTTAAATTCTATATTATGTTGTTGTTGTTTGATTTAATACTTAATACTATTACTATGTATGTCCACCATTGATTGCCTGATTAATGTTGTCATTATATCCTAATCATATTTTTGTCTTTTTCTCTTGTTCCAGCTTATGGCTGGTTGGGCTTCTTTTTCTTGGCTTCTTCTTCTTTTTCTTGGTAGGGTTTTCCCTATGCCTTTTTGGTAGTGATACCTTTGTTAGGCTTTTTGAATAAATAAGATTGCCAGCAGAACCCTGTGTTTGTTAATCCTGTGTATCCTTAAGGGAGTTACTATTGAACCCACGCAGTAACCACATTAGCCACTCGTAGTTCATCCAACATTTTCTGGTGTCAAGAAGTGGGATACACAGAAGGGTTAGTTTGTAGTGTAGAGAACCCAGCCGTGGAAATTTTTAGTTTGAAGCCCAGCCAGCCAGCCAACCCCTGCCCCACCCCATAGGAACCAGGGAGCCACGAAGACCAACGCCCTCCAACATCAACTCAAGATTCAGGACCTGTATCCCAGTCCTGTGTACACCACCCATCCCACTGCAGACAACAGGGACCCGTTGCGGGTATTCATCCCGCAATCTACACGTATCCGCAACATCCGCCCCCACAGTCTGCGTCGACCAGTGTTTGGTACTCCCAGCCCACCACCCTTGCCAGCCACCTGCAGCCCGACCGAACCCTCAACCTGGGATGACAACTTCCCAGCGCCTACCTCCTGTGCGACTGTCCAGCCGCCCACACAGACAACCCCAGAGATTGGACCTCTGAGTCTTATTAGTGATTGACATTAGACATTGACGGTGAGTGCAGAAAGAGCAGGGGAGCTTACCCATCAAGATCCCCCGAGTTTCCATCAGGCCAGATGATAGACCACCGAATTCAAGTGAGCCCGGCCTCCAGATTTTAAGTTAGAGAGTATGCCCGTGTTAGCTTTCTCCACAGCTTAATTACAATGACTTTTAATGCCTATGTTGACCTTACCTTTTTCATTGCACTAGTGCCCTTATAGCATTGTCTTTTTTTTGTACTGTTCGATCCTACGTTAACCCTGATAGTGGTCTGGGACCACCGTTGCAGGTCTGGGACCTGTTGTTTTGTCCATATGATGTAACTTACTACAGCCAGAGCTGAGACTGTTGTGTACATCTTCAGGATGCCAGTAGTAACTTAGCCGGTTCACGCCACCTGTTAGTAGTTATAAAGAGGATGGACCATTGTTGTACTTCGGTTCACTGTGTGTAATTTGCAATTGTTCTACTCTAAGTGATGGTATCATAGCCCCTTAGAGTTTGATTATACCTTCAGTGGTCTTTTGTAAACCTTTGAATTGATGTATGTGTCACGTAAGGGACTACGTGACTTAGCAGGGGAGAATGTGAGAGGATGAACGACTTTCTATTTTTAATATGTGCTTTCATGGTAACTCTGGTGCGTGAGTGAGGGACGGCCACTCATAGTAGTTTAGGGACACTTGACCGAGTACCATTAATTGGATTATTTCCCTTGTAATAGTAGCGCTGGACCCGTTATTCACATCACGGTGAAAAGCGCGCATTTTGATTGGTCAGTTGGAAATGTTGACCACCGGGCTTCCAACTCTTATATCATGGCTTTAAGTTTCTTACAACTCGCTCCTTCGTTGTTATCCACCGACAGAAAGACGGGAATCCGAATTCATTGTTGAGAGTAGGCAATACCCTATCGGTACAAAATAGGTACTCATGATAACGTTTGTTATCAACGGAGATACGTCATATTAATGGACTGAAGTATCCCGCACAAATCTGGCAAATGTTGTTAGTCCTGACACTTTGAAAATTTATATTAAAACTATTACCGGGTTTCTGGTATAAGTAGTCAGTTAGAATTTTAGCAGCAAGTTTCCAATTTATAATGGTACCAATTTTGTTGTACTTTGATGCACATATCCTATTGAAATAATTAATAAGAGGATCTCGGATTTAAAGTAAACCACGAGTTAGACGCATGTTATCCCCGATAAATCCAACCTGGGTCAAATTTATTCAGTTATAGCTGGAGGGGACCATAGAGTAATTTCTGCAGTTTACTGGGATACCTAATTGACTTTTGTGTGCACCCTTTTAACCGTACTGTAAGTTCGATTGTGTTAGGACCCTAACCGGTTATGTTGTTCGGGCTGGACTCCATGTCCGAGCCTTTCACTTGTCCAAAACTGGACTACGTAATAGCTCTCTCGGACGTCCGCGCTGGCTCATAAATAGATGCCAGTCGAGTGGTCAGTACACTCCATCAAAGACGCAGAGACAAGAGCCGACAGCACAGTGAACCCAGTCCAGCAACCCGGGCCCGTAGCAGCTCAGAGGCTTGCCGACGCTTGCCATCGCCACCCCGCCCCATAAGGCATGCAGCGGTAGCACAGGACCCGGAGAAACTTTGGGTAAGTTGGAGACTATTATATTAGAAGTGACTTTAATTTGCGCACCCCCCCCCCCTTTCTTGGATGCCGCGTAGAGAATGCTGATCTACAGAGACTATTATGAGTCCGGCTCAACGGTAATTGCCATTGTCATTAGACGTGTAAGATGCGCGGTGCAGTGCAGTGTCTTGATATTGTGACTTTATTGTCAAAGTTAACGTTTGCGGTGCTAGATGATAATGATGGCTCGCTAACCAAGCTATCACGATTTGCTTGTGTGCATATATATAGTGTATGTGTAGCATTGCCTTGTTGTGGTAGGCAGTGAGGATTTCCTGACATGTTAATGTGGATGGCTTATGTTATAGCGAGCGGCACTATACACTTGATTGTATTACGGGTATTGGTGTACCTTGCCAGTACCACTATGCTATAGAGAGCAGTGTGATTGTGATTGTGTGTTTAGTGTTTAAGATGTGTAATTAATTACATGTATTGGAGATGCATAATCTTAGTTGGGCCTCACATGGGTGAGCCCCAGGATTGTTCTATGTGCGGCGGTGGATGAACAATGTTTCAGTGAGTCTACACATGTTGCAATGAGTCTCGCCGACATATATTTTTTATATATCATGTGCATGTATTATAGTTATCCAGATGTATTATGTTTCTATGAGTTTCGTAAGTGTGTGAAGGACAGTTTCATTTTAAGGAATGTACACATTACTTTATGTATCTAGTGGTGTGTCATACACATGTTAGCCTGGCGGCATAGCTCCGCGGCTAAGGTCAAAGGGCATGACCCTTCAGTATCGATTGGGAAGGGAAGTAACCAATACAATAGCCCTGGGGCGGGTTAGTACTAATAATGGGAGTGGGCCTATGAGGATGGCCTGCATTGGGATGCAGCGTCTGTGTTATGGACGGTCAGTGGGCCATGTTGGCCACTGCGTTATTATTTTATGGAATGGCCACTCTGGATGTGCTGTGCACCGGCTCAGTGGAGCAAAACTATTGTGTTCTTGCCCCTTCATTTGTTATGTCCTTCATACTTTGATTAGTACATTAGTTTATGTTGCCAGTGTACTAAGAAACTCCTTGTGTATATGATATAGCCACTTGTAGTTGTTATTCATTAACTTTAGCGCTATTTTATTCCATGCATACATATCCAGTTGGTTATTGCTTAAATTCTATATTATGTTGTTGTTGTTTGATTTAATACTTAATACTATTAATATGTATGTCCACCATTGATTGCCTGATTAATGTTGTCATTATATCCTAATCATATTTTTGTCTTTTTCTCTTGTTCCAGCTTATGGGTGGTTGGGCTTCTTTTTCTGGGCTTCTTTTTCTTGGTAGGGTTTTCCCATGCCTTTTTGGTAGTGATACCTTTGTTAGGCTTTTTGAATAAATAAGATTGCCAGCAGAACCCTGTGTTTGTTAATCCTGTGTATCCTTAAGGGAGTTACTATTGAACCCACGCAGTAACCACATTAGCCACTCGTAGTTCATCCAACACTACTATTATTTGACACCATCTTTGGCTGACAATTTTTGGTATGTCCGGCTGAAGTGTCTGTGCAGTTCCGACTTTGATCAAAGATGTCAATGCTGATTAGTCAGCCTTGTTCTCTGAGATGTTTTTGTTGATTTCATGAAAGAAAATAGCTGTTCACACACACAGGTAAAACCAAACATTGCCATTTATATTACGAAAAAATACGATAAAATATATAAAATTTATATTACGAAAATAAAATGTGCTCGCACTGTAGAAACCTTGACGAGGGCCGCAACTTTGCTTTTAAAAGGGCAGCATGCGGCCCGCGGGCCGCATGTTTGACATGCCTGGTCTACATGACAATTTTCAACAAACATGCCGCAGTGATATAGGTATTCAAGTGAGAATCGGCTATATAGACATTTAGCTGTTGAATTTTACCCTGAAAATTAGTTACATGAAGTAAAATATAAGCATTTAAGGATAGCCATTGCAAAGATAAAATTGGGCTCTCACAACTTTATGGTAGAGAGGGGAAGGTGGCAGAGGCCTAAACTGGAGTATGTTATGAGATTGTGTGAGAATTGTAATGAATTGGACGAATTTGGAAGATGAATTTCAGGTGTTATTATCTTGCAAAAAATTCAAAGATATAGGGAAACAGTTTTTACCGTCTTAGCTAGTTGTTAGAACACTTAGACCAAGCATATGTTTAAGTTCATAAATTTTCTGTTGTCGATGCAGAACTACATTTGTTTGGACTGTTTTGCCATAAAGTACTAAGCGATTACAAAAATGTTGCTTTGTGACTTATCTCCTGGTGAGGTCTGAAAACTGAATTCTTCTTTGTGTGAAAAGGAAAATGTAAATCTTAGTGATCTTAGTGATATTTTCAATTATAGTAAATTCACAACAGATAAAGGTGCGAAAAGATCCGGGGGTGGGGGGGTTGTTGAAAAGTGATGGCTGTTGCTGACAATTACAAGTTGTATT
This sequence comes from Onchidella celtica, assembly GCA_963931925.1. Lineage (NCBI taxonomy): Eukaryota > Metazoa > Mollusca > Gastropoda > Systellommatophora > Onchidiidae > Onchidella > Onchidella celtica. The sequence continues at coordinate 64,690,367 of OZ007572.1, forward strand.
TCATTGTGCATGTATACTATTGTAAGTAAGTGTATAAATTGTAGTAGGCAGCTAGGAGGGGAGAGAGTGAATGGCCATGCATTTCATTGTTTGTTTTGTTTTGTTTTTGTTTTTTTGTAATGTTTTCGAAGTTGTTTGCATGATTCTTGTGTGTATTTTGAATTGACAGTCAGGCCTACAATAAACTTGAACTTGAACCTGTGTCAAACTACATGTAGAATCTATACTATCTTTTGTATTGTTTAATATGTGCAGCTCAGTGTGTTTTTATTGCTTGAACAAGGCATAGTCTCGTCTTTTTCACCCTGAGTCGCGTGTATCTACTTGATCCCCTTATATAACAAAGGATTACAGAGCATCGTGCCAATGTAGCGCGCCTGTTTGAAAATAACTCTCACAGAAAGCCAGATAAATGAGGTTTAATTTAATTTCATCGTGTTTTGAGTTGAAATTTCTTTAAAAGTCATTTATTGAAAAGTTTGTTGATCGAGAAGTTAGCTGAAAAAAATAGATCAGGATAGAAATTTTACGCAAATGAAACTCAGCCGTTGTACTACATACATGCACATGTATAAGGCTAGGCCAAAATCAGACATGCCCGACTTTTTTTAATAGGCCCACCCAATGTTTGATTTCGTCACCTTTGTCCAACGCTCAATGAGTCAATGCTAAGTCAATGGCCGAATGTGGTTGACCTCCTTTTCAGTTAAAAAAAAGACAAACAATTTTTGTCTCCCTTGTAAGGGTTCACACAAAATGGACGTCATAATTATGATGTTTGATAACAAAAGTAAAATAAGATGCTTGTATTATATACCTCGAAACAAAATTGAGCATAATGAGTAATGTACAGCTGCTTGACTTGGAAAATGAGAATTTTCAATACTGTGACTCAATAAACTGTCAGTTTATGGGCGGTCAAAGTTGGACTATCCTATCATGCAATTTGCAAAGGGTGACCATAAGGCTACATATATGTAAACCCAAGAAACACTCCCTTATTATGTTGAGTGACCTTATATTAAATATATAGTTTGATTGGGGAGTGTTTATTGGGGCTACATATTATATGTAGCCTTCATAACCAAATCCCTCCCCTGAAACATTCTACCCGTTTCTCGCTACGGTAAAATTGATCTCCGGGTAGCCCAAATTGTTATGAAGGCTACATGTAGCCCCAATAAACACCCCCATTTGTAAAAGGTAGCAGATTCGAGGTGTTTGCCCCACTTTTGAAAATGCCATAACTTCCAAAAGCCTTTAGGCCAGAATCATAAATTTGGCATCAAAATTTCTTAGAAAAGCTCCATCAAATCAGATTAACCGGTGAGTTACGATAAAATGTGAAATTCAGTTTGGACTGGCGTAAATTGCTATTAAAGTAAGATCTGGATTATTATCAGTTCACGGAACTTGTAATTTTAGCCTTGGCCCTATTCAATCACTCTGGCCATGTTTTACTAACTAGTGAGCTGTAACTGTCAGCCAATCCTGGACACAGGTGAATAACAACAAGTCTAGTCAGTGTGTTAGACTCAAGTGCACTGGACCGTACACATGAACCATCTAGATGTGTTATTTTATAAGATACACAAAAAAACAGCTGCTGAATGTATACAATCCAAGCCTGAGTGTACAATCCATTTTGTTGACACATTTGTCTCAGCGGGGAGTTAGATCTAGAAACAGCTGTGACTGCCAGTGTAAGGTAGTGAGGAGAAAGAAGAGAGGTACAAGAGGAGGGACACGGAAACAGAGGAAAATCACGGTGTGTCAGGGGTTTATCCATGACACTGTTTCCCACTATAGATCAGTAAACAGGACCAACTTGATACAGATAGACACTCGCAATGTGTTTCAGTGCAAGAGCCTTAATTTTAGAGTTGGGTGCATCAATACCCGGTCATGCTGCAACAAGTCTAACATCATAAAAGATAATGTTGAAGAACTGAACATTGACCTATTGTGTATCACTGAATCTTGGTTAAGCACAGAAGGTGATGAATCCACCATAGCAGACATTAGACCACCAGGTTATGAATTCAAATCTTTTCCGCGCAGCACGCGCGGTGGCGGAATTGCATTCATGTATCGACAAGGCCAGCATATAAAATTTGTCAACGATGGTGTTTTGTATCGTACATTTGAAGTGGTCACTGCGATTGTTAGATCAGAACAACTCATCTGTCGTGTGGTTTGTGTTTATAGGCCACCATCCAACAAGCAAAACATGTTCACGAGCAGCGAATTCTTCTCCGAGTTTCAAGATCGACTTTTTCATCTGGAGCAGGCGACATCTCCTTTTTACATCGTTGGTGATTTTAACTTTCACTTTGATGATACCTCTGCTCCTGACACTAAACTTCTTGTGTCAGTTTTCCACGACCATGATCTAGTACAGCTAATCAATGAACCAACGCATCAGTGTGGTCACATTTTAGATCTGCTGATTGCCAGCACAGCTGACCCACACATTTTAAACCATTAAGTACTAGACAAGGCCATCTCTGACCACTTCCTTCTGATGGCAGACATGAACCTCTCCAAACCAAGGCAGAAGAAAAGAAGTATATTATCCAGAAATACTAGAAAAATAGACACATCTTCATTTCGAGGAGATGTAAGCCAATCACTGGCAGATCTACCATCTCTCAATGCAGACACCTTCAATGACACCCTGAAGGCTGCAATCGACCGACATGCCCCACTCACAAGAAGAAACATCTCCATCAGACCATACTCGCCATGGTTTTCACTTGAAATCAAAGAAGCCAAGCAACACCGACGACAAGCTGAACGAAGGTGGAGGAAAACCAAACTACAAGTTCATAGAGACACGTACATTAAACAACGAGATAAAGTCAACAAAGTCATCGAGGAAAACAAAAAGAGACATTACATCAATGAACTTAATGACGTAAAGTCATGCAAAGAACTTTTTCGTACAACCAACACCATTCTAGGAAAGGATACAAGATCTCCCCTCCCCTGCATAGGGTCAGACGACGAGTTGTGTGATCAATTTATAACATTTTTCAGTAACAAGATTGAAAACATCCGTTCTTCACTCGATCTAGAACCAAGCGAGAATTTAGATTTCCCTGAGTTTACTGGACAAGTTTTAGATTCATTTTGTCCAGTCTCAGAAAGAGATGTTTTACTCTGTATCAATAATTCCACTATAAAAACGTGTGACCTTGATCCCATGCCTGCTCATGTACTCAAAACCTGTATTGATCTTGTCGTACCTCACATTACTCAAATAGTAAATATGTCACTTGTCACAGGCACAGTGCCCAGTTCCTTTAAACAAGCCATTGTAAAACCATTATTGAAAAAACCTGGGTTTGATTAAAATGGCTTCAAAAATTATCGACCAGTATCCAATTTGCAATTTGTCTCAAAAATTCTGGAAAAGATTGCCTTAGGTCAAATTTTGGCACACTTTGAAATAAATGGATTGCAAGAAAAATTTCAGTCTGCATATAAAGCTCAACATAGTACCGAAACTGCACTCATAAAAGTAACCTCTGATTTCTTAGATTATATTGACAGTAAGAAGCTGTGTCTTTTGACCCTTTTAGACCTATCTGCAGCTTTTGATACAATCGATCATTCTATCTTACTTACAAGACTTGAGCGCTCTTTTGGTATGTCGGGTACTGCCCTGTTATGGTTCAAGTCGTATTTACAGAACAGAGTTCAGTCAGTGCAAATTAAGAACAGTTTTTCTAAACAAGTTGCATTAGACTATGGAGTTCCACAAGGGTCTATCCTTGGTCCTGTGCTTTTTACACTCTATACGCAGCCCCTTGCAAGTATTTTACAAACTCATGGACTACAATATCACTTTTATTCGGATGATGTTCAGATATATATTGATGGCACCATTCAAGATCTGTCAAATATGACTCTCGCCACTAAACAATGTGTTCAGGAAATTAAAATGTGGATGACAACAAACAAATTGAAATTAAATGAAGACAAATCAGACATAGTTCTATTCCACAACCCACGATTAACAAAAGATCTTGAAAATGTCACCATTGATTTCAATGGCCATGAATTATCATGCAAAGAAGTTGTAAAGAATTTGGGTGTGTTTATTGATCACCATTTGTCAATGGGTTCAGGTGTAGGATCTCTGTCTAAATCCTTAAATTTTCAGTTGAGAAGAATAAGCCTTGTCCGAAAATATCTAAATGAAGAGACCACAAAAACATTAGTTACATCCCTTATCTTGTCTAGACTGGACTACTGCAATTCACTTTTAGCGGGTATTCATACAAAATTTTTGAATCGTCTACAGGTAATCCAAAATAATACTGCCAGGGTGATAACCAAATCCAAAAAACGAGATCATATCACACCACTCCTGAAAGAATTGCATTGGCTCCCCGTGAAGCAAAGGATAATTTTTAAAATCTGCATCCTGTGTTTCAAATGTCTGAATGACTCGGCTCCTTCTTATTTACAAGATTTGATAAAACTGTATACACCAGGGAGAAGTTTAAGATCCTCCACTGATTCCACCATGCTAGTGACACCTGTGAAATCATACAGATGTTATGGTGAACGATCATTCACATATATTGGCCCCTTAATGTGGAACAAGTTACCTATGGAACTGAGACAAACAAAATCATTAGTAAGTTTCAAAAGGCAGCTAAAGCATTTTTTGTTCCAGCAGGCTTATTTTTCTTGACTTACCTGAGGGGAGAGAGCATGTGATAGAAGGGGTGAGAATGTGATGGGAAGAGAGAGAGAGGGGGGTGGGGAGAGGGAGTGTGGGAGAGAGAGGAATGAGTTTCTTTTACTTGTAAAGCGCATTGAGCATTTATTGGAAATGCGCTATATAAATGTAATTTATTATTATTATTATTATTATTACGTTTGAATAAAGTGTATGTGATATGATTGGTAATGCAAGCTGGTCCTGAAGTCCTGAACAGTTTTTGAATATCCTGCTCAAGGTGAGGGCTAAACTTTCAAATAATGATCTTAAATTCATTTTGAAATAAAAAATTGTTTTCACAAGTACATGTAATACTTGTGTTGGATGAACTACGAGTGGCTAATATGGTTACTGCGTGGGTTCAATAGTAACTCCCTTAGGGATACACAGGATTAACAAACACAGGGTTCTGCTGGCAATCTTATTTATTCAAAAGCCTAACAAAGGTATCGCTACCAAAAGGCATAGGGAAAACCCTACCAAGAAAAAGAAAAAGAAGCCCAGAAAAAGAAGCCCAACCAGCCATAAGCCAAAGTCTCTCTGCTACTGGCGCAACTGGACTAGGCCATGTTTTGGGCGAGGCGCGCCACGGCAGGCCGCCGCCGATCTATTGTACTGCAAGGTCCACTTGTGCTTCCTATTGTTGCGGCGTCTTTGATGGAGTCTACTGACCACTCGAACTGGCATCTTATTTATGAGCCAGCGCGGACGTCCGAGAGAGCTAGTACGTAGTCCAGTGTTTGGACAAGTGAAAGGCTCGGACATTGAGTCCAGCCGAACAATATAACCGGTTAGGGTCCTAACACAAATGAATTTACAGTATGGTTAAAGGGGTGCACACAAAAGTCAATTAGGTATCCCAGTAAACTGCAGAAATTACTCTAACGTCCCCTCCAGCAATAATTGAATAAATTTGACCCAGGTTGGATTTATCGGGGATAACATGCGTCTAACTCGTGGTTTACTTTAAATCCGAGATCCTCTTATTAATTATTTCAATAGGACATGTGCATCAAAGTACAACAAAATTGGTACCATTATAAAGTAGAAACTTGCTGCTACAATTCTAACTGGCTACTTATACCAGAAACCCGGTAATAGTTTTAATATAAATTTTCAAAGTGTCAGGACTAACAACATTTGCCAGATTTGTGTGGGATATTTCAGTCCATTAATATGACGTATCTCCGTTGATAACAAACGTTATCATAAATACCTATATTGTACCGATAGGGTATTGTCTACTCTCGAAAATGAATTCGGGTTCCCGTCTTTCTGTCAGTGGATAACAACGAATGAGCGAGTTGTAAGAAACTTAAAGCCATGATATAAGAGCTGGAAGCCCGGTGGTCAAAATTTCCAATTGACCAATCAAAATGCGCGCTTTCCACCGTGATGTGAATAACGGGTCCCGCGCTAGTATTACAAGGGAAATAATCCAATTAATGGTACTCGGCCAAGTGTCCATAAACTACTATGAGTGGCCGTCCCCTACTCACGCACTAGAGTTACCATGAAAGCACATTAAAAATAGAAAGTCGTTCATCCTCTCACACTTGGATAGGATCCTAGGAAACAGCAAGGTAGAATTTGAAAGTTTGCAGGTCGTGGTAAGGGTCTGTTTTTAGTATAAGCACAAAAAGTGGTGACAAATGAGATGATTTTGCAGGTGAGGTGATAATTTTTTTTTTCTATAGACTCTTCAGTACCACATAACCACAAAGAATCTGTGATCTTAAAATAATACAATTATTAAAATGCAGATAAATGGCGAAATTTGTTTCTCACGACATCGTCCATGGGAGACAACTTTTACTTTGTTTGTTAGGTCTTTTCGACCAGCACGGCGAAGCGAAGCACGCCAGGTCTATTCTCCTTGGGCCTATCTCAAAGGTTGTCTGGCAGCCTATGGAGTGGGAAAAATGAGTTATCTGTTACCAACGTTATCATCCAAAAAAGATGTGGACACAGCAATCTTGCGAACTGAGGATGTTGTCCTTGTTCTTAGGTTTGGACGAACAACTGATTCAAGTTGTCTTGTATTAGACAATATCGTAAGTCTGTGGGCAGTAGATCTAGGGGTGGTTATGTACGTGGACCATCATGTTTAACTACACTGCTAATAACGAGATCTTTGCCAATATAGCGGGAGAATTAATTTTGGGTGCGAAGGTGCAATTTCGGTCGAGGAGACGCACGCTTGTTCTGAGAGCTCCTTATTTACACCCCATTTTTTGATGAATTTACCAAATTTTTAATACTTATATCATACCAACAGTGTTTTCACTGTATTTTATATGATCTGGAAGTGAAAGTGAAAGTGATTTGATTAAATTTTTATTCTCTTGGTACCAGATTTGTGATTATAGCTGGAAGGTAAGGGTGGATTGAAAAATTTCCAAAATGGCGACTGCTTGTGCCGATGGGAAGTCCACATCTTGTGTCATTATCGAGAGGGAGACAGTGAGATTTCTCCTCCTAATGTTGATAGGATTATTCATTGTTTTAGTATATAGATCAGAATTGTATTCACTTGGATGTAGATGGAATATTAGATCTAGATCTAGATCTAAACATGAGGCTAATTATAACAACTGGAAATTTAGTGTTGTCAACTCGCCTAAATTCATGACCTCATTAATAAACACATGGTCTGTCCTCAGTCAGAAAAGGAGAAATAGATCTAGATCTAGAACCAGTTCGAAATTTAGGTTAACTAGTCCTTCAAATAAAATGAATATCTCTTTAGTAATGTTTTTAATACTGTCATTGTCGGGTGACGTAGAGCTCAACCCTGGACCCCAGACCAGATTCCCCCCTTGCCCCGTTTGCCTAAAAAAATGCACCTGGAAAACGAGGGCCATTGCATGTGATAGTTGTGACTGCTGGTACCACATTGACTGTATGGGAATAAGCTCAGTAATGTATGAAGCACTAGGCAACAGCAGTGCCGCATGGGAATGTGTCCAGTGTGGCATGCCAAATTTTAGTTCCAGCTTGTTCACTGATTTTCAATTAAACTTAGATAGAAGTAGATCAAGATCCCACAATAGTTTTGATATCTTACAACATTTGGATATGAACAAAAGTAACACTGAAATACCAAATTTTGAACCAAAATGTTCATCAACTCCACACCCCAAATCCAAGAAACAAGAGCCAGCCAAAGAGAAAACTATGTTTAGAACCCAGGTTATAAATTTTCAGAGCATTTGGAACAAGAAAGAAGAACTGAGCTCATTTTTGAATGAAACTAAATCCGATGTAATCATCGGAACAGAAACGTGGCTAAATGAAAATATAAAAACCAGTGAAATTTCAATCAGCGATGATTACGAAATCTACAGAAACGATAGGAAGAAGAGAAGGGGAGGTGGGGTCTTGATAGCAGTGAAGAAAAATTTAGTCAGTGAAAAAATACCTAGTGAGGAAGCAGCAGAAACTGTCTTCTGTAAGATTAGCGTGAAGGGTAAACCTCCTCTCGTTGTGGGTGCAGTCTATCGACCCCCTAGTAGTGACCTGGAAACTAGTAAGAACATCTGTGATGAACTTCTCAGTGCCTACCAAAAGAACAAAAAGGCTACCATCTGGATAGGAGGAGACTTCAATTTACCTGACATAAACTGGGAAGAAGGTAACGTGAAGAGTTGCCAAAATTTAAAAGAAATAAATGACTTATTTTTAGATAGCATGGCGGATATAGGCCTAGAGCAAGCAGTAAAAGAAACCACTCGAGGAGATGCACTGTTAGACCCATTTTTTACTAATTTCCCTAACCTTACAAGAGAGCTCAAAATTCTCCCTGGCCTAGGGGACCATGACATAGTTCAAATCGATTCAGAACTGAAACCCTTTAAAAAAAGACCTATTAGGCGACAGATTTACCTATGGAATCAGACAGACGAAAATATACTGAAAAGAGAGGCAGCAACTTTTGGCAGTTTTTTCATGAAATACCACTCTTCAAAAACGGACGTAAACAAACTTTGGGACTGTATCAAGTTAAATCTGAATACAATCATGGAAAATGTTACAACAAAAATGTCATCCACGAAAATTCATCAACCCTGGATAAATACTTTAACGAAACGATTAGTCCGGAAAAAATATAAATGGTTCAAAAAAATGAAACAGTGCAACTCCGAACGAGTAAAAAAAAAATATCTAGAAATCAAAAGATTGACCCAGAAAGAATGCCGGAAAGCTCATAATAATTATGTCCATGAGATGATAAGTGATACAAGTGATAACAGCAAAAAACTATGGAGATATGTGAAAAGTAAAAATAAAGAAAACTTAGGAGCAGCCGCACTGAACGATGAGAGAGGACACCCACAGCAAGATGCCCAAAAAAGAGCCAATATTTTAAATACTCAATTTTGTAAGGTCTTTTCTGACCCAGGGGGTGTCTACTCGGGAGAGCTGAGTGGTGCCAAACTGCCGGATATGGATAAAATATTTGTTACAGAAAATGGAGTAATGAAACTTTTGGAAAACCTTAATGAAAATAAAGCTACAGGGCCTGATGGAATTACCGCCAAATTACTGAAACTTTGTGCCAAGGAAATTGGCCCCGTTTACACTTTGTTGTTTAGAGCTTCAATTGAACAAGGAAAAATACCGGAAGACTGGAAAAAGCAAATGTTGTACCCATTTTTAAGAAAGGAAATAGGGCTAGTCCTGAAAATTATAGACCAGTCTCCCTGACATCAATATCTTGTAAGCTTTTAGAGCATATCTTGCACACCAGCATCATGAAGCATCTCGATAGACACTCAGTTTTAACACATGTACAGCATGGTTTTAGAAAATACAGGTCGTGTGAGTCCCAGCTGATCACAACTTGCAACGATTTCGTTAATAACTTGAATAATACCAGACAGACGGACACCATTTTACTAGATTTCAGTAAGGCCTTCGATAAAGTGCACCATGCCAGTCTTTTGACTAAACTAAACCATTATGGAGTTAGAAACAGTACTTTGAAGTGGATTAAGTCTTTTTTAGAAAACAGAACACAAATAGTAGTCGTTGACGGAAAGTCATCCAATCCTGCACCTGTTCTCTCGGGAGTACCTCAGGGTACTGTAATGGGCCCCTTGCTATTTTTAGTTTATATTAACGATATGCCAAGTAAGATCTCTCCAGGCACTAAATTACGACTGTTTGCCGATGATAGCATCCTCTATAGAACAATAAATTCAAAAGAAGATACGGAAATTTTACAGAAAGATTTGGACAGCCTACAAGAATGGGAGAGGGACTGGCGTATGGAATTCCACCCCAATAAATGCCAAGTCCTGAGAATTTCAAATAAACATCACAACATCACCTCAGACTACTTTATACATGGCTAGAAATTGAGCGAAACAGATGAGGCTAAATATTTAGGAGTTACATTGGACAGAAAACTTACATGGAACCAACATATTAATAGCACATGTAACAAAGCAAACGGTATACTAGCATTTCTGAAAAGGAACATCTCTAACTGTGATAGGAAAGTAACAAAAAGAATAACATATAATATAACATCCCAAGCTCACGGATTAACAGCCATCTTTGCTCTTTTTACCCTAGTGTCATCAGGATGTGGAACAACCTCCCGGCAGAAGTCCAAAAACTATCGTCTGCAACGGCTTTTGGCAATGAATTGAAGAACATAATTATCCGTTGCAGCTACCATTGTATTTAAAGTGCGGGTCTATTTTTGTGCACAATCTTGGTGCCAAGAGATATTTTTTAACCAGAGATATGTATATAACAAAAGAATTTACACAACGATATATTTTAAATGGTCTTAATATATATAATATGCTGTTTTAGCCTGTATTAGCCTCAGAGCAGTGGCGTCGAGTCACACATGGTGCAGTTGAGGAATCGTCTGAGTAAATAGACGAATCAACTCCATGAGAAGAAGAAGAAGAATTGGTGGAAGCGGCGGCAGATCAACATGTTGTCACTAAATAGACTAGAGATGACAGTCAGACAATAACAATAATTTTTATGGCAGGTTTCACAAAATTTTCCCTGCATTTCCCTTTTTATCTAAAAAATCAGAGGCAAAGCTCCTGCACATATTATAAATCAAATCAAAGCTTAAGACCTGGGGACAATATTCTTTTTGATTAGAAAGATAGTGAAAGTCTTATTTTAGAGAAAATGTTGTTTAAAAATTACATCATTTTAATCAAGGATGAGTTTTTTTGTTTCTCGGGGGCCTCAGCATAGTGCTGTTGGCCTGGCCTGTTCTTGATTTTCTCTCTCTTGGGTCTTTCTTGTTGTTGTTCTTTTTTTTCTTTCTTTCTGTTGTTGTCTTCATTCTTCGTGGTATTTTATATTTATTAATTTTTGGGATGCGCCAAGGCAAGGGCAAGGACAAGACAGGAAAAAGGGGAAGATAGAGAAGCAGTTCTAGGACACTGTCCCTTTCAGGAGTTTGATCCCTTTATAGCCAATATAACATGTCACTAATTGACTGTTTTCTTCTGGAGCCCCAGTTAAAACAAGTAATAAGATATTAGGATCTAGCAGGGCTCTAGAGTTTTTGAATTTTGGTCTTTAGTTCTTGGTGATAAGTGATTTTAATCAAGGGATGTAGATCTAACTCTAAAAATATTTTTGATGTTTTTGGTGCTGTGGTGTTCTGATTTTGCATATTGATTGTCAGAAATTTACTGTAATAACAGATTAATGAATTGATGCAATAGTGACATGAACACGCTTACAAGAACAGTTAAAGACAAAATAAAGAAACACAGTACTGCTTATAGTACTTGAAAAAGACGAAATACTAGACAATTTATTCGACAGAACATTTGCTAGATCTAGTCGCAGTGCATTATTCTCGTGCGTGACCATGGCACGCGTGTCTGACCGATACACACTTAAATTCCTATAGAAATAGACTTATTTTCAGAACAGAAATCCGAACCTTAGTCCTCACAAATGTTTACAGCTACTCTGATGTGCGCCAGGTTACAATGACGGCATGTGAGACAGTGAAGTTTCGCGGTCTCTCGCTGTAACAGTCGGCAGCCTGATCTCATGAACCCGAAACTTGTTTTTTTGTTTTGTTTAACAAGTAATTTTTTTGCGGCTGCAGTGACGTCCGAATGAGAATAAAATCATCGGCGCTTCGTTTTGTATAAAAATATTGATTTTTTCGCATAGTCTTGTCTCCATAATTAGTCAATTTGCGTGATCCGACTATTAGGCAGACGCCGTTGCGTAAGAAAGCATTCTTTTTTATCAACCCATGCGGGTTGTTCAGGGTGTGTACGTCTATGGAATTTCTGGAAAATCTATGGAATTTTTGGATTTCAGATTTCATGTATTGAAAATCTATTAAATTTGAGAAAAACGGTCAGAACCTATGGAAAAACTATGGATTTTTACAAAGTCATGAGAATTAAGAGACGCCAAGACTCCCCTTTAAAAAAAAAAACGGCGCGAGCTCTAGCCAAAAAATCCATGGACCATACAATCTTCCCTGAGGCGAAGCAGACATTTTTTTTTTTATCTTCGCGCATATGGGGCGGGGTGTCAAATTTCATTCAGCGATATTTTTTGCGTGATAGTAACAGGCCTAATGCAGGTATGGAAGACGAAGACACACAAGCGATGTGATAAGTAGAAATGGGATCAAGGTCAGACATACGAACTCGCATGCTGTGCCTACTAAGGACATAAAATAATACATTGTACATGTATACCGCAGATATGCAGGGAGGAGATCCATTCGAGTTACATACTACAGGGGCATGACTTCAGGAGCGTCTGTGTGTGTGTGTGTGGGGGGGGGGGGGGAGGGGGCGCAGGGGGCAGCGCCCACGTGGCGAGATAGTCCTCCGTATGGATGGTTTTATAGTAAATTCGGGGCTCGGCAATTAGCCATTGGAACATGAAATATGTGCCCGACTAAAGCTCTGTAATCACGGCACTCCACCAGATAAGCGTGTTTAATACTAATAGGACCTCTCCTAATTCAGTGTTGAAAATGAAGGTAAAGATACTACTCTTGTGTATAAGGTGACCCCTGACTGACGAAAACATAGAGACAGGTTTTGCGCTGAATCTGGTCAGCCCAATCTATTATAATGCGATGCTATGCGATAATTGGAAAGTTGCGTTCCAATACTGATAGACAGTGCAAATGAGAGTCTACAACCCTTAAGCCGAGATTACCCGCACCTTTCTTTCTCTTTCTCTCTCAAACCTGCGCTGGTCCGACCCATACGTAGACTCGTCTCCGGCCGTGCATCCCTTCTCAGCTCTCCTCCAACTTGTTACGGCAACACGCGCATCGTGGCGCCACACCTTATGTAACATCTCACCTACCGATGGATGACCGAAGTGATTACAATGTAGTGTGACACTTTCGTAGACCTGCTGGCGCTGACTGTCTCAGTTTCCCGTAAACACAATTAAATTGATATTGCGTATAAAATCCATTGCCACGTTCGTTCCGTCCACGTGGGTAATGGCCATCCGTTTGCTCATCCTCCGGTGGTAACATAATTATGGCAGTGAGCGCACCCGAATTTGAGCAGTCGACAATGTTGGTGGAATTAATTAAATGATTAAATTTGTAAAATATCGTACTCGCGTCTAAGGTGACACCCCACCCACCCCTTCCAAAAACTGGCCTTGTAATTGAGGTACGCGGACAAAATGTCTCACATATACATGACATGGCAGTTTCAGAGCGGAGCACTTAGTTAAATAATGGCTTCACCCTGCCGTCCCCATGAGGTCACACATGGGTCAAGTTACCTGTGCCCAGCTGGGCCGGCGCGCGATGATATCGCCTCACTGTGCTGTTACGTATATGTTAAAAAAATATGCTTCAAGCCTCATAGTTCAATTCCAGTAATATTATGTGAAGACGCAACAAGAAAGAGCTTTTAATGCCCTTAACAATCATATAATTTTCGTGACAGAGCATAATTAAGCACGCAACGAGGAATGGCTTGAAATAAGGGTTTAGATAGCACACGGTTAGTTACAATGCGTGTTTTTTTTAAAATTTATATTACAAAACTGATGCTTTAAAACCATATCATTTAAACTTCAACACAAAGCCCAATAACTGAATTTTCACACACACTTACTTTTAGTGCTAGGCGTCTTCAGATGCGCTGTCAGAGTCCAAAATTTACTGCATAGATAATGCGCTAGCGGGATGGGTGCAGGGGGAAACTTATCTCTCTGGTAACCTTCTAACGGAATTCCAATGTTAAAAGGACAATGTGGAAGGACAATCTGAACAGGGGTATTGCGCTCTCTCTGGAAGTCCCTTCTTGACTGTAGACACCAAAGGAAAGGATAAACAGCCTGTTCACCTGACAGTCCATAACACTTTAGAAAAAAATCATAGTCCCCAAATAGGAAGACGACAATTCGTTTCCCCTTCCATGTCATACGATTCAGACTTTTTATTTCACCACTGAGCTGGTGAAAAAGAGCTTGCAGGATTTCGTAGGAATCTTTCACATGTCACCTCCTGTCACCTGTCGGCTTCATCGTCATCGATGTTAGCTGCTACAGTGGATGTCACGACAAAATCTCCTCCACCCAATCCTGTCCTTAGCTTTCCTAGTTAGTTCACTTATTTCCAGCTGGCTGACTTTCTTGATGTTATCGTGATATGTAATGGGTGGTCTTCCTTGTTTTCTCTTTGTTTCTGTCTTTCCTTGAAGGATTGATATCATAAGGGCCGTGCTTTTGTTTCGGGCCGCGTGGCCGATGTATGCAAGTCTTCTTTTATTTATTTCAGGTGTTATTCTTCTGGTGGTGCCAAGCTGTTCTAAGATGCTTGTATTTGTTCTCCTTTCTGTCCAACTTATTCTGAGTAGCCTTCATGTGCGACCCAAATAACATGCATGTTGTCCCTAGAATTGGGCCTTTCAATGTTTGCAACTGTGATGGACATTTTCATACTGTTGCGGCCATGGTCGCCTCCAACCTTCAACCAGATCTCATCTTGGGGAATGGCCCCTCCATGCCAAGTTAGCATATATCTGTTCTCTCGTATTTTTCAAGCAATTCAGCCACATATGCTGTGAGATTTTTGATGTGAGCTACTGGTGTTTGATCCTTTGTGGATTATCCTTCGGAGGCAAGCTCAATGTTATCAACGTGAATGCTGTCGCCAATAAGTTCCTCTTGAATTTGTCTTTCCCTCTGTTCGTTTGGAATGAAGACACCTAGTTTCTTCCAAAGCCTCCAAGTAAGTCCCATCTCTTCCTTCATGGCCAAGGCATATTTGGCGTCAAGGAAAACTTTTTCTTTGAGACCACTTTTTCTAAAAAGTTTCCTCCTTGACTTCATGGTCATTCTCTTCAAATCGGAACTGTGCTTTTTTTCTGTATCTTTTTTTATCTGTTCCAGCCATTGTTCCAGCTCTTACTTTGTTGATAATGTTTGAACGCCTTTTCCTTGTTGGAGAACTCGATTCTTGTGACGTTATTCTGTGCTTAGCGACTTTATGAAATATCAAAGGCTGTCCTCTTGTTTTAAAGCTAATCTTTCCTTTTTCCTTCGATGCATATAGTTTTCTTCTGGCGATATGTGTACCCACAGTCTCTTCCACAGTAGATAGAGGTTCTGAGATAGGCTGTTGGAGAATGGAATCAACAGAAATATCTGCTCTGACGATGGGTGATGTTGCCGTGTCAATGTATTTTTTCACTTTTCTCTCAGGCGTGGAGTGAATAACAGGTGTTGTAGGTGTGCTGAATGAAATTTCTGTATGTCTTGAGCTTGGCTTTGAAAGATGTCCTCCGGTACTGACAGATCTGCCGATGGTTCTTCCAACAATACTTGCTGGTCAGTTGACGACATATTCTGGCTTTGAATACTATCTACAGTCTCCCTAAGGGTGAAACTGGCCGCTCAGCAGTGCCATCATGACAAAAGCCCATAGGTTCATTTTTATTCTTGCCAATGCCTTTCCTTGTCTCTTGATAGTCGGCACACACAGTGCATTCTGAGATAGTTAGTTGTGTATTATAAGACATCCACAAAGCAGAACTTTTTTCTTTACAAGCTTCGGCAGCCGCCAAAGTTACATCGCTCACTCGCTCCCTGAGATGGAAAATGCGTCATCTACACTTTTCACATAAAGTAGATGAATGTTTTTATCAGCTTCATCATTGTCAATATTTATTCTGTAATAAAGTTTGAGATCGAATCTAAAGTCTGTACATTGTGCAGGTTTCTTTGTCGAGTGCGCTCACCACAAGCTCTAAACAGATTGTTCACACTGTTCTTATGATGTTCGTAGGAGTGTTCCATTGTTCAAATTTCAGAAACTTGGCATCTAAACAATGATACTAAACTGCTTTGCTTAAAATATTGCAAGTCCCAAAATTTCCACAATTTAACGGGTGTTCCACTTTTTCTTCTCACTGTCTGATACAGGTGACACACTTCACCCCGTGATAAGTCACTTATTTATGGATGCCTAATCACAAATCTTTCTTTACCTCATGTCGTAATGATTGCCCCATATGAAGAAGCAATTGTAAAGTCAATTAATTTATATGAATTTTTTAAAACAAAAAAATTAAAAATCTGACCAGAAATCACACACACTTTTCAAAGCTCGCTCAGTAGTGAGTGAATAATCCAAACACAACCGGAGAAAGACAAGGATAGAGAGCAGATGCTAAGCTTTTATTTAATACCTAACACTCCTAGTTTTTCTTGGGTGGTATAATGATAGGGTAGCAAACAAAACGGCCATTTTCTTCGATTTCGTAGCATCCGATAAGACTTAGCGGCAGCGGTACCTGTGCGCCTGTCAAGACAGCGTTCGGCCGGTGATTAATGGCCTTCCCGCGTGCGAACTAAGTGATCCGCTCTGGTAGTGGGAATAAACCGCCATGACGAATTTTACGATTGTATGGTAGGTCGACGCAAATTATGGTGCCGTGGGGGTTAGGTTATCCTTTTGCTATTACCGGATCAAATTTTTCGGATCTATACATGTCAAAATAATTTTTATAGACTAACTGATATTATTAACAGAAATTCTTACATGGCATAGTAGATTGTTTGCCTTTCTATCGTGCAGACGGGGCCAAATTGACTTTTAAAAATTTTTATTTCCATTGAGCTAAATCTATATCATGATTCACGGAGACAAGTCTATTTATTAATGGGTCTCCTACTGCTCAGTGTTAAAAAAAAAAATGCTTTTACTGTTAAAACTGGAATACTGTATGTTTATTTAGAACACATCCTTACCCCTGAACCTCACACGAGACATACTTTACTCATAATGATGTACGGAATAAATAGTGTCAGGCTTCTTTTTAATGTGTTATTTGATTCCCAACTCAAACTAAGTCTGTTTAAGAGGTTTAGTTTTTCTGAGAGTCCAATTCCAAATTGACATGTGAAATGAATTGTAATTTAAAGAAGTTGAGAGCAGAGCGTTTTAAAGGGAAATTCCAACATAGTTTTTTTTTGTATCTCACACCACAATACAAATAACCAGATCAGCAGAAGTTTTAAGACTAGATTGAATATATTTACAAAGATAGTACATGTAACATGAAACTCTGTGTGCACATAAGTATAATTAATTTGGTTATACATGTATGTAATTTAGTAACTTATGAAAATTCCTATTAATTTTATCAGTCAGTTCTAAATTGTTTGAGTTATATTCATAGTTTTTTAGCCTTTGTAATGTTAAGAGATTTGAAGTATGTGAAATTTGTGCCGAAATACTGCATTTAGCTCTGGAAAATCCAAATGAGGCTATGGAAAATCTATGGAAATTTTTGGAGGCAAAAGTGTATGAACCCTGGTTGTTGCTATCGAAAATGCATGTTTTTCATTTTAATGCTGACATGTAGGTCTTACTAGTTACTTGTGACCAGAAACTGAACTTGTAGGCTTCATGTGTCACTTGTAATGGGGAATATGCCTCTCAAAAAGAGGGAAATAGGGCCGGTCAGAATTGATCATATGCGGGAACAAAAACAACACATAACAAACACAAAATGAAAGTCAAAGTCTTCATTTTAAGTTTTTTATTTCTTTATTTCAAAACAAATATTGTGATATCAAACACAGCATGCAAAGACCATTTGAGGAGTTCATAAATGAGAGAGAGGTCTTAAGTTATCTCAGAGGGTCATTTTTGTGAAACCTGCCATATGCATCATTCTTTGTCTGTTACTATACGCTCACCACGCACAACTTGTGAGTTGTGGCCCCACCTGGCCATCTCTCGCATAGGCCTAGTATGCTTTCTCTTCCTACTGACCATGTGCTGTGACCACACTACACGAAGCCAGCTCAAACTGATGACTCATCACTCACTGAGGCAGGCAAACTGTGGGGCAGGCCATGTAGATTCGTCAGATATGTGCACTGTCTGGTCACTACCTGTGATGTGCGATAATTATTACATGTAGCACGGCCATTGATCATCACTAATCGCCGTGCGGCGTATGCTCTTTTTGTACACCAGGCTTCGTGACCACATGCCTACACTCCTTGTGTCACAAAAACTTGGCCAGTCTGTTCCCATACTTTGAATGATACAGCATGAGAAACCACCGGAAACAAATGTAGCCAAATCGTCTGTCTCTAACTTTTGCATCTGACTCTCGAAACTTGATTGAAACATGGCTACCAACCATTAGCACAAAAAGACAAAAACAAACAACAACAGTACTGATATCAAGGCCGAGACCTGCCGTCAGTTTCATGTTATATGTACGTTGATGTACAGGACATGCCAACAAGGCAGGTAACAATTAAAATACCCCCTTTTTTTTCATGGTCACCTCCCTTGTTAGCATGTCCTGCTCATAGTGGGGTATTTTAATCCTTTGCTTTGCTGTTCGTAGACTTTCCTGAAATAGCGAGACCTTGGGTATAACAAGACATTTTGGGTGGAACATGACCTCTTGTTATAACAAAGTTCCACTGTATTATATCTGTGGGGTGGAGACATCAGCTCTAACAAAGAGTCATGCACCAGGGTTGCCAGATTGAAATTTTTAAGTTCAAGCCAAACAATACTAGCAAAAAGCCAAACAAATTTCAGTACACAGTGGAATTCACGAAAAGTCGAACTTCGATGAACCAATTTTTTTTTAATATAGAAATAATTTCAGTCTGGTTTTTTCTTAGAACTTTTGAAAATCAAAATCTCTATTAATCTTTCGTCTATATATTGCAGTCGAACTGACCAATTTTTGATAACTCAAAGTCTTCAGCCTCGCTCACCTCATCACAAAAACTTTGAATTTCCTGCTTGCTGAAAACTTCAGTATCCACAAAAGCCCAGTTCAAACACGTTTAGATCTAGTGCTGGTGATCCAGAGGAAGGAATGGTTATGGTAATGTACAAGTAGGGCATTGTTACAATGTTACAGTGTGTAATGGTCATTCCACGCCATTCACAGCAAGGTTGGCCAACAGGTGGGATAATGCATTTGGGCTAAGTAGGCCTATACTATAGTCTTGCATTGAATGAACATCATAAAGGAATGTCTTAATATTGATTGAGGACATCACCACACTACAGGCCTATTTCATGTATCCGGCTCATACAGTGCATGTGGCAAAGTCAAAGACAAGCAACATTGTTCTGACCAGAACTACTACTAGTGCTGAGCAGTTCAATGCTGCTTTCTTGTTTTACCGACCACGATAATATATCATAATTATATGGTCACTTCTAGTTCTATAGAGAGACGTACAGTGGAGCCTGCATTTATAATCCGAAGTCGTTTGGAAATGGATTACAATTACACTTTGATTTACCAGAGTTCAATTGACCTCTGAGCCAAGAAATCACCACTATTAAAGGTAGTAACTATTATGCTGTTTGCCCCCTGGGCATTTTTTCCCATGCAAAGGTCAACCTCAGGGCCAAAATCTTATCTTGAAACTAATTATGATGAAAGTTTTATCATTTTTCAACTGCAATGCTATCCATGCATTGAAATTAAGCATTAATTTCAAAATTGCTCCAAGCAAAAGTAGAATAAAATCCACTCTTCTAGTGAAAAGTGTCAAAAAGAAGCAACATTTTGCATCATTTTTTACTTTTACTTTTTTAGCATTTAGTGGAATAAACTTCAGGTGCATGGTGATTTCCTTCACTCATGATCTCAGTAGTTTAGTTTATTCAATGCTTTTGACATCTTAGCATGCACCTAGGCCAAGTTATTAAGTCTGAGGATTTTCTGGCACATTCAGAAAATGTCAATCTCTAATGTCAGTCCGTTGTGCTGAAAATCAACAAAAGTTGTCACAAATTAAAAGTGCACATCCTACACTTTAATTTCCTTATATTTCCTGTGCCTACTGTCAACACTTTAAAGCAGGGGTGCTCAACCTTTATTGACATAGGATGTACTTTTACATTTCCCAGCCTTTGGAGATCTGCCAGTCTGGCGAAGCCCTGAAACAAAAAATAAAAGAAACCGAACCTATGCTGGTGTGCCTATCGGCATTATTCACTTTAACATACAACTAACACAAACTCGCCACATCCAAGAAAAACGACCAGCCAAAATACAAAGACAAAAAAAAAATAAATATATATAATATATACCTCGTGGGTGTGTCCTACATTCATCGCGCAATCGTCTGCCAAGCACTTGAAGATCAACCGGTAGATCGCGATCGACGGGTTGAGCACCCCTGCCTTAAAGGCTTCCATCTAGCCATTTTAACCTCATGATGTGTGTCTGTGGGACAGCGTGACGGACTCACATAATAGTGATTTAAGCCTGTTCTATCAAACCACACTGTATTGTTTGGATATTTCAAAACAGTGCAATGAATCCATTATGTTCTGCGTGGGCCGTAAACATTGGCATTGGTGCAGAATATTCAGTGGTTCCTTTGAAAATTTTCGTAACTCAGTTTGGTACCAGTGTCATTAGCACCTTTTTGAGCTTTTCTTCAAATCTAACTGCTCTTCACAGAATAAAGGCAATGGCACTTGGCAGTGTGTTACATTGTAAATCTGGACTGCTATAAATTGTACATTTGAAATCAAAATTCATACTTTTCACCCCCAACCCTTTTAAAACATTTCTGAAACTGTGGACATTGTGGTTTACTCAATACTGTGCCTGGTATTCCACTACTGGCATTGGCAAAACTTGGTTTGTTTCTGTTACCACCACCAGCTTGTTAAAATTGATGAAGACGTAATTTGTCTATAGACTATAGAGATATTAGGATTGCACTATACAATAAAGTGTCAGAACAAGTGTTCAAAACAGGATAATGAAAGAATCAAATTTTTATACTGGCAGAACAATTCACATACAGTAACAATGATTGTGAGATATTTTACATTTTTCAGCTTTCAAAGACAGCTCAAGATTTGACCAACATGGCTAGCATTTACCTTGTGGATGTGGACATGGTGCCTGTCTATACCCAGTATTTCGACATTTCCCTGATCCCATCCACCATCTTTTTCTTCAATGGCCAGCATATAAAAGTGGACTGGGGGTAAGAAACTCATTTTTTTAAGCAGTTAAATTGTAAAATATGATTATCTGACCTAGGCCTACAGTGCACTGTCTGTCACCACAAAGCTGGAGGAAACACTCACTCACTCTCACACAAACATTTGAGTAAGGATTACAAAACTTCTTTCCATTATTGTCAGAGCAACCTGACTAATGGTTGACACACTGCTGGATCTGTCAGATGTGCTTGGAAAAGCATTTATCATTGGTAGCTGCTTCTTTGTTTTTTTAATGCACTTTTCTTGAAAAAAATGTTCAACCATGGAGTTTTGTCAGCCGCAGAGTCAGACACCATAATGAAAGAACCCCATTGTGAGTTTTCTTGTTCCCTGAAGCAATTGGAGAAATAAGACACGACTTTATTTGATTTAACTGGAAACATTGTACAATTTTTTAGAGGCAGCTTTGTGCATATTTTACAAGATTTTTTCTTTTAAAAGGACAGCATACACCGCAGTCCAGGGAGTGGCATGATTTGGACATTTGATTGTCAGTAGGATTGAAGGATTGAGGATGAAGACTTAAACACATGGTGGTAGTCAGCCTTTCTTATTTTATCTCTCTACATTTATCAAAAGTACACTGGAGTCCAGGTAAATTGAACTTTGATCGTCCGAATTCCTTTTAAATAGGAGTAATTTCAGTCTGGTTTTTTCTTCCTCTTTAAATCTATTGATCTTTTTTCTAGAATTCGAACTGGAACAGACCAGTTTCCGATAATTGGAAGTCATCAAGCTCACTCAAACCCAACCTAACAAAATGGAAGTTTTATCCCTGCTGGAAACCTTAGCACCCACAAATGCCAGGTGCAAACATTAGCTGAAGGAAGGAATCAGAATGGGTAGGATAATGTAATGTGGCAAGCAATGGAACGGGTGGGTACAAGTAGCGCGTTGTTACACAGCGTAATGGTCATTCCACGCCAGTGATAGCAAGGTCAGACAACAGGTTGGATAATGGAGATAAAGTTTCTCCATGAGTTTCTCTTTCTATTCCCTGATCATCCCAAGTGTTTTCACTCTTTCTTGTTTTAATTTTGTCATGCTCAGGGAGTTTTGGGTTGCACTTAAGTTCATGGAAAGCTGTTTCATGGGCCTCAATGGCCCTTTTGCAGTCCTCCATGAACCAGGGTTTGTCTTTACGTAGGGATACAGGTCTGAGCAATCTCTACTGCAGCTTTGACAGTGGAACTTGCTGTCATGGCACTTCTGCTGCTGCACAGCTGTATTTTGGTGGACTTTTGTGTTGCTGAGATTTTGTCAGGAGAAGATCTCAAAGCAGTAGGGAAAGTCATTGCCAGTGTTGTTTTGGGTTGTGTGGCAATGACAGCATTCCTCATCTGCCTAAAGGTACCTCCGTTCTGAGCTTTGCACCTCTGTATGGCTGTTTCTTCTAGCCATTTCAGGCAGCTTTTGTCAAAGGCCATGTGTTTGCCTTGACAGTTTGGACATTTCGGCTTGACTATGCAAGCCTTGTCATCTGTACGCTCTTTGCTGCTGCAGTGAGCACAAACTGTTGGTCTTTTGCAGTTTGACTTGCCGTGTCCGTAACACTGACATTTGAAGCATTGCATTGGATTTGGAATGCATGGCGACACTGGTACCAGTAGGAAAGCCGCCTTGATGTTAGTGGGAGGCTTTATTGTATCAAACGTCAGGATGATGGAGCTGGTTTCAATCAGCTGATCTCTGTGGTGAATTTTGATACGCTGGGCTATCAAGACTCCTACTGTTGTCTACAATGTCTGTCTCACTTTCTCCATCCAACTCACGGATGCGAATTACGCCACAAGAGCTGTTCAGGGTTCTGTGGGGCTGAACAGTGACTTGCACACCATTGAATGATGTCAATTTTAGCAGGTTGAGTGAGTGCTGTTTCTTGTCGCATGCACTAGCAGTTCGCCAGTTTTCAATCGATTACAAAGAAGCTCAACTTTGGTAGTTTGACTTCAGGGTCTTTGCTACTAATCACCAGGAAAGGTGACCAGGCCTGCCCTGGTTCACAGATATTCAAGTCCAGCAGCGGGGCTGGTCCGAGTGCCAGAGGATCCACCCGGTTCCTCCAGCCTCTTTCTTTTTAAGTCTGGAATTGGGGAAGGGTCCGAGGTATAATTAATTTCCATGGGAATTGGAGTGCTTTTTCATCTCTGGAGCTCACCCCTGCCACCGGGTTCAACAAGGGGGAGCACTATGTTCGGATAGCCAGAGCTCTTGTGCCAGGGCTACTCCAGATACATACTCTTCACAGTTGTTAATCCTGCCATGCAAACATTGACCCGGCTCTTGAATTGCAAAGAATTTGGGGCCTAACCAATTGAGGGGCATGGGCCGTACCATCCTCCTGTCTTAAGGGAAGGCCAGGTCAAAGTGACCTGTTGATGGAGGGCAGTCCACAGACTGGTCCACCTCAGCCACCAGAATCCCATTCTCCCCCATTACAGGTCGCACCTCACGGTCAACAAGGTGAGGACATTGTGGGCAGAGCTAAGGTGGTCCTATTAGGTAGTCCAAACTGATTTGTACTTTTTACCATATCTCACTAGTTATTGTCTAATCAGATGGAGCTTGCTTTTCCAAGAATTTTGATACCAAATTTGTCATTCTGGCTTAAAGTCTATGAAAGTTATGGCATTTTCAAAAGTGAAAAAAAACAACTCGAATTTGCTACCTTTTGCAAATTGCAGGATAGTCCAACTTTGACCACCCATAGAATGACAGCTTATTGAGTCACAGCATTAAAAATTCTTAGGTTCCAAGCCAATGGGGTGTACTTTATGCTCAATTTTTTTTGAAGGGTACAAATATAATACAAGCATCTCATTTTACTTTTTTTAAACAGCAAACGTCATTTAAGGTCATTTTTTTGTGAACTCTTACAAGGGAGACAAAAATAGTGTTTTTGTTGTTTTTTTTTATTGAAAAGGAGGTCAACCGTGTCACCATTGACTTAGCACTGAGTATTGGACAAAGGTGATGAAATCAAGCATTGGGTGGGTCAATAAAAGCAGTCGGCGCTTTGCGCCAAAACATGCCCGATGTCTGATCTTGGCATCCCCTTATACTGCAAAGGCTGAGGTTTATTGCGTATAATTTTGATTCTGATCTATAAAAGTTTCCACTAGTTTCTCGGACTACAAACTTTTCAACAAATGATTTTCAATGGAATTTCAACTTAAAACACGATGAAAAATACCCTAAATTAAACCTCATTTATCTGGCTTTCTATGTGAGTTATTTTCAAACACCTGCGCTACAGCGGCGCGACGCTCTGCGACCCTTTGTTATGAGGGGGTCAATTCGGTACGCGCAGTTCAGACCGAAAACAGCAAGACTATGTCCTGTTCAAGGTATAAAAACACACAGTTTAACACATTAAACAATACAAAAGGAAGTATATTTTGTCAGAGGAAGGATTGAACTTTATTTTGATGTAGGATACACGGCGTTTCACATAAATACACCGCCAAAAACGGGATTTCGCCCCTTTAGCAGGGCAGTTTGGACTACCTAGTCCTATTGTTGCTAGGCCGGGAACCACTTGGCGATGGAAGGAAAGATGAAAGGTAAGAGGGAAAGAAGACAGAAGAGAGGAAAGGAAGGACAAAGGGTGTCGTCACCCAAGGGCTGTGGAGAGGTGGCAGCCCCTGAGTCATACCCACCTTTGGTGACGTTGTGCCACCTGCAGGTGGGGGTGGTGGGTCTATTATAACGCCCGGACCCACGCAAGTTCCAAAGCCCCGTTAGCCGGATGTTTCAGGGTGACCTGGGGTGGCTTTCTCAGTTAGTCAATGGCCCTGTGGGACAAGACCACACTGTACTGAGTCCAATCCCAGCAATCCCCTACTTTGTGCATTACCGTCTTCCACGATGCGGTCGAGAAGTTGGATTTATAGGAGATATTGGGATTAAAATCATAAGCATATCATATGTCAGGATTTAAGTACTATAAATGCCGTGCTGGGTCACGACTTGTAAGGAGTTGATTTTTCATGGTCTCGTTGATTATAACCAGCGTAATTTTGTCCTTGAACTGTTCTCGTGAACAGTTTGTTTTTGAAACACTTTTTTCTTAGAGATGGAAAGAAAGTGGGGCGAGATAGAATAAATGGATAAGTTAGGAGTGACAGTGCAATTCTCGACCCCGTGATTTTGATGAACACTTAGAAGGGAAGAGAAGGGGTGAATAAGGATAGATAGTTTAAGACGCTTAGTCGCGTTCAGAAATTCGTACATAAAATGTAGAAAGCACGAGGGTTTAAAGATTTCAGTAATGGTTTTGACATTTTAAATTGACCTTGTCTGTTTTTAGTACAAGGCCGTGACCAACTCCCACGTAGAATATATTAATACTGCGAGATGAGCTCGCATGGATGCACCAATCAAATCTAGGGATTTGGACGGTAATTTGCAGGTGGCTGCACAGTATAAAAGTGTAGCCATACCTATGTCCATTACTCCATACAGAAAATTCCAATCTGTGCAGGCGTCGGCACGATTCTGCCTGAAGAATCATAAGTCTGTTCGATTCATGTCTAGTCCACTATAGACATTGAGATGAAGCCATATGCTTGAATGAGATATGCCCACTGCTATTGACTACTGTTCCCTGGTTTTTCTAATACCAGGGACCAAGCGTAAGTGTTTGTCCATTGATGACTCAACAATGAACGAGGAGCTGAACATAAGTTATCCAGTAGGACAGGATTGCCGCATATGCTAGGAGTGCTACCCAAGAATGCAAGACAAAGATTTATATTGACTTGCAACTAGTATGAATGTTTGGCATACACATCTGTGAATTGGGATTGATTTGTCTGGATGAGGCTGGGGATTGCCAGCCCATCCTAGAGTAGATCCAATAGACTTAACTACGTCAGTTTATATTGACGAGCTTGATCCATTATAAGCGGTAGGCACAAATAGCTGAGATGACATCGTCGCCAGAGACATTAGTATATTGCTTGATAGATAGTAGGCAGACTATATCTGAGAGATAGATAATTAATACTTAAATTGTTAGTGAGTCAGAATTATCATACTATTATAGGAATCTAGAGAAGACTTCTAGTGACATATTATTGAATTTAGATTTGATGCTGCTAATGTTGTCTTTACTATGTAATAGATCTAGACCAAAATTGTTAGGGTAATTAATGTAATTAAATTTGTGGCCCTGCAGGTCTGTTTATGAAACTTATTCAGATTGTTCTTAGTGTGTGGCATGGTACGAAAGAGTAAATAGTAAATACCTCTCGATTTAAAATGCAGTCATAATACGATCTTTGAGAAGACCCTCTTCATAACAGCTAGAGGGCACTACCACCCAGTACCCGAACCGTAACACTGGAGGGGACACCCGGGTTCGAACCGGGGACCTCAGCTTTTGTGCTGTATGACAATCAAATGTGGGGCATGTTCCAGCATGAAGCATTGACTGTTTTGATAGACCCTTCGATTGCTTGATTTCCCCACCTTTGGTCGATGCTCATGGATGGGTCAATGGCAGAACATGGGAGTTAAAGCCCTTTTTTTTTCAATCTGAAATAAAATATTTATTTTTATCTCCTTGTAATTGTTAGAGTGATGACTAAAATGGATGTTTGTACATGTATAAAATTTTTACCCCTTGAAAAAAACTTTGAGTGTGAATGTGATGTCCTCCTTGACAGGGGAAACTGAGGATTTTCAATGCTGTGACTCAGTAATCTGTCATTTTATGGGCTGTCAAAGTTGGACTATCACAGTCATGCAGTTTTGCAATAGGTTAAGGTAGCAAATTTGTAGTTTTTTCCCATTCTGAAAATGCCATAACTTTTAAAGACTGTAATAAATTCGATATCAAAATTCTTAGAAGGGCAAGCTCCATTGTGAGTTGATACATTCACAGTTTGTGAGATGATATACTTTGGTACAGTCAGTTTGTGAGATGATATACTTTGGTACAGTCACAGTTTGTGAGATGATATACTTTGGTACAGTCACAGTTTGTGAGATGATATACTTTGGTACAGTCACAGTTTGTGAGATCGTTGAGACAATCACAATTAAAAACTTCTGATGTATTTTTATTCTATAGATGACCATGATTTATTCATGCATGAATGCTTAATGCCCTTTTCTAAGTTTTGGAAATCTTGTTTTTGCTATTTTGCTAATGTGATGGTTTTTTGTTTCAGGACTCCTGATCACACCAAGTTTGTCGGAAGTTTCAAGCACAAACAAGACTTTGTGGATGTGGTAGAAGTCATTTACAGAGGAGCTATGAAAGGCCGAGTGATGGTGAGAAGTCCCATTGATCCTCAAGATGTCCCAAAGTACCATCTCATTTACAAAGACATTTGATAACCTTTAATGTGGCAAAAAGTGTACACCAAAGCAGTGTCTGGACACTTTGCTAGCTTGAGTTCAGACATTCAGTGACCACACCATGTTAATTTCATGGTATTGATGAGCTGACCGTGGGCCTTGCTAGAGATGCGTCTGAGATGAAAGTGAAGGTCATTCTTGGTACAAAGGTTGACAGGGTCATGTAGTAAATTAATTACTTTTGTTGCAATTTTCATTGATGGATTCCAGATGAAAGTTTCTAATCTTAAGGAGTTAAATGCATCTTGTAAAATCCTGTGTGTATTGAAGGTACAGTGCAATCCTAATATCTCCATATCGGTGGGACTGTCTGCATTGCATTGAGTAAAGAGAATGTCGAAATAGCAGATTAGTGGTGGAAGAGAAAAAAAAAGGGGGGGGGGGGGGGGGGGGGAGATCAAACATCACCATTATAAAATGGGAAAAGTGTCCAATAAATAATGCAATTATGTCCCCCTTTCTTTTAATTATCGGTGTACTCACATACTGTCATGCGTTCCTCCAATATCATTGTTGTGTGGCAAAGATTTGCCAATATCGAAGAAATGCTATAGGTATACATCAAATGTGCAGTGTTTTATTATTTCTTTTAAGCTCAACCTGGCTGTTTCTTCAGAAGAAGTGATGATACCGATACATATACAGTATGGCACTTAATCAAGAGATCTAGGTCAAGGCCTAGTATCGAGGCACTAATGTTTTGTGAAAAAAAAAAAAATTAATGCAGTAGAACACGACTATAGCGGGACTTTTGGGTCCAGAAGAAAAATCCCGCTGTAAGCAAGCTCCCACTGTAGTAGTGTAAAGGGGAATAACCAAGAAATTATAAAAAAATCTACATGATTACCTCCCTTCCATATCAATAAAATTGACGTGACACATGAACCTTCAGATGGACTGTCTTTGGTTCAATGTTGTTTTTTTCTTTTTTTTCCATTTTTTAAAAAAGGTTTTTAGAATTGGAATTTTAAGTAGGAACGACTGTAAAATGTGCCCCTTCCTCCCCCACATTGTCTCATGGGCTTGGGGGAATCACACCTGGTGGTTGTCTTTCTGAATAGGCTTGAAGAAAGCCTTGATGCTTGACTGTTTCTTTGATATTATGATGATCTTGTCAAGCCTTCTCTCCATGTTACTCAGCAGCGTCAGTTCATCTGTTGTGTCATCATGTTGCTGCAAATAAAGCCTGAGTGTGTTAATGGCATTCTCTGCTTCTGTGTTGGACACAATGGCTTGCTCATTACCAGTGTCTTCCTCATCGTCCTTTTCCTCAACAGTGGATGCAGGCATGGGTTCTGTTTCCTGTGCTGCAATCTCTTGGAGGCTTAAGTGCTCTGATGCAGGAATGTCACTGTCCATCTCAACATACTCTCCAAGTGTTAGTTGAGTAATGCCGAGAGCCTTTACTGCTTGGTTGAAGAGAAGTGTCACTTCTTGATCCTCTGTGCTGTCTGTAGCAGTAGAGCCATTGATCACAACTTCGCTGTCATCCTGTTTTGTGAAGCCTGCCTTCCTGAAACAGTTGACGATTGTTGTTTGCTTCACTTCATCCCAAGCGGCAGCAGCATAGTTGATGGCATCGAGGACAGTCAGTTTGTAGTGAGTGTCGTCTGACCCATTTTCATCAAGTAGTGTGACGAATCTTTGGAGAACTCTTTTCCTGTAGTGGCACTTGAAATTCTGTATTATGCCTTGGTCACAAGGCTGTAAAACACTTGTAGTGTTCGGTAGAAGAAAGACAAGTTTAATTGCTCTCAAGCGATCCAACCGAGGATGAGCGCTGCAGTTGTCCACAATAAGCGCTATGCTTCGGCCTTCAAGCAAAAATTTCCTGTCCAACTTTCGAAGCAATTCCTCGAAGATTGATCCCGTCATCCAGGCCTTCTTGTTTGCTCTATAGGTTACAGGAAGAGTTCGGATGTTCTTCATACATCTAGGCCTTTCAAATTTTCCAATGACGAGAAGTGGTAGCTTCTGACTGTCACGAGTGGAGTGAGCGATAGTTAATAATTACGGGGGGAAAGGAGGAGAGTAAAATTAACGCACGTAGACAAGTAAGTTAAGCGTGCATGTTGTGAGTAGTGGGGGGTCTGAATGAGGCGAAAGCGCTGTATTACTATCACTGCAAGTTAGAAGGTCCTACGGAACGGACGCTAGTAAGAGCCCAGCGGGCGAACATAAGGGGAGCAGTCGGAAGACGGATGAGAGTGTTTTTCCAGTGATGACTGGTAGGTAGAACGTTGATTGATAATTATGATTGATGTATTATATTCGTCTATTACCATGATGTAAATAAGCATATGTGAGGAATGTGGAAGTCCTTGATATTGGATATAGCAATGTGCGCCATGAGCGATAGATGAAAGTGAGTTCATGGATTTGTAGCACGAGTGAGTATTGTGTACTCCGATGGAGGTGTGTTACCGTAAGATGTTTGGTGAGTGAAAGGTGAACTATTGTGTGTACGCTTCATGGGTTGTAAGGAGAGGTGGAGTGAATAGAAATGGTAGGGTATTATACCAATGTAATGTTATTCTTGTAGGTGTCGGGGACGGGCCGAAGAGCCACCTCGATGAGCACAGGGGATAGGCCAGCATAGGGCCGGAGGCCACACATAGGCCAGAAGTGAGGCTGTCGGTGCAGGACAGTAGAGGCACATAAAGTCGTGGCAGTCAGGCCACGGACAGGGACGTAGATATGAGCGTGAATGTGATAATGTACTATTGCCATGTTGATGGGCTATCGAAATGATAATGTGCTATTGCCATGTTGATGGGCTATTGAAATGATAATGTGCTATTGCCCTGCTGAGGTGCTAGCGGAATGCTAAGGTGTATGACAATAGGAAGGTGATATTGAGAGACTGCGGTGCCAGTGAATTATTAATGGGCTATTAAGACCCTGAGGGGAGAGGCTGAGGCCGAAGTGCCTTTAGGAAGTAACTACCGGGTTGTGGATCCGAGGAAGAGTGCATGTGAGAATAAGGCCGTTGTACGGCAGTTAATTTCAATAATATAATGTATGTAATTGCGCTATTATCTGTATAATTATGTTTAATAAATGTGCGAGTCTGATGGGTTGTTCTGTTAAGTGTTAAACTTGTTTGTTCGTGATTGTTGTCCTGTCATAAATTATTACATCTCCCAGTCTGGGATTTGTGACACTGACTACCATCCATGTTTGCTGCCACAAGGATTGAAATTCTCTCTTTTGGAATCTTTTGACCGGTGCATGTGTCTCCTTTCATCGCTAGGGTCTTGTTGGGCAGACATTTGTAAAAAAGCCCGTTTTCGTCTGCGTTGAAAATGTTCTCCTTGTAGTATTCTTTTAAAATCTCTTGCAGCTCTTTTCCTCTCCACTCCACTGTTGTTTCTGTTGGTGCGGAGGCAGCTTCACCGCTGATAACTTTCAAGCCAATGCCGTGCCTAAGTTTGAATCTATCGATCCAACCTCTGTTCATCTGAAAGTCTGTCAAACCAAGTTCTTGTGCTAGTTGCTCGCCTTTCTCAAAAAGGATAGGGCCTGAGATAGGTGTGTTACAGGCCCGAGCTTGATTAAACCAAACAAGGAGGCAGCGGTCCAATTCTTCGTGTCCCGTGGTTTTGAGGCATTTTCGGTCTGGTGTGAACTGTCCTTTACTGATTGCTGACAAAATGGCTTCTTGGTCTCTCAAAAATGTATAAAGTGTTCAGGATGAAATCTCGCAATCCCTGCAAATTTGCGCCTTAGTCTTTCTTTTCTTGTCAACTTCGTTGATTATCTCGGCCTTTAATTCGAGTGAGACGCATTTTCTTTTGTCTTTGCCGGGAGCCATCTTTTCCTTTGTCTTGTTCAATGTTTGCTTGTGCTGCTGGCACTGCAGAACTCGATCTAGTGTTGCGTATGCGGCCTGAGCAACAATCGCAATGAATCAGGAATCACACACTTGATCCACACGCTCTCCTTTTCTTTTACTTTTTGGCCTAGGGCTAGACAACGCGTCTCTCCGGTGCCGCCTGCCCCACCCCACTCATCACTAGACTAGCCAGTCACAACGCCGCACCGCTGACTGCCTGTTTACAGCCCGTCTACAGCCTCCCACCTCCATTCCCTATAGCACGTAATGCCCCATCCCCTTCCTCAATTTCTCCCGCTGTAACCAAGTTCGGGCCTTTCCTTGACCCGTTAAACCCAAGCACAGGTAATTGAGTTTACATAGTAAAAAAAAGGGGGATTCTGGTAAGGTCCCGTTGTGGGGATGGTCCCGCTGCAGCGGGTGCCGCTATGGTCATGTTCTACTGTATCTGTAGCACTCTACTTTTACTGCCGTGCTCCTACGTGTTACAGAAGCCAAGGGTCATCCTCTGTGTCTGCACACCTCCTCCCCTACCCCTCCCCGCCAGCACCGGAAAAAGAAATAAAAAGGTCTTATATTGTTATAATACATGCGGGGAGTGGCCTGAACATTTTTGGTAGCACAGTAGTAGATCTAGTGCACTTGTTGTGCTCTGGTCGAGGAGAAATGTGTTGATATAAGAGGAAAGAATTTTTAAGAATGGTGTACATGTCGAGTTACAGGGAAATATTTAGTAGCGTTGAAGAAGGAACAGGTTGGGACTTAAAAATTGTGTGGAGTTACCCAGAATGTCAACAAAAGCGGTGTTGAGATAACACTGATCACTGTACTGATGATAATGTGTTGCAAGTGTTGCGGATTCGTATTGGTGTGCAAGGCAAAAAAAAAAAAAAAATTCATGTTTTCACTTAAGACAAATTGAATTAGGAGGTGATGTAAACTTTCATGGAAATCAGTGCAAAGATGACATTTTTATGGCAATGTTTGGTAGGGAAAGAACTGTAATCAGTGTGGCAGTACTAAATAATGAGTGAAAGAATGCCAGTATACACTGTACATGTATATCTGTTGGCAAAACTGTTGACCCAATAATGGATGATTTTTTGTTGGAAAAAAAAAATGGCAGGAAACAATATTTCTGAAGACCCATGTTCATGTTGTGTGAGTTTCGCTGTGGAATTGTCTTGATTAAAAAAAAAAAAGACTTTCTATTAGAAATGGTGTTTTTTTTTTGTTTTTTTATCTGTCTAAAATTTTGGGGCAAAACAACCCCCCCCCCAAGTCTAAAGAGGCCCCAAACACCCATGGTATTGTATCATGATCATATACATCAACAGCCAGTTTTCATTTGACAGCAGTGATGTATACTCTATAGTGTATGTTATTTCGCCCTCTGAGAATGACATGGTTTTAAATCCCTTCCAGCAACTTTTGAAAAACTGATGATTGAAGTTTCAATCAAGTGATCATTTCTTTCTGAGGTATGAGTAGTAGGACTTTTTTCCTTTTAAAACACATGTAATACATTATACAAGGGTTAAATCGAAATTCGCGGGACCACGGGTTTGTTTTCAGTTTGGAAAGAGTTTCGCTTTAGCATTAGGCCATTTCAAGAGAGGCAACTCAAATCACTATCGAAGAAGGATAAAAGGGAGGACGGAGTGCATAAACAAAAGAGACTCAACACGTTACGCTTGCTCAGTGCATCTGACAGGGTGAGGGTGGGTAATTGCTTAGGCCTAAGGACAGAGTAGAGAGATATGAGGGTGGATGGACAGTACAGAACAGCCTGCTGATCTCATAATCATACATATGATGCCATGAACTACGCTGTCAGCAATCGCTAGTATTGTCCTTTGTGGTACATTTTACACAAAGGTCGCCCGCAATGCGCCTTGTCTGCTGCTGTCTGATTGTGGACCAGCGAGGTTATAGGCACCCCTCCCTCTCCCCTCAACCCTGTATAATGCTGCCCCTCGCCTGCAGGCTTATACTGTCGGGCAGAATGAGGCGTGCTCTGCTAGTGGCAAATCATAGTGGACTGGCGGCCACTGAATCCAGAGATTTTCCTTTTGTTTAGCAATAAAAGGGTTATTTCGGTTTAGTGCTGGTTTGTTAAAGATAAAGAGAATAAAATCAGGAATTCCTAGTTTCCTTCAGCTTACTGCCACTTACGGTTTAATCGTGTCCCACTGTACCAGCATGATATTTTGACACACAATGGAGAAGGCCTGCAGAAGTAGTGTGTAAAGCGGGCCATACACTACACAGTTCGAAGGCCAGAGGCCGGAACTGTACGCGTCCTCCCGGCGGCCTTTCGATGGACGAGAGGCGGCCTCTCGATGACCTGCGGATGGACGAGAGGCAGCCTCACGCTTGGCTTCTTTGAACCCCCACATTACACAGTTCACAGGCCTATGCACATAATCAAAATGGCTTCTTTTCAAATGAAGTTGCATTAGCTTGCTTAACAGTGTGTTTTTTGTTGAGGAAAGAGAAGAGAACAAGATCGTTATGGTGTAAACAATGGCTTCTTCGGCAGAGTTAGTACACTCATATTCGTCTTTTGAAAGAATTGACGCCTTATTCCATTGATTTCCAAAATTATGTCCGTATGGATGAGGAAACATAGTTATTATCGCCTGCTGGAGATAGTCAGTCCCCTAATAGAAAAACAATGCCCTTTGCAAATTCTACGAGGGCGGCATAGGCTTGATCTTTCATCTGTTTGTTGCTGTATACTTTAGACTTTATCTTCCAAAGACATTCATTGCTCCTATATTTTTGGATGAATTCTAATGTCTGCTCTCTAAATAATAGAGTCTATAAATAGATACAATGCAATCATTTCTATCGTGTCATTGAAATTCACCACTCTTTTTCCCTTGCTGGCTGGCTGAGTTGGCCTAGTTTTGGGTGGAAATGTTTCCACTGTAGGCCTCGCCTACTATGCGAACACACAACTTATATACACGCATGCCCCCCCCCCCCCTCCCAATCCCCCACGTCCTTTCCTCCTTTTTTTCTCCTCGCATAATAAAATAGTAGTAGTAGTAATATCATCATTATCATTATTATTATTATTGTTACTATTATTATTATTATTATATTAATGTTTGGTATCAAATTGTACTAACATTTGATGCTGTTGAAGATTCTAAAGTCATAATTACATAATTTTGACTTTGTTATACATTTATTTTGAGCAACTAGTATCTAGTCCCGGAGGCCGTCTGTTAAATTTCTGGCGTGGCTTGAATTCAGGAGGCCGTCGACAGGCCAGACGTTTTGTTCTGATTTTGAACTGAACGCCTCCCGTGAAAGTACAAGGTCACCGGGAGGCCATTGGCAGATTGCCCGCCGGCCGTCGAGAGGCCATCCGCAGGCCGCGTACAGTTCTTTAACTGTGTCGTGTATGGCCCGCTTAATGTGTAATTCATTTCAGCCAAAAAAGTGGAGAGAGAACCTTGTCATTCTAAGGGGAGGATTTGTCAGGTGCAGTTCCCTCCCTTACTGTAAATTGAATGAAACAATTTAAATCATTTTTTGTGTACATGTATTACATTTACTTTTAGTTTGCAAACTTGTGGATGTAAGGCTGATGGATTCTTGGGAATTTTCAGATTAACTTAACCACTATTGTTATCAATAGAACAAGACTGTGGAACTGAAGCCTTACAGTTACAGTAGAGTGTAATGGTGATGGAGAATGATAGCTTCCCCTCGAGGGATAAAAATGTCTGCTTGTGTAAATAATTGATGCATTAGAATAACTAACAATAACACATTCAGCCATGTTTTCTCTGCCTTTTGTTGGCAGCCAAATATTTATATTTACAACGTAGAAATTACATACATGAAGAGCACGTGAAACTCGAACACACTTAAACTTAGAGGCCTGTACGTTGGGTCCTCGACCCAGGTTCGAACATCCAATATTGCAAACGGACGAAATTCCCAGTGTGTGTGGGTAAAATTTTGCAAATTACCTGGATGCTGGCCCGAGACCTGGTTTTCTGGATGATTCTAATTTCTTGGGTTCTCATTGATGCCTACGTGTATGCCCCGCTTAAGTCGAAATCACGGATCCCACGAACAAAGATCTAGGTCCCGAATTTATTTCTCACTATTCCTTGTAGTTATTTCATGCAAACCTCGACACAGATTCTTCGAACCAGTTTTGTTGCTGCGAATGTGATCTAGAAGTAGAGAAGAAAAAAAACAAACAAACACCAGAAACTTCAGTCGGCTGACTGTATCATACTCATTCATAGCCTAGAGGTGGCAGGATAGTCTGTATAGTCCCGCCCTCCCCCTTCCCCCGATAAAAACGGCGACTAAAACAGGGGGGGGGGGGGGGGGGGGTAAATTCATGGTACATGTTGTCAGCAGCTGTATTATTTTTCCTTGAATATACAATATCTCATGATTAATGCTTCACATATTCCTCGAAATTCGGCAAACTCGAACTAGATGAAGCCACCCCAAAAAATTCCAGTTTTCCGTGCTCGACTGTATTAGTGATAAATCAACCAAATATAAACATGAAAATGCCAAGAGGTCAGGAGGAAATGTGATTTGCATGACTAGGTGATATGCAGTGGTGACACACAGTTTGTTTTCTGTAGTGATGTCCAGAGTTTTGCTGCAAGTTTTTCTGTCACTGCATCTGATGATTTCTTACATCTTCCACAAACTTGCAACAGTCTACACACAAATGTACTTTTCACTCTACAAGAAAAACAATGGCATGGTCATTACACAAAACACTACATGTATATATCATACACCAGACACCCTAGCCCAGCCAGACACTAGGCTGGAAAAAAACCCAGACTAAAAAAAAAAAAAATTAAATCTTTCAAAGCTAATCTTGCACTTGCTTGGCTCGAACTTTCCGTTGCGGAATGGCCCTGAATGCTTCTGTCCAAGGTTGTTCATTTTTTACTGATGTCATGATTTTCATCATTTGGTCTAGGGTGAGTCCTTTGACCCCAAGATTCCAGCTGTGAATAAAATGAAAAGCACACCTAACTTCTAAGCAGATAAACATTCACAATATTAACCAATTGATCTCTACATCAACATACATGTATCATCCAATGTTTTCTCATGAATCAGCCACTAGTGCTGACCAATGACCAGAATGACATACTACATGTATAAAATTATCTTTAGTCCTCAAGGTGGATGTTTTTATTGTAATGTAAATGTGCGGCTCGGCGATCAACACTCAGAACACGAAATACATGTGTGTGACTCATATGGTGCCATTGTACTCCTTTCACAAGACACTGTATTGTTAACTCTTCCTGTACATAAGGGCATCATTAACCACAGGTCTGGACATTATATCTTTAGTGCAGTTTTCAAATACATGTACTGATGTAGCATTACCAAACAAAAACAAGCAATCTTAACTTCACTTCATGTGCATGTCATGTATTAAAGATACATGAAATTTACCTATGGTTGCTGGTTTGGACCGTTTGATATACATGTATATACCCAACTGTGAGTTTCAATCATCTTGTACTTCAACTGAAATTTTGCTATGGCATAAGTATACAGTACACAAAGTGATAATTCCAACAGATAGATCTAGTAACACAACAGCATACTGTACTTTTACTAATGTCACATATTGAACTTGACAGGTTTTGGTGCCAGACAGCCTTAAATATGCTGAAAACTGACTGATCAACAGAAAGAAGTGCAGAGAGTATGTCACTGTTGTCAGTGTCACTGAATTCAGAATGTTGACAAGTGACAATAATTGAATAATTAATATATAATATAGATTGTAGTCAAACTGATGGCTGAACTTCTTACAGGATGCACTAGAAAGGGCCAGTTGGAATGCTCCTTTGACTGGCCATAACACAAAAAAGCACATAGGTTGTTGTTTGTTTGGTGTTTGATAACAAAGTTAGCATTACATACAGTACATTTACACATTACATTAGTGAAACCCAAATAAAGCCTAAACCAGCCAAACACCCTAACCAGCCAGACACCCTAACCGGCCAGACACCCTAACCGGCCAGACACCCTAACCGGCCAGACAAAGTAACCAGCCAAACACCCTAACCAGCCAGACACCCTAACCAGCCAAACACCCTAGCCAGCCAGACACCTAAGCCAGCCAAACACCGTAGCCAGCCAGACACCCTAACCAGTCAGACACCCTACCAGCCAAACACCGTAGCCAGCCAGACACCCTAACCAGCCAGACACCCTAACCAGCCAGACACCGTAGCCAGCCAGACACCCTAACCAGCCAGACACCCTCACCAGCCAGACACCCTAACCAGCCAAACACCGTAGCCAGCCAGACACCCTAACCAGCCAGACACCCTAACCAGCCAAACACCCTAGCCAGCCAGACACCCTAACCAGCCAGACACCATCCACTCATCAGGTTTGTGGATGCAAACATCATGTGTAGCAATAAATTAAGCTTTTCACACTTAGAAGTCGCTGAAGGTTTTGCTCAGAATGAGTAGCTATAGCTGGGTCGTCTGCAAAGAGAAAATATCGCAGCAGCCTTTGGTGGACTTTGGGCTTTGCTTTTAGCCTGGAGATATTAAAGAGTTTGCCATTCAATCTGGTTTGGAGGTTCTTCTGGTTCTTCCAGAGCAGATCTAAAGGCGGGCTTCAGCATCATAGCAAAGAGAATATCCCAAATAGGGTGAGTGCGAGGACACAGCCCTGTTCCAATGCCACTGTGAATGTTAAAGGCATCTGATGTCGAACCATCGAAGACCACGGTCTTCATGAAAGGACTTTGTGATGCTCAGGAGCCTAGGTGGACATCAAGTCTTGGGGAGGATCTTGAAGAGGCCGTCCCTGCTGACCTGGTTTAAGGCCTTTGTTAGGTCCACAAAGGCCATGCTTGAGTGGTCTCCTCTGACCCCTGCATTTTTCCTGTAGCTGCCCTATGGAGAAGATCATATCGATGGTAGATCTATTACATGTAGTTCTAAAACCGCACTGTGATTCTGGATAGACTCTCTCTCTGAGTACTTGGAGCCGCTTCAGCGAAAAGCTTTCCAATGATGCTGAGGAGTGAGATGCCAGGGTAATTGTTGCACTCGCTCCTGTCACCTTCGCTTTTATACAGTGAGACGATGTTTGCATCCCTCATGTCCTACGGCACTTCGCATTCTCTCCAGCAGAGGATTTCAAGCAATTCAGAGGCGAGAATTCACTTGCAGCATGTCAGGACTTCGGTGGGGATACTGTCTTTCTCTGGAGCTTTGCCTGTGACGATAGAGTCCAAGGCCTTGCTGAGCTCTTCATGTGTGGGTTCTCTGTCAAGTTCCTCCAGCACTGGCAGGCATTCAATGGAGTTCAAGGCATGTTCCAGAACCATATTCTCCCTTGAATATAGGTTGTAGTAGTGTTCTACCCAGTGCATCATCTGCTGTGATCGGTCCTGAATTGTCTCCCCGTGGTGGATTTCAAAGGGGCTATATTCTTTGGTGTTTGCGAAACTTTTTCCAGATCTATACAAAACAACTTTTTTTTTAGAATTTTAGCAATGTGTTGAAATTATATGAATATATTTAATTCTAAGATAAACGTGACAGCTCTGAATAGGAAACCTAAATAAAGAAAGTGTACCCAAATAGACCATGAAGAGGGCAAAGTGGCTGTTGTCATGCTCAGGCGCTGTAAAACTCAAACTCAAATAATTCTGATTTTGTCATGTAGAATCCTGTTCAGATGACACAGGTAAACAATATTCGATCAAGAGAATATCAGATACTTACTCCAAATATTCATCAATGGGCAAGCGCATACATCGAACATCTTGCTCTTTGGCTCTGGCGAATGAGACTGGTTTCTGAGTTCCCTTGTCGTTAAATGCTCCGATAATATAAATTGCAGTTGGATCAAATGCCCTTAAAACCTGTTACGAAATCAATATTCAAATTTTACTGATATCAGTATTTACACTGTGACATACATGTATTTATGCCAAGATATATGGACAAAAAAAATAAAGGTACAGTTAATACCTTGGTGACAGAGATTCTTTTTTACAGTAATCTGTCTGTAAAACAAAGACATCTCTTGCCAGATTTATGGCTTCTTTTTTAAGGCAATTATTATTTCCACCTTGCTGATCTGTCCAAACTATTCTATGAGTGGCCACTAGCATAGAACATCCCTGGAGTTTTTCATCTGTTTTACATGCTGTGTAATAATACAATCTCTCTCTCTCTAGATGGTGCCAGTGGACTCAATCATTGATATATACTGTACCTACAAGTTGCTGGGCAGGTGAATACATAAATCATATCAAACGACAAATAAATATTGCATGTTATCCTTGGCTATATCAACATCAGCTGATACTTTATACATTATACCTGTGAGTGTCAGCCAACAGTTTATTACTGTACTTTTTTTTTTTCATCACTTGCGACAGAACACAGAACAGTACCTGTAGTACTTGACTTTCCTCTCCAGTCTTTTTACGTCTTAAATCACTGTCCTCTTACCTAATTTTACTGATACTAGGTAGTCCAAACTAAGTTTTACATTTTATCATATCTCGCCAATTATTATCTAATCAGATGGAGCTTGCTGTTCTAAAAATTTTGATACCAAATTTGTCATTCTGGCTTAAAGTCTATGAAAGTTATGGCATTTTCAAAAGTGAAAAGAAAACAACTCGAATTTGCTACCTTCTGCAACTTGCACGATAGTCCAACTTTGACCACCCATAAAATGACCGATTATTGAGTCACAGCATTAAAAATTCTCAGTATCAAAGCCAAGGGGATGTACATTCCACTGAATTTTTTTCGAGCGGTACAAACATAAGACAAGCATCTCATTTTACTTTTTTTAGTCGCTGAACTTCATTGCACGTCATTTTTTCCCCTGTGATCTCTTATAGGGGAGACAAAAGTTTTTTGCTTTTTTAAATTGAAAATGTCAACCGTGTCACTGCTGACTTAGCACTGAGTGTCGGACAAAGCTGGTGAAATCAAGTATCGGGTGGGTCTATAAAAACAGCCGGCGCTTTGCGCCAAATGCCCCATGTCTTGGCATCCCCTTATAATACAAAGGCTGAGGTTTATTTGCGTACAATTTTGATCCTGATCTATAAAAGTTTCTGCTAGTTTCTCGATCTACAAATTTTTCAACAAATGATTTTCAAAGGAATTCAACTTAAAACAAGATGAAAAATACATTGAATTAAATCTCATTTATCAGGTTTTCTGTGTGATTTATCTTCAAACGTGCACTACATCGACACGACGCTCTGCGACCCCTTGATATGAGGGGGTCAATTCGATATGAGCAGCTTAGAGCGAAAACGGCAAGGCTGTGTCCTGTTGAAGCTATGAAAACACATGCCTACACACATTAAACGATACAAAAGGAAGTATATTATTTTGTCAGAGGAAGGGTTGAACCTTATTTAGATGTAGGATACGTAGTGTTTCACATAAATTCACAGCAGTAATAGCCTTGTAATGTTGGCCTAAAATGATGCCAAAACAGGATTTTGCCCCTTTACCGGGGCAGTTTGGACTACCTACTGATATTTACCATTTATGTCTACATCTGTTACCACTGATACTTTACTCATCATGTCTACATCTGTTACCACTGATACTTTACTCATCATGTCTACAGCTATTACCACTGATACTTTTATCATCAAGTCTACAGCTGTTACCACTGATACTTTACTCATCATGTCTACATCTGTTACCTCTGATACTTTACTCCTCATGTCTACAGCTATTACCACTGATACTTTACTCCTCATGTCTACAGCTATTACCACTGATACTTTACTCATCATGTCTACAGCTATTACCACTGATACTTTACTCATCATGTCTACAGCTATTACCACTGATACTTTACTCATCATGTCTACAGCTATTACCACTGATACTTTATTCATCATGTCTACAGCTGTTACCACTGATACTTTTCTCATAATGTCTGTCACAAATCCCAGACTGGGAGATGTAATAAGTTATGACAGGACAACAATCACGAACGAACAAGTTTAACACTTAACAGAACAACCCATCAGACTCACACATTTATTAAACATAATTATACAGATAATAGCGCAATTACATACATTATATTATTGAAATTAACTGCCGTACAACGGCCTTATTCTCACATGCACTCTTCCTCGGATCCACAACCCGGTAGTTACTTCCTAAAGGCACTTCGGCCTCAGCCTCTCCCCTCAGGGTCTTAATAGCACATTAATAATTCACTGGCACCGCAGTCTCTCAATATCACCTTCCTATTGTCATACACCTTAGCATTCCACTAGCACCTCAGCAGGGCAATAACACATTATCATTTCAATAGCCCATCAACATGGCAATAGTACATTATCAGTTCACTAGCCCATCAACATGGCAATAGTACATTATCACATTCACGCTCATATCTACGTCCCTGTCCGTGGCCTGACTGCCACGACTTTATGTGCCTCTACTGTCCTGCACCGACAGCCTCACTCTTGGCCTATGTGTGGCCTCCGGCCCTATGCTGGCCTATCCCCTGTGCTCGCCGAGGTGGCTCTTTGGCCCGTCCCCGCCACCTACAAGAATAACATTACATTGGTATAATACCATACCACTTCTATTCACTCCACCTCTCCTTACAACTCATGAAGCGTACACACAATAGTTCACATTTCACTCACCAAATATCTTACGGTAACACACCTCCATCGTAGTACACAATACTCACTCGTGCTACAAATCCATGAACTCACTTTCATCTATCGCTCATGGCGCACATTGCTATATCCAATATCAAGGACTTCCACATTCCTCACATATACTTATTTACATCATGGTAATAGACGAATATAATATAATACATCAATCATAATTATCAATCAACGTTCTACCTACCAGTCATCACTGCAAAAAACACTCTCATCCGTCTTCCGACTGCTCCCCTTATGTTCGCCCGCTGGGCTCTTACTAGCGTCCGTTCAGTAGGACCTTCTAACTTGCAGTGATAGTAATACAGCGCTTTCGCCTCATTCAGACCCTCCACCACTCACAACATGCACGCTTAACTTACTTGTCTACGTGCGTTAATTTTACTCTCCTCCTTTCCCCCCGTAATTATTAACCATCGCTCACTCCACTCGTGACAATGTCTACATCTGTTACCACTGATACTTTACTCATGTTTACATCTGTTACCACTGATACTTAACTCACCATGTCTACATCTGTTACCACTGATACTTTACTCATCGTGTCTACACCTGTTACCACTGATACTTTACTCATCATGTCTACACCTGTTAGCACTGATACTTAACTCATCATGTCTACAGCTTTTACCACTGACACTTTTCTAACCATGTTTACAGCTGTTTACAACAAGATGACAGACACACAATTCATTGTTACCTGTCTGCCTTCTGGAGATAGATACACTAGTCTGTCTCTGTCAAACATGTCTAGATAACTTTGCTTTGTCACAGTTGCCAAGAAGTCTTGATCTTGAAAACCAATCTGCATCAGCCTGAAAACAAGACAAGTAAAGAAAACAAACTTAGGCTAGTCAAAGTCGTGACTGGTCAGTTCTTTTACAGCATTTAATCAGCATTGCAATTTTGGGACAGGCAGCATACCAGCTGGCAAGTCCTTCCGCTTGAATTCTTCGCCACACATATTGTGTGCCAAGTGGAACATTATAACCACTGATTTGACCCTGTCAAGGAATACATGTGCACTGAGTAGAGTATTGCAAAAGATCTCTAGTAGGGACACCGTGGCCTAAATGCAAGGTACTCGTCTCTCATGCCGAAAGTACCGGGTTCAAATCCCGACCGGTGCAGGCATATTGGAATTTTGGGATTTTTCTCATATTTTAATTTTTTCCTGTCATTGATCCTATGGCAGGTAGGATTGAGCACCTAGTCTTCTCCAATAAGGACGAAAAATTTGGAGGGCCTGTGAGCACGCTAAAGATACCTTGGCAGTTGGAAATCGAAAAGAGCAGGCCGAACAGGCCGCTGCCTGGGCAAAATTAAATAAAATTCATCCCTATCACTCCCTCCTCCTCCCCAAAACACCACTGACCGGTGTTGCACTGTGGCGACGACGTGCTGGTCCGGTTGTAACTGGGCTGCAAAGACACAAAGGCAAATTTCCCAAATGGGATTAAAGAAGTATACAAAATAAAATTTTTTTTTAAAAAAAGTAAAAATCCATGTAGTTGCGATTAAATGTCCTTTTTTGTCCACAATGTCCGATTGGCAAACTGTCCGGCCTGGACAGCACCTTGGCTAAAACTTCCAGTTTTATTTGCTGTCCTGAAAGTTGTGAAGGCTGGAAAAAACTTTGATCTCTTGTGTAGGATTGGCTGCAGCATAGCTGACACCTTTTGTTTTGTCTCTTGCCATAGCGTGAGTCAACTTTCTCTCTCTTTTATTCACCTCCATCACACAAAAGTACACCCACACCTCAGACAAATAGATAAATTTCAGATCTCTGCATGTGCATTTTTGCCTTTTCCAGAAAACGATGATTGAAGTTTGGTGGGCAAAAGGGCTAAAATACATTAAACAATACATCCCAAACACATATATCTCAAAAAGTTTTTGACCAATCGGATCAACCATCCACCTATTCACAGATCACCTGTCACAATCACCAATACATACATATATTCACAGGTCACCTCTATCACATACCCATGGATCATCTGTCGTCATCACCTATCTGAAGATTACCTGTCATTATCAATTATCTGTAGA
Source organism: Onchidella celtica (assembly GCA_963931925.1). Lineage (NCBI taxonomy): Eukaryota > Metazoa > Mollusca > Gastropoda > Systellommatophora > Onchidiidae > Onchidella > Onchidella celtica. Next base: position 64,734,606 of record OZ007572.1, read on the forward strand.
TTACTAATACTGTCAACCATCACCTATCTGTAGCTTAACTGTCATCATCACCTACTTGGATATTACCTATCACCATCACCTACCTGGACATTACCTGTCACCATCACCTACCTGGACATTACCTGCCACCATCACCTACCTGGACATTACCTGCCACCATCACCTACCTGGACATTACCTGTCATCATCACCTACCTGTAGATTACCTGTCATCATCACCTACCTGGAGATTACCTATCACATTAAAAAATCTGGAAATTACATGTCATCATCACCTACCTGTCATCAGCACCTACCTCTAGATTAACTGTTAGCATCACCTACCTGGACATTACCTGTCAACATCACCTACCTGTAGATTACCTGTCATCATCACCTATCTGTAAATTACCTGTCATCAGCACCTACCTGTAGATTACCTGTCATCATCACCTACCTGTAGATTACTGTCATCATCACCTATCAGAAGACTATCTGTCATCAGCACCTACCTGTAGATTACCTGCTATCATCACCTGCCTGTAGATTACCTGCTATCATCACCTATCTGTAGATTACCTGTCATCATCACCTACCTGAAGATTACCTATCGCATTAAAAAATCTGGAGATTACCTGTCATCATCACCTACCTGAAGATTACCTATCGCATTAAAAAATCTGGAGATTACCTGTCATCATCACCTACCTGTCTTCAGCACCTACCTGTAGATTACATGTCATCATCACCTACCTGGACATTACCTGTCATCATCACCTATCTGTAAATTACCTGTCATCATCACCTATCTGTAGATTACCTGTCATCATCACCTATCTGTAAATTACCTGTCATCATCACCTATCTGTAAATTACCTGTCATCATCGCCTATCTGTAAATTACCTGTCATCATCACCTGTCTGTAAATTACCTGTCATCATCACCTGTCTGTAAATTACCTGTCATCATCACCTATCTGTAGATTACCTGTCATCATCACATATCTGTAAATTACCTGTCAGAGTCACCTATCTGTAAATTAACTGTCATCATCACCTATCTGTAAATTACCTGTCATCATCGCCTATCTGTAAATTACCTGTCATCATCACCTAACTGTAGATTACCTGTCATCATCACCTATCTGTAGATTACCTGTCATCATCACCTAGTCACAGGCCACCTGTTTATCCTGTCACCTTTTTCATTTTCATTAAAACAAATCCAGGACATGATAAATTAAGACTGACCCAGGGTGTATTCAATTTTTATCCCATATTATATTATGTAACAAATGACATATCATGTCTCAACCTAACCTGTAAATGGGATTGTCCTCTTTGCAGCTGGTCAAGTGAAGATGGAAAGGCATTTTCTCATCTGCCCTGTTCAAGCAGTACAGGTCTAACATCTGCTCCGCTGTGTTCTTGATTTCCCGAGGTGCCATGTGTTTGGCATAGTCCATATCTATGACCAAAGGGATGCCAAACTGCATGGCTGTTGATAGGCGATAGTGCTGCCACCTGGTGGTGTAGATACATGCTCATCAAGTAGTTTAGCAAGGACTTTCAAATAAGGGAAACCAAAAGGAAAAGACAAACAAACAGTTGCCTGTGTCGAAATGAATGTGTTTTGTCAGAAATTGTTAATGCTCTCACCACTGTCAGCTTTCAGTTTCAAGTGTAGGAGAATACACACAAAGATTATCATGAGGCTGATCTACGCCACAAAATTCTTCACCACAGCTGTGCTAAGCCTAACATTTTTTTCAATGGATAAAAATTCAGTCATATCTTGAATTCAATAACTACATGTTTTTTGCATCTTTATTCTTTTGTTCCCATTACAGAATTGAAGCATTGATATGTGTGAAATCGCAGCTTCTTCCTTGATCTCCCCATTTCACCTGACAAGTCTTAAAAAAGCCACTACCTGATTTAAATTTTGAGCAAAATCTTACTTTTTAATAGTGCTGTCATAAATACGCATGAACACACGGCCATGCTCGTAGAGATCCATTCTCCTTGTGGGGTCCTTCTGTTGCTCTTTTCTCTCCTCCTTCTTCTTGCGATCACTTTCTTTTATATATCGTCGTTTGGACAGGTACAGATAATATTTCAATCTCTGAGATTTGGATGGTGCATTCATGGCCTCCAGCCAGTTCTGACTGGTCATCTCTTCTGAACTCTGCCAAATGAAAACAAAGCACCAACACTTTCAGAAAAACAAGACACTATTCAAATGTTCGTTTTGCTTCCCAAGTCAGACATGCCCCAGCATTCTCTCATCTTTCAGTCATCAAATACTTCAATGTCAACAACCACCACAACCAAGGAACATGGGTCTATCACTCTTCACAACTCGGGAAATAAGGCCACATAAATTTTACCAAAGCACTGACTCAAACTTGGAGCCCACCATTGGATTTGAACCCATGCAGTATACATGGCAATGTGGTCAGTAACAAATGGGTGAAATAGTGAGCTGTAAATACATGTTGGATTTGAACAACAAAAACTACGATTGGGTGCACACAAATCATTGACTCCAAACTCTTAGAATTCTAATTAAATTAACAAAAATTAAACAAACAGAATGTTAACAACTTCGGACCATGACATTTACATTCGCTTTCAAATGGAAACATGACATATGTGACAACATGATTTAATTTATGGAGTATCTCCCGAAATGTGGCACAATTTGCAACCTCTAGATTGAAATTGAAAAATGAACAGTAATTTCTCAAAGGAAAAATAAAGTAAGTTTTCAGTCTCCGGGAGTCCTAGGACAATGGTGATGATAGACACTTGTTGAGGCCCAGGAATATTTTACCTAAACCCAACGCAACTTCACTCCAAAGTTCATGTACATGTATTAGTTTTTCTATGCGATCTGGAGCTCAGAGAAGAGTTGTATGAACTCAAACTCGACCTCATTATGGTCAGCTCAGATTTGAATTGAAAAAAAAAAAAGCCAGAGAGATTTTAAAATAAAATACTGATAGTGACTGTAATGAGAAAAATACAATGAATTTGGCATTCTGTTAGGATGTGAATTATACTGAACATTCGCAGTGTTTGGGCCATATTGTGTTGTTGTTTTTTTTAATCTCCCTGTCCACCATTGACAAGATGTCACAACTTGGTGGTCCTGTCTCCCTGTGTCCCAGCTGGTAAGCCCATGATCTATTTTTAATACTAGTTTTTACAGGATTACCATTTATTATGTATGTTCTTGTACTTACTTGTTCGTATTTCTCTTTCGTTACAGAACCCCTTGAAGACTGTTTATTTTCATAAATGACTACAGAGTCTTTGCTTTAAATTGAAATAGATTCGTTCATTAACAGCAATGAAAATAAACAGTCTTTGAAGGGTTCTGTAACGAAAGAGAAATACGAACAAGTAAGTACAAGAACATACACAATAAATGGTAATCCTCTAGTTGTCCTGGATCTTCTGAATAAATAAATAACTGTAGCATTCAGTGGAAAGCTGGATCAATTAGAACAGTATGTATCAATACCAAATATGATGGGGTCAAAGTTGATGCCAGTTTTCTGCACGCATGTTTTCAAAAGGAGGGCAGTCATTCGCCATCAAATATAATATGATCATAATTTAATTTTTCTTTCTTCCAAATGAAAATCAAGGAGAGCAATGATCTATTCAAATCCATCATTAGGCAACAAATAAATTCTAAGAAAAAAAGTTTAAACATACATTTTGTTAACAAATTACATGTACAAATGTAACAATCGGGCAAATTTTTAGTTCAACTTGAAAGGCCATAAGATATTGCTCATAAATATATCAAAACATGTTTAAATATCAAAATAAAACTTACGTGTGCTTATACAATATTCATTTTCTGGTCTTTTTTTATTCTTTGAATGTTATTCTTTCTTTGAAAACAAAAAAAAAACCCCAAAAAACTAAGATTTCTCCGATGCCTATGAAAAATGAGAGTTTCTTCCTCTGAGATCTATCAGTATCACTGGTGGACAATGCTTTGATGCGCAGGCCTGAAAAATGAGGGACAACAGGAAACAGATTTCCATATCACTGCGAGGGTTAAACTCCCATGAGGGACACACAAAAAAAGGAGCAAAGTACTTACAGGGATGGAGTTCCCCTCAGAATACATGAAATTATGTTCCAACTGAATCACTTTCAATTTTTTGTTATCCTCTGGGCTAAGGCTGGCAATTGCTGCGTCACATCTCTGGGCTATAATTTCTTGAAGTCTGTCATTTAACAACAGTGGTTTTCCCTGTGTCTCCCTTTCTCTTTTAACTTCTTCTCTGAGAGCATCCAAGTCAATGTCTTTAGTCAGCTCTGAGACAACACTCCCTGACTCCTTGGTGAGCTCTGAGAGTGAGACAACATTTCCTGATGCAGCTGTTTTCAATCTAATAGAATTTAGCATTATTTCGTTCTTTTTCACCAGAGTGGGCTCTTTCTCATCAATGTCTTTGATTTCATACCAGTTCAAACTGAGCGCCACTGCTGATTTCTTCAGGCAAGCTACATACTGCCGCCGCCACGGCAGAAATCCTTGCCATGAACTGAGTTCCAGCCTGCATCTTTCTGACATTGGCTGTGCAGGGATCTCCCAGAATGAGCGACTGTCACCAAGCAAAGTCAAGCCTGTGGGTTTCCTCAGCTGTTGCCCAAATCTCCTCATACACAGAAAGGCCATGGTAAGTTCTCAACAAACCTTCACTTGTGGCGCTCTGAAAAATCAAAGGATCTGGATAAAAACAGTTTGTCACCCAGCTCTTTTCCTCTCAAATAACAAGCTGCAACTCTCTTCTTCTCAAATAACTACCGTATAACTAAACAAGCTGCAACTCTCTTCTTCTCAAATAACTACCGTATAACTAAACAAGCTGTCACTCTCATGCTCTCAAAGGACAAGCTGCCAGTCACAGCTTCACTCAATTGACAGACTGCCGCCACCTTCCTCCTATCAAATTACATGTACAGTGGAGCCCGCATTTATTCCGAAGCCGTTGGGAAATGGATTACCGGTACACTTCGCTTTATCTCTGGGAAGAAAAATAAATCACTATACATGCTGTTTGTCATAAACAATACATGATTACACCCCTCCTTGAAGACACCCCCCCCCACACACACACACTAAAACAACAACAACAACAACACACAGACACCTGTATGATGAGATCTTTTGATTATTTTTTCTTCAGGAGTGACTTTACCGTGGTCGTAAAACAAGACAACAGCATTGCATGACTTAGGCCTAGTACAGTGGACTTCACTTGGGTCGAATTTCTCTTGAGTTGATCGTTTTTGGTGGAACCAGCACAATTACATCATAGGGGTTCCACCGTTACATCATAGGGGTTCCACAGTTACAACATAGGGGTTCCACCGTTACATCATAGGGGTTCCACCGTTAGATCATAGGGGTTCCACAGCTACATCATAGGGGTTCCACAGCTACATCATAGGGGTTCCACCGTTACATCATAGGGGTTCCACAGTTACATCATAGGGGTTCCACCGTTACATCATAGGGGTTCCACCGTTACATCATAGGGGTTCCACAGTCACATCATAGGGGTTCCACCGTTACATCATAGGGGTTCCACCTTTACACCATAGGGGTTCCACCGTTACATCATAGGGGTTCCACAGTTACATCATAGGGGTTCCACCGTTACATCATAGTGGTTCCACAGTCACATCATAGGGGTTCCACCGTTACATCATAGTGGTTCCACAGTCACATCATAGGGGTTCCACCGTTACATCATAGGGGTTCCACCGTTACATCATAGGGGTTCCACCGTTACATCATAGGGGTTCCACCGTTACATCATAGGGGTTCCACAGTCACACCATAGGGGTTCCACCGTTACATCATAGGGGTTCCACAGTTACATCATAGGGGTTCCACCGTTACATCATAGGGGTTCCACCGTTACATCATTGGGGTTCCACCGTTACATCATAGGGGTTCCACCGTTACATCATATTTCATATTAAAATAAAACTGTGCTGACTTCAATTCACGCGTCGCAACGCCTGTGTTGACTCTGATTTCCTTTCCCATCTCTAATTCCACTTCTTGAACCCAAAATGAATGAGTTGATCTCAATTATCCGATCAATGAAATTGAGTCGACACCTCAACTATCCGACGCGGACACCCCCCCTCCGCCGGCGAAGCAATGTTCATACAATGTATACATTACAACACGCTGATCACTGCGGTTTATTCTCGCTACCAGATCACTTAGTACCTCAATGTAATATTTAGCAGGTTAGCGATGTGTTCCAATGACATACCTTATCCTTCAAATAATGAGAATTGTTGCCTTTGGCTAGTCAGTTTTCAGTCACAAGGGCTTCACAAAGAAAGTTTGGGAAATCATGTGTTTTAGTTTTGTGGTCAGACCATAACGTCCAACCACATTGCAAAACTACAGTCACTTCATTTTCCCAGTCTGTCTAAACAAGGTCGTGTGTAGGTCGTGTCAGGTCCCTCTCCTACTCCTATGGGCAACACCTGCTGGTGTTTTCCAGATGTCGGAAGGCAACCACAAATCTCTATAAAAATTGGAATTTTGCCATCACAGTTCACACTAGACTGTCAGTATATTTTGCCCGACACGTTTCTCTACATCTGTTTTTAATGTAAGTCCGACATATTTTTTTTGGTCTATTTTTTAACTGATTCTTGCTCTGGTAATTTGGTGGTCCTCAGGGGGATGGGTTGAGGAGTTCGTGAAAGGACAGAGGGGAAACTAAATTGCGCACTTCTCAGTACAAATTAACAGAGCTGTGAATCACAGAGAAGGGCATTCACTTGAAAGAACATCCCTCTTCAGGACTAACTCACCAGGGATCCACCCTATGACCCCCCCCCCCCCCCTCCTGCGTATGGCCATTTTTGTCCTTGTAGAGAAATGGAAATTGAAATGGCATTATGACTAGCAGTGTTTGGTGGTCCTGCTACATTTGGTCCGTTATCTTGATGCTTTGGTAATTCGGTACTGGTCGACTTGATGCTATGAATGATCTATCCTCAGCAGGGATTCATTGAGTTGCACGTTTACTACATGTATAAGAAAACACCCCTGTAGAAGATAATTAACTCGCCAGGGGGGCTCCACCCCCTGCACGGCAGCTCCTAATTTGCATCTTTGTAGGGATCCGTGTACCCCCACGGTTTGGCAGTCAACCCATACTGAATCAGCCAAAGTGAACTAAAGCAGCCAGACCACCAAATGCTACCAGTGCCTGGGGATTGGCATAGATCTATCCAAGCAATCGGGCATCAAAGTCAAAGATCGACCGGTATTGAATCAGCCAAAGCATCAAGATTGCGAAGTAATGCAGCGGGACCACCAAAGACTTTAATTTAACTAGTGCCAAAGACAATAATGACAGTGTCTCAGATTGGATCTAGATCTAGAGTCTAGATGATGATCTTGATCTAAATCTACATCTAGATTTCTAGAATCAAATTACAGTGAAGAACGGTTACACCAAAAATGGATTATAAACAGAAAGAAAATAGGAATCCCAATTTTTTTTCCTCTTTATCTTGTTAACAAACTAGCGCTAAACCGAAATAGCCCTACTGTAGTGTTAAACCGAAAAAAGTTGTTGAATTCAGTGGCGCCAGTTCATTGTGATTTTTACCATAGGCTGAGTCAAGTTACTGTATACCGTCCACCCCCCTGAAAAAAAAAATCCCGACCAGAACGTGCCTGGGTAGGGGGGTCGGGAGGCCTCTAGCTTCGCTGGTCTGAAATTAGACGGCAGCCAGTAAGAAGTTAGGCGCATCGCGGGTGACCTTTCATATAAAATGTATGACAAAAATTGACATCGGAAAGACGATACGGTGCACTAGCGACCATGGACAGCATAGATCACGGCATCATGTGCGGTAATGGTAACAATAACGAGATCAGCTGGACGGCGATTCTGTAGGCCTATTATTCGTCCACACTCACGTTTCTCTACTCTGCGAGTTACCCCATATTCACCCAGATATAATCCATGCTTCGTGTGTCCCTGGGCCTGAGCAATCGCCTATCCTCATTCTCAGTAAAAAACACTGAGCAGTGGAGATCGTGTTAATCTCTTTTGCTTATGCACAATTTGTCCTCTTCGATGGTGATTTGGGCTAGAAATGAATCTAGCTCTACCTCTCTCACTCTGGAAAACTGGCGTTTTTCAAGCCTCCTATTGGTAAACTGAAACTCTTTCTAAACCAAAAACAAACCCGTGGTCCCGCTGATTTCTTCTTCTTCTTCTTCTTCCTTAAAACTGGTTTTCTCACATTTGAGTATCTCACCAGTGCGCAATAAAAATCGACTCGGCCCGTGTCCCTGGGAGTTAAAAATTTATATACATATAAGGGTGTAAGAAGCGGGAGTCGATTAGATTTATAAAAACTTCTAAAAACACTTGATTGTGGCCATGAGCAGATCAACCAATCTTATCACTGGGTTTATAAGTATATCTATGCAGCCTGTTCAGTAGCTAGCTCTCAACGTGTGCTTTTCCAATTTTTTCTTAAAAGAGTCTAGGCTACTGCACAATTTTAGGTCCCCCGGCAAAGAGTTCCACAGCCTCAACGTGCTCGGATAAAAAGAATATAAGTGGCCGTCAACACTGGACGATGGTATGGCATAGGTCTGGCTATTCCGCCTAGTCTTACTAAAATTAATCCCAATGTATTCCATGGGTATATCCATCAGACCGCATCTACCTTTAAAGAAGCTGGTAATTTTATTTCTTGCCCGCCTCTCCTCTAAAGGCATCCAGCCAAGTTTTTGCATATTAATCTTGGTGTTGCCCTCCTCAAATTTATAGTTGTTTGTCACGAATCTGGCTGCTCTTTTCTGTATCTTTTCTAGATAATCTATGCGAGTTCTACAATGGGGGTCCCAGATGCTACATCCATATTCGAGTATTGGTCTAACAAGGGTCTTATAACATTTATCTTTAACATCTGTCACAAATCCCAGACTGGGAGATGTAATAAGTTATGACAGGACAACAATCACGAACAAACAAGTTAACACTTAACAGAACAATCCATCAGACTCACACATTTATTAAACATAATTATACATATAATAGCGCAATTACATATATTATATTATTGAAATGACTGCCGTACAACGGCCTTATTCTCACACACACGCTCCCTCGGATCCACAATCCGGTAGTTACTCCTAAAGGCACTTCGGCCTCAGCCTCTCCCCTCAGGGTCTTAATAGTACATTAATGATTCACTGGCACCGCAGTCTCTCAATATCCCCTCCCTATTGTCATACACCTTAGCACTCCCCTAGCACCTCAGCAGGGCAATAACACATTAGTTCCATAGACATCAACATGGCAACAACATAATATCAGTTCACTAGCCTATCAACATGGCAACAATATAGTATCTCATTCACTCTCATATCTACGTCCCTGTCCGTGACCTGACTGCCACGACTTTATGTGCCTCTACTGTCCTGCACTGACAGCCTCACTTCTGGCCTATGTGTGGCCTCCGGCCCTATGCTGGCCTATCCCCTGTGCTCATCGAGGTGGCTCTGCGGCCCGTCCCCGACACCAGTCATAACTGGAACGACTCTCACTAGTCTTCTCGACTGCTTCCCCTTTATGTCCGCCCGATGGGCTTTTATTCACAGGTCCGATCCCTAGGACCTTCTAACTTGCAGTGATAGTAATACCGCGCTTTCGCCTCCTTCAGACCCCCCACTCATGACATGCACGACTTTTCTTCCCTGTCTCCGTGCATTAATTTTACTCTCCTCCTTTCCCCCCGTAATTATTAACTATCGCTCACTCCACTCGTGACATCATCCCCCACCCCAAAAAAATTAATGCAATTAATTTCAAATCGCATCAAGATGACTGTCAACGAGTGAGCGTGAGCAATACCTACACTAGAAAAATGACCTAGCAGTTCCCCTAGTATATAGAATACCGAAATCAGGGGAAAATATGGGGATCAATATGGTCTGAAATATGCATATATGTGTCACCTCATGAATAGCTAACTAAACACAATATCTAATACAGAATCAAAAACCATTCAACCTATCAACCATTCTTCATATCATATATTTTTATAATGTCAATATTTTAAAGTCGACTCATTCACAGAGATCCTGTCAATGTTCCTGTCCTCCGATGTATAAGCTCCTGAAATCTTCCCCTAGGCTCGACTAAGGTAGTCGGCGATATGATTGCTGGTTCCTGGAATTGGTTGAATAACGAAGGTGTACGGCTGTAAAGCCAATGCCCATCTAGACAAGCGTGGGCTGGACGAACGATTCTTCGACAAAAATGTCAGTGGCTTGTGGTCTGTCTGGATACAAAATTCTCGTCCCATGAGATAACGTCCTAGTTTCTGGACGGACCAGACAATGGCAAGACACTCACGCTCTATCACAGAATACTTTCTTTCTCTCTGCAATAACTTCCCACTGACATAACATACAGGATGGAGACATTCGTTCTTCTCCTGTAGAAGACAAGCGCCGACACCAGAGTCCGACGCATCCGTTCTGAGGATAAAATTAGATCGAAAATCGGGTAATATCAAAATGGGTGACGATGATAATGCTGTCACCAAATTATCAAATGATGTCTGACATTCAGACGTCCACTGGACCCTATCGGGTTGTCCCTTCTTAGTAAGGTCAGTAAGAGAAGATGACAAGGAGGAAAAATTTGGAATGAACTTTCTGTAATAATTTAAAATTCCCACTAAGCTTCTGACTTGTTTCTTTGTTTTAGGGATTTGCAACCCTACTAACTTGTCAATTTTTGTTTCTTCAGGTCTCTGAACACCTCTACCCACAATATGTCCTAAGAATATTATCTCTGGACATGCCAAGTCCATCTTTGCGGGTTTAGCAGTTAACCCAAAATGACGTAATCGTTGAAAAATTACTGTTAGTGTCTGAATATGATCAGACCATGTCGACGTATGGCATGCTATATCATCAAAGAATGACACGACATTAGGTATGTCCTTCAACACCAGTCTCATTAATCGTGCAAACGTCGCTGGCGCGTTTACCAACCCAAATGGCATGACCTTAAATTGGAATAATCCAATGGGCGTTTGGAACGCCGTGTATTGTTTAGACTCCTCAGTAAGCGGGATTTCCCAATACCCTTTCGTTAAATCAATCTTGGAAAACCACGTGGACCCGGCCAATGAAGCTATTAATTCCTCCTGAAACGGAATAGGCTCCCTATCGCCTACCGTAATAGTGTTCAATCTTCGAAAATCAATACAGAACCGCACCGATCCATCAAGTTTTTTCACGAGGACGATGGGTGATGAATACGGCGATGTTGATGGTTCTATCACATCTAACTTCAACATTGACTCCACTTCCTTTATGACTCTATCTCTCGAAGAAAACGGCAACGGATACGGTCTAAGAAATACTGGCTTATCCGAAGTCAACTTTATTTGGTGCTGAATCACCGTAGTGCGACCCGGCAAATCCGTAACAACATCAGGAAATGACGCTAACAGGGTCTCAAGTTCCCTACGCCTTGAACTCGTAAGGTCAGGGTTAATTTTTACGTCCCTGTAACCTTGTGTCGGAGTTAACTCCGGCAATTGAATTTGTAACTCCTCCTGCGCCTCGGTGTCGCTTACGTCACAGTCCAACTGGTCTACGACCCCCGTACAAGCAGTAGAGAAGACAGTCTCCTCTGGTCTTGCCTGTGCACACAGATACTGTGGTCTCTCATAAAATCTCTGTAGCATATTAACATGGAAAACCTTACTCGTTCCATCAATGTGGATAGCGTAATCTACCTTTGAAACAACTCGCTCAATAACATAAGGGCCTTTCCATGTCATCAATAACTTATTATGGTCCGTAGGTAACAACAACAGAACCTTGTCTCCTGGCTCAAAAATTCTCAGTTTGGAACCTCTATCTTTATAGTCTTTTGCTCTTTTCGAAGCGATACCCGAAGCTTCTTCTGCCATAGTGCGCGCTGAAGATAGTCTTTCTCTTAAATCAACAAGGTACTGAAACCTTTTTAAACGGTTCCGAAACCGTGGCGATCTTTTGACGAGGAGCCTGGGGTGAACGACCCTTATGCGTCGTCTTTTGGCACGCACTGCACGTCTTACAATATAAACGTACATCTCTGTATACTGACGGCCAATAAAAATCTTTCAGAACTCTCTGCTTGGTTCTAGCACTTCCCATATGATGCGCTACTGGAACATCATGGGCCAGACGCAATACTGTAGCAATTAACGACCGTGGCACGACGACCTGCTTTTGAACGGAAGCCACTGTGACGTACATACGGAACAGAATGCCCCCCTGCACAAAAAAAGAAGATGACCCGTTCTTATATCTCCTCGTTTTCTCGGTTCGCGCTTCCCCAAAGCATGGGTTTAATGATGGGTCCTCCCTTTGTAATTTCGCCAAGCGCTCCGGCGTGATGTCTAGGTTGACCGCTGGCGTAGCCAAAGGTCTAATCTTGTCTTTATCCGCTACCCGTCGGCGTGTTTCGACCGCGGCGCAAAAGTCAATACCTTTTGATTGCGACCATGCTTGCACGTTCTCATCGGAAGGGGAAACCACCCGTGATACATTCCCAATGATGAGCTGGGCGCCTGGAAAACAACCAACGACTGCTTCGACTTCCCCGCTAAGGAAAGGTGTATCTATCACTATTCTTGCCATGGGTAACTTCTCAATGGCCCCCGAAAATTGGATGCACGGGACAGTCTCACCTGTAAGCTGTGAATCCCGAATGCAGTCCCTATGCACTCCCACAACGGTAGATCCTGTATCTCGTAAAACCGAGACCGGTTCGTCCCCAACAAACCCCGGATAAACCCTAAGACCACCTCCTGTATGACATGAATTTATAACGGGGATCTTTCTCCCACAAGGTAAAACACCGGAAGATAATAACTTCTCACAACTGGGACACTTAGAATACTGTCCGCCTCCGTTGTCCGATGTAACGCACGCAGCCGCATGATGAAATTTATTTGGGGAACATGGACTGGAGCTACTGTCCACGTTCGCCGCTATCCTACCTGCAGGGCAGTTCACGCTGATGTGATCTGCTCTTCCGCAGTTCCAACACTTCGCGGCCCTACACTCGCGGGAAAAGTGACCCACGCGTCCGCAAGTCCAACACTCCGCTCCCTGTGCTGCCCTAGGCCTGGGTCCCCGTGACCCCTCGCGACCGGAACTAGAGTCCCTATGCCGTCGGTCATCGGCAAAGGTCACAACTCGCCCCCGGCCATTACCGCGACCTAGCCCTCCTGCTCGGTCAAACTTACCGGATCCATATGCCGGTGATTGGTGATAGCCCCTACGCTGCCCCTGGGCTTGCCCGCTATAGGCACCACGCTGACGCGACCTGTCCCCAAGTCCTGCCGGCGACCCCTCGACAACGGCGACGTACCCAGCATCTTGGACGTACGCCCTGGCGACTGGTTTGGACGGATGCGCCGTACGGTATGCCTCCGCCAACTTAGACGCCTCCTGCACCGTCGCGGGTTCGTTCTCTTTCAGGAAAGCCACCAGATCTTTGTGGCACGACGCGTACAGCTGGTCACGGATCATTAAGTCTTTCAGTTTAGCAAAATCCGTGCCCACATGCGCCAAGTCTACCCAGTTCGCGAAATACTCCGTCAGTCTCGCGACGAAGGCAGCAAAGTCCTCCCTGGTATCTGCACGTGCTCGCCTAAACTGCTCCCGGAAATATTCCTCGGTACGCGCAAATCGGCGAAGCAGCAAAGCCTTCAGCTTATCGTAATCTTGTACGTCTTCGCGCTGTAGCTCTTTAAAGTATGTTAACGCTCGCCCCTGCAATAGCGACGCCAGGTACGTGGCCCATAATTCCTTATTTTCCCCCCATTGCAATTGTGCGTTCAGTTCGAACCTGTAAAGGAAGGCGTCTATGTCGTCCTTCCGGTCGTCGAACGTAGGGAGCTTAATCCTAACGCCACCTTTATTGGGTACCTGCCGCTCAACTGTTTCTGTTGGCGCACTCTTTTTGATTTCCAACTCCGCTATTCTTACTCGCGCGTCTGTCTCCCGCTCTTGAGCTTCTATCTCCTTTAACCTTAACTCCCTCTCCTGTTGCTGAGCCTCTAACTCCTTCAACTTAAACTCTCTTTCCTCTTCCTTATCCTTAGCCTCTCTCTCCTGCTCCTGAGCCTTAGCCTCTTTTTCTCGCTCTCTATCCTTAGCCCGCTCATCGCGCAAATCCGCCTGCTGTTCTTTGATCCAGCCGCGTAGCTCCTCTCCCTCCAGGCCAAGTTCCTTACCCAACTTCATTAGTTGTTGGAGTTCCGCCATTTCACAGATTTATGGTTATGGTATGTATACTATGAAAACGGCTACCCTGTCGGTATGATCACTAGCAACACGACCAGAGACCTGAGATCACACCAGATATAACAATCCCCAATTCAGAATACAATTCAGAAATTTACCTTTACAGCACAACTACTTCTATATCTACAAAATGTATAGCACTATTAATTATAAAGGAAAAAAGAAACGACAAGAATGAAGAAATACAGTAGAAGGACCACAAGTACGTCAAGGACAACGAACCAGACTAGGACAAAGCTTCTACAAAAAAAAACTATAATGGAAAAAAATGCAACCTACTACGCCGATTATACTACACGGTACAAACAAGAACAGAGTCTGAAAAAAAAGAACGTATCTACAGATAGGGAGAAGAAGGACAAGAGAAACGTCTTCCTAAAACAACGAGGAAGATAGAACGCTACAATCTAAACAAAAATACAGGTCCCTATAGAACTGTTCACTGTGATGAACGCGGTTCCAAATTTAGCCCACCTCCCGAAGAGGACAAACTACGCTCACCACAGCAAACCCGCGCCACCGCCCGTATAACCTATAACGACAACAACAGCAAAAACAGGGAAAAAGACAGATTAAAGGAACAGCCCACAATCCAGGGCACAAAAATTTTGACTTTCACTTAACTTTTGAAATTTTGAGTAAAACCTCTCCCTTCAATCGGAGCTCTGGCTGCTCGTCTCCTCAGGCTGCACGCACACACTCTGGAAAGTTTAAATACACATTAATACCTATTCATAGCAATACATGTATCAATACATATTCATCAATATACATAAATCATATCATGAAATGTCCATTCATCCAACGAACAAGACAGCACAAATACCTACTACTAACTAACTACAACTAAATATTACGAAAATGGACGAGTCACAATGGACGAGCCCCCAATGTCACAAATCCCAGACTGGGAGATGTAATAAGTTATGACAGGACAACAATCACGAACAAACAAGTTAACACTTAACAGAACAATCCATCAGACTCACACATTTATTAAACATAATTATACATATAATAGCGCAATTACATATATTATATTATTGAAATGACTGCCGTACAACGGCCTTATTCTCACACACACGCTCCCTCGGATCCACAATCCGGTAGTTACTCCTAAAGGCACTTCGGCCTCAGCCTCTCCCCTCAGGGTCTTAATAGTACATTAATGATTCACTGGCACCGCAGTCTCTCAATATCCCCTCCCTATTGTCATACACCTTAGCACTCCCCTAGCACCTCAGCAGGGCAATAACACATTAGTTCCATAGACATCAACATGGCAACAACATAATATCAGTTCACTAGCCTATCAACATGGCAACAATATAGTATCTCATTCACTCTCATATCTACGTCCCTGTCCGTGACCTGACTGCCACGACTTTATGTGCCTCTACTGTCCTGCACTGACAGCCTCACTTCTGGCCTATGTGTGGCCTCCGGCCCTATGCTGGCCTATCCCCTGTGCTCATCGAGGTGGCTCTGCGGCCCGTCCCCGACACCAGTCATAACTGGAACGACTCTCACTAGTCTTCTCGACTGCTTCCCCTTTATGTCCGCCCGATGGGCTTTTATTCACAGGTCCGATCCCTAGGACCTTCTAACTTGCAGTGATAGTAATACCGCGCTTTCGCCTCCTTCAGACCCCCCACTCATGACATGCACGACTTTTCTTCCCTGTCTCCGTGCATTAATTTTACTCTCCTCCTTTCCCCCCGTAATTATTAACTATCGCTCACTCCACTCGTGACAACATCCATGGGACAGTCTGAGATATTTCTCCTTAAAAAAGCTATTACTCCATTTGCCTTACGACTAATTGTGCTATACTATTGTTTCCATCTAAGTTTCCTATCAATAACTATGCCAAGATAAGTAGCTGTTTCTGTTTCCTCTAATTTGATGTTGTGGATAGTATAATCAAAACTGATGGTGTTAATTTTGTTTGTCACTCGAAGTACTTGACACTTCTTAGGATGGAATTCCATCTTCCACTTTTGTTCCCACTGTTGGAGTCTATTCAGGTCATTTTGTAACATTTCTGCATCTCTTACACTTCTGATGTTTCTATACAGTAGACTGTCATCGGCGAACAGCCTGATCGACGTACCATTGGACAGATCTTTGGATATATCATTTATATAAATTAGGAAAAAAAGAGGTCCTAAGACAGTACCTTGAGGGACTCCCTGATACAACAGGTTTAGGTGATGATTCGCTCCCATCAACAATTACTTTTTGCTGGCGGTTGATCAAAAAAGATCTTATCCAGTCTAGTAAAGAATTCCTAATTCCGAGGTGTTTCAATTTCAAAAGCAGTCCCAGATGATCTACCTTATCAAATGCCTTCGAAAAGTCTAGAAGTATGGCATCTATCTCAGTATCTGTCCCCTGGAATTTAAACATTCGCTAAAGTCATTTAATGTTGTTATCAGTTGCGTTTCGCAGCTTCTTTTTTGTCGAAAACCATGTTGAGAATCATCTAAAACTTCATATTTCTGTAAATGGTCCATGATGTTGCTGTGAACAATATGCTCTAAGAGCTTACATGAAACTGACGTCAACGAAATTGGTCTATAATTTTCAGCCTTTGCCTTATCGCCTTTCTTAAACAGCGGAACTATGATGGCACTTTTCCAATCATTTGGCACAGATCCCTGGTCTAAGGATGCTTGGAAAAGCAATGCATAAACGCTCGCTAATTCCTGGGCGCAAATTTTCAAAATTCTTCCTGGAATGCAGTCAGGTCCAGTGGCTTTATTTTCCTTAATGTTAATCAAGAGTTTCAAAACACCTGCTCTGCTCACTTTTATTTTGTTCATTTCATTAAAAAGTCTGTTGTTATTAAAAAAATTGTCTTCTATCTTTGGTTCTGGGCTGGAAAAGACAGAACAAAACTGCTCATTCAGGAGATCTGCTTTAGCTGTGGGGTCCTGAACTAAGATATTCTTATGATTTCTGAGGTCTGAAATTCCACAACTGTCTTGGTTTTTGTGTCTAATATAGGACCAGAGGTTTTTATTATCTTTGTCTTCTTCTATCATTGATTTAACAAAGGTGGTATGCGCTTTTCTACATTCTCTCTGTGAAGTCCTTTTTATTTCTTTATATTTCTTCCAGGCCCTTTCTGAAGTACAAGATCTTGCTTTGCTATACCATCTATGTTTCTTGCGTATAAGACGCTTAGTTAGAGTCGAAATCCAGGGCTGGTGATTTTTTAATTGAAGTTAATTTTGTTGGCACATTGTCGTCCATTATGGTGACCAAGTTTGTTTTAATGCACTCCCAAAGTTTGTTTACATCATCTTTCACACTATGGTATTTCAGAAAAGATTTAGAAAAATTGTACGCATCTCTCCTAAGAGAGTCTAGATCTGTGCAGTTCCAAAGCTGTATTTTCCGCTTTATGGGTTTCTTTCTAAAGGGTTTCAGATTGGTTTCCACAAAAACTGCGTCATGGTCGCCCAAGCCAGGAGCAGGTGTACATTTTTCAATAAGTCCAGGATTATTTGTAAAAAATAAGTCTAAAAGGGCAGATCCACGGGTTGGAAAATCTACAATTTGTTTCAGGCCAAGGTCTTGAATGGTATCTAAGAATTTTGAATTGATATCTTTCCGATTCTGGTGTCCACAAATTTCTTCTTTCTCCCAAAGGATATCTGGGAGATTAAAGTCCCCTCCAAGCCAAAACACAGCTTTCTTGTTCTTATCCAGAACATCAAAGATGTCTTTACAAATTTCACTACAGTTGTTAAAATCCGAATCTGGAGGTCTATAAACAGAACCAATGACCAAGGGCTTTTTGCCTTTTACATTTATTCTACAAAAAATGGATTCACTTAATTTTCCAACGTGTACTTGTTCGCTGGTGAAATATTTCCTTACAACAATCAAAACACCTCCTCCCGTCTTGCCAATTCGGTCTCTTCTATAAAGGTCAAAATCGTCTAATAAAAGTTCACTGTTTTTAATATCCGATCCTAGCCAGGTCTCTGTGCCAATGATAATATCAGGCTTTAGCTCGTCAGTGACGTTGCTAAATACTTCTTTCTTCTTTAAAAAGCTTTGAAAATTAATAATAATACATTTCAAGTTGTTTCTCTGCTGGGAATTTAAGTTCTTCTTCTTCCTAGGGTCAGTTGGTGTGGAAGTTTTACAAGGTTTAAAATCACAGTCCTGTGCTGATGTTTCGTTACCGTTAAAAAATCCAGGATCATTCAAAAGACTAAAACGGTTCGATCCAGATGACAATGTCAAGTTTTCATCAAAAAGACTAGAGTTAAAATTTGGTAATCCACAGGAACAGCAATGCCATGATAAACTAGTATTTGCCAAGGCTTCATATACTATGGAATTCATAATCATGCACTTAGTGTGAAACCAGATGTGACAAGAGTCACAGGCAACAGCCTTCTGGTTCCACTTACAAGGTCTATGGCACACTCCACATGGCTACTTAACATGACGGCCAGTAGGCCCTGGGTTCAGCTGTATATCCCCTGATAAAAATAATAATGCTGATAACCAAGCATACCTGTTTCTGAAACACTTTATACTTGACACTTCACTTTGCCTAAGATCGAATAAGGCAGTAGATCTATACAGTGACAAGAACGACTGTCCTCTTGTAAACAAAAGGCTGACCTGATGGAGACTAAAATTGAACAATTCAATGTCACCAAACCTGATGGACTCCAGATCTAGATCTACAATGTCAATTAAATCATGTTTCTTTTTCCGAATAGTCCAGATCATGCCATACAAGGCCAAGATGGTTAAAATAAAAAGCCTGGTGAGACTGAAGAATCCGCCGGTGGACGCCATCTTGGATCAATCTAGTGTAACACTCACAGAAACTTACCGGTGAAATACAAATTAAAACCTACCTCATACCACAATCAAGGGTTAAATTTTGTAAATATATATATAAAACACTTCAAGAGTGACAAATTTAAAACTTTATTTGCCCAAAAAGCTATAAAATATATTGTAAATTATCACAGAGAATCGGGAGCTCCCAAAAACTATGGCTTCCTCGTTCAACGCATGCTAGTACTGTATATTTATGTAGCTCAACATCTAGATCTAGTCTAGATCTAGATCTAGCCTTTTTTTTTTACACCTAACCTAGAGCTATACATAGATCTAGATCTATCTAAACTAGCTAGAGTCTAGATCTAGATATATCTAGATCTAGATCTAGATCTAGTTCTAGATCTAGACCTAATCTATTCCAACAAAATTACTGTTTTTCTCTTGCCTGTGAATCACTACTTTTAAATGAAGCTCTTGTCCCGACACCGATGCTTCTCCCTCGTAAGTATGCCAAATCAGTAGGATCCATACCACGAAATCACGACCATGCAATTTATTGCAAGGGCGCAGCCATTTTGCCAACATTGAAACTAGAGTTGGTGACTTTGATTACTAAGTATCGATTTCTTCTATATATGTGAAGAAATCACTAATCTAATTATTAGAAAACCAACGATTACTGACTTATCACTGAAATAATTAACAATTAATTACACCTTCATTTTATCAAAACAAAATTCACTCCTTTCTAAATTTTTGTTAAAATTACATTTATTTAGGCTCATTAAATGGTTATTTCAACAGGATCGTTCACTGGTCTGTTGTTGATTGCGGTTGCAATACATGTGATGTAAACTCAAAAGAAGACACGGAAATTTTACAGAAAGGTTTGGACAGTCTACAAAAATGGGAGAGGGACTGGCGTATGGAATTTCACCCCAATAAATGCCAAGTCCTGAGAATTTCAAATAAACATCACAACATCACCTCAGACTACTTTATACATGGCGAGAAATTGAGCGAAACAGATGAGGCTAAATCTAGGAGTTACATTGGACAGAAAACTTACATGGAGTCAACACATTAATAGCACATGTAACAAAGCAAACGGTACACTAGCTAGCATTTCTGAATAGGAACGTCGACTCTAACTGTGATAGGAAAGTAAAAGAAAAATGCTATAGCACCTTTGTTAGGCCCTCCCTAGAGTGTGGCTGCAGTGTCTGGGACCCCCACTGGTCCAGAGGATCGAGTTGCTCGCTTTGTGACGAATGGCTATTCTAGAAGTAGTAGTGTAAATGAAATGATGAGGGACCTCGAGTGGACACCACTAGAAGAGAGAAGAGCAAAAAACAAAGTAAAAATATTTTATACGAGCAGAGAGGGAAATATCCATATCCCACGTACTGAACCACCTCACCATTAATACCAGAAGCAACAGAAGGGATAACATAAAATATAACATCCCAAGCTCGAAAGTTAATAGTCACCTTTATTCATTTTACCCTAATGTCATCAGGATGTGGAACAACCTTCCGGCAGAAGTCCAAACACTATCGTCTGCAACGGCTTTTGACAATAAACTAAAGAACATAGCCTAATTATCCGTTGCAGCTACCATTGTAACTAAAGTGCGGGTCTATTTGTGCGCAATCTGGATACCAAGAGATATTTATACCAGAGATATTTATACAATGAATATTTTAAATGGTCCTAAGATATCCAAGGTTTTTACCCTGTTTTTAGCCTCACAGGAGTGACGTCAAGTCTCATAGTGCAGTTGAGGTATCGGCATTATAGACGAATCAACTATGCAAGAAGAAGAAGAAGATGTACGAAGTATTTATTCGACGATACGGTCGGATAAAATTTCCTCAAGGATTTTTTTTTTATCCGCAAGCATAAAATAATTCTGTTTGTGAGCGAACTCCCCTGATTCTAACCCTTCCCCAACTTTCTCCCTTATTCTGTTGATCCCGATTAGGCCTAACATTCATTTATTATACCAATGAAACCGGTCTAGATCTAGCTAATTCAAAAACTGACGAAATATCATAAAAACCACAGAAAAACTGGGGGGTCGCAGCAGTGCTGTAGAATGTTAATTAAAATCGGGCAAAAAGAAAAAGTTGGTAGCGAAACCCTGTGTGAGAAATAAAACCCAAACGATACAAAGCAAACTTTTTCTTTTTGCCCGATTTTAACATAGCTAATTCAAGGTACACCTCTCTGGTATCACTCTCCCATTAATTATTTATTTTCATTTTGACACGTCATGCACCCAGAACTCTGTTTTGTGGTTATAAAATGGTCACTAGACCTATTGCATTTAAAATCAGCATTTTTTTTTAAATGCTAGGACGACTTTCTGAAGTTTGATTCCTTCAGATTTGTGAGCCACTCGCCACTACATCAGTACATGACACAGTACTGTACCAGTGAACAATCACGAGTCTTGTGAATAATAATCATTTAGTTCTGCTATCACTATGCACATCATGGTGTCTTAATGTAGTCATACAGAATGTAACTAAGACAGACATGGACAACCTAATATGCCTACCAGCCCCCCTCCCTCCCCCTCGTTGATTCAACATTATTTAACAGAACTGTAAAAAGGAAATAATATAATAATCATAAATATAAAACGCCCCCCCCCCCTTCCCAAATCATTAGCCCTAAAATCATCTGTAAGTTACCGTACCCATTTATCGTTATCCCTTCTCCAGAAACATTATAATTAATTAGACGGAAAAAGCAGGTAGAAAACAAACAAAAAGAAGAAAAGTATTAACATTTTTAAGATAGAAATGATGGCGGGGGGGGGGGGGCTTTTTGTGTCAGAGTCTACCTGGGGGGCTTACTGTGATATTACAAAATAAGGGCTTGGGATTGTAGGCCTACTATCATGGCTGGGAGGCCTTTCTATAATGCCACACCGGCATGTGCAGCCTCACATGTTTCTGGTGCCCCGTCCATTACTTGAATGATTGAGCAGGGCACAGAGGGGGGAGGGAAGGCCTACGTGTGACAATTGCTGGACAAACCCGCAACAGTATGGAACCTTGCAGCTGGCCACTGCCATGGGAACATAGGTAGGAAACCCTCAAGTGCGTTTTGGTGTGGGGGAGAGGAGCACTGATGATGATGCCCGGTGTGCTCCAAACCAAAGCATTTTTTTTTAATCTGTCCCTTACACTATGGAAAACTATTTATCTGCTTATGCATTGACTGTTTTGCTTTATGATACGTTTTCAAAAGTATTTCTGCATTTGCTGACTGTCTATAATCTGTTTTGCTTATGAGAGTAATGAACTTGTTCTGGTCTCCTTCCTCCCGCCCCCCCCCCCCGGAAAAAGTAGTCGGTAAAGAAAGTAATTGATACTTTGATTACTTTCACAAAAGTAGTCTAATTACGACTATCGAAAATTTTAAGTATCGCCCATCACTAATTAAAACCGGGGATTTACGACAACATCTCGACCTCCTCACTTTTGTACGAGTACGACATAAACATTGGGACATACCTATTTATGTTAATTATCACGCCCCTTCACCAGGATCCTCTGGAAGGAACGATGAGGGAAGGATAATTATGATTTCATGAATTTTAAATTGAGCAGTCCATTGGTTGTTATGAGCTCTGTAAATTTGAATCAGAATGGCAAATGTTTTTGAACAGAGAAAGTCTTCAAAAGTTACTCTGGATGACACAACATCACTCTCCTGCTTTATAGAAACTGCGCAAAAAAATGAGGACCATGTCGTAAGTTCAGTTCCAGTTCGTCTTCAGGGTTCTGTTCAAAATCAGATCTAGACAGCTATATCTAGATCTAGACCTATTACAATAGATTAACCTCCGGAAATAAAGTCCCTGGAAGGAGTATCATATGAGTTACAGTCTCCCATCTGTTTCATGCTCTGTCCGCATTTGCTACATTTATAAAAACATGCACCTGGAGATTTAACTTCACTGTGGGGGGGGGGGGGGGGAAAGGATGTGTCTCATGTCCCCCTGCAATCCCCACACACGGATGCTCCTAAAAATCGCATCCTTGTATTGTCCCTCTTGTGTAACTCAAATGAAACTCCTCGCAAGTTCTCATCAAGTAAAGGGTAAAGAAACGTGAAATTTGTTGCTGAGACCAGTGAGGGAGTTGTTTAGACAAGATTATCATTAACAGATCTAGATCTGTTTCTAGATTAACCCTTTTTTGTTTCTATTCTGGTTATTTGTGAAGCGCTGTAATGGCAGACTCCCTGGCTACGTGGCTGTCCTGATTTGTTTACATTTTTCAGCCCTATGGCAGCAGCTGCTAAGAGTCTTCACTAAAATGGAAATTGTAGCCCCCAATGTGTCGCATCTGTGATAATGAATTTTGACATCTTACTATAATTGAGTTAGAGGGTGAACCTGTAAGCAGCTAAAACTTCACGACTATGCCATAAAAAATTATGGAACTTGGTGTACTGCATCAATTTTTGACGAAGAGTTACGTGGACATATTCAATTTGATCAAAAGTCAGTCTTACTATTGTTTATTAAAAAAAATTTTGAGCCGCAAAAACAGAGATGTATGTTCGACGAGTACCGGTAGAATCAAAAAGTGTGATCGAAACTTTCACTCGGTGCCTTTCTTAAAACTTTCTTCACATATTGTTGGTCGAAATCAACTTTAAACACCACATCCATGTATTTTGTAAGGATCCATAGTGTGAAAATAAGTTTGTTAGTAAAAGTATTTGCATTGAAACTAAGTTCCGTTAACGTGACCAAGATCTAGATCTAGAGTTGGGCTCAAGCAGCCTGTGTCAGTGTGTGTTGTGTAGCGCATGAAAAATGATTGTTGAACTAACTTAGTAACTATAAGATGTGTTCAGGTTGTTTAAGAAGTGAACAGCTTTGTCAAGTTGCCTAAGCTTGGGGAAACTATGACTCGTATGAGTACATCTGGCATTAAAGCATCTGTCAGGGAGAGAGGGGGAGGGTCTAGAGAAGGAGAGATGGACGAGAGGAGTTGGTGTTGAGGACAAAGGGGGGAATGGAGAGGGATGGGAAAGAGATGGGATGGATAGAAGAAATTGGTTGGGGGAGGGTGGGTCTGGAGATGGAAGGAGTCAGGTTTATCCCTTGACATGGCCTCACCTAGACCTGCCCAGTTAAATGTCAAAATACGCCCTTAGTACCGTTCGTAGAGCAGGTGCTTCAGCTTGTACTTATAATTGAGAAATGAATGAACTAAAAGATGAACCTATTTACATTAGTAATGCCAAAACCTGTTTGTTGGTCTTGTGAATGTGAAATGCTGAACGGGGATGTGTGACACTACCACTAAGCAAGACAGACGGACATCAATACATGTATTACACACTATCGCATCCCATCCCATTTTGTTATCCAAGCATACAACACTACCTACACAAAGGCACAATGCTAGTACATGCATGAACTATGTACTACAAGTAGGTAGTCCAAACTGCCCCGCTAAAGGGGCGAAATTCTGTTTTGGCCCAAATTTAGGCCAAAATTACAAAGCTACTACTGCTGTGTGTTTATATAAAGTGGCGTGTATCGTACATCAAAATAAAGTTCAGTTCTTCCTATTTCAAAATATACTGTCTTTTGTATTGTTTAATTTGTGTAGCCATGTGTTTTTTATTGCTTGAACAAGACATAGTCTTGCCGTTTTCGCCCTGAGCCGTGCATATAATATGGTTTGATCCCCTCATTAGAAAGGATCACAGAGCGTTGCGCTAACGTAGCACATGTGTTTGAAAATAACTCACACAGAAAGCCAGATAAATGAGGTTTAATTCAATGTATTTTTCCTACTGTTTTAAGTTGAAATTCCTTTAAAAATCATTTGGTAAAAAAGGTTGTTGACCGAGAAACTGGCGGAAACTTTAATAAATCAGGATCAAAATTATACGCAAATGAACCTCAGCCTTTGTATTACAAGGGTATGCCAAAATTGGACGTAGGGCATGTTTTGACACTAAGCACCAACTGTTTTTACAGACCCACCCAATGCTTGATTCCGTTACATTTGTCCGACACTCAGTGCTAAGTCAGTGGCGGACTTGGTTGTCCTCCTTTTCAATTAAAAAAAACAAAACAAAACATTATTTTGTCTCCTTTGTAAGAGTTCACAAAAAATTGACATTAAATGAAGTTTGATGAGTCAAAAAAGAGTAAAATGAGATGCTGTATTATATTAGTACCCCTCGAAAAGAATTGAGCGCAATGTACACCCCATTGACATAGAAACTTAAGAATTTTCAATACTGTGACCAAATAAACTGTCAGTTTATAGGCCGCCAAAGTTGGACTATGCAATTTGCAAAAGGTAGCAAATTTGAGGTGTTTTTTCACTTTTGAAAATGCCATAACTTTCAAAACCTTAAGCCAGAATAATAAATTTGGTATAGAAATTCTTAAAAAAGCAAGCTCCATCAGATTAGACAATACCTAGTGAGTTTTGATAAAAAGTAAAAATCAGTTTGAACCACCACCTACCACAAGCGTGTGCTGACCAATACATGATGTAGGCTTGGAGGGAGGAACGGGCCTCTTGGATGACCATGTGTAATACCATTACTTGGCAAGGCCAAACTCACACTTTATGGTTGAAACTGGGTCAGTGGGCATCTGAAGATTACCTGGTGATGTCATTTACTATTCTATTCATGCACTGTTCTTCAGGCTTTCAAAATTGTATGCAAAACTAGGGGACACTGGCCGGCCGGGTTGAATACATGGCGGACGTCATAGACAAATCCGGATTCGGCCAGGTTGAACAAATTGCGGGCCATATTTTAAGACCAGGTTTGGCCGGGTTAAACACGAAAGGCTAAGCAAGGCAGACCAATGCACTTTCGGGTCAGACGAAATCATGTTTAGCAAGCACTGGTTTAGTTTAGATCTAAATGTAATTGTTCTCTTTCAAATGAACATACCTTCCTTGCTATTTACATCATTGCAAGAAAATTGGGCTCTTGTTGCGCGTTGTGGTCTTGCCGTTTTTGTCAGCCATCTTACTGCTTTGGCTGATTCGATACTGGTCAACTGAATATCTTTGAATAAAAGAGTGCTCACTAAAGGCTGAGTTGAAAGAGGATGCCAAAGTCGGCAGTCTTAGATAAGGAAATTTACCATTCACTTAGTCCTACTGCCTTGCAGCTTATCAGTTTCCTTTTAACGTGTCATTTTTCTTCCTGTTGCCATAAACTATCAGTAATGGTATCAAGTTGACTGATATGCAGAATGCGGTATGGAATCAGCCAAAGCAGCAAGATGAGGGATGAAAGTGGCAGGACCACTAATCGCAACAAGTAATGTAAGCTGATGATAATAGGTTATGAGGAGTAACGGCATTTTGCGTTTACTTACATCCTAGATGACCACAAATAAATTTTACAGCAAGAAAAAAAGCATTCCCGATCCCCTTTGTTCAAATTGGTTTCTGATTGCCTTATATCGTGTGTAGGAGAGCCAAATAAAAAGAGGGGAAAGAGATGAGATTTGGGAACCAGAAGAATGTTTTTTAACCCTAGTCCTGTGGGAGGCCACTATAGTACCCTCCTGCCTGCAACCCGGGTTAAGCATGTGAGACTACGATTTTGCTCCTCGCTTTGCAAACTTTATCCCGTGCAAGGCCACTTGTGTGGCAAAGCAATGCAGCATCTACTGTTTGTTTACTTGGTTGCTCCCAGTGACCATTTTTTTCACACTAGTTTCACTTATCTATCCTGTCAACCGTACTCTTTCTGACAAAATTGTATTATGAGTATGTGAACTACAATGAAAAGTAGTAACTATTTGTCATACTCATGTAATAGTGTGGACGGTCGAAGGTTTAATTTGGGAAAATCTAAGGCAAACTGTTGACTTGGATGCTGCTTGACATTTACATGTAGAATGATAAGAAGGGGGGGGGGGGGCATGCTTTTTTGATAAGCTATTCCATGCATGTTAATGAATTCCAATGTGATACTACAGGAAATGCTACAAAACAAGAAGTAAATTACTGACTTTCTATGCTGGATGCTGTCTCAGTGGTATGGTGGACTCCATTTGAGTTGAACCTGCATGAGCTGAACTTCTCATAAGTTGATCTTTTTGTGGGTAACCTGCATATTTTATATTAAAATAAAATGGTTGTGTTGACTTCAGCTTAAACATTTCAAGGCCTGTGCTGTCTTTGATTTCCGCTCCCGCCTGTTATTCCATTTCTTTAACGTGAAACAGATGAGTTGATCTCGATTATCTGATAGATAAAATTAGGTCAGCCCCTTAACCTTCCGACACCGACACCCCCCATTATCAGTGTACATTACAGCAGGCTGATAGGTTATGGTAGTGATGTAGTCTAGTCCTCCTCAAAGAGTTATAGCTCCATAATCATTTTGTTTTCACACATAGTCAGGCAGGTAGTGGGTGCACCTGGGCACACAGTACTACACACACACAGCGTCATGGACAATGCCCCTCCCTCTAAGGCCTTCTCCCACTCATACTTCAAAAGTACCACCACCCAATCCCAAAACACATGGGAGCACCCATAGGCTGGTCCAGAGTAGGCCTAGAGGCCTGTGGTCAAACCAGCAGTGTGCGGGCGATTTGACTGGCATTCATTTTAAACAAACATTTCATTGGATACCTCAAATATCGCATTAGAAACTATAGTATGCTGACCATTGCATAGTCAGTTTGAGCATGTTTCACTGACGCCTCCTCCCCCCCCTCCCTCCTCACACCACCACCACTTTAAATGTAAAGCTAGGCCTAATAGATTATGTGGATAAGTCGCGTCAGGTTGGCGACGGATGTATTGATCTTCCTCTTTTTATCCCCCGACGACATCAACTCCAGCGTGATCGAGACAGTATGTTCTGTTGCTTTGGTTAAACTGCTTTACTTTAAAGTACAAGCAGCCTATATTATGACCTGGAAAACAAATCTGTTGCAAAAGTCGTTAGAAAGTTGTGCTTAGTAAACAAAAATAATGAAGGTGAGTCTGAAAGCCGTGGAGAAGAGAGAAGGGAATGTTATGTAGTCATTTCAAATTAAGTGCCTGGCTTAAAAAAGAATAGGCCTAATTTGTTCACCTGTACTCTATAATGGCCTAACTAAACTTAGGGACCAAAAAAAGCACAGATTTCTTGGATAAGGTGTTTTAAAACAGCATGTAAATGCAGAAAATTCTTTATAATGAGCCTACATTTGAACAGTAAAAGTTACTGCATCTCATCATATTGACACAAGTGCTGCCTTTACCCAAATGATGTAGAAATCACTTATAATTTATCCAGCATATTTTTGTTATTGGGTATTAAATTAAAGAACCAAATATATTCAAAATGACCAAACTGACCCTACCGCCAAGGTTGGCAGCAACACACGTGTGTGCGACTGACTGGCCACCGGCTATACTCGCGCTGGCCATTATGTGGACGAGTTTACTCAACACGGGATGGGAATTAATTTTTAATTAACTGTGCAGATCCATCTAGACATGATGAACTATTGTCTCATGTTTTATGTGCATTTTCTTTTTTTAATGAATTTCAAAAGTTACTTGTATTAGTCATACATACACATGTACTTGTATTAGCCATACACATGTACTTGTATTGGTCATACACATGTACTTGTATTAGTCATACACATGTACTTGTATTGGTCATACACAAGTACTTGTATTAGTCATACACATGTAGTTGTATTAGCTGTCACGAGCGAGTGAGCGGGGATCAATAGTTACGGGGGAAGGGGGGAGAGTAAAGTTAACCCACGGCCCACGGGTAATGAAAAGCGTGCATGTTGTGAGTGGGGGGGTCTGCATGAGGCGAGAGCGCTGTACTACTATCACTGCAAGTTAGAAGGTCCCAGGGGACAGACGTGACTGAGAGTGATATGTTGGGATGTGTTTTCCAGTGATGACTGGTAGGTGGAACGATGATTGATAATTATTATGATTGATGTATTATATTCGTCTATGACCATGATGTAAGTTAAGTTCATGGATTTGTAGCGAGAGTGAGTATTGTGTACTACGGTGGAGGTGTGTTACCGTAGGATGTGTGGCGAGTGGAAGGTGGACTATTGTGTGTACGCTTCATGAGTTGTAATGAGGGGTGAAGTGAATAGAAATGGTATGGTATTATACCAATGTAATGTTATTCTTGTAGGTGCCGGGGTCGGGCCGAAGCGCCGCCTACGGTGAGCACAGGGGAGAGGCCAGCATAGGGCCGAATGCTACACATAGGCCAGGAGGGACGCTGTCGTGTAGGACAGTCGCAGCACATGAGTCGTGGCAGTCTGGCGACAGACAGGGATGTATATATGATTGTAATGTGCTATTAAGATGTACTACTGTGACATGGATGTATTACTGTGCGAGTGAGATACTCATGTGAATTGAATTATTAACGTGCTATGGCCACGTGAGGTACTATAGGAGGCTAAGGTGTTATTGCCATAGGGAGGCGCTATTGAGAGACTGTGGTGCGAAAGAATACTAGTGTGTCATTAAGACCCTGAGTGGAGAGGCTGAGGCCGAAGTGTCTTTAGAAGTAATTACCGGGTTGTGGACCCGAGGAAGTATGCTTACGGGAAGAAGGCCGTGGACGGCAGTTTAATTAAGTAATATAATGTATGTCATTGCATTTCTATCTTTATCTTATGTTTAATAAATGTGTGAGTCTGATGGGTTGGTCTGTTAAGTGTTATACGTGTTCGTTCGTGATTGTTGTCCTGTTATAATTATTACATCTCCCAGTCTGGGATTTGTGACATTAGCCATACACATGTAATTGTATTAGCCATACACATGTACTTGTATTGGTCATACACATGTACTTGTATTAGTCATACACATGTACTTCTTTTGGTCATACACAAGTACTTGTATTAGTCATACACATGTAATTGTATTAGCCATACACATGTACTTGTATTGGTCATACACATGTACTTGTATTAGTCATACACATGTACTTGTATTAGTCATACACATGTACTTGTATTAGTCATACACATGTACTTGTATTGGTCATACACAAGTACTTGTATTAGTCATACACATGTAATTGTATTTGTCATACACATGTAATTGTATTAGCCATACACATGTACTTGTATTGGTCATACACATGTACTTGTATTAGTCATACACATGTACTTGTATTGGTCATACACAAGTACTTGTGTTAGTCATACACATGTACTTGTATTGGTCATACACATGTACTTGTATTAGTCATACACATGTACTTGTATTGGTCATACACACGTACTTGTATTAGTCATACACATGTACTTGTATTAGTCATACACATGTACTTGTATTAGTCATACACATGCACTT
Organism: Onchidella celtica; assembly: GCA_963931925.1. Taxonomy (NCBI): domain Eukaryota; kingdom Metazoa; phylum Mollusca; class Gastropoda; order Systellommatophora; family Onchidiidae; genus Onchidella; species Onchidella celtica. The sequence goes on from OZ007572.1 coordinate 64,765,182, forward strand.
GTATTAGTCATACACATGTACTTGTATTAGTCATACACACTTGTATTAGGTTGGAAAAGGTCTTCTCCATGCAGCAGGCGCAAAGCCAAGCATTGACAGCCACCAGAAATAGGTTTTTGGCCCATGGCATTTTATAGATCAATAACTTACTATTTGGGACTTTTAATGAGTCATTAAGGAACTCTGATACTTTAAATCAAACCAGATTCTATGGGGAATCCCTGAAAATATCATTGCTGTTTTTAATTCGAAGACAAACACCCCCCCCCCCCCCACCCCAGCACCCCACCACCACCACCATCACCACTAGTCTACCAGTGAATTAAGATTTTGGCAGCATAGCATCTCACAGGTATACCATTGAACAGGATCCACATTGTATGTGAGGATGAAATTTTTACTTCAGTTTTAGCATTGAAATAGGGGAGAGCATAGCACCTTGCACATGGCTAAATGATTGTTTATCTCATTCCAACCTGACACGCCCAAAATGAATGTGTCTTGGAGTTTGCCATCATTAACACTCGTACCCTAGCAACAAACTCACCCGAACAGAAGAACTATAAAATAATAGACTCGTTGTAGTTGTCACTGCAAAAGACCAGTTTGTGGATATACATGGCTTTGTTTCCGAAAGAGTTAAAGCACAGGTCCTGTTGAAGCCAGTGTTAACTGTCAATTAACTGAAGTACTACTGAATGTGGCAGTGCGTTATTTCTCACCATGTTACACATTTTTTTAAACCGTGTCAGTTCTCTGTAACTTTCTACTCATTGCATTGAAATGATAATTAAGTAACAAAATAAATTTTTGAAAAAAACTTAGAGTTAACTCCTTAGCTGGTGCACCAGGCCTGCACAATTAGAGCTTGCCTCAGATTGGAATGAGTTGTTGTAATCTGTGAATGCATTAGGCTCCATGAATCATGATTATCTGTATCTGTGGAAACCATGAAAGAAAGTTTATCCAAATGAACAAATCGTCCCATTAGAATGACAAGGTCCTAACTACCTTCCACCAACTTTTGAGAAATTAATGATCGAACTTTCTTGTGGTCATTGCTTTCAGAGATACGACTTTTTTCTTTTTAGTAAACAAATTACAAACCAAATTGACTTGATACTTTGACACACAATGGAGAAGGCCTGTGGAAGTCGTTGTGTAGCAAGCAGTGCAGATAGAAACTTGTCATTTTAAGGGGACTAAATGGATTTGCAAGAATTAAATTTAGAAATTATTGGCAATTTCAGGTATAAACAGATTGTGAGAAGGAATTATGAGGTGCAAATATCTTGAGGGGTCATTGTAACTAACAAAACATTATACATAGAGTACCAATAAATATATAGACTGGGCTCATTGTCATGCTCAGGTGTGCTCATAAATTTTTAATCTTGAGCATTTGCATTTTCTTTCTGCAAACAGGAATACATCATTCGTGTTCAGAGAGGACCGCTCAGGGATCACTTCTGGCAGATCACAAAACGTTACAGTGACTTTGAAAAACTGGATGCTCAACTGAAAATTGCCAATGTTGAGCTGCCTTTGCCCCCCAAGAAAGTCTTTGGTAACTTTGATAGAGAATTCATTGCTGAAAGGCAGAATGGCTTACAGGTGTGTCATGGTTCTTTGTTTATTTACACATGTATGAAAACAATTCTACAGATATTTTTGGGCTTCTTGTTCGTCAGCCACATTTTGTCCTCTATGAGATTTTTCCTATTTTTGGTAGCTGCCAGATGCAAAATATTCAGAGTGATCATTTTGTACATAACGTGAATTTAATGTAGAAGTCTGATGCTGTCATTAATTTGATATTAATAGAGCATAAAATGTCTTTGATTTCACCATGAGGAACTTTTGATACAGACAGTTGTAGTTCACATGGCTGTGTTTATTGAGGTTATGTTTGTAGTTAGCTTTGTGATAAGTTTTGATCTCTGTTTCATGCAAACAGTTATAGATATCTCAGCTTTCAGTATAGATATCTCAGCTTTCAGTATAGATATCTCAGCTTTGAGGCTTCTGTTTGACCAGGCTTATCTGAACACCATCACAAGCCTTCCACCCATCTGCAATACAATCATTGTCAAGAGGTTTCTTGATCAGAGCAACTATTCGTCCAACTTTCTTGGTGAGTTTCAAACTGTAGGATTATGTTAGACATGCATTCTCTTTCTGGAGCTCATTTAACCATCATCTACACCAATCTGTTGATAAAGGCTGCGTATAACTGCCTCACACACTATCTTGGGAGGGGAGGGGGGGGGATCCTGAAGGTGATTTTTGTTATTATGAGAAATAGACAATTTTAATTATCATAATCGAATTCAGAATGTCTGAATTAGTAGAAAAAAATTGTAAAAAAATTTGTTTGTCGTATGGTTGCCATGGAAATGCCGCCATCTTGGATTTTGAATCCCCCAAAAAGTGTCAACTTCAATATATAGAAAGGCTTCACCAAATTTTACTGGATTTATTTCAAATTCTCTTATGTCTTATACAATCCAATTAAAAACTTTATACATTAGGGAATTTTGATATCTTTTACAGATCTTATGTTATGAATGTTTGAAAATGGTAGTTGGTGCTGGATGTAGTGGAATGCCATTTTTTCCTATTTTATGTCACACAAAAATTCATTAAAAAAAAAAAATTGAAAAGATAAATAAATTTCTTTCTGTATGAATTTTTTGATTTGTTTAAACACGCTGTCAGCCAAATTTTATACCAATTGGTCAATAAATAAAAAACTAGTTCACAAATTACTGATCAAAAGTACAATTTTTGAGAAAATCGCATTTGAAAAGTTTTTTTCAATAAAAATGTTATTGAAAAGTGTCACATGTACCTCAAAACATCCTGCTTGGTGTGCTGGGCCTCGACAATGATTTGCAAACTGCTAAAGGTTTATGACAGATGTGTACAGAGGAGTAGGGGGAGGGGGGGTGAGGGGAAATAATATAAGTTGTAGGGCAGAATAGGATATAGAACAGTCTGGAGGTGGGGGATACACGGGGGGGGGGGGGGGGGGGGGGGAGACAGTGGCCTTGAATCATATGAACTTACACAGCAACATGTACTAAAAAGACTAAGGAAGAACCTCTTGCCTTTCTAGGACTTCTGAACCTGTTACAGTTACAGCTCGTCATCTCAGCTATCCACAATAAAAACAATGTAACATAATCAGCACTCTCCTTCTGTTGCTGGTCTACACCTTCTTGAGATCTCTTGTCTGACTTTTTGCAACTGCAGGGAACACAAAGTGATTTTCTACCTTTAGTAGCTGAGTTATGCCAAGATTTTCTTCATATCCTCTATAGATTTATGTTATTGTTATCGTAGTATGGAGCATTGTAAGGAAAAACACACTGTGTTTGAATGAACTGTGTAGATTATTCGGTGAAAGAATGTCGACAAAATAAGAGAAAAATAGAAACAGGCGATAGCTCTGATGTGTAGACTTTAAATCTGGCATGTTACTGTTTTTATTATTACTTAGAATGAGTCTCCTCTTTGTTTGAAGTCACTGCACTGGATCAAGATTATTCATTTCCCCAATGGAGTACTTGTGTTAGTTTTATTCAGATCTGTACTGCTTGGAATATTGTACACAATTCTTGGACACCTCACTTATATTTCTGTCTGTGTCTTGTGAGTCAGGGGGTAGGTCTGAATTTGACTACGTGGGATTTTTGAAAATGAATTGTAACTGAATGAGAATTGGGCATCCATCCAGATTTATAGAACAAGAAAAGGTAATAAATCACGCTTACAAAAATATCAATTTCATGACAATCCCCGGTATTATATGGCTGAAAATAACTATTTAATGATCCATATGTTTAGTAAAAATAGTGGATTTTACGCCATTATTTTCTTTTCTTGTATTCTTTAGAGATCAATGTCAAATATTTAAAAATTATACAAGAGAATCAGGAATAAAAGCACTCCACCAAATGATCTGCAAAATTTGGCAGACAAATGAATGGCCAACAGACTGGAAGCTACAAGAATTCGTCATGCTATACAAAAGCGGCAATGTCAAAGACTGTGGAAATTATAGAACCATCGCCCTCATCAGTCACACCAGCAAAATCCTGCTCATCATCATACTCAACAGAATGAAATCTAAGGTAGAAGAGGAACTATCAGAATGTCAAGCTGGTTACAGGACCAACAGAGGAACCGCTGACATGCTCTTCATACTACAAATAATGATTGAACAGATAAGAAGCAATGGAAACGAAGCCTTCATCACGTTCATAGACTACAGCAAAGCGTTCGACAGCGTTAGGCACCATCACCTGTTCGATATAATGATTAAGATGGGATTCCCGAAACACCTTGTGACCCTGATCGCTGCACTATACCACGAACAAAAGGCAACGATTAGATGGAACAATGAGAACTGTCCATATTTCAACATCGAGAAAGGAGTCAGACAGGGTTGCATACTTTCACCTCATCTTTTCAATATTTATACTGAGCAGATCATGAGAAACGCAGACATAGAAGATATGGGAATAAAGATCGGAGGCCGAAACATCACAAACCTTCGCTACGCTGATGACACAGCTCTTATGTCAGATAACATCACCAGCATGAAAAGAGTGTTGCACAGAGTGGATGAAGCGGGCAAGACAGCAGGCCTACACCTAAATGCTAAGAAAACGAAAGTCATGCATACTGGAACAGGGCACCATGAACACCAGGAGATACTGGTAAACAAAACAGCACTAGAAAAAGTGACTGATTTCAAATACCTAGGATCACATAAATCGCAAGATGGAAGCTGCTCAAAGGACATAAAAACAAGGATAGGAATGGCAAAACACAAAATGGTTCAACTAAACAACATTTGGAAGGATAGAGGCACACCAACGGACCTCAAAGTGAACATACTTAAGTGCTTGATCTGGCCAGTCCTACTATATGGTTGTGAAGCCTGGACACTCAAAAAGGCAGACATAACAAGATTGGAGGCAGCTGAAATGTGGCTTTACAGAAGGCTACTCAGAATAAGTTGGACAGAAAGGAGAACAAATACAAGCATCTTAGAACAGCTTGGCACCACCAGAAGAATAACACCTGAAATAAATAAAAGAAGACTTGCATACATCGGCCACGCGGCCCGAAACAAAAGCACGGCCCTTATGATATCAATCCTTCAAGGAAAGACAGAAACAAAGAGAAAACAAGGAAGACCACCCATTACATATCACGATAACATCAAGAAAGTCAGCCAGCTGGAAATAAGTGAACTAACTAGGAAAGCTAAGGATAGGATTGGGTGGAGGAGATTTTGTCGTGACATCCACTGTAGCAGCTAACATCGATGACGATGAAGCCGACAGGTGACAGGTGACAAGAGAAAAGTTCATGAATTTGACTTTATGATGTTCACTTTATTAGAAGTATGCACAATGTTTTGTCTTGTCTGTGACTGTTTAAAAAAAGTACTAATGGGCAGTCCAAACTGATTTTTACTTTGTATCACAACTCACCAGTTATTCTCGAATCTGATGGAGCTTGTTTTTCTAAGAATTTTGATACCAAATTTGTCATTCTGGCTTAAAGGGTTTGAAAGTTATGGCATTTTCAAAAGTGAAAAAACACCCCGAATTTGCTACCTTTTTGCAGATTGCACAATAATCCAACTTTGACCGCCCATAAAATGACTGTTTATTTAATCACAGCATTAAAAATTATCTGTTTCCAAGTTAAGGGGGTGTACATTACGCTCAATTTTTTCGAGGGGTAACAAATATAGTACAAGCATCTCATTTTACTTTTTTTAATCATCAAACGTTGACCGACGTCAATTTTGTATGAACTCTTACAAGGGAGATAAAAATAATGTTTTTTTTTTTTTTTTAATTGACAATTAGGTCAACCGCGTCGCCATTGACTTAGCACTGAGTGTCTGAAAAAGGTGACAAAATTAAGCATTGGGTGGGTCTATAAAAACAGTCGGTGCTTTGCGCCGAAACATGCCCTAAGTCTAATTTTGGCACACCCTGAAAATACAAAGGCTGAGTGTAGCATCTGCGGGCTACCCCTTTCCCTCCCCCATTGCTTGTGACTGAGCATGTATTCACTTCTTTTTCCTCTTATTGTTGACCTTCGCCAGATTGAACTCCGTGACCTTACCCTCCCTTTCTTGTGAGTAGTTTTTTTCTTCGCTCGGTCGTTGTTGACCCTTTTCGTAAATATTCGTATGTTCCCGAACATTCGATAACGTTGTTGATATAGATGTTTACGCCAGGTTTGGCCTCGAGTGATGTAACCTGGTGACGTATTGGTACGTGATTGGTTAGTTTGTGTGTTTCGGGCGAGGGCAGAGGTTAGGTTGATTTCGGGAACTTTCTATAGAAATACTTATATATATGGACCCATGTGAGGGGTTGGTCGGTGAGTAAGTGAGTTTGTTTCCTCATGTGGCATAGGATATTTAGTTGTTCGCTGGTGCCTTCCTAAGATTTTATTGTTCAGTATTCAGTTATTAAACTTTAATATTATTTAATCGATCGTCGGATCTCGTGTTTATTTTTCCTACAGCTGTAATAGTTTCGTTTTTTAAAGGGTTGTAGTTAGATCAACTAACTCCCCCCTACTATAACATGCTAGAACGACCTCAGCTGTTACACTGAGGTTCATTTGCGTATAATTTTGATCCTGATCTATTAAAGTTTCCACCAGTTTCTCGAGCAACAAACTTTTCAACAAATCATTTTTAAAGGAATATCAACTTAAAACAGGATGAAAAATACATTGAATTAAACCTCCTTTAACTGGCTTTCTATGTGAGTTATTTTCAAACACGTGCGCTACATCGGCGCGACGCGCTGCGACCCTTTGTTACGAGGGGGGTCAATTCGGTACTCGCAGCTCAGAGCAAAAACGGCAAGACTATGTCCTGTTCAAGCTATAAAAACACACAGCTTAACACATTAAACAATACAAAAGACAGTATATTTTGAAATAGGAAGAACTGAACTTTATTTTGATGTAGGATATACGCCGTTTTACATAAACTCACAGCAGTAGTAGCCTTGTAATTTTGGCCTAAAATTATGCCAAAACGGGTTTTCGCACCTTTAGCGGGGCAATTTGGACTACCTAGTACTAATTGGCGATTAGCCGACGGCATCGGCGGGCGTGGGTGCACGGGGCGTAATTGACCTTAAGAGACTGCTTTGACCTGGCCGCCTGGCAAGAAACTAAAAGCACGCCGAAGTACAGAACAGCTGTGAGTCGACCAGTCAATGAAAGAGAAGCAAGGTGAAGGTCAGGGGTGATCACGCACCCTAGTGCGTTTTACTATGGCAGTATAGTGGTATTGTACTCTTGTAAATGCCCGACTCCAGACTCCCTAAGCAAATCTTCTTCTCTGAGCTCTCCAATGGAACGAGGAATGTTGGGGCCCCAAAGAGACGTTACAAAGACACTCTCAAGCAATCACTGAAGGCCTTTGCCATTGATGTGAGTGAGTGGGAAAAGCTCTCGCTTGATCGTGCAAATTGGAGGGCGGCCCTTACCAGAGGCAGCAAAGCATGGGAAGCTGACAGAGTCCAGCAGGCTATCAAAAAAAGAGAACGGCGCAAGAAAAGGCCCAGTGGTACTGAACCAACGGAGCACTCTTGTCATTTATGCGGAAGGGTCTGCAGGGCAAAAATAGGACTTATCAGTCACATGAGAAGCCATAAGTCATGAAAGAACAGTCTTTCCATTCTGTCCTCTGTGTCCTTTAGTTCTCTTTATTGTCCATGTGTTGAAATTCTCAACAATTTCTGTTCTTTATTCCCCTGGTGTTGTTAAGGTCATCATCATACCTGATGGACGAACTATTATTATTATTACTCTTGTATAGAAGGGAATGGGATGTCTCAGGCCTGTTACCTTGACCTAGGCATGTGGGCAACATATAGATAAAGGTCTCTATACCAAGTATTCACTAAAACTCATGGTTTTGGTGGCGACACTGAGATGTTACCCAGGGCTAATTTTGCGGCCAATGGCATGATTCTTGTCTCTTATCTTGGCCCGCACCTCACTAAAAGGCATAATATTTCAGGGTTATAAACATTCAAAATTGACATTTGGTTAGTAAAATAGTGTTCCTAAATGGATAAACTAACCGAAAAGTACAAAATCTCAATATCGATATTTTTAAGCCTAATTTCGATTTCAGGACACACATCTCACCTCCCCCCCCCCCCCCCCCCCCAACCAGTTCTATAGCGCAGGTAAAACTAGAATGTCTGATTCAAAACGTTCACTTTATTTTCCAGAATTGGCTCTTCAACATGTGTCTATGATTTTCCGATCTGAACCAAACTGGGATGTCATAGAATCATTGCCAGATATTGGTAAGCATGAGGGTCACACCTAGCAGACTTGCAATGAGTTTAGGTATATCTGAACACAATGTCCTGATTGATGCAGTCATGTCAGGTAATCAAGTGGGGGGGGGGGGGGGTGCAAAGAACTAACTTAATGACATAAAAGAAACAATCATGAATATTCAACTTATTTGGCTGCGACTACTGTAATTGCTGTCCATAGTTACTGTGTGTAGTTGCAACCAGCTCAGCAATATTAGAATATGCTTGGCTGAAAGTGTTCAGTCTGTGTGTTGCAGTTACAGTAGATCTCTGGCCTACCATTAAATCTCATAGCAATGACTTCATTGTTGGTGAACATGTGCATGGCAAGAAAGGGCTACAACTGAACAGTGAAAAGACAACATTCAAAAGGGTTTTACTTTCACAGCTGACTTTGTACTATTGAGGGTGGCATTGACTTAGTCAAGACATTTTTAGGGTTCATATTGAGTGGTAAATATATCTCTAGTACTGTCTGCCAAGTTTGCTGAAATAGGAAACCCAAAAACATTATTTTGAACTACTCTAGTCCCAGAGAGCAGTTTCATTTGCTGAAAGCCATAGAAAATCTTTTGAAAATGTCTCACAATGGATTCATAATGAAGACCAACAGAAGGTCATTAGATGAGCGTACCAATACCATCGTGTTTGGGTTAATGTCTTGGTCCTGATTTACACCAAACAAACTTTCAGGTTATCAGCAGATCTGTTTGTTTGCTGGTGTAGTGGAATCTGCTGAAGCTGAAATTTCAGGGTACCAGCAATTGAGCTTTGTAATAACTATAACATTAACAGTATTTTGGATAAAAAGAAAAGTAGTTGGTTCAAAATTACAGTTTTCAGTTTCTTAACCCTTTCGTGTTTCTATTCTGGCTACTTGTGAAGGGCTCTAATGGCCGACTTCCTGGCTGGCCTGATTTGTTTACATTTTTCAGCCCTGTGGCCGCCGCTGCTGCGTGCCTTCACTAAATTGGTAGTCCCCATGTCGCATCTATGATAATGAATTTTGGCATACTTATTGAGAAATGAATGAACTAAAAGGTGAATCTATTTGCATCGGAATGCCGAAATCTGCTTGTCGGTTTTGTGAACGTGAAATGCTGAATGGGGATGTATGACATTATCTCTGAGACAGACGGACAATACACGTATTAAACACTATCGCATCCCATCCCGTTTGTTATCCAAGCATGCAGCACTACCTACACAAAGGCACCACGCCGGTACATGCATGTACTGTGTACTATTACAAGCGTGTGCTGACCAATACATGGTGTAGGCTTAGAGGGAGGAACAGGCCTGTTGGATGACCATGTGTAATACATTACTTGTAGGCCTAACCTATGCTTTACAGTTCAAACTGGGTCAGTGGGCATCTGAAGATTACCTGGTGATATTATTTATAGCTATTCAGGCGCTGTTCTTCCTCTCAAAATTGTATACAAAACGGGGGTACACTGGCCGGCCGGATACGATCGGGTTGAACACATGGCGGCGTTATAGACAAAGCCGGATTCGGCCGGGTTGAAAAAATTGTGGGCCATATTTAAAGGCTGGGTTAAACACGGAAGGGTCCTATTGGGGGGTAGGATCGAGTAGTTCTTGGAAATTGGATTTTTCTCATATTTTCAAGTCCCTGGTCCTATTGGGGGGTAGGATCGAGTACCTAGTCTTCTCGGATAAGGACGAAAAAATTCGGAGGGCCCGTGTGCACGTTGCGCACGTTAAAGATACCTTGGCAGTTGGAAATCGTAAAGAGCAGGCCGAAAGGCCGCTGCCCGGGCAAAATTGAAATTAATAGATTAAAATTTATCCATATCATCCCCCCCTCTCCCCCCCCCCCCCCCCCCGCCAGAACAAGAAACAATAAAACAAGTAAAGTGAGGTGTAAATGCCAAGGGCAGCGAACCTCCTAAAATAAAGACCTCAAATCCGGAAGGGTTAAAGAGGAACCATGCAAGACATCACGGTCATTTTATTTTATTACCTTCCATGATGTAGGGTTTCCAACATGCAAACTCCCAGTTTCCTTTTCTTTCTCTTGTTAGTGTGCATGTATATTTATGTGAATGAGATGCATCTATCCACCTACCTACCTATCTGTCTGTCTGTCTGTCTGTCTATCTATCTATCTATCTATATGTTTGTGTACAGCAGCCTAAAAAAAATCACCAAGACAGTGGGCAGTGATTGACTAGTTGTATCAAGTAACAAATGTATTTAAACTGCTTGACAAGTATTGTTGGTGACTGCATTGTAGTGGATATGACTTACATGATGCATTCACACTTGCCAATGGAAATGTGCGAAGATGAGGAGATGGCTGGTGAAAGTTTTTGTAAAAAATTAATTTAAGAAAAGCCGAAATTTAAAAAAAAAAAATTTAAAACACAACCGCAACTATCTCGCTGGTGTTTTTGTGGGCCAGTTGAATGACACTGTATGATGTTCCCTCTTCCCCCACAACCTTACATAACTGGGCCAACATGAAGTAAAACACCGACAAACACCAAGACAAGGCCATTTCAAGACTGCACTATCTACTGTCCCTGGACTGGGTAAGCCTGAAGGAATCTTTCAGTAAAAAGGCATTTGCAGGATTCTCTTTCAGTGTACAGACAGAAGCACAAAGGGTTGACAGCTGCCTGGGGTATATGCATATCATTAAAAAAAGTGCTGAATGCTTGGAAGGTCAGTGTGACCCAGGTGGAGATAAAGAAATTGCTAGTATGATTGCGTTAGTTTGTGAACTGCATTAATGAACTTCAACAGGAGAAAAAACATTGCATTTTCTATTCTTGTCCAGGCTGGAGAATCCGCAAACATTTTATCTTGGTCAAACCTGTCTCACAGCCAAAGGTCAAGCAGATTTTGTCGTGGGTGAGTACCCACTGCTGTCTATCATCTGACACTCTCAGACACACCTCCATACACACTGTAATGTAGGCGATTATAAAACTCAGACACATACGTTTTTTTTAGTTGTGGTAATTAATTTAAAAGTTTCATTTTCTTTATATTTTTCTGGCAAATTAAGTTCTAGGATTGTATACAAATTGTGTTTCTAGTGCAACAAATAGTTTATACAAAATGTCAAGCAAAGTTTCCAAAACATTGATGTGTCATCATTAACTTGCACTGTTCTAATGGTCGTAAGCTGTACAATTTGAATGGGGGGGGGGGGGGGGGTGTCAAGGCTGAGCTTATGGGAAGTGTTCATGTTCATGGGCAGGAGGCCAAAAAAATGGACAAAACTTGACCTTTGGGCTGCCAGGCCATTCAAGTTTCATACTGAATATTCTATGAACATGCTATCCTTGAAATTAATGAAAATACTTGAAAGATGTGCCTGTTTCTTTGGTGTCCGGTCTTTACACAATGGAGCAAACATTTCAATTTATTGCAGGTGGATTTTGGTCCAGATATGAGTCTGCCACCCAAAGAGTTGAGTGCCATTATGAGACTTCTTGCGTCCATCAAGGTTAGCAATTTTACATGATATCTGTATACTTTCGATAAGTTAACTGTTGGTTTCATTTGAATGAAGGCGTTATAAGTATATAGTTTTTTTTTTAGCTTCAAAAGCAAACCCAGTTGTAGAAGTGTTATACGTTTTGCCTCCGACAGTCCAATAACTTCCAAATCTGTGACTTCCAAAATGAAAACTTTCTGTCACTCAGAGATCAATTCATTGTTTGCATCCTTAACCCAGTGAATCCTGTTCACCAGTATGCTGGTGAGATGCTACTCTGCCCCTATCCTTATTCACCAGTAGACTTGGGTTGGGGAGGGGGGGGTGCTAGAACATTTGTTGCCGTGAGAGTTCAAGGTTTTGTTGTCATAAAACCTCATAGTTCAACAAATTTCAGAGATGGTGATGGCAAGTGCTGGCATGACACCTGACTGACAGTTTTACACAGTGAGAAATGATGTAACGATATTGACTGGCAGTTCATTGATCTCAACAGCGTCATCCTAGTCAGCCAATCAGATTGCATGAAAAGGGGGCTAACTCATATACATTGTAGGACCCAACTTTAATGACAGACTCATTAACTGTGTAGGACCCAACTTTAATGACAAACTCATTAATTGTGTAGGACTGTCTGTAATGACAAACTCTGTAACTATATAAGACTGTCTGTATATAATGACAAACTCTTTAAGTACATAAGTCTGTCTATAATGACAAAGTCATTAACTTTTAGGACTGTTTGTAATGACAGACTCATTAACTATGTAGGATCCAGTTGTAATGACAAATTCTTTAACTATGTAGGATCCAGCTATAATGACAAACTCTTAACAATGTAGGGCCCAGCTGTAATGACAAAGTCATTAACTATGTAGGATCCAGTTGTAATGACAAATTCTTTAACTATGTAGGATCCAGCTATAATGACAAACGCTTAACAATGTAGGGCCCAGCTGTAATGACAAACTCTTAACAATGTAGGGCCCAGCTGTAATGACAAACTCTTAACAATGTAGGGCCCAGCTATAATGACAAACTCTTTAACTATGTAGGATCCAGCGATAATGACAAACTCTTTAACTATGTAGGATCCAACTGTAATGACAAACTCATTAACAGTGTAGGGCCCAGCTGTAATGACAAACTCATTAACTATGTAGGATCCAGCTGTAATGACAAACTCTTTAACTATGTTGGATCCAGCTGTAATGACAAACTCTTTAACTATGTAGGTTCCAGCTGTAATGACAAACTCTTTTTAACTATGTAGGATCCAGCTGTAATGACAAAGTCATTAACTATGTAGGATCCAGCTGTAATGACAAACTCTTTAACTATGTAGGATCCAGCTGTAATGACAAACTCTTTAACTATGTAGGATCCAGCTGTAATGACAAACTCTTTAACTATGTAGGATCCAGCTGTAATGACAAACTCTTTAACTATGTAGGATCCAGTTGTAATGACAAACTCTTTAACTATGTAGGATCCAGCTGTAATGACAAACTCTTTAACTATGTAGGATCCAGCTGTAATGACAAACTCTTTAACTATGTAGGATCCAACTGTAATGACAAAGTCATTAACTATGTAGGATCCAGCTGTAATGACAAAATCATTAACTATGTAGGGCCCAGCTATAATGACACATCTGAGGAGATTGATGAACATTACTTTAGACCTGTTTTTGCTCAGTTTGTATTTCTGTCTGTTCTTTTGTTTCTTTCATTTGCAGCATCCATACATTCTCCCCACTCACTTTGCAACAGCCAATGAGAACGGTGGTCTAGTCATCCGTGACTATGTTGAAGGAGGGTCTCTTAGAGATATGATATGTAAATGCAAGCCCAAAGGAATATATTTGCGTAAATACTCCAACCCCAAGTCTTTCATGCGTCTGGACTTCAACACTGTGAAAATGTTTGGTCGACAGATTTTAGAAACCTTGAAATTTCTCCATGATAAAGGATTTCCATACGGTGAGTTTCTGCTGTTACCTGTGGTCTGGCAGTTGTCTGGGTCTTGAGCTATGTCATTGACTTCATGACTGACACAAAGGAGTCATAATATGTAACTAGTGGTTCTAGGATATTTGTTCCATTCAGATAGAGAGTTTTGAATTCTGTAGTAACATATTGATATTTTAACTCACACCCTGTGGGCGATGGCTTAAAGCCCACTGTCCAGTCAGTGTCCTTACTCATGGGGAATCTTATCTGGGTCGCACTGACCCTTGCCGATGCACGATTACCATACTACCGCTGTCCACATGGTTCGGTTTGTATTTGATCGGTATGAAAACATTCGCTGCTATGCTTTATCACACTTGATAATGAATTAACCAGCAAAACCTTTGTCTGTAAGTCTCTAACCAATGATCTGTCTTATGATACCAAACTGACAGCTGTAGTTTTCGTGAGAACAAAGCATGATAACTAGCCACGCCCCCTAAGCCCTAAACCAAGCCTGTTTCATCCAGATTGACACATACTAAAAGTTCCCACAAAGTGCAACAAGTTTCAGTTCACGTAACTCTCAGCACTGGATGACGGGAGGTAAGAGAGAGGTAAGCAAAACGGATACAACACATTTTACATTCGATTCGTTTATCTCTCGATACTTGCAAATTTGGCGGGGAAAAGACACAAGAGACTGAGACAATGGAGGCATTGCAGCTTATGTTGATGTTGAAGTTAGAAAGAAGACGTTCTGCTGGTTGAGTGGCTGGATGGATGGTTGGAATGGATGGATAGATGAATGGCTGGATGGATAGAGAGGGAAAGGGTGAATGGACGGATGAAGGATAGATGAATAAGTGGATGGATGAATGGACGGATGGATAGTTTAGAGGAGTGTGAGTGTGTATGTGAGAGAGAGGGGGGCGAGGAAAAATGACAAGGTAGAGGCTATTCAGCCATGTGACCGTAATAGAATATTGCGGCCACGTGTATTACATCAGTAAATCATACCTAACCCTATGGCCTTTTCACTGTCTCGCCTGTCACCTTATGCTCCAACCGGGGTCCTAACTAGGTCTAGTCAGCCTTGTCTCACATGGCTACAGTACAATAGACACTCCGAAATGAAAACAATAAAAAATAAATAAAATAAGCTCACCATCAATGCCCAACTCATCTCCAATTTCCTTCCACTGTTTCATTATGTAAACTCTGTTCGAGTAATTGTCTTCACTACTATCGTACAACGCTGGCCTTTTCTGTACAGCCGCAATTAATGTTAATTGAAACTTGTTGATTCCATCTTGCACTGCCGGTTACTATACCGGTACATGCACTCTATGTGTACTCCTACTGTACTGCTATGACACACCAAGCCCACGCCCGAGAGACAACCGAGAGCAATTTTAGTGCTGTGGTAAGGTGCTTCTGACACAAAAATGTATTGAGGGCAGGCCGAAACCGAATTAGAAGCGGGACGGAGGCACTGTGGCGGCGATATTGAAAATAAGAGACACTCCCGTTTCCTCGGTTGTCGTACGACGAGTTCACCGGGGGTCATGTGCTGATATCGAGTTGAAAGCGGATTGAAAATGGTTGCACAGTGTGCGTACCTTATTGAACAAATGTGGGCATTTGGGGCAAAGGTCATTTCAGAGCTTGTTTCTGATTGGTTCTTAGCTACAGACAACGCTAGATGATGGTCAGCTTGTGAGAAAATGAGATAATATTGCAAATTTGTTGAGGAACAGTTTGCATGTCGATGTTACACTGTTTGATAGTGTGGGGAGAGCCTTTGAAAGCTTAGTCTTTGTGATTCCGACCAGTGGTTCATTGGTTAACTAACATGTCCATGTCACACACTGTTACGGGTCTGAAACTGGGTGATAGTGTTACAGAGTGGGTGTTATGAATTAATGGGGTTATGACTGCATTTTAAAATCGAGAGGTATTTACTAATTAAGCTTTCGTACCATGCCACACACTAATAACAATCTGAATAAGTTTTTATCAACAGACCTGCAGGGCCACAAATTTAATTACCTTAAATATCCTAACAATTTTGTCTAGATCTCTTACATACTAAAAAGACAACATCAGCAGCATCAAATGAAAATTCAATAATATGTCACTAGAAGTCTCCTCTAGATTCCTATAAGATTAAGATCATTCTGACTCACTAACAATTTAAGTATGAATTATCTATCTCTCAGATATAGTCTGCCTACTATCTATCAAGCAATATACTCATGTCTCTGGCGACAATGTCATCTCAGCTATTTGTGCCTACCGCTTATAATGGATCAAGCTCGTCAATACAAACTGACGTAGTTACGTTAGATCTACTCTAGGATGGGCTGGCAATCCCCAGCCTCATCCAGACAAATCAATTCCAATTCACAGTTGTATATGCCAAACATTCATACTAGATCTAGTTGCAAGTTAATATACATCTTTGTCTTGCATTCTTGGGTAGCACTTCTAGCAGGTGCGGCAATCCTGTCCTACTGGAAAAATTACTTTCAGCTCCTCGCTCATTGTTGAATCATCAACAGACAAACACTTACACTTGGTCCCTGATAAGGAATCAGGGAACAGTAGACAACAGCAGTGGGTAAATCATAATCGAGCACATGGCTTCATCTCAATGCCTATAGTGGACATAGACATAAAAAACAACAGTCTTCTGATTCTTCTGGCAGAATCACGCCGACGCCTGCACAGATGGAATTTTCTGTATGGAGTAATGGACATAGGTATGGCTACGCTTTTATACTGTGCGGCCAGCTGCAAATTACCGTCCAAATGCCTAGATTTGATTGGTGCATCCATCGAGCTCAGCTCGTAGTATTAATAGATTCTGCATGGAAGTTGGTCACGGCCTTGTACTAGAAACAGACAAGGTCAAATTAAAATGTCAAAACCATTACTAAAATCTCTAAACCCTCGTGCTTTCTACGTTTTATGTACGAATTTCTGAACGCGACCAAGCGTCTTAAACTATCTATCCTTACTCACCCCCTCTCTTCCCCCGCAAGAGTTCATCAAAATCACGGGGTCGAGAATTGCACCGTCACTCCTAACTTATCCATTTATTCTATCTTGCCCCACTTTCTTTCCATCTCTAAGAAAAAGTGTTACAAAAACAAACTGTTCACGAGAACAGTTCAAGGACAATTTACGCTGGTTATAATCAACGAGACCGTGAAAAAAACAAGTCTCTTCAAGTCGTGACCCAGCACGACACTTATAGTATTAACCTTGACACACACAATGCCTTTGATTTAGAAGAGATATAGTGAGCAATAAGACGGTAGTTACATCTCAAAGAGGATGGTGACCCGGCACATGAAAATACAGCTTGTGCACTGTGTGGTCAGCTTGACCTTGCCGTATTTGTATGCCCGTGCCAAGTGAATGCATGGAAAGTGTATTTCGACGCCCCTCGCAGGGTGAAGGTTAATATGGGGACAAGGTGGTCTAGAGGCAAGGTGCTCGCCTCTCATGCCAAGGGTCCCGGGTTCAAAACCCGGCCGGTGCAGGCATGTTGGAAGTTTGGGATTTTTCTCATATTTTCGTGTCACTGATCCTATTGGGGGTAGGATCAAGTACCTAGTCTTCTCGGATAAGGACGAAAAAATTCAGAGGGCCCGTGTGCACGTTGCGCACATTAAAGATACCTTGGCAGTTGGAAATCGAAAAGAGCAGGCCGAACAGGCCGCTGCCCGGGCAAAATTAAATAAAAATTCATCCCTACCATTCCCCCCCCCCCCCCCCCCCCCCAAAACACCCGCTGGCCGGGGCTGCACTGTGGCGATGACTTGCCAGCTCCAGTTATAACTGGAGTGCAATGACACAAAAGGCAAATTTCCCAAATGGGATTAAAGAGTTATACAAATTATACAATTACAAAATGTTATATCCTACCCAGGGGCAGTGTATGGGTGTCTCTGCATGACTGGTCAAGTTTTTTGAACTCATCATTACATGGATCTGACTGTGTTAGAGCATACTGTCTGAAGAACTTTTGGATAAATGCCTGAATTAATGCTGATCTGAATTGTCAATCATGTCAGCACAGTTCAGTGAACACTTTGAACAATAGTACACTGGCAGGAACTGTCACTGATCCTAACCTGACAGAAACAGAAAGGCTGTAGGAAAATGTGTGTGTGTGTGTAACATAATATAACTCTGAGGAAACTGTTCTCAAGTACGGGAATATGTAGAGTGCAGTTGATGCAGAATGAAGGAAACTTGTTATGAGACAGTTTGATTTGTATAGCCCAGAATGGATATTTTCATGAACACGTTTTTTTTAATGCTGCTCAGTTCAACGTCTGCTGACAGTTTGGGTTTGTTAATCAATATTATGTCACTGATGAATGAAACCGTCATTCATGTTTTATTGTTCAAGATTTGTCATTTTTTAAATTACTCAGTGTCATGATTCGGATGTTGTTAAAACTCACGCAGAGAGTGAGTTGTTGTTTTACCAGGGCCATGAGAAATTGGCTGGTGGCCTTGAACGGCCCTCGCGAATTATAGTTGGTGAGTAAATAAATGTAAAGTTAAACTGTTAGATTCACGCTTGTCGGTTTTAATGTTCGTGATTAATAAGTAATGGAGTAGGGGTGAAACAAGGTGGGGATAGTTGACATTGTTAAGTATGACTAGACAAGTTTTTGCACGTTAACTGGCTGGTAGAATAGTGCAGACGTATTACTACAATTAAAATGGTGGGAGGTTTCGGCCAATGAGATTGCTGAACTAATTGGGCCAGCGGACTAGCACTGCTGGGTAGTTAGATAGTATAAAACATCGTGTAACGTTCAGATTCATCGAATACAGACGAGCAGAATGTCACGATTAAGGTTGATGACCTTGTACGCCACGAGTATAGAGGGGGTAAACTTAGTAGGGGAGTTTTAAAGTTGTTGTCGAGCATGAAAGATTAAATATCACGAGGAAGGTCGGTGGCCTTGTGCGCCACGAGTCTAAGGGGGGTGAGCTTAGCAGGGGAAAACACGGTTTTTAACATTGTTGACGAGCGTGGATAGATACACACGACTCGCTTTAAACTAGTCGCGTGTGCAAAAACCTCGGGAGTATAAGTAGAGGAGAAGCTCGACACACGTGGTTCCCAAATTATTCGTTCCTAAAGGAAGACGCAGCGAGAAGTGGTCCGGGCGACAGGTGGAAGGTCGTGCCATGGGGACCAGGGGTGTTATGTATGTGAGGAATCTATGAAGGTTCCCAAGTTATTCATTCCTAAAGGAAGACGCAGAATTTATCGGTCCGGGCGACAAGTGGAAGGTCGTGCCAGTGGGGACCAGAAGTGTTAGGTGTGTGAGGGATCCATGATGTTCACATTTATTTCCCAATAAGAAGAATTTATCGGTCCGGGCGACAAGTGGAAGGTCGTGCCATGGGGACCAGAAGTTGAGGAGTTCTGATGATAGGATGGGAACCCATCAGAAGCTCGTGAATCTACGATGGCGGGTGTGAACCGTCGATGTGCTGTGTGTTTGCAGAAGAAGAGTCTTTGAGGACGGGACGATAACCCCTCAAGGAGCTAGTAATCTACGATGGCGGGTGTGAACTGTGTGTTCTTATTTGTGTGAAGCCAGGGGCGTCTGTTTCCCCTTTTATCGTCGAAGTTAGAGATCTAGAAAGGATCGTGTGAACTCTGGAGACGTGAAACTGCATCAACGAGGAGGGCAGCTGTTGACAGAGACTATTAAGTATACGTAGTTAAGTTTATAGACAGAGGGATTAGATCTAGATGTGAAACGGGGAATAGATAATAGCTAGGATCCCCAAGAGTAAATTTGAAGTATCTCTGTGTTTGTGATTATGTATGTGATTATCATGAGTTGAATGTTTTGACATAAGTTTTGTCATGCATTTATAATTAAATATCGTTTAATTTAAATCTCACTCCATGTGTCCGTTGATCGCTGGTCTGCTTGCTTGGCTTGTTAGCTGGGTTTGAAAGGTAAATAAGTTAGGTACTCATCACACACGTGGTCGTGACCATCTTCACGCACGTGATCGTGACAAGAAGCATCGTGTCGTGAAGTATCTCCGGTTGGCCAGTACTTGAACTGTGATTTGAAGACTAGAAGTCCTTGCTAACGGACTGACTGAGCTCTAGAAGGAAAGGTCTGAGTGGGCTGATCTTTGAAAGCCCACGCTGCGTTCTATTGATGTTCGCGCCTACCAGTAGGCGTGACCAACGGTAATATATCCTAGGGAGGTCTTCCCCCCGTCTGCGCCACTTACCGAAAAGTTAACAAACATAATGTGATTAAGCTATAAGCTTAAACAACCTGCATTGGAATGGTCAGATGGACTTGGGGGCGTGAGGGTCTAGTCAGTTTGTATCAATGGGCGGTAGTCTGATTGACTAATCAGGCAAAAGGGGGCTGGGGTAGTTGTGTTTTCTTGACTGGCGCGGACGGGCGGAAGACCTTCCATATCCTATTTGTTTAAGCATAATAGACGTTCGGAGATAGAAAGAGAACCACAGCCTCATAGGAAGTCTAAGGAAACCCCAGCTGGCACTCGACGAACGAGTGGCCCGTATTATAGATCTATCTCCATAGTATGATTGAAATAATATAGCACATTGTTGATGAATTGAATAGTGATTGTGCATATATATATATATATAGTCTTTTGCAACTGCTTAATTACCTACAAGCCGAAGTGTGCTTTTGTAGGCTTTGAACGTACTGGGCTCTCCTAACATTCAAGCCCATATGATTTATGGAGAGTTTGCCTGGCGACTGGCCAGTGGCGACTCCACTGTCACTTTAGATTGATATCTAGTTTCGTATAATATACCTATTTGCTATTGATTGCAGTACATTCAATAAGGAACGATAGTTACATGAAGATCATAGATTAAGTTAGTAATTAGAATTTATTGCTTTGAATATACCTCTATTGTCTTTTGTTTTGTTTATTAATATTTAAATAAGATGGCCTGACCGGCCTGACATAGATATACGCTCTAGTTATTTAATACTTTTCTTGTGTGGTTGTGTCCGAGTGTGAGTTAGCTGCCTCTCGTGCAGTCATAACATCCCCAAGACCCTAACTCTGCTCGTGACATCTGGAGGGGACATCCTCACCCTGAACTGACATCTGGAGTGGACCCCACTGACATCTGGAAGAGGACACCCCGTCTAGAGGATACCCTACCGTTCATCGTGACATCTAGAGGACACCACTAACATCTGAAGAGGACCCGTCACCCACTGACATCTGAACTGACATCTGGAGAGGACCCCGTCAACATCTGCAGGGATACCACTCTAGACCCCACTGTTATTTATGTTATTTTTGTAGTTTATAGTTTTGTATACTGCTAATTTTTTTTGTTTCTCCCCCACATGTCTGGCATGTCCTCTCGTCATTGATCCTGGGACCACTGCGAGGGACTGACAGCTACTAACAGGAAAAGACAAGACCAGCGCTGTGGACCAAGGGAAAGAGCCAGTCCATTTCACCCAGTTAAGTGAACCATCTGTATTAGTCTTCGTTTGAGGGGTTCGTCGTTCCAGCTCCCCTACTTTTGACAGGCATTATTTTTTCTTTTGTGTTTAGATTAGATACGCGGGTGGTTGGAAGGGATCGAGACTCAGCATACCTCTTTTTGCCAGACTAGCAGATCTAGATGGCGTTTAAAACGGATGGGAGATATACTTTGCCTTGAATAGTTCTGTAGGGGCCTGTTATTCGTATAGATTGTTAGCGTTCTATCTTCCTCGTACTTTTAGGAAGACGTCTCTCCTGTTCTTTTTCTTACCTTTGTGTAGATAGTTTCAGGTTAGTCAGGTCTGTTGTCGTTTGTTCTTTCTGTTAGTCTCGTCTCACTCTCCATGTAATTCTTTTTCATTATAGTGTTGCATTATTATATTTTGTATTCATACTTGCTATATTATTGCCTGGGATAAATCACGTGTCTAGGGCACGTTGAGAGATAATCTGGATATTAGAGTTGTTAGGCTTGTATAGCCAAGGAAGTTAATATCGTGAATATTGATTTATTCCGATTTATAGCAGAGGGAACGCTGCTAGGAGTGTACGGAAGATACACTGGAAATATTACATTGGTATCGTTAGTTAACGACCAATCACGGAAGCAGTAGACTGACTGCTTGAGGATTAGGAGAAATACGTGAAGGAGATAAGTGATCACTGAGATAGCTCAACCACTACTTGGTTGACTAAGACGTACAGTTTGTTGTTGATTTCGTTAATTTCGTTCATACTGCAGGAACGAACGCCCGCAGAGTGCAATTAATACATTGCTTCAAGGGAGAATAAAGTTAGAGAGTTTTGATAAGTTGTCCTCGATTAGGACAGTATTATATCGCATTATCGACCGGTATCATGGCCGAACTACAGAAATATTTGGAACTAGCCCAATCATTTGGCATACCGGAATCTCAGCGTGCTTCTTGGGTAGACCAGAAACTGAAAGAAGAACGAGAAGAAAAGGCCGCGGAGAGATTACGAGAAGAAAAGGCCGTGGAGATATTACGCCAAGAAAAGGCCGCGGAGATATTACGCCAAGAAAAAGCCGCGGAACGAGACGATAGAGCCGCGGAAAGCGCGGAGAAACAGGCTCAAATAGAGTATGAGCTCGCTTTGAAACAGTTGGAAGCGAAGCAAGCCCAACCTACCGGGGCTCCGGAATTTACTTCCAATAATAAAACGAAGCCTAAATTGCCAACCTTTAATGATAAGGTTGATCGTATTGATTCCTACCTCCACCGCTTCGAACTCCATGCCGTTTGCGCGGGATGGCAGCGTAGTGAGTACACGTCATGCCTCGCCAATCTTTTGACAGGGAGAGCGTTGGAAGTTTTCCATAGCCTCACTATTAATGATGCTAGGGACTATGACATTCTAAAGACCGCGCTATTAAAGCGTTTCCAACATACGGAAGATGGATTTCATAAGCGTTTCCGCGATTGCAAGCCGGAAGCATCTGAGAATTTTTCCACTTACGTGGACCGCCTCCGCCACCTACTCAGCCGTTGGACTGAGTTGGCCGGTGTGGAAGAGGGAAACTACAAGAAATTATATGATTTAATAATTAAAGACCAAATATATATGTCCTGCCACACGGACCTAGTGGCGCATTTTAAGGAACAAGCCCCCAAAACTACCGTCGAGATAACATCGATAGCGGAACGGTATGCTGCGGCTCACCCTAATCGATCGTTAGCTAAAGCTAAATTAAGCGAACCGTGTTACGCCGGCGCTGCTACTAAGACACCGGTACCGTCGAGACAATCAAGACAGCCCTTTCGACAGTCGCCGCAGGTTCGTCCACGGTCCGAGCCGCCGTTTAGCAGAAGGCAACCGAATCCCCATAAATTTTCTCGGGACTGGGAACCCCGATATACACGTCCTTTCCCTACCCGAGGACCGCGTAACAACTACTATCAAGCGCCCCCATTTCCTTCTTATCGAGGTACACCTCGAAGGGACGATAATCCAGTCTACTGTTATAGATGTGGCGCCGGAGGCCACATTGCGCGACAATGCAGAGTTAGATTAGATGCGGCAAATGCATGCTCTGTAGCATTCACCGAAAACCGCGGTGAAAGAACTAGGAATGCCGAAACCGTAAATAAAGTTATTCCAGTTATGTCCGCCCTTCACGAGCGAGGCGCGCTGACATTGTATGAGGGACGAGTAAACGCCATACGAGCATCCGTATTGCGAGATTCAGGCTGTACGACCGTCGGTGTACGTGAATCGCTGGTCCGTCCTGCACAACTCCTGGATCGCGATGCGACATGCATTACTTTTGGTGGTTCAGTTGAACATTTTCGTTTGGCGGAAATATATGTTGACACACCGTTTATAACTGGTGTTGTCACGGCCTGTGTGCTACCAAATCCGGTCGCCGACCTAATCATTGGGAATATTCCCCACTTAAAGGACGTCTCCGATAGCGAACTCGAGATTTGGGACGATTATAACGACATTGCGTGTGTCACGACAAGACAACAATCGCGTCGCCAGATTGACAACACATTACGATCGCCTGTCGTCGACTTGGATGTGACCCCCGAGATTTTTCGTAACGAACAGCGCACAGATCCATCACTAAAGCCCCTCTTTGCTAAGATTCATCCGGACAATCCGGATACAACCAGGTTCTGCCTTAAAGACGACCTCCTATATCGCGTTTTTCGGGGAAAGCGCGAAACTATTTTGCAATTGGTCATACCAAGATCATTTCGCCGAGACATCACCCGCCTCGCGCATGACACGCCATTGACGGGCCACCAGGGCAAAGCGAGAACAAAATCGAGAGTACTGTCTCAGTTTTTTTTGGCCCGGGGTTTACGGTGACATAAATAGCTATGTGTCGCGTTACGATACATGCCAGAAAAGAACCCCGAAAGGAAAAACTTCGCGGGCACCTATACAAGAGATGCCGCCGGTTTCCACTCCATTTCAGCGAGTTGCCGTCGACATCGTCGGGCCATTACCGAAGTCGGATAGAGGCCATCGGTTTATTCTATCAGTAATCGATTATGCCACCCGTTGGCCTGAGGCTATCCCGTTAAAAAAAATACCGGCCGATCACGTCGCCGAGGCATTGGTAACCATATTCACTCGCGTCGGATTCCCGTCCGAATTATTATCCGATAGAGGTCCGCAATTCACCTCCGACCTTTTCAGGAAAGTACTGGAACTCACAGGCATTAAGCAGAAACTTACGTCACCATACCATCCAGTCCAATGGCTGTTGCGAGCGCTGGAATGCCACCATGAAATCTATGCTGGCACGCGTTTCAGCCGATAGACCTAGTGACTGGGACCGTCGACTTCCGGCCATCTTGTTCGCATATAGGGAACTCCCAAATGCGACAACGGGTTTTTCCCCGTTTGAACTTTTATACGGTCGCAAACCACGTGGCCCGATGGCCGCGTATCAGTACATAGTCGATCTCCGACATAGAATAGTTAATGCATGCGACCTGGCTCGACAATTTGCATGCGTACGGACCAGGTCATTTATAGGATATCGCGATCAGGGTAGTCGGTTAAGAACCCTGTCAGTCGGAGATCGGGCATTGGTGCTGTTACCAGAAACGAACAACAAGCTACTCCTCACTTGGAAAGGCCCCTTTCTAGTTAAAAAGCGACTCTCGAGAGTTAATTATCTCATTACCATCCGTGGTAACGATAAGGTGTACCATATTAATATGTTGAAAAAGTATCTTACCGATGATCAAGGTCATCACGATCATTCTTGCCATGTTGTGGCCCAAGCAAACGCAGCGATGGTCACTATCGATGACAACGACCGGGAGCCATTACCTATGACTAGATCGCTCCTATCCTTGCAAGCCACAGAGGACGCGACTTCCGTTAATATCAATCCACAGTTGGATCAAAGTAAGACACAGGACATAATGGATCTTGTTCGGGAGTTCGCGCCAGTATTCACTGATTTGCCGGGTAAAACATCCTTAGTTCAACACGTCATCCGGTTGCACTCGGACGTACCCGTGTTTGTTAAACCCTACCCGCGCCCGCTGCACGCGCACGACACCATACAGTCCGAGGTGGAAAAGATGCTCAGCTTACGAGTCATTGAGCGCTCGACGAGCCCTTACTGCTCGCCGATTGTACTAGTAAAGAAAACAGACGGTTCCGTTAGGTTTTGTATCGATTACAGGAAGCTTAACGCTCTAACCATTTACGATGCTGAACCTATCCCGAATCAGGAAGATCTATTTGCGCGATTGGCCGAGTCGTCCGTGTTTTCGAAAATAGATTTGGCTAAAGGCTACTGGCAAATCCCAATGGAAGAGGAAAGTAAACAGTACACAGCGTTTCAGACCCCTATGGGTCTCATGCAATGGAGGTTCATGCCATTCGGTCTTGTAACAGCACCAGCGACCTTTGCGAGGATGATGAACATCCTACTGCAGCAGACACCATGTGTTTTAAGCTACTTTGACGACATTTGCGCTTTCCATACGAATTGGAAAGGCCATTTAGAGGCACTTCGTCAAGTGCTTAGTAAACTTCGAGATGCCGGGCTTACAGCTAAGCCTAGCAAAGTCTTCCTGGGTTATACGCAGATTAACTTTCTGGGACATACTATCGCCAAAGGCGTCCAAACACCGGACGACAGTAAGATAAGTAAGATTCTAAAACTCCAGGCTCCTCATACTAAGAAGCAGGTTCGTAGCCTGTTAGGCTTCTTAAGCTATTATCGGAAATTTGTTCCTAATTTTTCGGCCCTTACGGCCCCGTTATCCGATCTTACAAGAAAAGACCGACCCAACAAAATTATCTGGACTACGCAGTGCGCCACCGCGCTCGCGACAGTGCAGCAACTGTTCTCCAGTTCGCCGCTGCTTATCCTACCAGATATTAGGCACACCTTCACCGTCCGCACTGACGCGTCGGACCAGGGAATTGGAGCTGTTTTGCTTCAGGAAAGAGATGGCTTATTGCGCCCGTGTATGTACGCTAGCCGGAAATTACTTCCGAGAGAACAAAGATACGTTATCATAGAGCGGGAGTGCCTGGCGATTGTATACGCCGTAGACGCGTTTTCCCGCTACCTACTTATGACGGAATTCGTCATCGAGACAGACCATAAACCGTTGTTATTTTTAAAATCGAACCGAGCCAAGAACGCTCGTTTGACCAGATGGAGTCTGGCCCTTCAGGAATATCGCTTCATTATAAAGGCCATTCCTGGTGGAGATAATGTCCATGCCGACCTATTATCACGGTTACCTTAATCTTGTTGTATTTTAGTCTGTCATATGTATTGGGGTTGGATGGGATTAGCACCTCATTCAGAGACCGAGGGATGGTATCACATATTGTTCACCCATTGTGAACACTTTTCACCTACCCCTGTGCTTTCCTTTGATCCAACAGCTATTTTACTGACGTCGACCCGTATTTTGGCCACACCAGACGTTGTTGCCCAGGGTCGAGGACGAGAAGTCATGGCAGACCAGGAGTCCAGATCCACTAATGCCATCGATGCTACTATAGTTATCTTTTCTTGAGTATTATTCATTGTATGTATGCATTCCTGATGACATTCGCACAGGATCAGTATTGTACTCTAAAATTTTAGAGTTATGATTGTTAATGTCTAAGTATTTAGAGGTAAGATTTAATCCTCAGAGAGATATATACTTTTGGACGGAGCCTTAAGATTTTCATGAAGTTTTGTCCATCAATGATACCCGTCCTGTAGGTTTTTTTCAACTTTTGTATTCTTAGTTATTACCTAGTTAAGTTCACCTTTCGAGCAGTTTCTCGACTCATGCCTTCCCCTTACGATAATAATTTATATCGTTAAAATTGCAAATTTTAACTGGGGTGGGGGATGTGTCATGATTCGGATGTTGTTAAAACTCACGCAGAGAGTGAGTTGTTGTTTTACCAGGGCCATGAGAAATTGGCTGGTGGCCTTGAACGGCCCTCGCAAATTATAGTTGGTGAGTAAATAAATGTAAAGTTAAACTGTTAGATTCACGCTTGTCGGTTTTAATGTTCG
Organism: Onchidella celtica; assembly: GCA_963931925.1. NCBI lineage: Eukaryota > Metazoa > Mollusca > Gastropoda > Systellommatophora > Onchidiidae > Onchidella > Onchidella celtica. The sequence goes on from OZ007572.1 coordinate 64,792,575, forward strand.
TGATTAATAAGTAATGGAGTAGGGGTGAAACAAGGTGGGGATTGTCACAAATCCCAGACTGGGAGATGTAATAGTTTATGACAGGACGACAATCACGAACAAACAAGTTTAACACTTAACAAAACAACCCATCAGACTCACACATTTATTAAACATAATTATACATATAATAGCGCAATTACATACATTATATTATTGAAAGGACTGCCGTACAACGGCCTTATTCTCACACACACTCTCCCTCGGATCCACAATCCGGTAGTTACTCCTAAAGGCACTTCGGCCTCAGCCTCTCCCCTCAGGGTCTTAATAGCACATTAATAATTTACTGGCACCGCAGTCTCTCAATATCCCCTCCCTATTGTCATACACCTTAGCACTCCCCTAGCACCTCAGCAGGGCAACAACGCATTATTATTTCCATAGCCATCAACATGGCAACAACATAGTATCAGTTCACTAGCCTATCAACATGGCAACAATATAGTATCTCATTCACTCTCATATCTACGTCCCTGTCCGTGGCCCGACTGCCACGACTTTATGTGCCTCTACTGTCCTGCCCCGACAGTCTCACTTCTGGCCTATGTCTGGCCTCCGGCCCTATGCTGGCCTATCACTTGTGCTCATCGAGGTGGCTCTTCGGCCCGTCCCCGACACCTACAAGAATAACATTACATTGGTATAATACCCTACCATCTCTATTCACTCCACCTCTCCTTACAATCCATGAAGCATACACACACTAGTTCACCTTTCACTCACCACACATCTTACGGTAACACACCTCCATCGGAGTACACACTACTCACTCGCGCTACAAATCCATGAACTCACTTTCATCTATCGCTCATGGCGCACATTGCTATATCCAATATCAAGGACTTCCACATTCCTCACATATACTTATTCACATCATGGTAATAGACGAATATAATATAATACATCAATCATAATAATCAATCGACGTTCTACATACCAGTCATTACTGGAAAGACTCTTCCACTAGTCTTCTCGACTGCTCCCTTTCCGCCCGATGGGCTCTTATTCACAGGTCCGCTCCGTCGGACCTTCTAACTTGCAGTGATAGTAATATCGCGCTTTCGCCTCATTCAGACCCTCCCACTACTCACAACAGCACGCTTAACTTGCTGTCTACTGTGAGCCCTTCTTACTCTACACCCGCTCTGTAGCAATCCCCTTAATTGCACTCACTCCACTCGTGACATCATCCCCCACCCCAAAAAAATTAATGCAATTAATTTCAAATCGCATCAAGATGACTGTCAACGAGTGAGCGTGAGCAATACCTACACTAAGAAAAACTGACCTAGCAGCTCCCCTAGTATATAAAATACCGAAATCAGGGGAAAATATGGGGATCAATATGGCCTGCAATATATGCGTCACATCATGAATAGCTAACTAACCACAATACTTAATACAGAATCAACAACCACTCAACCTATCAACCATTCTTCATATCATATTTATAATGTCAATATTTTAAAGTCGACTCATTCATACAGATCCTGTCAATGTTCCTGTCCTCCGATGTATAAGCTCCTGAAATCTTGCCCTAGGCTCGACTAAGGTAGTCGGCGATATGATTGCTGGTTCCTGGAATTGGTTGAATAACGAAGGTATACGGCTGCAAAGCCAATGCCCATCTAGACAAGCGTGGGCTGGACGAACGATTCTTCGACAAAAATGTCAGTGGCTTGTGGTCTGTCTGGATACAAAATTCTCGTCCCATGAGATAACGTCCTAGTTTCTGGACGGACCAGACAATGGCAAGACACTCACGCTCTATCACAGAATACTTTCTTTCTCTCTGCAATAACTTCCTACTGACATAACATACAGGATGGAGACATTCGTTCTTCTCCTGTAGAAGACAAGCGCCGACACCAGAGTCCGACGCATCCGTTCTGAGGATAAAGTTAGATCGAAAATCGGGTAATATCAGAATGGGTGACGATGATAATGCTGTCACCAAATTATCAAATGATGTCTGACATTCAGACGTCCACTGGACCTTATCGGGTTGTCCCTTCTTAGTAAGGTCAGTAAGAGAAGATGACAAGGAGGAAAAATTTGGAATGAACTTTCTGTAATAATTTAAAATTCCCACTAAGCTTCTGACTTGTTTCTTTGTTTTAGGGATTTGCAACCCTACTAACTTGTCAATTTTTGTTACTTCAGGTCTCTGAACACCTCTACCCACGATATGTCCTAAGAATATTATCTCTGGACATGCCAAATCCATCTTTGCGGGTTTAGCAGTTAACCCAAAATGACGTAATCGTTGAAAAATTACTGTTAGTGTCTGAATATGATCAGACCATGTCGACGTATGGCATGCTATATCATCAAAGAATGACACGACATTAGGTATGTCCTTCAACACTAGTATGAGAATACAGATACTCTGGTCTCTCATGAAACCTCTGCAGCATATCAACGTGGAAAACCTTTACTGATCCATCAATGTGGATAGCGTAATCTACCTTCGAAACAACTCGCTCAATAACATAAGGACCTTTCCATGTCATAAATAACCTATTACGGTCCGTAGGTAATAGCAATAGGACCTTGTCTCCTGGCTTAAAAATTCTCAGTTTGGAACCTCTATCTTTATAGTCTTTTGCTCTTTTCGAAGCGATACCAGAAGCTTCTTCTGCTATAGTGCGCGCTGAAGATAGTCTTTCTCTTAAATCAACAAGGTCTATCGAAACCTTTTTAAACGGTTCCGAAACCGTGGGGATCTTTTGAAGAGGAGCCTGGGGTGTACGACCCTTATGCGTCGTCTTTTGGCACGCACTGCACGTCTTACAATATAAACGTACATCTCTGTATACTGACGGCCAATCTTTCAGAACTCTCTGCTTGGTTCTAGTACTTCCCATATGACCCGCTAATGGAACATCATGGGCCAGACGCAATACTGTAGCAATTAACGACCGTGGCACGACGACCTGCTTTTGAACGGAAGCCACTGTGACGTACACACGGAACAGAATGCCCCCCTGGACAATAAAGGAGGACGACCCGTTCTTATATCTCCTCGTTTTCTCGGTTCGCGCTTCCCCAAAACATGGGTTTAATGATGGGTCCTCCCTTTGTAATCTCGCCAAGCGCTCTGGCGTGATATCTAGGTTGACCGCTGGCGTCGCCAAAGGTCTAATCTTATCTTTATCCGCTACCCGTCGACGTGTTTCGACCGCGGCGCAAAAGTCAATACCTTTTGATTGCGACCATGCTTGCACGTTCTCATCGGAAGGGGAAACCACCCGTGATACATTCCCAATGATGAGCTGGGCGCCTGGAAACCAACCAACGACTGCTTCGACTTCCCCGCTAAGGAAAGGTGTATCTATCATTATTCTTGCCATGGGTAATTTCTCAATGGCCCCCGAAAATTGGATGCACGGGACAGTCTCACCTGTAAGCTGTGAATCCCGAATGCAATCCCTATGCACTCCCACAACGGTAGATCCTGTATCTCGTAAAACCGAGACCGGTTCGTCCCCAACAAACCCCGGATAAACCCTAAGACCACCTCCTGTATGACATGAATTTATAACGGGGATCTTTCTCCCACAAGGTAAAACACCGGAAGATAATAACTTCTCACAACTGGGACACTTAGAATACTGTCCGCCTCCGTTGTCCGATGTAACACACGCAGCCGCATGATGAAATTTATTTGGGGAACATGGACTGGAGCTACTGTCCACGTTCGCCGCTATCCTACCTGCAGGGCAGTTCACGCTGATGTGATCTGCTCTTCCGCAGTTCCAACACTTCGCGGCCCTACACTCGCGCGAAAAGTGACCCACGCGTCCGCAAGTCCAACACTCCGCTCCCTGTGCTGCCCTAGGCCTGGGTCCCCGTGACCCATCGCGACCGGAACTAGAGTCCCTATGCCGTCGGTCATCGGCAAAGGTCACAATTCGCCCCCGGCCATTACCGCGACCTAGCCCTCCTGCTCGGTCAAACTTACCGGATCCATATGCCGGTGATTGGTGATAGCCCCTACGCTGCCCCTGGGCTTGCCCGCTATAGGCACCACGCTGACGCGACCTGTCCCCAAGTCCTGCCGGCGACCCCTCGACAACGGCGACGTACCCAGCATCTTGGACGTACGCCCTGGCGACTGGTTTGGACGGATGCGCCGTACGGTATGCCTCCGCCAACTTAGACGCCTCCTGCACCGTCGCGGGTTCGTTCTCTTTCAGGAAAGCCACCAGATCTTTGTGGCACGACGCGTACAGCTGGTCACGGATCATTAAGTCTTTCAGTTTAGCGAAATCCGTGCCCACATGCGCCAAGTCTACCCAGTTCGCGAAATACTCAGTTAGTCTCGCGACGAAGGCAGCAAAGTCCTCCCTGGTATCTGCACGTGCTCGCCTAAACTGCTCCCGGAAATATTCCTCGGTACGCGCAAATCGGCGAAGCAGCAAAGCCTTCAGCTTATCGTAATCTTGCACGTCTTCGCGCTGTAGCTCTTTAAAGTAGGTTAACGCTCGCCCCTGCAATAGAGACGCCAGGTACGTGGCCCATAATTCCTTATTTTCCCCCCATTGCAATTGTGCGTTCAGTTCGAACCTGTAAAGGAAGGCGTCTATGTCGTCCTTCCGGTCGTCGAACGTAGGGAGCTTAATCCTAACGCCACCTTTATTGTGTACCTGCCGCTCAACTGTTTCTGTTGGCGTATTCTTTTTGATTTCCAACTCCGCTATTCTTATTCGCGCCTCTCTCTCCTGCTGCTTATCTTCTAACTCCTTTAACTTAAACTCTCTTTCCTCTTCCTGAGCCCTTTTTTCCTGCTCTCTATCCTTAGCACGCTCATCGCGCATTTCTGCCTGCTGTTCTTTAATCCAGCCGCGTAGCTCTTCTCCCTCCAGGCCAAGTTCCTTACCCAACTTCATTAGTTGTTGGAGTTCCGCCATTTCACAGATTTATGGTTATGGTATGTATACTATGAAACCGGCTACCCTGTCGGTATGATCACTAGCAACACGACCAGAGACCTGAGATCACACCAGATATAACAATCCCCAATTCAGAATACAATTCAGAAATTTACCTTTACAGCACAACTACTTCTATATCTACAAAATGTATAGCACTATTAATTATAAAGGAAAAAAGAAACGACAAGAATGAAGAAATACAGTAGAAGGACCACAAGTACGTCAAGGACAACGAACCAGACTAGGACAAAGCTTCTACAAAAAAAAACAATTTCAGGGAACTGGAGAAAATAGCTGTGGATTATTTCATTGTCTATCCAGGACATAGACATGACTTTAACAGTCTTATGGTTCCCTCTGGCTGGACCTTAGCCGACCGCCCTCGTAGATGGAAGGATCTACATGGAAGTGATCAAATCTCAAGATGGCTTCGCTTATCTTCTGCAAGTCCACGTGACTGCTCAAATTTGATTGGTGCATCCATCCCGAGCCCAGCTCGCAGCGCCACTAGATTCTATTAATAGTAACAGACAAAGTTACTAAAGTCTATCAAAACCCTTCGCAAAGTCTCTACACCCTAAACGTTTTATGTACGAATTTATTCACCCCTTATTCGCCCCGTCTTTCCCTGTTAAAGTACACCCAAACTACGGGGTTGCAAACTGCGTCGTCACTGTTAATTTATCCATTCGTTCTATCCTGACCCACTTTCTTTCCATCTCTAAGAAAAGCGCTACAAAAACAAACCGTCCACGGGAATAGTTCAAGGACGTCTGGACTGGCTAAAATCAATGATGCCATGTAATAAACAATGCGTGACCTAGCACGGCAATTCAAATCCTAATCCTGACATATCCCCCACCCCAGTGAAAATTTTAAGAAAAATTTACACGATAAGATCCAAGAAATCCCAAAGTTATTGTGGTAGGGGCCTAAGTAGTACTGTAGAAAAATGAGTCTTAAGCTTGAGAAGAAAAATCCAATTAAGAACGTGCATATTGGATGGACAAAAAGCATACAATTATTGATGCCACGTTCTATAGAATTTATTCTATTTAAACATTCTTACTGCACACAATCAAAATTCTCAGAACATCTATAATAATAATGAGTATATCACTGTATACTACTGGGTTAAAGTATAACTATTATCAAATAATGAAGCCTTACTGAAGAAATAGGCTTATAATTATTTAGTCAACACACACAATTGCTGCTTATATACACATTCACACACAATATATTGTTAATTAAAATACTGTGGTATCCAATGGCAGCAGTAGCTCTGGTAGCTTGGTTTGCCATGTCTTCATCTCATTGACCCGCTGACAAGGGCGTCAGGTTTGCCAGAAGTTCAGGTCACAGTCAGGAATGACGCTGGTGGAAAGAGGATATTCACAAAAAAGGATTGCAAAAATGGTTCATAAAGTAATGAACAAGATAAATGTGAATCCATCCACCGTCTAGAATTGAGGGGGACAAGCACTATCCAACCCCAATACAAGACACAACACTCTTTAATAGGAAATTAAATGAGACGTGACAAAATATCAGCTTGGGAATTGTCACCGCCAGGGATAGCACGGATTACAAACCGGTATTCCTGGAGTGCAAGACTCCACCTCGTTAATCGAGCATTTTTAGCCCTGTTGGTCTTTAAGAATAACAACGGACGATGGTCCGTTTCAATTATAAATTCAGACATGAGTAGATATCGCGAAAATGCGTTTACAGCAAAAATGATAGCGAGGCACTCTCGCTCGATAATTGCATAGCGGCATTCCCTATCTAGCAACTTGCGGCTGGCGTATAGACATGGCCGCAAGGTATCGTCTCGTTCCTGTAACAACACAGCTCCCAATCCCTTGTCCGACGCATCAGTGCGGACAATAAATATTTGGTTAATATCTGGCAGTATGAGAATGGGGGAAGTGGAAAACAATTGTTGAACGGTACGAAGTGTATCAGCACATTCGGTTGTCCATTTAACTTTATTAGGAAAATTCTTTCTTGTGAGGTCCGATAACGGAGCTGTAAGCGAAGAAAAATTTGGAATGAATTTCCTATAATAGTTAAGAAAGCCCAATAAACTACGAACTTCTTTCTTAGTTCGAGGTGGTTGGAGCTTTAAGATGGTAGTTATCTTCTTGTCATCAGGAGTCTGAACGCCGTGGGCAATTGTATGGCCCAGAAAATTAATTTCATTATATCCTAAAAATACCTTACTGGGTTTCGCCGTAAGGCCAGCTCGACAAAGAGCAATAAAAACTTGTCGTAGGGCTGCGAGGTGGCCCGACCAATCGGTTTCATAAATACAAATGTCGTCAAAATACGACAATACGGAACTCATACCCTGGAGTAATATTGTCATCATACGGGCGAAAGTAGCAGGGGCTGTAACTAACCCGAAAGGCATATAGCGCCACTGCATAAGACCCAACGGAGTCTGAAAGGCGGTATATTGCTTGCTATTCTCATCAAGCGGAATTTGCCAATAGCCTTTGGAAAGATCAATTTTAGAAAAAATCGTTGACCTAGCTAACTGAGCAAAAAGATTCTCCTGGTTGGGAATCGGTTCCGCGTCATATATCGTAACCTCATTAAGTTTACGATAGTCAATACAAAAACGCACTGTATCATCTTTTTTTTTCACTAAGACGATGGGTGAGTTATATGGGCTCGTCGATCGCTCTATCACTCCCAGGTGAAACATGTTACGTACCTCGGATATTATAGTCTCCTGTGCGTGCAGCGGACGCGGGTATGGTTTAACAAAGACTGGTATATCCGTCTTTAATCTTATAACATGCTGTACCAAAGAAGTATTACCTGGTAGATCAGTAAAGACTGTTGTAAACTCGTTAAGCAAATCTCTTATATCTTGTCTTTGCGATTCAGATAAATCTGGATTTATATTCACATCCGAAGTGTTTTCAGAAGATCGAAGTGCGGGTATTGAATTCTCTATCTTGATAGGATCATCATCGTCAACTGAAACCAAGGCCGCATTGGCCTGTGCAATCACATTTCGGCGATTATTCTGTCGATTATCATCGTCGGACAGGTACTGCTTTAACATATTTATATGGAAGACCTTGTCCTGTCCTCGAATCTTGATAAGATAATTTACTCGAGAAAGTCTCTTTAGAACTTTGAAAGGTCCTTTCCATGTAAGAAGGAGTTTATTTTTCGTTTCCGGAAGGAGAACAAGAGTTTGGTCTCCGACGGCCAAGGTTCGCAATCGGCTACCTTGATCACGATATTGTTTATAAAGACTCGCATGCGTAGCTGAAGATTTTTGTGCGAGCTGACATGCGTTAAGAATTCGCTGGCGCAAGTCTACAACGTATTGATATGCAGACCGCGTATCATTGTCGTCGGTGTCTGATCCGGCGAATAAATCATGGAGTATGGCCATTGGACCACGCGGCTTACGACCATACAATAATTCGAAGGGGGAAAAACCCGTCGATTCGTTCGGTAGTTCTCGGTATGCAAAAAGAATAGCGGGGAGTTGTCGATCCCAATCACTCGGTTTGTCGGCGGAAACTCGTGCAAGCATACTTTTCATGGTAGCATTCCAACGTTCACAGCAGCCATTAGACTGTGGGTGATATGGAGATGTTAATCTTTGTTTAATCCCGACCAACTCCAAGACTTTCTTAAAAAGCTCAGAGGTAAACTGTGGACCTCTGTCCGATAGAATTTCAACCGGAAACCCAAGACGCGAAAAAACAGTAATAAGAGCTTCAGCGACATGATCAGCTGAAATGTCTTTTAACGGAATGGCCTCTGGCCAACGGGTTGCGTAGTCAATGACAGAAAGTATAAAACGATGTCCTCTGTCTGACTTGTGTAGAGGACCAACTATATCTACGGCAACGCGCTCAAATGGTCTGGAGACCATAGGCATCTCCTGCAGAGGAGCTCGCGATGCTCTTCCTTTAGGAGTACGTCTCTGACATACGTCACATGTTGATACGAACCGGTTTACATCTGCGTAAATACTGGGCCAAAAAAATTGCGATAGTATTCGAGACTTAGTTCTGGCCTTTCCCTGGTGACCCGCCAAGGAAGTGTCATGCGCGAGACGAATAATGTCGCGACGAAAAGATCTTGGTACTACAAGCTGCATAACGGCCTCTCGCTTATTCCGAAAATTACGATATAATAAGTCATCTTTCATAAAAAGATAGAGGTATCCGGTGCGGTAGAATCAACCTTAGCAAACAAATGTTTCAATGTGGGATCTGAATGTTGCTCATCATGAAATGCACTAGACGTTATGTTCACTTCAATAGTAGGATTACTCAATGGACTGTGTGCTCGTCGACTCGATTGTAGGCGTGTTGTCACACTTATAACCCGGGTGTCCCCTCCAGTGTTACGGGTTCAAAGAAGGGCGTGCCCTCGAGTGTTACGATGGGGATTGGTTAATTATAGAATTTAGGTGTTCGACTGCATTTACTAATATCGAGAGGTTTTACAATTACTCTGCCATACCATGCCACATACACTAATAACAATTTCGAGTAAGTTATATCAAGGACCTTGTAGGGCCACAAATTTATTACCTAAATACCTAACAATTTCGTCTATCGTTTACATATTAAAAGACAACATCAGCAGCATCAAATGAACATACTAAAATACATAACTATAAGACTCCCCTAGCTTCTTAAAAGATTAGAAACTCTATATCATTCTGACTCATTCACAGTTTACCTAGTAATTATTTATCTTCAGAAATATAGACTACCTACTATCTCACAAATGATATTCTTATGTCTCAGACGACAATATTAACTCAGTCAACTGCTTATAAAGGATCAAACCGTCAAGACACACTGACGTAGTTAAGATAGATCTAGATCTGCTCTAGGATGGGCTGGCAATCCCCAGCCTCATCCAGACACATCAATTACAATTTACAAAATGTGTATATCAGTCACTCATTCTAGATCTTAATTGCAAGTAAAACTTTATGGTCTTGCATTCCTTTGGTAGCACTTCTACTGGAACATTAGGGTCAGATTCACATCATCTCGAATCATTGTGATGACACTTACGATTGGTTCCCTGAAACAATTTCAGGGAACTGGAGAAAATAGCTGTGGATTATTTCATTGTCTATCCAGGACATAGACATGACTTTAACAGTCTTATGGTTCCCTCTGGCTGGACCTTAGCCGACCGCCCTCGTAGATGGAAGGATCTACATGGAAGTGATCAAATCTCAAGATGGCTTCGCTTATCTTCTGCAAGTCCACGTGACTGCTCAAATTTGATTGGTGCATCCATCCCGAGCCCAGCTCGCAGCGCCACTAGATTCTATTAATAGTAACAGACAAAGTTACTAAAGTCTATCAAAACCCTTCGCAAAGTCTCTACACCCTAAACGTTTTATGTACGAATTTATTCACCCCTTATTCGCCCCGTCTTTCCCTGTTAAAGTACACCCAAACTACGGGGTTGCAAACTGCGTCGTCACTGTTAATTTATCCATTCGTTCTATCCTGACCCACTTTCTTTCCATCTCTAAGAAAAGCGCTACAAAAACAAACCGTCCACGGGAATAGTTCAAGGACGTCTGGACTGGCTAAAATCAATGATGCCATGTAATAAACAATGCGTGACCTAGCACGGCAATTCAAATCCTAATCCTGACATATCCCCCACCCCAGTGAAAATTTTAAGAAAAATTTACACGATAAGATCCAAGAAATCCCAAAGTTATTGTGGTAGGGGCCTAAGTAGTACTGTAGAAAAATGAGTCTTAAGCTTGAGAAGAAAAATCCAATTAAGAACGTGCATATTGGATGGACAAAAAGCATACAATTATTGATGCCACGTTCTATAGAATTTATTCTATTTAAACATTCTTACTGCACACAATCAAAATTCTCAGAACATCTATAATAATAATGAGTATATCACTGTATACTACTGGGTTAAAGTATAACTATTATCAAATAATGAAGCCTTACTGAAGAAATAGGCTTATAATTATTTAGTCAACACACACAATTGCTGCTTATATACACATTCACACACAATATATTGTTAATTAAAATACTGTGGTATCCAATGGCAGCAGTAGCTCTGGTAGCTTGGTTTGCCATGTCTTCATCTCATTGACCCGCTGACAAGGGCGTCAGGTTTGCCAGAAGTTCAGGTCACAGTCAGGAATGACGCTGGTGGAAAGAGGATATTCACAAAAAAGGATTGTAAAAATGGTTCATAAAGTAATGAACAAGATAAATGTGAATCCATCCACCGTCTAGAATTGAGGGGGACAAGCACTATCCAACCCCAATACAAGACACAACACTCTTTAATAGGAAATTAAATGAGACGTGACAAAATATCAGCTTGGGAATTGTCACCGCCAGGGATAGCACGGATTACAAACCGGTATTCCTGGAGTGCAAGACTCCACCTCGTTAATCGAGCATTTTTAGCCCTGTTGGTCTTTAAGAATAACAACGGACGATGGTCCGTTTCAATTATAAATTCAGACATGAGTAGATATCGCGAAAATGCGTTTACAGCAAAAATGATAGCGAGGCACTCTCGCTCGATAATTGCATAGCGGCATTCCCTATCTAGCAACTTGCGGCTGGCGTATAGACATGGCCGCAAGGTATCGTCTCGTTCCTGTAACAACACAGCTCCCAATCCCTTGTCCGACGCATCAGTGCGGACAATAAATATTTGGTTAATATCTGGCAGTATGAGAATGGGGGAAGTGGAAAACAATTGTTGAACGGTACGAAGTGTATCAGCACATTCGGTTGTCCATTTAACTTTATTAGGAAAATTCTTTCTTGTGAGGTCCGATAACGGAGCTGTAAGCGAAGAAAAATTTGGAATGAATTTCCTATAATAGTTAAGAAAGCCCAATAAACTACGAACTTCTTTCTTAGTTCGAGGTGGTTGGAGCTTTAAGATGGTAGTTATCTTCTTGTCATCAGGAGTCTGAACGCCGTGGGCAATTGTATGGCCCAGAAAATTAATTTCATTATATCCTAAAAATACCTTACTGGGTTTCGCCGTAAGGCCAGCTCGACAAAGAGCAATAAAAACTTGTCGTAGGGCTGCGAGGTGGCCCGACCAATCGGTTTCATAAATACAAATGTCGTCAAAATACGACAATACGGAACTCATACCCTGGAGTAATATTGTCATCATACGGGCGAAAGTAGCAGGGGCTGTAACTAACCCGAAAGGCATATAGCGCCACTGCATAAGACCCAACGGAGTCTGAAAGGCGGTATATTGCTTGCTATTCTCATCAAGCGGAATTTGCCAATAGCCTTTGGAAAGATCAATTTTAGAAAAAATCGTTGACCTAGCTAACTGAGCAAAAAGATTCTCCTGGTTGGGAATCGGTTCCGCGTCATATATCGTAACCTCATTAAGTTTACGATAGTCAATACAAAAACGCACTGTATCATCTTTTTTTTTCACTAAGACGATGGGTGAGTTATATGGGCTCGTCGATCGCTCTATCACTCCCAGGTGAAACATGTTACGTACCTCGGATATTATAGTCTCCTGTGCGTGCAGCGGACGCGGGTATGGTTTAACAAAGACTGGTATATCCGTCTTTAATCTTATAACATGCTGTACCAAAGAAGTATTACCTGGTAGATCAGTAAAGACTGTTGTAAACTCGTTAAGCAAATCTCTTATATCTTGTCTTTGCGATTCAGATAAATCTGGATTTATATTCACATCCGAAGTGTTTTCAGAAGATCGAAGTGCGGGTATTGAATTCTCTATCTTGATAGGATCATCATCGTCAACTGAAACCAAGGCCGCATTGGCCTGTGCAATCACATTTCGGCGATTATTCTGTCGATTATCATCGTCGGACAGGTACTGCTTTAACATATTTATATGGAAGACCTTGTCCTGTCCTCGAATCTTGATAAGATAATTTACTCGAGAAAGTCTCTTTAGAACTTTGAAAGGTCCTTTCCATGTAAGAAGGAGTTTATTTTTCGTTTCCGGAAGGAGAACAAGAGTTTGGTCTCCGACGGCCAAGGTTCGCAATCGGCTACCTTGATCACGATATTGTTTATAAAGACTCGCATGCGTAGCTGAAGATTTTTGTGCGAGCTGACATGCGTTAAGAATTCGCTGGCGCAAGTCTACAACGTATTGATATGCAGACCGCGTATCATTGTCGTCGGTGTCTGATCCGGCGAATAAATCATGGAGTATGGCCATTGGACCACGCGGCTTACGACCATACAATAATTCGAAGGGGGAAAAACCCGTCGATTCGTTCGGTAGTTCTCGGTATGCAAAAAGAATAGCGGGGAGTTGTCGATCCCAATCACTCGGTTTGTCGGCGGAAACTCGTGCAAGCATACTTTTCATGGTAGCATTCCAACGTTCACAGCAGCCATTAGACTGTGGGTGATATGGAGATGTTAATCTTTGTTTAATCCCGACCAACTCCAAGACTTTCTTAAAAAGCTCAGAGGTAAACTGTGGACCTCTGTCCGATAGAATTTCAACCGGAAACCCAAGACGCGAAAAAACAGTAATAAGAGCTTCAGCGACATGATCAGCTGAAATGTCTTTTAACGGAATGGCCTCTGGCCAACGGGTTGCGTAGTCAATGACAGAAAGTATAAAACGATGTCCTCTGTCTGACTTGTGTAGAGGACCAACTATATCTACGGCAACGCGCTCAAATGGTCTGGAGACCATAGGCATCTCCTGCAGAGGAGCTCGCGATGCTCTTCCTTTAGGAGTACGTCTCTGACATACGTCACATGTTGATACGAACCGGTTTACATCTGCGTAAATACTGGGCCAAAAAAATTGCGATAGTATTCGAGACTTAGTTCTGGCCTTTCCCTGGTGACCCGCCAAGGAAGTGTCATGCGCGAGACGAATAATGTCGCGACGAAAAGATCTTGGTACTACAAGCTGCATAACGGCCTCTCGCTTATTCCGAAAATTACGATATAATAAGTCATCTTTCATAAAAAGATAGAGGTATCCGGTGCGGTAGAATCAACCTTAGCAAACAAATGTTTCAATGTGGGATCTGAATGTTGCTCATCATGAAATGCACTAGACGTTATGTTCACTTCAATAGTAGGATTACTCAATGGACTGTGTGCTCGTCGACTCGATTGTAGGCGTGTTGTCACACTTATAACCCGGGTGTCCCCTCCAGTGTTACGGGTTCAAAGAAGGGCGTGCCCTCGAGTGTTACGATGGGGATTGGTTAATTATAGAATTTAGGTGTTCGACTGCATTTACTAATATCGAGAGGTTTTACAATTACTCTGCCATACCATGCCACATACACTAATAACAATTTCGAGTAAGTTATATCAAGGACCTTGTAGGGCCACAAATTTATTACCTAAATACCTAACAATTTCGTCTATCGTTTACATATTAAAAGACAACATCAGCAGCATCAAATGAACATACTAAAATACATAACTATAAGACTCCCCTAGCTTCTTAAAAGATTAGAAACTCTATATCATTCTGACTCATTCACAGTTTACCTAGTAATTATTTATCTTCAGAAATATAGACTACCTACTATCTCACAAATGATATTCTTATGTCTCAGACGACAATATTAACTCAGTCAACTGCTTATAAAGGATCAAACCGTCAAGACACACTGACGTAGTTAAGATAGATCTAGATCTGCTCTAGGATGGGCTGGCAATCCCCAGCCTCATCCAGACACATCAATTACAATTTACAAAATGTGTATATCAGTCACTCATTCTAGATCTTAATTGCAAGTAAAACTTTATGGTCTTGCATTCCTTTGGTAGCACTTCTACTGGAACATTAGGGTCAGATTCACATCATCTCGAATCATTGTGATGACACTTACGATTGGTTCCCTGAAACAATTTCAGGGAACTGGAGAAAATAGCTGTGGATTATTTCATTGTCTATCCAGGACATAGACATGACTTTAACAGTCTTATGGTTCCCTCTGGCTGGACCTTAGCCGACCGCCCTCGTAGATGGAAGGATCTACATGGAAGTGATCAAATCTCAAGATGGCTTCGCTTATCTTCTGCAAGTCCACGTGACTGCTCAAATTTGATTGGTGCATCCATCCCGAGCCCAGCTCGCAGCGCCACTAGATTCTATTAATAGTAACAGACAAAGTTACTAAAGTCTATCAAAACCCTTCGCAAAGTCTCTACACCCTAAACGTTTTATGTACGAATTTATTCACCCCTTATTCGCCCCGTCTTTCCCTGTTAAAGTACACCCAAACTACGGGGTTGCAAACTGCGTCGTCACTGTTAATTTATCCATTCGTTCTATCCTGACCCACTTTCTTTCCATCTCTAAGAAAAGCGCTACAAAAACAAACCGTCCACGGGAATAGTTCAAGGACGTCTGGACTGGCTAAAATCAATGATGCCATGTAATAAACAATGCGTGACCTAGCACGGCAATTCAAATCCTAATCCTGACATATCCCCCACCCCAGTGAAAATTTTAAGAAAAATTTACACGATAAGATCCAAGAAATCCCAAAGTTATTGTGGTAGGGGCCTAAGTAGTACTGTAGAAAAATGAGTCTTAAGCTTGAGAAGAAAAATCCAATTAAGAACGTGCATATTGGATGGACAAAAAGCATACAATTATTGATGCCACGTTCTATAGAATTTATTCTATTTAAACATTCTTACTGCACACAATCAAAATTCTCAGAACATCTATAATAATAATGAGTATATCACTGTATACTACTGGGTTAAAGTATAACTATTATCAAATAATGAAGCCTTACTGAAGAAATAGGCTTATAATTATTTAGTCAACACACACAATTGCTGCTTATATACACATTCACACACAATATATTGTTAATTAAAATACTGTGGTATCCAATGGCAGCAGTAGCTCTGGTAGCTTGGTTTGCCATGTCTTCATCTCATTGACCCGCTGACAAGGGCGTCAGGTTTGCCAGAAGTTCAGGTCACAGTCAGGAATGACGCTGGTGGAAAGAGGATATTCACAAAAAAGGATTGTAAAAATGGTTCATAAAGTAATGAACAAGATAAATGTGAATCCATCCACCGTCTAGAATTGAGGGGGACAAGCACTATCCAACCCCAATACAAGACACAACACTCTTTAATAGGAAATTAAATGAGACGTGACAAAATATCAGCTTGGGAATTGTCACCGCCAGGGATAGCACGGATTACAAACCGGTATTCCTGGAGTGCAAGACTCCACCTCGTTAATCGAGCATTTTTAGCCCTGTTGGTCTTTAAGAATAACAACGGACGATGGTCCGTTTCAATTATAAATTCAGACATGAGTAGATATCGCGAAAATGCGTTTACAGCAAAAATGATAGCGAGGCACTCTCGCTCGATAATTGCATAGCGGCATTCCCTATCTAGCAACTTGCGGCTGGCGTATAGACATGGCCGCAAGGTATCGTCTCGTTCCTGTAACAACACAGCTCCCAATCCCTTGTCCGACGCATCAGTGCGGACAATAAATATTTGGTTAATATCTGGCAGTATGAGAATGGGGGAAGTGGAAAACAATTGTTGAACGGTACGAAGTGTATCAGCACATTCGGTTGTCCATTTAACTTTATTAGGAAAATTCTTTCTTGTGAGGTCCGATAACGGAGCTGTAAGCGAAGAAAAATTTGGAATGAATTTCCTATAATAGTTAAGAAAGCCCAATAAACTACGAACTTCTTTCTTAGTTCGAGGTGGTTGGAGCTTTAAGATGGTAGTTATCTTCTTGTCATCAGGAGTCTGAACGCCGTGGGCAATTGTATGGCCCAGAAAATTAATTTCATTATATCCTAAAAATACCTTACTGGGTTTCGCCGTAAGGCCAGCTCGACAAAGAGCAATAAAAACTTGTCGTAGGGCTGCGAGGTGGCCCGACCAATCGGTTTCATAAATACAAATGTCGTCAAAATACGACAATACGGAACTCATACCCTGGAGTAATATTGTCATCATACGGGCGAAAGTAGCAGGGGCTGTAACTAACCCGAAAGGCATATAGCGCCACTGCATAAGACCCAACGGAGTCTGAAAGGCGGTATATTGCTTGCTATTCTCATCAAGCGGAATTTGCCAATAGCCTTTGGAAAGATCAATTTTAGAAAAAATCGTTGACCTAGCTAACTGAGCAAAAAGATTCTCCTGGTTGGGAATCGGTTCCGCGTCATATATCGTAACCTCATTAAGTTTACGATAGTCAATACAAAAACGCACTGTATCATCTTTTTTTTTCACTAAGACGATGGGTGAGTTATATGGGCTCGTCGATCGCTCTATCACTCCCAGGTGAAACATGTTACGTACCTCGGATATTATAGTCTCCTGTGCGTGCAGCGGACGCGGGTATGGTTTAACAAAGACTGGTATATCCGTCTTTAATCTTATAACATGCTGTACCAAAGAAGTATTACCTGGTAGATCAGTAAAGACTGTTGTAAACTCGTTAAGCAAATCTCTTATATCTTGTCTTTGCGATTCAGATAAATCTGGATTTATATTCACATCCGAAGTGTTTTCAGAAGATCGAAGTGCGGGTATTGAATTCTCTATCTTGATAGGATCATCATCGTCAACTGAAACCAAGGCCGCATTGGCCTGTGCAATCACATTTCGGCGATTATTCTGTCGATTATCATCGTCGGACAGGTACTGCTTTAACATATTTATATGGAAGACCTTGTCCTGTCCTCGAATCTTGATAAGATAATTTACTCGAGAAAGTCTCTTTAGAACTTTGAAAGGTCCTTTCCATGTAAGAAGGAGTTTATTTTTCGTTTCCGGAAGGAGAACAAGAGTTTGGTCTCCGACGGCCAAGGTTCGCAATCGGCTACCTTGATCACGATATTGTTTATAAAGACTCGCATGCGTAGCTGAAGATTTTTGTGCGAGCTGACATGCGTTAAGAATTCGCTGGCGCAAGTCTACAACGTATTGATATGCAGACCGCGTATCATTGTCGTCGGTGTCTGATCCGGCGAATAAATCATGGAGTATGGCCATTGGACCACGCGGCTTACGACCATACAATAATTCGAAGGGGGAAAAACCCGTCGATTCGTTCGGTAGTTCTCGGTATGCAAAAAGAATAGCGGGGAGTTGTCGATCCCAATCACTCGGTTTGTCGGCGGAAACTCGTGCAAGCATACTTTTCATGGTAGCATTCCAACGTTCACAGCAGCCATTAGACTGTGGGTGATATGGAGATGTTAATCTTTGTTTAATCCCGACCAACTCCAAGACTTTCTTAAAAAGCTCAGAGGTAAACTGTGGACCTCTGTCCGATAGAATTTCAACCGGAAACCCAAGACGCGAAAAAACAGTAATAAGAGCTTCAGCGACATGATCAGCTGAAATGTCTTTTAACGGAATGGCCTCTGGCCAACGGGTTGCGTAGTCAATGACAGAAAGTATAAAACGATGTCCTCTGTCTGACTTGTGTAGAGGACCAACTATATCTACGGCAACGCGCTCAAATGGTCTGGAGACCATAGGCATCTCCTGCAGAGGAGCTCGCGATGCTCTTCCTTTAGGAGTACGTCTCTGACATACGTCACATGTTGATACGAACCGGTTTACATCTGCGTAAATACTGGGCCAAAAAAATTGCGATAGTATTCGAGACTTAGTTCTGGCCTTTCCCTGGTGACCCGCCAAGGAAGTGTCATGCGCGAGACGAATAATGTCGCGACGAAAAGATCTTGGTACTACAAGCTGCATAACGGCCTCTCGCTTATTCCGAAAATTACGATATAATAAGTCATCTTTCATAAAAAGATAGAGGTATCCGGTGCGGTAGAATCAACCTTAGCAAACAAATGTTTCAATGTGGGATCTGAATGTTGCTCATCATGAAATGCACTAGACGTTATGTTCACTTCAATAGTAGGATTACTCAATGGACTGTGTGCTCGTCGACTCGATTGTAGGCGTGTTGTCACACTTATAACCCGGGTGTCCCCTCCAGTGTTACGGGTTCAAAGAAGGGCGTGCCCTCGAGTGTTACGATGGGGATTGGTTAATTATAGAATTTAGGTGTTCGACTGCATTTACTAATATCGAGAGGTTTTACAATTACTCTGCCATACCATGCCACATACACTAATAACAATTTCGAGTAAGTTATATCAAGGACCTTGTAGGGCCACAAATTTATTACCTAAATACCTAACAATTTCGTCTATCGTTTACATATTAAAAGACAACATCAGCAGCATCAAATGAACATACTAAAATACATAACTATAAGACTCCCCTAGCTTCTTAAAAGATTAGAAACTCTATATCATTCTGACTCATTCACAGTTTACCTAGTAATTATTTATCTTCAGAAATATAGACTACCTACTATCTCACAAATGATATTCTTATGTCTCAGACGACAATATTAACTCAGTCAACTGCTTATAAAGGATCAAACCGTCAAGACACACTGACGTAGTTAAGATAGATCTAGATCTGCTCTAGGATGGGCTGGCAATCCCCAGCCTCATCCAGACACATCAATTACAATTTACAAAATGTGTATATCAGTCACTCATTCTAGATCTTAATTGCAAGTAAAACTTTATGGTCTTGCATTCCTTTGGTAGCACTTCTACTGGAACATTAGGGTCAGATTCACATCATCTCGAATCATTGTGATGACACTTACGATTGGTTCCCTGAAACAATTTCAGGGAACTGGAGAAAATAGCTGTGGATTATTTCATTGTCTATCCAGGACATAGACATGACTTTAACAGTCTTATGGTTCCCTCTGGCTGGACCTTAGCCGACCGCCCTCGTAGATGGAAGGATCTACATGGAAGTGATCAAATCTCAAGATGGCTTCGCTTATCTTCTGCAAGTCCACGTGACTGCTCAAATTTGATTGGTGCATCCATCCCGAGCCCAGCTCGCAGCGCCACTAGATTCTATTAATAGTAACAGACAAAGTTACTAAAGTCTATCAAAACCCTTCGCAAAGTCTCTACACCCTAAACGTTTTATGTACGAATTTATTCACCCCTTATTCGCCCCGTCTTTCCCTGTTAAAGTACACCCAAACTACGGGGTTGCAAACTGCGTCGTCACTGTTAATTTATCCATTCGTTCTATCCTGACCCACTTTCTTTCCATCTCTAAGAAAAGCGCTACAAAAACAAACCGTCCACGGGAATAGTTCAAGGACGTCTGGACTGGCTAAAATCAATGATGCCATGTAATAAACAATGCGTGACCTAGCACGGCAATTCAAATCCTAATCCTGACATATCCCCCACCCCAGTGAAAATTTTAAGAAAAATTTACACGATAAGATCCAAGAAATCCCAAAGTTATTGTGGTAGGGGCCTAAGTAGTACTGTAGAAAAATGAGTCTTAAGCTTGAGAAGAAAAATCCAATTAAGAACGTGCATATTGGATGGACAAAAAGCATACAATTATTGATGCCACGTTCTATAGAATTTATTCTATTTAAACATTCTTACTGCACACAATCAAAATTCTCAGAACATCTATAATAATAATGAGTATATCACTGTATACTACTGGGTTAAAGTATAACTATTATCAAATAATGAAGCCTTACTGAAGAAATAGGCTTATAATTATTTAGTCAACACACACAATTGCTGCTTATATACACATTCACACACAATATATTGTTAATTAAAATACTGTGGTATCCAATGGCAGCAGTAGCTCTGGTAGCTTGGTTTGCCATGTCTTCATCTCATTGACCCGCTGACAAGGGCGTCAGGTTTGCCAGAAGTTCAGGTCACAGTCAGGAATGACGCTGGTGGAAAGAGGATATTCACAAAAAAGGATTGTAAAAATGGTTCATAAAGTAATGAACAAGATAAATGTGAATCCATCCACCGTCTAGAATTGAGGGGGACAAGCACTATCCAACCCCAATACAAGACACAACACTCTTTAATAGGAAATTAAATGAGACGTGACAAAATATCAGCTTGGGAATTGTCACCGCCAGGGATAGCACGGATTACAAACCGGTATTCCTGGAGTGCAAGACTCCACCTCGTTAATCGAGCATTTTTAGCCCTGTTGGTCTTTAAGAATAACAACGGACGATGGTCCGTTTCAATTATAAATTCAGACATGAGTAGATATCGCGAAAATGCGTTTACAGCAAAAATGATAGCGAGGCACTCTCGCTCGATAATTGCATAGCGGCATTCCCTATCTAGCAACTTGCGGCTGGCGTATAGACATGGCCGCAAGGTATCGTCTCGTTCCTGTAACAACACAGCTCCCAATCCCTTGTCCGACGCATCAGTGCGGACAATAAATATTTGGTTAATATCTGGCAGTATGAGAATGGGGGAAGTGGAAAACAATTGTTGAACGGTACGAAGTGTATCAGCACATTCGGTTGTCCATTTAACTTTATTAGGAAAATTCTTTCTTGTGAGGTCCGATAACGGAGCTGTAAGCGAAGAAAAATTTGGAATGAATTTCCTATAATAGTTAAGAAAGCCCAATAAACTACGAACTTCTTTCTTAGTTCGAGGTGGTTGGAGCTTTAAGATGGTAGTTATCTTCTTGTCATCAGGAGTCTGAACGCCGTGGGCAATTGTATGGCCCAGAAAATTAATTTCATTATATCCTAAAAATACCTTACTGGGTTTCGCCGTAAGGCCAGCTCGACAAAGAGCAATAAAAACTTGTCGTAGGGCTGCGAGGTGGCCCGACCAATCGGTTTCATAAATACAAATGTCGTCAAAATACGACAATACGGAACTCATACCCTGGAGTAATATTGTCATCATACGGGCGAAAGTAGCAGGGGCTGTAACTAACCCGAAAGGCATATAGCGCCACTGCATAAGACCCAACGGAGTCTGAAAGGCGGTATATTGCTTGCTATTCTCATCAAGCGGAATTTGCCAATAGCCTTTGGAAAGATCAATTTTAGAAAAAATCGTTGACCTAGCTAACTGAGCAAAAAGATTCTCCTGGTTGGGAATCGGTTCCGCGTCATATATCGTAACCTCATTAAGTTTACGATAGTCAATACAAAAACGCACTGTATCATCTTTTTTTTTCACTAAGACGATGGGTGAGTTATATGGGCTCGTCGATCGCTCTATCACTCCCAGGTGAAACATGTTACGTACCTCGGATATTATAGTCTCCTGTGCGTGCAGCGGACGCGGGTATGGTTTAACAAAGACTGGTATATCCGTCTTTAATCTTATAACATGCTGTACCAAAGAAGTATTACCTGGTAGATCAGTAAAGACTGTTGTAAACTCGTTAAGCAAATCTCTTATATCTTGTCTTTGCGATTCAGATAAATCTGGATTTATATTCACATCCGAAGTGTTTTCAGAAGATCGAAGTGCGGGTATTGAATTCTCTATCTTGATAGGATCATCATCGTCAACTGAAACCAAGGCCGCATTGGCCTGTGCAATCACATTTCGGCGATTATTCTGTCGATTATCATCGTCGGACAGGTACTGCTTTAACATATTTATATGGAAGACCTTGTCCTGTCCTCGAATCTTGATAAGATAATTTACTCGAGAAAGTCTCTTTAGAACTTTGAAAGGTCCTTTCCATGTAAGAAGGAGTTTATTTTTCGTTTCCGGAAGGAGAACAAGAGTTTGGTCTCCGACGGCCAAGGTTCGCAATCGGCTACCTTGATCACGATATTGTTTATAAAGACTCGCATGCGTAGCTGAAGATTTTTGTGCGAGCTGACATGCGTTAAGAATTCGCTGGCGCAAGTCTACAACGTATTGATATGCAGACCGCGTATCATTGTCGTCGGTGTCTGATCCGGCGAATAAATCATGGAGTATGGCCATTGGACCACGCGGCTTACGACCATACAATAATTCGAAGGGGGAAAAACCCGTCGATTCGTTCGGTAGTTCTCGGTATGCAAAAAGAATAGCGGGGAGTTGTCGATCCCAATCACTCGGTTTGTCGGCGGAAACTCGTGCAAGCATACTTTTCATGGTAGCATTCCAACGTTCACAGCAGCCATTAGACTGTGGGTGATATGGAGATGTTAATCTTTGTTTAATCCCGACCAACTCCAAGACTTTCTTAAAAAGCTCAGAGGTAAACTGTGGACCTCTGTCCGATAGAATTTCAACCGGAAACCCAAGACGCGAAAAAACAGTAATAAGAGCTTCAGCGACATGATCAGCTGAAATGTCTTTTAACGGAATGGCCTCTGGCCAACGGGTTGCGTAGTCAATGACAGAAAGTATAAAACGATGTCCTCTGTCTGACTTGTGTAGAGGACCAACTATATCTACGGCAACGCGCTCAAATGGTCTGGAGACCATAGGCATCTCCTGCAGAGGAGCTCGCGATGCTCTTCCTTTAGGAGTACGTCTCTGACATACGTCACATGTTGATACGAACCGGTTTACATCTGCGTAAATACTGGGCCAAAAAAATTGCGATAGTATTCGAGACTTAGTTCTGGCCTTTCCCTGGTGACCCGCCAAGGAAGTGTCATGCGCGAGACGAATAATGTCGCGACGAAAAGATCTTGGTACTACAAGCTGCATAACGGCCTCTCGCTTATTCCGAAAATTACGATATAATAAGTCATCTTTCATAAAAAGATAGAGGTATCCGGTGCGGTAGAATCAACCTTAGCAAACAAATGTTTCAATGTGGGATCTGAATGTTGCTCATCATGAAATGCACTAGACGTTATGTTCACTTCAATAGTAGGATTACTCAATGGACTGTGTGCTCGTCGACTCGATTGTAGGCGTGTTGTCACACTTATAACCCGGGTGTCCCCTCCAGTGTTACGGGTTCAAAGAAGGGCGTGCCCTCGAGTGTTACGATGGGGATTGGTTAATTATAGAATTTAGGTGTTCGACTGCATTTACTAATATCGAGAGGTTTTACAATTACTCTGCCATACCATGCCACATACACTAATAACAATTTCGAGTAAGTTATATCAAGGACCTTGTAGGGCCACAAATTTATTACCTAAATACCTAACAATTTCGTCTATCGTTTACATATTAAAAGACAACATCAGCAGCATCAAATGAACATACTAAAATACATAACTATAAGACTCCCCTAGCTTCTTAAAAGATTAGAAACTCTATATCATTCTGACTCATTCACAGTTTACCTAGTAATTATTTATCTTCAGAAATATAGACTACCTACTATCTCACAAATGATATTCTTATGTCTCAGACGACAATATTAACTCAGTCAACTGCTTATAAAGGATCAAACCGTCAAGACACACTGACGTAGTTAAGATAGATCTAGATCTGCTCTAGGATGGGCTGGCAATCCCCAGCCTCATCCAGACACATCAATTACAATTTACAAAATGTGTATATCAGTCACTCATTCTAGATCTTAATTGCAAGTAAAACTTTATGGTCTTGCATTCCTTTGGTAGCACTTCTACTGGAACATTAGGGTCAGATTCACATCATCTCGAATCATTGTGATGACACTTACGATTGGTTCCCTGAAACAATTTCAGGGAACTGGAGAAAATAGCTGTGGATTATTTCATTGTCTATCCAGGACATAGACATGACTTTAACAGTCTTATGGTTCCCTCTGGCTGGACCTTAGCCGACCGCCCTCGTAGATGGAAGGATCTACATGGAAGTGATCAAATCTCAAGATGGCTTCGCTTATCTTCTGCAAGTCCACGTGACTGCTCAAATTTGATTGGTGCATCCATCCCGAGCCCAGCTCGCAGCGCCACTAGATTCTATTAATAGTAACAGACAAAGTTACTAAAGTCTATCAAAACCCTTCGCAAAGTCTCTACACCCTAAACGTTTTATGTACGAATTTATTCACCCCTTATTCGCCCCGTCTTTCCCTGTTAAAGTACACCCAAACTACGGGGTTGCAAACTGCGTCGTCACTGTTAATTTATCCATTCGTTCTATCCTGACCCACTTTCTTTCCATCTCTAAGAAAAGCGCTACAAAAACAAACCGTCCACGGGAATAGTTCAAGGACGTCTGGACTGGCTAAAATCAATGATGCCATGTAATAAACAATGCGTGACCTAGCACGGCAATTCAAATCCTAATCCTGACATATCCCCCACCCCAGTGAAAATTTTAAGAAAAATTTACACGATAAGATCCAAGAAATCCCAAAGTTATTGTGGTAGGGGCCTAAGTAGTACTGTAGAAAAATGAGTCTTAAGCTTGAGAAGAAAAATCCAATTAAGAACGTGCATATTGGATGGACAAAAAGCATACAATTATTGATGCCACGTTCTATAGAATTTATTCTATTTAAACATTCTTACTGCACACAATCAAAATTCTCAGAACATCTATAATAATAATGAGTATATCACTGTATACTACTGGGTTAAAGTATAACTATTATCAAATAATGAAGCCTTACTGAAGAAATAGGCTTATAATTATTTAGTCAACACACACAATTGCTGCTTATATACACATTCACACACAATATATTGTTAATTAAAATACTGTGGTATCCAATGGCAGCAGTAGCTCTGGTAGCTTGGTTTGCCATGTCTTCATCTCATTGACCCGCTGACAAGGGCGTCAGGTTTGCCAGAAGTTCAGGTCACAGTCAGGAATGACGCTGGTGGAAAGAGGATATTCACAAAAAAGGATTGTAAAAATGGTTCATAAAGTAATGAACAAGATAAATGTGAATCCATCCACCGTCTAGAATTGAGGGGGACAAGCACTATCCAACCCCAATACAAGACACAACACTCTTTAATAGGAAATTAAATGAGACGTGACAAAATATCAGCTTGGGAATTGTCACCGCCAGGGATAGCACGGATTACAAACCGGTATTCCTGGAGTGCAAGACTCCACCTCGTTAATCGAGCATTTTTAGCCCTGTTGGTCTTTAAGAATAACAACGGACGATGGTCCGTTTCAATTATAAATTCAGACATGAGTAGATATCGCGAAAATGCGTTTACAGCAAAAATGATAGCGAGGCACTCTCGCTCGATAATTGCATAGCGGCATTCCCTATCTAGCAACTTGCGGCTGGCGTATAGACATGGCCGCAAGGTATCGTCTCGTTCCTGTAACAACACAGCTCCCAATCCCTTGTCCGACGCATCAGTGCGGACAATAAATATTTGGTTAATATCTGGCAGTATGAGAATGGGGGAAGTGGAAAACAATTGTTGAACGGTACGAAGTGTATCAGCACATTCGGTTGTCCATTTAACTTTATTAGGAAAATTCTTTCTTGTGAGGTCCGATAACGGAGCTGTAAGCGAAGAAAAATTTGGAATGAATTTCCTATAATAGTTAAGAAAGCCCAATAAACTACGAACTTCTTTCTTAGTTCGAGGTGGTTGGAGCTTTAAGATGGTAGTTATCTTCTTGTCATCAGGAGTCTGAACGCCGTGGGCAATTGTATGGCCCAGAAAATTAATTTCATTATATCCTAAAAATACCTTACTGGGTTTCGCCGTAAGGCCAGCTCGACAAAGAGCAATAAAAACTTGTCGTAGGGCTGCGAGGTGGCCCGACCAATCGGTTTCATAAATACAAATGTCGTCAAAATACGACAATACGGAACTCATACCCTGGAGTAATATTGTCATCATACGGGCGAAAGTAGCAGGGGCTGTAACTAACCCGAAAGGCATATAGCGCCACTGCATAAGACCCAACGGAGTCTGAAAGGCGGTATATTGCTTGCTATTCTCATCAAGCGGAATTTGCCAATAGCCTTTGGAAAGATCAATTTTAGAAAAAATCGTTGACCTAGCTAACTGAGCAAAAAGATTCTCCTGGTTGGGAATCGGTTCCGCGTCATATATCGTAACCTCATTAAGTTTACGATAGTCAATACAAAAACGCACTGTATCATCTTTTTTTTTCACTAAGACGATGGGTGAGTTATATGGGCTCGTCGATCGCTCTATCACTCCCAGGTGAAACATGTTACGTACCTCGGATATTATAGTCTCCTGTGCGTGCAGCGGACGCGGGTATGGTTTAACAAAGACTGGTATATCCGTCTTTAATCTTATAACATGCTGTACCAAAGAAGTATTACCTGGTAGATCAGTAAAGACTGTTGTAAACTCGTTAAGCAAATCTCTTATATCTTGTCTTTGCGATTCAGATAAATCTGGATTTATATTCACATCCGAAGTGTTTTCAGAAGATCGAAGTGCGGGTATTGAATTCTCTATCTTGATAGGATCATCATCGTCAACTGAAACCAAGGCCGCATTGGCCTGTGCAATCACATTTCGGCGATTATTCTGTCGATTATCATCGTCGGACAGGTACTGCTTTAACATATTTATATGGAAGACCTTGTCCTGTCCTCGAATCTTGATAAGATAATTTACTCGAGAAAGTCTCTTTAGAACTTTGAAAGGTCCTTTCCATGTAAGAAGGAGTTTATTTTTCGTTTCCGGAAGGAGAACAAGAGTTTGGTCTCCGACGGCCAAGGTTCGCAATCGGCTACCTTGATCACGATATTGTTTATAAAGACTCGCATGCGTAGCTGAAGATTTTTGTGCGAGCTGACATGCGTTAAGAATTCGCTGGCGCAAGTCTACAACGTATTGATATGCAGACCGCGTATCATTGTCGTCGGTGTCTGATCCGGCGAATAAATCATGGAGTATGGCCATTGGACCACGCGGCTTACGACCATACAATAATTCGAAGGGGGAAAAACCCGTCGATTCGTTCGGTAGTTCTCGGTATGCAAAAAGAATAGCGGGGAGTTGTCGATCCCAATCACTCGGTTTGTCGGCGGAAACTCGTGCAAGCATACTTTTCATGGTAGCATTCCAACGTTCACAGCAGCCATTAGACTGTGGGTGATATGGAGATGTTAATCTTTGTTTAATCCCGACCAACTCCAAGACTTTCTTAAAAAGCTCAGAGGTAAACTGTGGACCTCTGTCCGATAGAATTTCAACCGGAAACCCAAGACGCGAAAAAACAGTAATAAGAGCTTCAGCGACATGATCAGCTGAAATGTCTTTTAACGGAATGGCCTCTGGCCAACGGGTTGCGTAGTCAATGACAGAAAGTATAAAACGATGTCCTCTGTCTGACTTGTGTAGAGGACCAACTATATCTACGGCAACGCGCTCAAATGGTCTGGAGACCATAGGCATCTCCTGCAGAGGAGCTCGCGATGCTCTTCCTTTAGGAGTACGTCTCTGACATACGTCACATGTTGATACGAACCGGTTTACATCTGCGTAAATACTGGGCCAAAAAAATTGCGATAGTATTCGAGACTTAGTTCTGGCCTTTCCCTGGTGACCCGCCAAGGAAGTGTCATGCGCGAGACGAATAATGTCGCGACGAAAAGATCTTGGTACTACAAGCTGCATAACGGCCTCTCGCTTATTCCGAAAATTACGATATAATAAGTCATCTTTCATAAAAAGATAGAGGTATCCGGTGCGGTAGAATCAACCTTAGCAAACAAATGTTTCAATGTGGGATCTGAATGTTGCTCATCATGAAATGCACTAGACGTTATGTTCACTTCAATAGTAGGATTACTCAATGGACTGTGTGCTCGTCGACTCGATTGTAGGCGTGTTGTCACACTTATAACCCGGGTGTCCCCTCCAGTGTTACGGGTTCAAAGAAGGGCGTGCCCTCGAGTGTTACGATGGGGATTGGTTAATTATAGAATTTAGGTGTTCGACTGCATTTACTAATATCGAGAGGTTTTACAATTACTCTGCCATACCATGCCACATACACTAATAACAATTTCGAGTAAGTTATATCAAGGACCTTGTAGGGCCACAAATTTATTACCTAAATACCTAACAATTTCGTCTATCGTTTACATATTAAAAGACAACATCAGCAGCATCAAATGAACATACTAAAATACATAACTATAAGACTCCCCTAGCTTCTTAAAAGATTAGAAACTCTATATCATTCTGACTCATTCACAGTTTACCTAGTAATTATTTATCTTCAGAAATATAGACTACCTACTATCTCACAAATGATATTCTTATGTCTCAGACGACAATATTAACTCAGTCAACTGCTTATAAAGGATCAAACCGTCAAGACACACTGACGTAGTTAAGATAGATCTAGATCTGCCAGAGTCAGGCCAGAGTTTTCTGCTATTGTATGACAGTACACAATACAGCCTGCTACTGTCACCCCCACTGTCTTGTGGGTCATCTCGGGAGAGAGGAAGACTAGGGGAAGGTAACCCTGAATACAAATACCACACTGCCTTGTGTGTTGCTATGATAGCAAAGGCTATGGGAGTAAACCCAGACAGAAAATCAGGAGTGGAGACCCGAAGGTGGCTGTCAGGGAGAACTGCATCAAACTGGCTTCCAGCATCTCCTGCAGCCGGACTAGTTCCAAATGTATTGACCTGGTCTCTCCCTTGGGTTTAACTAGAATGGCAGAGAGAGGGGTGGTGCCTCTGGGCAAAGCACCATCTCTTAAAAATAGCCCAGGCAAGGCAGCAAAACGAGGAGGCGTTTGCTCGGGCTTGGCAAGCGTCTGTCTCTCCTCTATAAGCCCACCCATTTCCGATTTGGAGAGGACACTCCAGCCATCCGTTACGGATGGGCACAACACGGGAGGTGGCAGTTACCGGTGATAAGCTCAATCCATTTGGCGTACGGATGAGCGCCAGGGGTCCCCTCTGTCGGTGGGAGCGGCTTTTCAGCTGCATTGATCAACTACCGCCCGCCGTAACCTGGGCAGCCCCCAGGCAGTTGGGTGTTGTTCCGCCACGTCAGCCTGCTTCATAAGGTGGTTGGAGCTAGACCAAAAGTCAAAAAGCTGACGTAAAGTGTGCACCTGGCAAAAACAGAAAAATACTAAAACTTGGTACCTGGAACGTCAGAACAATGCGCCCAGGCTTGCAACAGCAAGATCTCACTAATATTGACTCCATCAGGAAATCCCAAATTATTGATCGAGAACTTCAGCTACTAAACATCAACATCGCTGCCCTTCAAGAAACTCGACTTCCCGACTCTGGGTCAGTCAAAGAAGAAAACTACACCTTCTTCTGGCAGGGCCTTAGCAGCGAACAGCCGAGAATCCACGGCGTGGGCTTCGCCGTAAAAAACTCCCTTATCAATTCGATCGCAACTCCAATTGGAGTGTCAGAACGCATCATGACACTCAGACTGAACACCCGGTCTGGTTTTACCAACATTATCTGTGTCTATGCCCCAACACTTACCTCCTCTGACGAAACCAAAGACATTTTCTACGAGGCATTGCAGAGGACTCTCCACAACATCCCTCTCACCGAAGGCCTGCTAATTCTGGGTGACTTTAACGCTCGAGTGGGAGCAGATCACTCCGCATGGCCAAAGTGCATTGGGCACTTCGGCATTGGCAACATCAACGAAAATGGGCAGCGCCTTCTGGAGCTATGCTCCGTAAACTCATTATGTGTTACAAACACGTACTTTGACCTTAAGAGATGCCAAAGAACATCATGGCGCCATCCCAGGTCTGGCCATTGGCATCAATTAGATCTTATTCTCTCAAGGAGGAAGAGTTTGGGCTGTATAAAAATAACTCGTTCCCTCCACAGTGCTAACTGTGACACCGACCATGCACTGGTAGTCAGCAAAATCAAAATTTCGGCCAAGAAAATATACAGATCAAAAGCCCCTTCAATCCCTAAGATCAATGTAACAGCAATCAGAGATGAATCAAATAGAAAGTCATTTGAAAAGTTATTTGCTGAAAGCATGGATAATGTCACCCAATGTGACTCGGTAGATGAAACATGGAACACTCTCAGTTCAAAAATTCATGACTGTGCCATCAAGTCTTTTGGACAGCATAAAGTTTCAAACAACGACTGGGTAGCCCAGAACAGCGAAATTCTCCTACCTCTCATTGAGCAAAAGAAATCTGCTTTCAATGAGTATAACAAAAATTGCAATCAGAGTACAAAAACTTGTTTGAAAAATGCAAAAGCTAAACTTCAGCTGGAGGTAAGACGTTGCGCCAACAAATACTGGACAGACTTGTGTAACAGCATACAAGAGGCAAATGAAAAGGGAGATATGAAAACCGCCTTTAATCAGATGAAAGTAGCCCTTGGGCCAATCATCACCAAAAGCGCCCCACTTAAGTCTGTAAATGGTGAACCCATCACAGATAAAAATGAACAACTGAATAGGTGGGTAGAGCATTACTCTCTGTTGTATTCAACTGAGAAAAATATTCCACCAGATTTTGAGGAACACCTCCAAAAACTGCCAATAATGGCCGAACTTGACGCTGAACCTTCCTTAGTCGAGCTTTCCAATGCAATCGACCACCTGTCTGCTGGAAAAGCCACAGGAAGTGACAACATTCCTGCAGAGGTATTAAAAGACCTAAAAGGCCCACTATTACCACACCTGTATAATCTGTTACTGCAGTGTTGGAAAGAAGGCGTGATACCACATGATATGAGAGACGCCAAAATTGTCACACTTTACAAGAACAAAGGAGACAAAGGCGACTGCAACAACTATCGAGGCCTATCCCTCCTCAGCATTACTGGAAAGGCTTTTGCTCGCGTCATCCTCTGCCGCCTTCAACAACTGGCGGAAAAAGTCTTACCAGAAACACAATGTGGCTTTCGAAGCAAACGATCAACTATTGACATGATATTTGCACTTCGGCAAATCCAAGAAAAATGTAAAGAACAAAACAGGCCGCTTATAACATGCTTTGTGGACCTAACAAAGGCTTTCGACACCGTAAGCCGATCTGGCCTGTATGCAGTCCTTAAATCCATAGGCTGTCCACCAACATTGCTAAAACTTATTGCATCCTTCCACACTGACATGAGGGCATGTGTCAACTTTGAGGGCTGCACATCCAATTCATTTGCTGTAAACAGCGGTGTGAAGCAGGGATGTGTTCTTGCTCCTACCTTATTTGGTATATATTTGGACCACCTACTCCAAACATGAAAGATCCCTCAACTCCTTCCACCTGCGCTGCCTACGCAAAATTCTCAAGATCAAGTGGCAAGACAGGATCTCAAATATCGAAGTTCTGAGCCGAGCCAACATTCCATCAACTCAGGCTCTCCTAGGCAAAAAAAGACTGCGGTGGCTTGGACATCTCCACCGTATGGAAAATGATCGCATCCCCAGACAAATTCTCTACGGGGAACTTGCTACTGGCAACCGACCCAGAGGTAGGCCACATCTGCGATTCAAAGACACTTGCAAGGTCACGATGAAAGCATTCAACATCGACCCCAATGAATGGGAGAACCTTGCAAGTGATCGAAGCAGATGGAGACAAAAATTGCGCAGTGGCACGCTCGCAATAGACTTCAAGGCAAAAGAAACATACCTGACAAAACGACAGAGGCGGAATGAAAACACTCGCCAAAGTGAACCCAAAAGACTGACCTGCAATCACTGCCATCGCACTCTCGGGTCAAACATTGGTAGAATAAGCCACGAGAGAAGCTGTCAGTCAAAGTGAAAGTGAATATTCTAGCTGCTAAGACCGTCTGTAAAGACGCTAAAGGCCATATATATAGATCTGCTCTAGGATGGGCTGGCAATCCCCAGCCTCATCCAGACACATCAATTACAATTTACAAAATGTGTATATCAGTCACTCATTCTAGATCTTAATTGCAAGTAAAACTTTATGGTCTTGCATTCCTTTGGTAGCACTTCTACTGGAACATTAGGGTCAGATTCACATCATCTCGAATCATTGTGATGACACTTACGATTGGTTCCCTGAAACAATTTCAGGGAACTGGAGAAAATAGCTGTGGATTATTTCATTGTCTATCCAGGACATAGACATGACTTTAACAGTCTTATGGTTCCCTCTGGCTGGACCTTAGCCGACCGCCCTCGTAGATGGAAGGATCTACATGGAAGTGATCAAATCTCAAGATGGCTTCGCTTATCTTCTGCAAGTCCACGTGACTGCTCAAATTTGATTGGTGCATCCATCCCGAGCCCAGCTCGCAGCGCCACTAGATTCTATTAATAGTAACAGACAAAGTTACTAAAGTCTATCAAAACCCTTCGCAAAGTCTCTACACCCTAAACGTTTTATGTACGAATTTATTCACCCCTTATTCGCCCCGTCTTTCCCTGTTAAAGTACACCCAAACTACGGGGTTGCAAACTGCGTCGTCACTGTTAATTTATCCATTCGTTCTATCCTGACCCACTTTCTTTCCATCTCTAAGAAAAGCGCTACAAAAACAAACCGTCCACGGGAATAGTTCAAGGACGTCTGGACTGGCTAAAATCAATGATGCCATGTAATAAACAATGCGTGACCTAGCACGGCAATTCAAATCCTAATCCTGACATATCCCCCACCCCAGTGAAAATTTTAAGAAAAATTTACACGATAAGATCCAAGAAATCCCAAAGTTATTGTGGTAGGGGCCTAAGTAGTACTGTAGAAAAATGAGTCTTAAGCTTGAGAAGAAAAATCCAATTAAGAACGTGCATATTGGATGGACAAAAAGCATACAATTATTGATGCCACGTTCTATAGAATTTATTCTATTTAAACATTCTTACTGCACACAATCAAAATTCTCAGAACATCTATAATAATAATGAGTATATCACTGTATACTACTGGGTTAAAGTATAACTATTATCAAATAATGAAGCCTTACTGAAGAAATAGGCTTATAATTATTTAGTCAACACACACAATTGCTGCTTATATACACATTCACACACAATATATTGTTAATTAAAATACTGTGGTATCCAATGGCAGCAGTAGCTCTGGTAGCTTGGTTTGCCATGTCTTCATCTCATTGACCCGCTGACAAGGGCGTCAGGTTTGCCAGAAGTTCAGGTCACAGTCAGGAATGACGCTGGTGGAAAGAGGATATTCACAAAAAAGGATTGTAAAAATGGTTCATAAAGTAATGAACAAGATAAATGTGAATCCATCCACCGTCTAGAATTGAGGGGGACAAGCACTATCCAACCCCAATACAAGACACAACACTCTTTAATAGGAAATTAAATGAGACGTGACAAAATATCAGCTTGGGAATTGTCACCGCCAGGGATAGCACGGATTACAAACCGGTATTCCTGGAGTGCAAGACTCCACCTCGTTAATCGAGCATTTTTAGCCCTGTTGGTCTTTAAGAATAACAACGGACGATGGTCCGTTTCAATTATAAATTCAGACATGAGTAGATATCGCGAAAATGCGTTTACAGCAAAAATGATAGCGAGGCACTCTCGCTCGATAATTGCATAGCGGCATTCCCTATCTAGCAACTTGCGGCTGGCGTATAGACATGGCCGCAAGGTATCGTCTCGTTCCTGTAACAACACAGCTCCCAATCCCTTGTCCGACGCATCAGTGCGGACAATAAATATTTGGTTAATATCTGGCAGTATGAGAATGGGGGAAGTGGAAAACAATTGTTGAACGGTACGAAGTGTATCAGCACATTCGGTTGTCCATTTAACTTTATTAGGAAAATTCTTTCTTGTGAGGTCCGATAACGGAGCTGTAAGCGAAGAAAAATTTGGAATGAATTTCCTATAATAGTTAAGAAAGCCCAATAAACTACGAACTTCTTTCTTAGTTCGAGGTGGTTGGAGCTTTAAGATGGTAGTTATCTTCTTGTCATCAGGAGTCTGAACGCCGTGGGCAATTGTATGGCCCAGAAAATTAATTTCATTATATCCTAAAAATACCTTACTGGGTTTCGCCGTAAGGCCAGCTCGACAAAGAGCAATAAAAACTTGTCGTAGGGCTGCGAGGTGGCCCGACCAATCGGTTTCATAAATACAAATGTCGTCAAAATACGACAATACGGAACTCATACCCTGGAGTAATATTGTCATCATACGGGCGAAAGTAGCAGGGGCTGTAACTAACCCGAAAGGCATATAGCGCCACTGCATAAGACCCAACGGAGTCTGAAAGGCGGTATATTGCTTGCTATTCTCATCAAGCGGAATTTGCCAATAGCCTTTGGAAAGATCAATTTTAGAAAAAATCGTTGACCTAGCTAACTGAGCAAAAAGATTCTCCTGGTTGGGAATCGGTTCCGCGTCATATATCGTAACCTCATTAAGTTTACGATAGTCAATACAAAAACGCACTGTATCATCTTTTTTTTTCACTAAGACGATGGGTGAGTTATATGGGCTCGTCGATCGCTCTATCACTCCCAGGTGAAACATGTTACGTACCTCGGATATTATAGTCTCCTGTGCGTGCAGCGGACGCGGGTATGGTTTAACAAAGACTGGTATATCCGTCTTTAATCTTATAACATGCTGTACCAAAGAAGTATTACCTGGTAGATCAGTAAAGACTGTTGTAAACTCGTTAAGCAAATCTCTTATATCTTGTCTTTGCGATTCAGATAAATCTGGATTTATATTCACATCCGAAGTGTTTTCAGAAGATCGAAGTGCGGGTATTGAATTCTCTATCTTGATAGGATCATCATCGTCAACTGAAACCAAGGCCGCATTGGCCTGTGCAATCACATTTCGGCGATTATTCTGTCGATTATCATCGTCGGACAGGTACTGCTTTAACTTTAACATATTTATATGGAAGACCTTGTCCTGTCCTCGAATCTTGATAAGATAATTTACTCGAGAAAGTCTCTTTAGAACTTTGAAAGGTCCTTTCCATGTAAGAAGGAGTTTATTTTTCGTTTCCGGAAG
Organism: Onchidella celtica; assembly: GCA_963931925.1. Lineage (NCBI taxonomy): Eukaryota > Metazoa > Mollusca > Gastropoda > Systellommatophora > Onchidiidae > Onchidella > Onchidella celtica. The sequence goes on from OZ007572.1 coordinate 64,828,289, forward strand.
GAGAACAAGAGTTTGGTCTCCGACGGCCAAGGTTCGCAATCGGCTACCTTGATCACGATATTGTTTATAAAGACTCGCATGCGTAGCTGAAGATTTTTGTGCGAGCTGACATGCGTTAAGAATTCGCTGGCGCAAGTCTACAACGTATTGATATGCAGACCGCGTATCATTGTCGTCGGTGTCTGATCCGGCGAATAAATCATGGAGTATGGCCATTGGACCACGCGGCTTACGACCATACAATAATTCGAAGGGGGAAAAACCCGTCGATTCGTTCGGTAGTTCTCGGTATGCAAAAAGAATAGCGGGGAGTTGTCGATCCCAATCACTCGGTTTGTCGGCGGAAACTCGTGCAAGCATACTTTTCATGGTAGCATTCCAACGTTCACAGCAGCCATTAGACTGTGGGTGATATGGAGATGTTAATCTTTGTTTAATCCCGACCAACTCCAAGACTTTCTTAAAAAGCTCAGAGGTAAACTGTGGACCTCTGTCCGATAGAATTTCAACCGGAAACCCAAGACGCGAAAAAACAGTAATAAGAGCTTCAGCGACATGATCAGCTGAAATGTCTTTTAACGGAATGGCCTCTGGCCAACGGGTTGCGTAGTCAATGACAGAAAGTATAAAACGATGTCCTCTGTCTGACTTGTGTAGAGGACCAACTATATCTACGGCAACGCGCTCAAATGGTCTGGAGACCATAGGCATCTCCTGCAGAGGAGCTCGCGATGCTCTTCCTTTAGGAGTACGTCTCTGACATACGTCACATGTTGATACGAACCGGTTTACATCTGCGTAAATACTGGGCCAAAAAAATTGCGATAGTATTCGAGACTTAGTTCTGGCCTTTCCCTGGTGACCCGCCAAGGAAGTGTCATGCGCGAGACGAATAATGTCGCGACGAAAAGATCTTGGTACTACAAGCTGCATAACGGCCTCTCGCTTATTCCGAAAATTACGATATAATAAGTCATCTTTCATAAGAAACTTAGAGGTATCCGGTGCGGTAGAATCAACCTTAGCAAACAAATGTTTCAATGTGGGATCTGAATGTTGCTCATCATGAAATGCACTAGACGTTATGTTCACTTCAATAGTAGGATTACTCAATGGACTGTGTGCTCGTCGACTCGATTGTAGGCGTGTTGTCACACTTATAACCCGGGTGTCCCCTCCAGTGTTACGGGTTCAAAGAAGGGCGTGCCCTCGAGTGTTACGATGGGGATTGGTTAATTATAGAATTTAGGTGTTCGACTGCATTTACTAATATCGAGAGGTTTTACAATTACTCTGCCATACCATGCCACATACACTAATAACAATTTCGAGTAAGTTATATCAAGGACCTTGTAGGGCCACAAATTTATTACCTAAATACCTAACAATTTCGTCTATCGTTTACATATTAAAAGACAACATCAGCAGCATCAAATGAACATACTAAAATACATAACTATAAGACTCCCCTAGCTTCTTAAAAGATTAGAAACTCTATATCATTCTGACTCATTCACAGTTTACCTAGTAATTATTTATCTTCAGAAATATAGACTACCTACTATCTCACAAATGATATTCTTATGTCTCAGACGACAATATTAACTCAGTCAACTGCTTATAAAGGATCAAACCGTCAAGACACACTGACGTAGTTAAGATAGATCTAGATCTGCCAGAGTCAGGCCAGAGTTTTCTGCTATTGTATGACAGTACACAATACAGCCTGCTACTGTCACCCCCACTGTCTTGTGGGTCATCTCGGGAGAGAGGAAGACTAGGGGAAGGTAACCCTGAATACAAATACCACACTGCCTTGTGTGTTGCTATGATAGCAAAGGCTATGGGAGTAAACCCAGACAGAAAATCAGGAGTGGAGACCCGAAGGTGGCTGTCAGGGAGAACTGCATCAAACTGGCTTCCAGCATCTCCTGCAGCCGGACTAGTTCCAAATGTATTGACCTGGTCTCTCCCTTGGGTTTAACTAGAATGGCAGAGAGAGGGGTGGTGCCTCTGGGCAAAGCACCATCTCTTAAAAATAGCCCAGGCAAGGCAGCAAAACGAGGAGGCGTTTGCTCGGGCTTGGCAAGCGTCTGTCTCTCCTCTATAAGCCCACCCATTTCCGATTTGGAGAGGACACTCCAGCCATCCGTTACGGATGGGCACAACACGGGAGGTGGCAGTTACCGGTGATAAGCTCAATCCATTTGGCGTACGGATGAGCGCCAGGGGTCCCCTCTGTCGGTGGGAGCGGCTTTTCAGCTGCATTGATCAACTACCGCCCGCCGTAACCTGGGCAGCCCCCAGGCAGTTGGGTGTTGTTCCGCCACGTCAGCCTGCTTCATAAGGTGGTTGGAGCTAGACCAAAAGTCAAAAAGCTGACGTAAAGTGTGCACCTGGCAAAAACAGAAAAATACTAAAACTTGGTACCTGGAACGTCAGAACAATGCGCCCAGGCTTGCAACAGCAAGATCTCACTAATATTGACTCCATCAGGAAATCCCAAATTATTGATCGAGAACTTCAGCTACTAAACATCAACATCGCTGCCCTTCAAGAAACTCGACTTCCCGACTCTGGGTCAGTCAAAGAAGAAAACTACACCTTCTTCTGGCAGGGCCTTAGCAGCGAACAGCCGAGAATCCACGGCGTGGGCTTCGCCGTAAAAAACTCCCTTATCAATTCGATCGCAACTCCAATTGGAGTGTCAGAACGCATCATGACACTCAGACTGAACACCCGGTCTGGTTTTACCAACATTATCTGTGTCTATGCCCCAACACTTACCTCCTCTGACGAAACCAAAGACATTTTCTACGAGGCATTGCAGAGGACTCTCCACAACATCCCTCTCACCGAAGGCCTGCTAATTCTGGGTGACTTTAACGCTCGAGTGGGAGCAGATCACTCCGCATGGCCAAAGTGCATTGGGCACTTCGGCATTGGCAACATCAACGAAAATGGGCAGCGCCTTCTGGAGCTATGCTCCGTAAACTCATTATGTGTTACAAACACGTACTTTGACCTTAAGAGATGCCAAAGAACATCATGGCGCCATCCCAGGTCTGGCCATTGGCATCAATTAGATCTTATTCTCTCAAGGAGGAAGAGTTTGGGCTGTATAAAAATAACTCGTTCCCTCCACAGTGCTAACTGTGACACCGACCATGCACTGGTAGTCAGCAAAATCAAAATTTCGGCCAAGAAAATATACAGATCAAAAGCCCCTTCAATCCCTAAGATCAATGTAACAGCAATCAGAGATGAATCAAATAGAAAGTCATTTGAAAAGTTATTTGCTGAAAGCATGGATAATGTCACCCAATGTGACTCGGTAGATGAAACATGGAACACTCTCAGTTCAAAAATTCATGACTGTGCCATCAAGTCTTTTGGACAGCATAAAGTTTCAAACAACGACTGGGTAGCCCAGAACAGCGAAATTCTCCTACCTCTCATTGAGCAAAAGAAATCTGCTTTCAATGAGTATAACAAAAATTGCAATCAGAGTACAAAAACTTGTTTGAAAAATGCAAAAGCTAAACTTCAGCTGGAGGTAAGACGTTGCGCCAACAAATACTGGACAGACTTGTGTAACAGCATACAAGAGGCAAATGAAAAGGGAGATATGAAAACCGCCTTTAATCAGATGAAAGTAGCCCTTGGGCCAATCATCACCAAAAGCGCCCCACTTAAGTCTGTAAATGGTGAACCCATCACAGATAAAAATGAACAACTGAATAGGTGGGTAGAGCATTACTCTCTGTTGTATTCAACTGAGAAAAATATTCCACCAGATTTTGAGGAACACCTCCAAAAACTGCCAATAATGGCCGAACTTGACGCTGAACCTTCCTTAGTCGAGCTTTCCAATGCAATCGACCACCTGTCTGCTGGAAAAGCCACAGGAAGTGACAACATTCCTGCAGAGGTATTAAAAGACCTAAAAGGCCCACTATTACCACACCTGTATAATCTGTTACTGCAGTGTTGGAAAGAAGGCGTGATACCACATGATATGAGAGACGCCAAAATTGTCACACTTTACAAGAACAAAGGAGACAAAGGCGACTGCAACAACTATCGAGGCGTATCCCTCCTCAGCATTACTGGAAAGGCTTTTGCTCGCGTCATCCTCTGCCGCCTTCAACAACTGGCGGAAAAAGTCTTACCAGAAACACAATGTGGCTTTCGAAGCAAACGATCAACTATTGACATGATATTTGCACTTCGGCAAATCCAAGAAAAATGTAAAGAACAAAACAGGCCGCTTATAACATGCTTTGTGGACCTAACAAAGGCTTTCGACACCGTAAGCCGATCTGGCCTGTATGCAGTCCTTAAATCCATAGGCTGTCCACCAACATTGCTAAAACTTATTGCATCCTTCCACACTGACATGAGGGCATGTGTCAACTTTGAGGGCTGCACATCCAATTCATTTGCTGTAAACAGCGGTGTGAAGCAGGGATGTGTTCTTGCTCCTACCTTATTTGGTATATATTTGGACCACCTACTCCAAACATGAAAGATCCCTCAACTCCTTCCACCTGCGCTGCCTACGCAAAATTCTCAAGATCAAGTGGCAAGACAGGATCTCAAATATCGAAGTTCTGAGCCGAGCCAACATTCCATCAACTCAGGCTCTCCTAGGCAAAAAAAGACTGCGGTGGCTTGGACATCTCCACCGTATGGAAAATGATCGCATCCCCAGACAAATTCTCTACGGGGAACTTGCTACTGGCAACCGACCCAGAGGTAGGCCACATCTGCGATTCAAAGACACTTGCAAGGTCACGATGAAAGCATTCAACATCGACCCCAATGAATGGGAGAACCTTGCAAGTGATCGAAGCAGATGGAGACAAAAATTGCGCAGTGGCACGCTCGCAATAGACTTCAAGGCAAAAGAAACATACCTGACAAAACGACAGAGGCGGAATGAAAACACTCGCCAAAGTGAACCCAAAAGACTGACCTGCAATCACTGCCATCGCACTCTCGGGTCAAACATTGGTAGAATAAGCCACGAGAGAAGCTGTCAGTCAAAGTGAAAGTGAATATTCTAGCTGCTAAGACCGTCTGTAAAGACGCTAAAGGCCATATATATAGATCTGCTCTAGGATGGGCTGGCAATCCCCAGCCTCATCCAGACACATCAATTACAATTTACAAAATGTGTATATCAGTCACTCATTCTAGATCTTAATTGCAAGTAAAACTTTATGGTCTTGCATTCCTTTGGTAGCACTTCTACTGGAACATTAGGGTCAGATTCACATCATCTCGAATCATTGTGATGACACTTACGATTGGTTCCCTGAAACAATTTCAGGGAACTGGAGAAAATAGCTGTGGATTATTTCATTGTCTATCCAGGACATAGACATGACTTTAACAGTCTTATGGTTCCCTCTGGCTGGACCTTAGCCGACCGCCCTCGTAGATGGAAGGATCTACATGGAAGTGATCAAATCTCAAGATGGCTTCGCTTATCTTCTGCAAGTCCACGTGACTGCTCAAATTTGATTGGTGCATCCATCCCGAGCCCAGCTCGCAGCGCCACTAGATTCTATTAATAGTAACAGACAAAGTTACTAAAGTCTATCAAAACCCTTCGCAAAGTCTCTACACCCTAAACGTTTTATGTACGAATTTATTCACCCCTTATTCGCCCCGTCTTTCCCTGTTAAAGTACACCCAAACTACGGGGTTGCAAACTGCGTCGTCACTGTTAATTTATCCATTCGTTCTATCCTGACCCACTTTCTTTCCATCTCTAAGAAAAGCGCTACAAAAACAAACCGTCCACGGGAATAGTTCAAGGACGTCTGGACTGGCTAAAATCAATGATGCCATGTAATAAACAATGCGTGACCTAGCACGGCAATTCAAATCCTAATCCTGACAATGGTAATAGACGAATATAATATAATACATCAATCATAATAATCAATCGACTTTCTACATACCAGTCATTACTGGAAAGACTCTTCCACTAGTCTTCTCGACTGCTCCCTTTCCGCCCGATGGGCTCTTATTCACAGGTCCGCTCCGTCGGACCTTCTAACTTGCAGTGATAGTAATATCGCGCTTTCGCCTCATTCAGACCCTCCCACTACTCACAACAGCACGCTTAACTTGCTGTCTACTGTGAGCCCTTCTTACTCTACACCCGCTCTGTAGCAATCCCCTTAATTGCACTCACTCCACTCGTGACAGGGATAGTTGACATTGTTAAGTATAACTAGACAAGTTTTTGCACGTTAACTGGCTGGTAGAATAGTGCAGACGTATTACTACAATTAAAATGGTGGGAGGTTTCGGCCAATGAGATTGCTGAACTAATTGGGCCAGCGGACTAGCACTGCTGGGTAGTTAGATAGTATAAAACATCGTGTAACGTTCAGATTCATCGAATACAGACGAGCAGAACCATCGTGTCGTGAAGTATCTCCGGTTGGCCAGTACCTGAACTGTGATTTGAAGACTAGAAGTCCTTGCTAACGGACTGACTGAGCTCTAGAAAGAAAGGTCTGAGTGGGCTGACCTTTGAAAGCCCACGCTGCGCTCTATTGATGTTCGCGCCTACCAGTAGGCGTGACCAACGGTAATATATCCTATTTGTTTAAGCATAATAGACGTTCGGAGATAGAAAGAGAACCACAGCCTCATAGGAAGTCTAAGGAAACCCCAGCTGGCACTCGACGAACGAGTGGCCCGTATTATAGATCTATCTCCATAGTATGATTGAAATAATATAGCACATTGTTGATGAATTGAATAGTGATTGTGCATATATATATATATATAGTCTTTTGCAACTGCTTAATTACCTACGAGCCGAAGTGTGCTTTTGTAGGCTTTGAACGTACTGGGCTCTCCTAACATTCAAGCCCATATGATTTATGGAGAGTTTGCCTGGCGACTGGCCAGTGGCGACTCCACTGTCACTTTAGATTGATATCTAGTTTCGTATAATATACCTATTTGCTATTGATTGCAGTACATTCAATAAGGAACGATAGTTACATGAAGATCATAGATTAAGTTAGTAATTAGAATTTATTGCTTTGAATATACCTCTATTGTCTTTTGTTTTGTTTATTAATATTTAAATAAGATGGCCTGACCGGCCTGACATAGATATACGCTCTAGTTATTTAATACTTTTCTTGTGTGGTTGTGTCCGAGTGTGAGTTAGCTGCCTCTCGTGCAGTCATAACATCCCCAAGACCCTAACTCTGCTCGTGACACTCAGGTCAGTTTTAATTTACTATTAATAGACTAGTGTTGTTGTGAGAGAAGTTGAAAATGTGGTCTGTAGAAATCATTGGATAAAACAATAAATGTACCAACTTTTTGCATTTGCTGCCAGAAAGAATGCCTGGGTTAATAATTTCAGAAGAATTGATTGTCTTCTGTTTTTTTCTCTATGTGAGGGGGCCTGAGGAAACCCGTCTCTTTGTCAGTGGCTCATGTTTTGAGATATAGGGCAAAAATGGTAGCCAATGACCTGGGGTCAAACTTGAGTGGTTGGCTTGAATGGCATCTTAACTCATTTCTAAACATTGTCTGAAAAGCATTTAATGATGTATGCATCCAAAGTATTTTTAATAAATTATTTTCTAACCCTTGTGGAGTTAGGCTTTTGCAAATGTGGACTGATATGCCATGGTAATTTGCAGGCACTTTTAATGTTTTAGGCAGATTTATTGGTAATGAAACCCTAGGCCTATCTTGTGGCATTTGGTTGTTTTTCACCTTTGACTGCTCTTTCACGTGATTCTGAATGCGTATGAATACAAAATGTCAGGTTTAGTGAAGTGCAAAATCCATGTGAACATTCAGGATTGTATACGTCTCCTACCTGAACACCATTAGATCCACATTGTTACCAATAAATTAAGGAGAATGTCACAGATGTCCGACTTTAAAACCATTCGAAAATATAGATAAATGATTCTTCAATTGAATTTAGTCGTGTGCGAGCATGTTTTTACTAGTTTTCAAGGTATTTTGCTGTTGCTGGTCGCAAGAGTCAAAGTTTTGACCATATTTTTCTCAGTTTCAAGTTTTGGGGAGTTACTGTCTGCAGTGTGCAGCACGCTGTCCACACTTTGTCCATAATTGAGATATTTTTAAAAAATTTAACTGTGTTGTGTTCAGAAATGATTGTTACAACTGAATAATAATAATGTTATCTCAATTTGAATATTTTCATCATCTGCTTGATTTTGTCAAGTAGCCTCTTGCATGCCGTTTTGACGGATGATGGGAATTTGTCACGGGAATGGAGATATTCATTGGAATGTTCCCATTTGTTTGTTTTGTCCACAGGTCATGTGCATGCTGGCAATGTCATGTTGGTGAACAACACCTGTCAGCTGAGTGACATTGAAAACTGTTTCATGGGAATACCTGGTTATTACAGAGCATTTTATACACAGCTAAAGAAAGTGCAGGTAATGGTTGTGATGGTTGTAGGTGTGTGCTACCAGAAGTGATGTGTGCAGTTTTCTGGTCAAGTTCAGCTGTTCTGCATCAGTAGTTGAAGTTACCAAATGATTAAATTTAGATTACATTTTGTGAGAGAAAGTACAACTAACGGGACATTTTTGTCAAGTCTTGCTCAAGATTTTATGGCAAAACAGCATGTAAGTTCCAGTTACCATTTTGTTTTACTATTTGAGTTACAGAAAAAAACCAGTCGTGAAAATTGTGCGTAAATGTCTCAGTTGTAAAATTTGTCTGGTTTTGGGTGCCAAAACTTTTCATTGTTATTGTGTGTTTGTATTACATGTCAGAGAATTTCTCACACTTTCTGGAATCAAAATTGAAATATTCTGGGGGCAGTTAAATTAACATTTTAAACATGCAAAAGTGAAACTGAATCCTTTGCCCAAGTGCCAGTCAGTCTTGTCATCTTTATGTCAGATTTTGGCATCAGTTCAGGATTTCCATCGTGAAATCACATCAGATAAAAATTTTGGACTGACTTTTTGGCATGATTTGACATATACACGTGTATACAAATTATCCTGCCCGTGATTAGTTTGTGGCCCTAAGAATTTTGGTTTGTATTGTCAGAGTATAAATACAACAACTGTTCGATAATGCAACAAACGTATGATAAATACAACAAATGTGTGATATACAACAAATGTGTGATATACAACAAATATGTAATAAGCATAATAAAAAATATGATAAATACAACAAATGTGTGATAAACACAACAAAAATGTGATTGCAACAGATGTGTGATATAAACGCAACAAAAATGTGATATTACAACAAATGTGTGATGAACACAACAAATGTGTGATAACTACAACAAATGTGTGATAACTACAACAAATGTGTGATAAATACAACAGATGTGTGATAACTACAACAAATGTGTGATAAATACAACAGATGTGTGATAACTACAACAAATGTGTGATAAATACAACAGATGTGTGGCAAATGTAACAAATATTTGATAAATGCAACAAATGTGTGATAAACACAATAAAAGTGTGAGAAACGTAATAAATGTGTGATACACATGATATGATAAATACAATAAATGAATGACAAACACAACAAATGTGTGATTAATGCAACAGATGTAATAAATAAAAACAAATGTGTGATAAATACTATGTTACGAATCACATTCCGTTCAGACCAGAGACAACAAACCTTATTGTGAAATTCAAATTAACAGCTTATTTATTTACAATAAGAACTCACAATAGTAATCGGCAATGCCAAATTACACTGCCCATCAACACATGATAATATTACTTATAACAATAGTTCATGGAAAGTATACTAACAAAGTCAGTCGCCATCCTTCCCCTCGCGCTAACTTGATTCCAGACAACGACTGTGGCTGGGTGGTCACTCACAGCCACGTCGTACTGGTCCCAGTTGGCGAACGGATGTCACTCACGATCGCGACTCCAACGCTGACCACCAAGATGACCTACACCGTCACCAGCAAATATCAAAGCAGGGACAACCACGATCGGGTATCACTCACAATTGTGCCTCCCTTGCTGACCACTAAGACGACCTGCACCGCTGTCGGAAAACATCAAAACTGGAACGACCTACACTGTTGCCAACAAACGTCAAAGTAGCGAACACACCTCACAGTAGGAAGACACATTGACCGACGCCAGGTAGCCGGGTCCACTCCATTCGGTTACCCATCCAACGTCACCAACAAAGTTTCACACAGAATCCATAAAAAATGACACAGTCATCACACTGTTCTTCCTCACTGCAAAATTGCTGCCTGACTGAACCACGTGTAGAAAATCCTTCCCCCTTTTATAGGCCGGGGCAAACCCATGGTTTTGCACTCGCCACACAAATCTAGAGCCGCCTGCACACAGCTTACGCTTGTCAATTCACACCACCCCCACCAAGCACATCCCTGCTCACTGGTGGCGGGCCAAGGCCACGGTAAAACTTATTTGTAACAACAACAAGTGTGTGATAAATATAAGGAACAAGTAAAACTTAAATTTCTTGTACATGGGGCTTAAAATACACAGAAATTTTAAAATGTCACAAAATTTAATGTTTGATTATTAAAGAAACAAATGATGAAAACTTGAAAAAATTTTTTGAAAAAGAAGTCAGATTATGCTGGAAATAAATTGTTAAGGGATCAGAATGGCCAGAACTCCCCCAAGTCCTCAACGAATCATATGAGGCTAAATTATTTGATTAATTGTCAAAGTGGCACTCAGATTTCCAGATTCAAATACTGGATTCTAGAACGATCTGAGCCAGCCAGGCTTTGTGTGTCATGGAGTTGAAAAATAACTGAATAGTTTTCCTTGCCTTCCTCAATTGCTGGACATTTTTTGGTCAGCTTCCCTTATCAATGTCAAACAGATCAGTTGATTGGCTTAGGAAAGATCTTCAGATGAAATTTACACCAGATCTATGGGCATCTGACATATCTGATGGTCGGAAATGTCATGTAAATTTGTATCATTGGTTGAACTTGTCTCTGACAATGATTCTGTTAAACCTAATAGATTTCTTTCATACAACATTGATGATTCAAAATTTCCAAGGGTCGAATCTGAATTGTTTTTTTTATTTTCCTGCACTTCTGGAAACATTATATAGTATAGAGCATGTCAAAATGTTTCATTGGTCAAAAGTTATTGCTTGAATGAGAAACCAACAGAATGTTGATGTAGTGAACCAAATTTTGTCAGTGGTTGCTACCTAAAAATGTTTACTGACTTTTTCTGTTTTCTTTCTGTTCTTGACATATTTCAGACACTTGAAGCTGTGGATGTTTACTCCTTTGGCCATGTGTTGTATGAAATGGCTTTTGGCAGTCAGCTGATTTCACCAAACTGTGATACATTCCCATCAGACTGCCCAGCAGAGATCCGTATGCTCATCATCTTACCATTTCATTTTCATAAAAAGTGGAACAGTTTTTTATAGGCTTGAAATTTTGACTAGATTTCATACAATATAATTGGATGCCTGAATCAGTGAATCTGCTGTTGTTTTAACAATATTGTTTTTCATCCATACACTGTTGGATATCTCAACTATAGCATAAGGAAATGAAATTTTCAAAACAGTGTTAACTTTTCATTCAGGCCAGTGGTTCTCAGTGTGGGCAACAACATCCCCCCCCCCCCTCTTCCCAGGGTCGGGGGGGAGGGGCAAGAATAACCAAAAAAAAGAGCAATTGGGGGCATAATGGAAATGGGGTATGATTTGGGGGCGCATGTTTTCCTATTGGTGATTATAGTTTTGCACAATGTCTTGACAACAGTTTTGGTTCTTTTTTGCTTTTTAAACCTTATCATGTCTTTCAAATACATTCATGGCCATTCACCATTCCTGTAGATGGTAGTAAACTCTCCTAGCCTGCCACACCATCCTTCATATGGCCTGTAGATGATAGTAAGCAAGATGTGAGACATGACCCAGGACAAGATTGGGACATGACCCAGGACAAGATGTGGGACATGACCCAGGACAAGATGTGAGACATGACCCAGGACAAGATGTGAGACATGACCCAGGACAAGATCTGGGACATGACCCAGGACAAGATCTGAGGAATGGTCCAGGACAAGATCTGAGGAATGACCCAGGACAAGATCTGGGACATGACCCAGGACAAGATCTGAGGAATGGTCCAGGACAAGATCTGAGGAATGACCCAGGACAAGATCTGAGGAATGACCCAGGACAAGATCTGAGGTATGACCCAGGACAAGATCTGAGGTATGACCCAGGACAAGATCTGAGGAATGACCCAGGACAAGATCTGGGACATGACCCAGGACAAGATCTGAAGTATGACCCAGGACAAGATCTGAGGTATGACCCAGGACAAGATCTGGGACATGACCCAGGACAAGATCTGAGGAATGACCCAGGACAAGATCTGGGACATGACCCAGGACAAGATCTGAGGTATGACCCAGGACAAGATCTGGGACATGACCCAGGACAAGATCTGAGGAATGACCCAGGACAAGATCTGGGACATGACCCAGGACAAGATCTGAGGTATGACCCAGGACAAGATCTGAGGTACGACCCAACAAGACCTGACGTATGACCCAGGACAAGATGTGAGACATGACCCAGGACTAGACATGCCAGTAATATTCAAAAAGACATGTTTGGAAATATGGTTTGAGCTGTTTGAATCTGTACTGAGGTTTATTCTGCAACAGGACGTGGACATGGCATGCCAGCTCGCAGAAAGAGAAAACAGAAGTTGCTTACTTGGGATACATTTCTGTCAAGTTGAATGAAGCGAAATGAAACTGCAAGGTGACAGGATCAATCTGGTTAGGGTGGAAAAACATTCTGTTGTCCTTATTAGCCAGGCTGGGGTTGTGGAAAATGGGGCTGAATGGTTGGGAGGTCATCAAAGTACCAGGCCAGCCTGAGTGCTCAGTCATTGACATTGACCTTGACATGATCTGGTGGCTCACTGCCCGACTGGTGGCTCACTGCCCAACTGGTGGCTCACTGCCCATACATTTGGCTTTACACTAACACAATAAGCACTGTCCACATCATGACTCAGTGTCTATTGAGTGTGGAAGAATATATTTGGCTCAGGGGTTAATGCCTGAAAAACATTGAGAATCGCTGATTTAGGGTGAACAAAATTTTGTAGGATTGGTTTGTATGGAACTCTCACAGTCTCACAGTGAAGAAAGAAAAAAATGTTTGATCTGTAGATGAAGATTTTATGTCACTGTCAACTATTCTACTAACAGGTGCCAACTTGATGTTTATCCTTTGTCTCATGTAGGTTCAGTTCTGGAATCCATTCTGACAACTGAAGCATGTAAAAATGGATTGCCCTCAATCACGGATTTACTTCTTCATCCGTAAGTAGCAGTTGTGTGTCGCTGGTTGTGTTCAGTGGCAGTACCAAGTGACCAGGCACTGGACACTGAATCTGTCATGTCTGTGGACAGCTGGGACTGCCTGGCTGTCCTTCACTGGCTATGGGTAAATGAAGAAGATAAAGATTGGCTTTATAGCGGAAGAAGTTTGGTGCAAATACAGTTTTCAGGTCTGTGTCAGAAAGTGTTTGTAATGTTGTGTGCAATGGTGTCTGCCATTGTTGTGTGCAATGGTGTCTGCCATTGTTGTGTGCAATGGTGTCTGCCATTGTTGTGTGCAATGGTGTCTGCCATTGTTGTGTGCAATGGTGTCTGCCATTGTTGTCATATTTGTATATAACATTGTGTGATTGAGCAGGTCATGTTATGTCTGTTATTGTAAGAAACCAGTACTGGTTACCTCCATTTGTCACTTCACCCACCCTTCTCATCTGTACAGCATTTAACCCTTTTCTGCCTAAAGCTGATGCAAAAATTGCAGCCCAATGCCTAAAGAGATTCCCACATTTTCTGCCCAATGCCTCAGCAAAGGGAAATAAATTTCTTGACCACTTAAATTTTGAACAAAAATTTGTGCACATCCAGTGTAATTATTATCCAATTTTGATGAAAATGTTACCAAAATGTCGATGTTTACTGTATTTCAACATTTCACTGAAAAGAAAAGTTTGCAAGCTAAATGCATCTAGTTGTTTTCTGACTGAAGAGCAGACCTCATTTTCAACATGACTGTAGCTCTTAATCATGCTGCCAGCGAGATCTGGCTGTTATGAGACTTTATAAACAGTGCATTGATAGGAGACGCAGTTGGGCACCTTTAAGCAGATACGAGCATAGTCACATTGAGTCACATTAGACAGATGCGACAGTGTCACATTGGATCACATTAGGCGGGTTTGGATTAAAGAGGCTAAAAGAACTAAAGACAAAAAGGGGATAAGTATAGAGATAAAGTTGATGAAAAACATAATGATTGCCTGTGAGGGATTTTTTTTATCCAGGCTAGTTCCAAATCAAACTTTTCATTAGTTACAAAAAAGAATATTTTCTCCCTTACATTTTGGTTTTCCATGATTTGTCCATTTTCCTACTGTTTTGCTAAGGGAGGGGCCCGTTCGGATCAATATTTTATTTTTCATAAAATGTTACTAACATTGCACCCATGACTTATATTGTTATTGTAAAAATATCGGGTCCACAAGCCCCCATTCGGGCTGACACAAGTTTTATATGAAAAAGTAAAGACATGCTGTAAGGGCAGTTCTTATTATTCTGTCTTCCCATAAAAAAAAAATGAACAGATGATGTGGCATTTAAACTGAAGTTCAAAATTGCTTCAGAGACGGAATAAAAGATAGTGCAAGCTGTGCACAATACAGTGAGTAGTTCCAGAATGTAATACACAGCCCTGAATGGGCTGTCTTGGTGTTCAGAATGCTCAGGCCGGCCCGGGTCAAGACAAAAATCAACTTGAGGAATGTGCAGTTTGGGGCAATGAAGTGGGAGAAACAGAGCAGGTAGCAGTGATCTATTACATTATATCCACATGAACAAGTTTCAGCACTCCTTTGCACATTTGAAGGATTGCAGCACTTCCTGGCAAATCTATAGACTTTGATACAGTGTCTATGATAGTTTGTGTAATGTTTGACTTGTTTCTTGTCTGGCATGTTTCAGACTGTTCAGTGATGTGAATCTGCCAGCCCAATCCAACAAGCCAGTTTTGAAATTCCCCAGCAAACTGAAGGAATTCGTTAAATTGGCTAAAGAAGAAACTGAAACCAGGATGAAAAGTGACCATAAATTGGTGAGTGAATTGTGACTGTGTTAGGCAGTCTGTATGTGATCTGTATGTCTATAACTGTGTTAGGAAGTGTGTATGTGATCTGTATGTCTATAACTGTATTAGGCAGACTGTATGTCTATAACTGTGTTAGGAAGTGTGTATGTGATCTGTATGTCTATAACTGTGTTAGGAAGTTTGTATGTGATCATTATTTATGACTCTGACTGTGTTATGAAGTCTGTATGTGATCAGTATGTCTGTGTCTGTGTAAGAAAAGTCTATGTGTGACTGTGTTAGGAAGTCTGTGTGTGACTGTGTTAGAAAGTATGTGTGACTGTGTCAGAAAGTCTGTGTGTGACTGTGTTAGAAAGTCTGTGTGTGACTGTGTTAGAAAGTCTGTGTGTGACTGTGTTAGGAAGTCTGTTTGTGTCTGTGTCAGAAAGTCTGTATGTGACTGTGTTAGGAAGTCTGTGTGTATGTGTTAGAAAGTCTGTATGTGACTGTGTTAGAAAGTCTGTGTGTGACTGTGTTAGGAAGTCTGTGTGTGTCTGTGTTAGAAAGTCTGTATGTGACTGTGTTAGGAAGTCTGTGTGTGACTGTGTTAGAAAGTCTGTATGTGACTGTGTTAGGAAGTCTGTATGTGTCTGTGTTAGAAAGTCTGTATGTGACTGTTAGGAAGTCTGTTTGTGTCTGTGTTAGAAAGTCTGTGTGTGACTGTGTTAGGAAGTCTGTATGTGACTGTGTTAGGAAGTCTGTATGTGTCTGTGTTAGAAAGTCTGTGTGTGACTATGTTAGGAAGTCTGTGTGTGACTGTGTTAGGAAGTCTGTATGTGTCTGTGTTAGAAAGTCTGTGTGTGACTGTGTTAGGAAGTCTGTATGCACTGGATATCTTAAGGATGGATAAAATCCCTCTGGTTTTGCCTACCTATCAGTAAGAATAATGATGGTGACAGTGAAAAGAGCTTGTTTTTTCAGTCTTGCAGCTGTAGTAGTAGAAATGTTTGAGATTTGTGACTGGGCAGTTGGACACTGACATAAGAAGCAAAATACAAGTCAGTTTGCCCCAGTTGACCAGTGAATGTGACCTTGATATGCCAAGTACACACTGTAGTGAAACCAACATGTTCGAGGAATGCCAAAAAAGTTCTGATTGTCTGTATTTTTGTAGACAAACGTTTGTTATTTATTAGCTTTTCCTGTTTTGCATGAGAACAATTTTTGATGGCAGTTATTGCCCCTGATCTTCATGTGTCCAGTTTCAGCAGTGTGAGCTGATTGGTCTGAGTTTGCTCATTAGGAAGATGATGATCTGTAGCTCGGACATTTTTACTTTTTTATATTGCGCAGAAGCAAAATTGACAAGCATAACTAAACCTTTGTAGGGTTGAATTATCATGTCATTTTGTACTTAACAGTTTTGTGAAAGCTGACTTTACTCACCCCAGTGCTGAATGTCCTTGACCAAATATCATAAAAACCACAGAAAAACTGTGGGGTCGCAGCAGGGCTATAAGCAAAGTCAAAATTGGGCAAAAGGAAGTGAAAAATAAACGCCAAACGATACAAAGCAAACTAAAGAGAAGACAGAAAATACACAAATTTTCGGCTCTCATTTTTTTCAAGTAAAAAAAAAAAAATCGAACAATAAAAGATTTCAACAGGAAATGTATAGAATTGAATCAAAACAGGTTACTTAGCTGCGAGTTCTTGCTTCGTTAGCAGCACCAAAGCACGTCCGTCTAGCAAATGTATTTTCTGTCCTCTTCAGTTTGCTTTGTATCGTTTGGTGTTTATTTTTCACGCAGGGCATCACAACATACAACTTTTTCTTTTTGCCCAATTTTGACTTTGGTGAATGTCCTGCGTTGAACTGGTCAGAATGGTTTTGCCAATTTGTATTTTCCAGCTCTGTCTAGGACGTAAAAACCTTTGTCAGAGTCAAGGCCAGGTCAGATCATCTTTGTCAGCTGACAGAAATTGACCTAGATATCTCAGAACAGTTTTTTCCTTTGCTTGGGCAATCTTTATGTCAGGAGACATGGATAGCGCCAGTGTCCCAGGAGACATGGATGGTGCCAGTGTCCCAGGAGCCATGGATGGTGCCAGTGTCCCAGGAGCCATGGATAGTGCCAGTGTCCCAGGATCCATGGGTGGTGCCAGTGTCCCAGGAGCCATGGATAGCGCCAGTGTCCCAGGAGACATGGATAGTGCCAGTGTCCCAGGAGCCATGGATAGTGCCAGTGTCCCAGGAGCCATGGATAGTGCCAGTGTCCCAGGAGCCATGGATGGTGCCAGTGTCCCAGGAGCCATGGATAGCGCCAGTGTCCCAGGAGCCATGGATGGTGCCAGTGTCCAAGGAGCAATGTATAGCGCCAGTGTCCCAGGAGCCATGGATAGTGCCAGTGTCCCAGGAGCCATGGATGGTGCCAGTGTCCAAGGAGACATGGATAGCGCCAGTGTCCCAGGAGACATGGATAGCGCCAGTGTCCCAGGAGCCATGGATGGTGCCAGTGTCCAAGGAGCCATGGATGGTGCCAGTGTCCCAGGAGACATGGATAGCGCCAGTGTCCCAGGAGCCATGGATGGTGCCAGTGTCCAAGGAGCCATGGATAGCGCCAGTGTCCCAGGAGCCATGGATAGTGCCAGTGTCCCAGGAGCCATGGATGGTGCCAGTGTCCAAGGAGACATGGATAGCGCCAGTGTCCCAGGAGACATGGATAGCGCCAGTGTCCCAGGAGCCATGGATGGTGCCAGTGTCCAAGGAGCCATGGATGGTGCCAGTGTCCCAGGAGACATGGATAGCGCCAGTGTCCCAGGAGCCATGGATGGTGCCAGTGTCCCAGGAGACATGGATAGTGCCAGTGTCCCAGGAGACATGGATAGTGCCAGTGTCCCAGGAGACATGGATAGTGCCAGTGTCCAAGGAGCCATGGATGGTGCCAGTGTCCCAGGAGCCATGGCGCCAGTGTCCCAGGAGCCATGGATAGCGCCAGTGTCCCAGGAGACATGGATGGCGCCAGTGTCCCAGGAGCCATGGATAGTGCCAGTGTCCCAGGAGCCATGGGTGGTGCCAGTGTCCCAGGAGCCATGGGTGGTGCCAGTGTCCCAGGAGACATGGATAGCGCCAGTGTCCCAGGAGACATGGATAGTGCCAGTGTCCCAGGAGCCATGGATAGTGCCAGTGTCCCGGGAGCCATGGATGGTGCCAGTGTCCCAGGAGCCATGGATAGCGCCAGTGTCCCAGGAGCCATGGATGGTGCCAGTGTCCAAGGAGCCATGGGTAGCGCCAGTGTCCCAGGAGCCATGGATAGTGCCAGTGTCACAGGAGCCTTGGATGGTGCCAGTGTCCAAGGAGACATGGATAGCGCCAGTGTCCCAGGAGACATGGATAGCGCCAGTGTCCCAGGAGCCATGGATGGTGCCAGTGTCCAAGGAGCCATGGATGGTGCCAGTGTCCCAGGAGACATGGATAGCGCCAGTGTCCCAGGAGCCATGGATGGTGCCAGTGTCCCAGGAGACATGGATAGTGCCAGTGTCCCAGGAGACATGGATAGTGCCAGTGTCCCAGGAGACATGGATAGTGCCAGTGTCCAAGGAGCCATGGATGGTACCAGTGTCCCAGGAGCCATGGCGCCAGTGTCCCAGGAGCCATGGATAGCGCCAGTGTCCCAGGAGACATGGATGGTGCCAGTGACCCAGTCCCAGGAGACATGGATAGCGCCAGTGTCCCAGGAGACATGGATGGCGCCAGTGTCCCAGGAGCCATGGATAGTGCCAGTGTCCCAGGAGACATGGATAGTGCCAGTGTCCCAGGAGCCATGGATGGTGCCAGTGTCCCAGGAGCCATGGATAGTGCCAGTGTCCCAGGAGACATGGATAGTGCCAGTGTCCCAGGAGCCATGGATGGTGCCAGTGTCCCAGGAGACATGGATAGTGCCAGTGACCCAGGAGCTATGGATAGTGCCAGTGTCCAAGGAGCCATGGATGGTGCCAGTGACCCAGGAGACATGGATGGTGCCAGTGACCCAGGAGACATGGATAGTGCCAGTGACCCAGGAGACATGGATAGTGCCAGTGACCCAGGAGACATGGATAGTGCCAGTGTCCCAGGAGCTATGGATAGTGCCAGTGTCCAGGAGACATGGATAGTGCCAGTGACCCAGGAGACATGGATGATGCCAGTGTCCAATCAGCCATGGATAGTGCCAGTGTCACGTTACAAACAAATTTTTGTACAGGAATGAGAAACTAAAAAGTTTTTTATTTGTTTTGTTTTTTTCTCCAGTGTTGAGGTCAAGGTCAAAATGTAACCAGTGATGAAATTTTGAAACTTTTTTTTTGGTCTCAGCTAACAATTTTTGTACAAATTTTCTTAAAATTTTCTGTGTTTCTTCATCAAATCTTTTAGCTCAAACAAGTGTTGAGACTGTCCAAGGCCAAAGAATTCCATATGTCTGAGGAAGAGAAGAAGAAGAGACGGAAGACCAGAAAGGTGAGAACATTTTGAGATTTTTCAAGCAGACAAAGTTTCCAGGCTGCTTTTGAGAAAAAACAAAGTCCCAAAAATCTTGAAGTGGTAGTTCATTGAATCAAAAATCTGTTTTATATTATTGTTTACTCAGACTCGAATTTCCTCTGAATCAGCTAGCAAGACAGACGTAGTCCCTCTAGTGCGTGAGGTCCTGTTTAATTCGATAGTCATTAGTCATCTGACACAATAAGGGAGGCAGATCAAGACAGAACTCAGTGCTCCAACAGCCAGGGTTAGTGAGCACAATTTGTTCCGACTGGAATCAAAATGTTTGAATGGCTGTCACTATTGCACATCTTCAAACTTCTCACCATAAACCAGCATTGAGGAATTGACAGAAGCGATGTGGAATGGTGATGTCATGTGGCAGTTGACTACATCCTTCTCGTTGGAGAGTTGTCAGCTGACAGTTTGGGGGGGGGGGGTGCGCTTTTGCTATGGGAGACTGTGTTAATGCATTAATCGGGGGGGGGGGTGGGGGGTAGGAGACAGACTCAGTGGCCGTATACATGAACTTTGTGTAAATCAGCCTGTTTTGCACCATGGTGTAGGCTTAGAAGTGAGTACAGCCACCTTGGTGTAAACTCGGATGTAGTCGGTGTGCATGGACTAAAGTTGCACCTACCTCTATCTACGTATCAATTGCTGCTTACCGCTGCAACAAAAACTGGCATTGCGCGTGCATAAAATTTGTATCAGCCAATCAATGCCACGAGAAAACAATGCTGATCAAAACAAAACTAAGGGATCGAGGGTGAGTAGAAATCCAGTTTTTTTTGCTTAGCCCATGAAGTCATGTGTTTGAATAAAATATTAGTTACTACCTTTCTTTCTTTCTAGCGGATGCCTCTTTCCCAAGCTTGTTATGCATTGCATATCTGATTTAGTCATCCTCGAAGAAAGCGTAAAGTTCCGAACAGTTTACACATGGATGTAGGCTTACGGAAAGTTCATGCATTCCGGGTAGAGATTTGCATGGACACGTAAGGCCTACACTACAGCGTAACCATACAGTTCATGCATACGGCCACAGGAGAAAGACAGTTTACTAATGACTCAACTTCAATAGAAGATATACTGATGACATATGGCAATATGGTGTCTTGGTCTTGCTGTCATCTGAACTTTCTGAAGGCAACTTTGGCATTTTGCTGTGGAATAATTCAACTGTTGATATTTTTGTCTCTGCTTAAGTCCACCCTTATCAGAACAAAGTAGATGGTGTTTGTGGAAAATCAGTGTGTGTTTTTTCTCTGATTTGTATGAGTTTTCTTACTTTGTGGGAATATTTTGTCTATCAGAAAGCCCTAGAAAATGGAGATGCTGAGCCAACAACACCTACCACACCAGCAACAGCCTCAGTGTCATCACCAGCCCCTACAGCAGCACCAACAACACCAGGTATAGAATTGTTGTCATGTTGTTTGTCATCTCAAAATCTCAAACAAAATCCAACTGCTCAGCTCTGACTCATGTCGTCTTTTAATGTTTGAGCTGTAGAGAAACAGATGTAGCATACAGATCAAGTTTTGGGCACCAACTAAATATTTTTTAAAAACACAGAAAATCATTTCATATTCGTTGAAAATTTCTTTATTGTTTCTTACAAAGAGCTGTTCAGCATACAGTCTTGTCTCTTTTTTTTCTTTACCATATCATGTAAATCATGTTTTGGACCAGTCCATGTGTCCCACGTGAGTGCAGTGGACCATTCCATGTGTCCCACGTGAGTGCAGTGGACCAGTCCTTGTGTCCCATGTGAGTGCAGTGGACCAGTCCATGTGTCCCACGTGAGTGCAGTGGACCAGTCCATGTGTCCCACGTGAGTGCAGTGGACCAGTCCATGTGTCCCATGTGAGTGCAGTGGACCAGTCCATGTGTCCCACGTGAATGCAGTGGACCAGTCCAAGTGTCCCACGTGAGTGCAGTGGTCCTGTCTGTAGAGATAGTGTTGTCCTACTTGTCTGGGACAGAATGACTAGCAGTTCAGGCAAGCGAGAAAAAGAAAAAGAAAAGTTAAAAATATTGCATGGCCACCAGATTTACAGCTCACAGTTCTGAGTTCAACAAAAACATGGATCGGATGTCACATTTTCTTCTTCATTTTTCATTTGTTATTCCTGCGGATCCAGGAAAGAATTATTTATTGACAGTGCTAGTGGCCACCGGCACATCTTGTTTTTTCTGAAGGAGGCTATAAGTATAATCTACCTGCTGATGTCAAGATTTTTTTACATATATTTACAAAATCCATTCTAGATCTTTACAAAACACATTTTGAGGACTTTACACTTACAGATAAAACAATTTAAAAGGAAAATTTTCCCATTCAATTTTTTATTGTGATATTTTCATTGATCAAGCTCTGAATATCAAACTGCCGGAAGGTAGCCAAACAAGTGTGAAAGGTAGAAAGTAGCCATTGTCCTGCCATCGCAATGCCCAAACTCAGAGTGTCTGACCAACTCACATTTAGAGGTGGCAGAACTATGTATGTCACTATGTGTATGTCTTAGCTTCCATTTCTCATCATATGAAGAGCAACTTTTGTTGGCTTGTAAGATGGACAGTGTATGTGTGTGCTCTAATCTACTTTCATGTGTGTTGTTCTCTTGTGATTGCGTTTTGCTTTCATGGAATATTCAAACTTCGTTGCTTAAACTGCCCACCATTGTTTTGCATATCCTATGACAAGGAATCATACTGCATTGGTGGTTGTTCAAGAGGTTTTTTACTAAAATAGTTAGCATAATCTTGTTCATTTACACCGGCAGTCGTTTATCGTCATACTGTAAGAAAGCAGAATGACATATTCCACGTCAAATCTTCACACATAAGTGTCTATGAATCTGACGCACATGAATTTTTACATGTGCAGAGAGCATGCATTTTATGTATTTAATGCCATTTTAATATCTGGTTGAATGAAGAAAAAACTATTCTGTTACAAAGCTTTGAAAAGAGAAATGCACACAACCCACCAGGCTGCACAGTGGCCGGGTCCTGGATGTAAACAGTGGCTGCGGCAGTGCAATACGCTTTTGTTGTGGTATATCAAAAGAAGTGGGCTTTCTTGAAGGCACTTGCCAGACAGAGGATATCTCTCTCTCTCTCTCTGTGTTTGTGTGTGTGTGTGTGTGTGCGCGTGGTGTGTGTGTGTGCGTGTGTGTCTGTCTGTCTGTCTCTCTCCCCTCCACAACCTCCAACCTCACATCATTCTTCTGTCTCCTGTTCCTCAATCCTCTTTTTCCTGTCCAGTATTTGTCTTCTTTGAATCTCCCCCCCCCCCCCCCCTTCCACCCCATCTTCAATTCTCCTATATTTTCTAGCCCGCCTCCACTCCTTTTTGTTTTTGGGGTGATAGCTGTGTTGTTTCATTCATTTTATGTAGGTCTCAGGACTTTTTCATTCTCATCTTCATTGCTTAACTAATGACCTTGACCTCTGCTCTAGAGAAGTACTATCTCCCCCCCATCCCCACCTCATCCACCTACCAACATTTGAAATTTGCTTTCATGTGCGGATTTTCTGTAGATGTTGCAATGTGTTGGAATTTGCTGTCCCAATTTATGACCTTCTCAGTTCATACATTGAACAACTTCACGTCAAGCAACCAACAGAAACGTTTATGTAATTTTTATAAATGTTATGTCAGGTGTGTGTGAAACAGAGAAATAAGATGGGGGGGGGGGGGATTGTGTCTCAGCCAGCACCAGCAACTCTGTCTCAGTCCCTCTAATTTAGGATTGACCTCAAGTTTGCTCACAGGAATGATGTGGGAGGATGTGCCAAGGCCGCGGCTGCCGTAACCCTAGCAACTTTTAGGAATACAAAGCTAGGTCAGATTGATGTAGGGGTGCTAGCTGGGTGTTCTCTTTTGTTGCAATAATTACAAATGTATGTTTAGTCATTAGAGAGATACTAGAACTAAAGTAGAACTGTCCTGATTTACTGTCTCCCTCTCTCTCTCTGTCACCCTCCCTCTCTCTCTCTTCTCCCCCCCCCCTCTCTCTCTCTTTTACCTCCTCTTTCTCTCTCTCTGTCTTTCTCTTTCTTTATCGCTCTTTCTCTCCCTCCCTTCCCTTCTATCTCTTTCTATTGGTGGTACCTAGGAAGAAGTCTGTCATGCACATTCAGGAGTAGAGACAAACAAGTTCTTAGATCTTTCCATTTTAATTTTTTCCTGCCTTTGAAATGAGACATTCACTTCTCCATGATGTTTCATATTCTCAGCAAAGCAGATTGGTGGAATCTGTGCAACGATAGTCTTTGCTTTGTGAATGACGTAAAGCTCACTGAATAGCTCTGGTTGCTCATCAATTACTGTAGCTGCCTTTTTGGCTACATGTTTAAATATGGTCAGTTGCTGTTTTGTCGTTGCCTCCGTAGCTAATTGTTCCATAGACAATACTTTAGTTTTGTTGATACCTGAAACATTTGCATGATATCTGGGCTTGCAGTAAATGAATGCAATTTTCTAAGATGATGTGACGTTTCTTGTTAGTTTGTTGTCTGTTGTCAGCCCCAGGTATTGATAGAGTTTTTGACCTCAAAAGCTTCGCCTTTTATCATCCGAGAGATCTTGAAACCAATGGGTGCATTCGCTGATTTTGATTGGCAGAGTAGTTTGTTAGTGACGTTAAGACATTTAGATTCAGTGAGTATATGAAAATGGAACCGGCAATTTTTTTTCTGCCGTCATCTATCCCCGCGCTATCGATATTTGGTCCGGCAAAAAAGTTAAACTGCGAAAAGAGCATTAAAAGAGCGATTACCGGAAAACAACGATGACCGGAAATAAGCAAATTGGCACTTCCGGTCTTTCGCCCCGGGTACTATTCGTCGTGTTTATAAGTCTAGGCCATAGATATAGTGTACTATACTATATCTATGGTCTAGGCAGCCCTACAGTCTGTCAGTTCAGCTCTTTCCTTTGCGTTCGAGCGATAGATCCGGCATCCTCAAAGAGAGATAACGTGATGAAGCATCGAGTGTGATCGTTTTCGTGACTCATAGATCTAGGTGATTTTCTGTTGGATTTATAACTGGTGAAGCCAGTAAGATGATATTTCAAGGCAGTGTCAAGTGTCAGTGATCTATTTCTATCTAGTCCGTTCCAAAATTCATGACCATGGCAATTGTCTTATATCTTTTAAACTGCCTGTTTGACTAAAGTAAAAATTTGTATGCAGGTTTAGGATATCCATGACGTTAAACAATATTTTTTGCACCCCTAAAAGACCAGCAGTTTTAAAAAGTTGTCTCTTATTAGTCTTAACGCTATATAAAATACTACAGCAACACACTGAGTAGAATATTACTATTAGATAGTTTACACTACTAAATTTTCTCAATTTGTGCTGACTCACTCCAAACGAACGGAAATCATGAATGTCGGGAACCAACACACTCGTAATTACAATGAAATCCCCTACGTTCAGACTGTGCACCAAGAAAAACGTGCCTTCCATTCAATAACTTATGAGGTCAGGCTGACCCACCATTGATATAGATCTACAACAGTTGAATCTTTCAGTGGCGTTTTTATTCAATCCGTTGAAACTCGTATTTTTCATTATCAATCACACTATATTTCACTATTATGGCGTTGAAGTACAAATTTACTACAGTTAGAAGTATTGCTTTGAAATTGTTCCGATATTTCACACGAGAAACAAGACGTGGCTGTCTTTATGTCGACATCAATGACCTATTTAAAAGGACTCGATATGCTTTGGGAATTCGTCTAAAGTCTCTCAAAAGATGGTTGCAGGAATCAGACATTGCGTCCACCCCGTCGAAAAGAGGAAGAAAGGAGAAGATAGATGATTTTGATAAGGACGTGATAAAGCGAGAAATTGAAAGCATGTTTCAGAAGAAAGAGTTTGTCACTTTGAGAAAGCTTAGATCTCATCTTCAGAAAAAAAATGGATTTCCAATTTCAAAAACACATTTGTGGAGGATTGTTAGAAGCATGGGCTTTGCATTCAAGAAATCTTCATCCGGCAGAAACTTACTTTGTGAAAGAGCGCACCTAGTGGAAACAAGGAGTAAGTACCTGCGTCAAATAAAGGAAAAGCGCACGCATGGCTTTGATATTGTCTACCTGGACGAAACATGGGTCAATGCTCACCATGCATATGACAAGGAATGGCAATCCAAAGACGGAAAGCACAGGAGAAATATTCCTACCAGTAAAGGTGATAATAGCGCATGCTGGAAGCAGAAATCAGGGGCTCATCCAAAACTCAGAGCTCGTTTATAATTCAATTTCAACGGATAATCGAGACTATCATGCAGAAATGAATGGAACAATTTTTAAAAACTGGTTGGAACATTCTCTTCTTCCTTCACTGGACAGACCTTTGTGTTTGGTTATGGACAACACATCATACCACAACCACTGGTACTGTGAGACCACATGCAATACATTAGCCAATAACGTCGTCAAGAGCCTATCAAAGCTAGAAAATGAAGGTGGAAAGACTTACAGCCACCGTTGATGAAGTAGACAATAAAGTAAAGAAGGTCGAGGAAGACCAAGCTATCCTAAAGGAAAAACAAGGAGCAACAGAAAAAGAAGTAGAAAAAATGGGTGCCTGCTTAACAGTGATCTCCAAGAAACTTGGAAATCAGGATGACAGAAATATAAACCAAAGCGTAAGGGAAGTGAAAGAGAGAGAAGAAAGAAGGCAAAACTTAATTTTTTTCAACTTGATTGAAATTGAGAGTGAAGAAACTGAAAAAAGGATACAACACGACTCGCAAGAAGTTATCGCCACTCTCAAGAAGATAGGAACTGAGAATTGCCTTTTTGACACCCCAGTTAGACTTGGGAAAAAATCGGACAAACCAAGACCTTTAAAAGTAAAGTTCAAATCATCAGATTCAACAGATATAATCCTGAAATCAGTTAAAAAGCTAAAAGGAACAGAGATCTATATAAGCCGGGATAGGACCCCTTTAGAGCGGGCAGAGTGGAAAAGACTACTGGAGATAAGAGACCAAAGACGCAAGGACTCAGAGGAGAAGGGAGAGGAAGCAAACTGGATCATAAGGAAGGGAGAGGTGGTGAATGCAGCCAGAGCACCTCGGCAGCCCCATGGGGCAGTCGAGGGCGACAAGTAAATGATGAATATTGCAAGAAACCTGTAAATAGTGTACAAAGCAACTCCTTTTTTCAATACTTACATTGTGTCTATACTAATGTTGATTGCTACTTAAACAAACGGTCAGTGTTTCAGGCTATTGTTGCTAAGGAGCAGCCTGACATCATTTGTTTAACAGAAGTTTTACCAAAAAGTTTTAGGTTTGCTTTACAAAAAGTTGAGTTAAAAATGGATGGATATGACTGTTTTTGTAAAACAGACAGAGAGAATGCAGGAAGAGGAGTGGTTATTTTTGTGAAGAATTGGCTGAAGGCTCAAAAAGTATGTTTTAGAGAGCAAGACGGTGTGAAAGATACAGTATGGGCTGAGTTACATTTGACATATGGAAATAGACTACTAATTGGATGTATCTACAGATCTCCTAATAACACAGCGGAAGCAAATGAGGAGCTGTATAAATTAATCAAAGTTGCCGTCAAGGGAAAATCAAATGTATTACTCACAGGGGACTTTAATCATCCAGAAATAGACTGGGAAAGTGAAACATCACCACCAAATGAAAACCACAAGGCATCAGTGTTTCTTGAGTCAGTGGTCAGGGACAATTTCCTGTGTCAGCATGTCACAAAGCCGACTCATTACAGAGCAGAACAATCTCCAACCCTTATTGACCTGATTTTGACGAATGAAGAGGGCATGGTGAAGAATGTTATCCATAGTGCACCAGTTGGGAAGAGTCACCACCAAGTCCTTAGCTTCAAGTTACAAGTTTACACGGAGGACAGGGAGCAAGAACAAGAAGCAAGTTTCAGTTATTCAAAGGGAGACTATGTAAAACTAAGAGAACGATTTAGGGCTCAAAATCTAAGTGGAAGAATGCAAAACATGAACCTAACAGATGGCTGGAACCTGTTACTAGATACCTACCATCAGGCAGTGGAAGACTGCATTCCCAAAAATACATGGAAATCCAGAGGAAAAAAGAAAAAGAGGAGGCCCCCAGTGTGGATGAATGATAACGCACTTCACAAAGTCAAGGAAAAAAAGAAAGCATTTACTAGTTATATGAAGACAAGAGATAAAAATGACTACCTAGCATATACCAAAGCCAGAAATCAAGCAAGTACAGCATGTAGAGATGCAGTTAAAACCTATGAAAGAAATGTAGCTAAAGAGGCCCAGCATAATCCAAAAGCATTCTATGCCTACGCCAATAGTAAAATAAAAACAAAGGATGGAGTTGCTGACTTGGTGGATGAAGAAGGGTCTACAGCCACTGAAAATGATGACAAAGCAAACATTTTGAACAAATTCTTTTGTGGTGTGTTTACACAAGAAAACCTTCAAATTATACCCAATTGTGAGAATAAGGAAATGAATTCAGAACTTAGAGACATTGTTTTCAAAAAGGATATAATACAGGGAAAACTAAAACAGCTGAATCCGTCAAAATCACCTGGACCAGATAGACTGCACTCACGCGTTCTAAAAGAACTTGCGGATGTGATTGATGAACCAATCGCAGATATTTTTAAGAAGTCTCTTGAAGAAGGAAAGGTTCCAGATGTATGGAAAGATGCTAATGTCACCCCCCTGTTCAAAAAGGAGATAAATCAAATCCAGGCAACTACCGACCAGTCAGTCTTACCAGTGTTCTATGTAAGGTGATGGAGTCAATAATAAGGGATGAAATCATAGAGCATATGAACCAAAATAAACCCCTGTCGTCCTGCCAACACGGTTTCATTCCGGGAAGATCATGCGTGACGAATCTGTTGGAAGTTTTTGACAAGTGGACGAAAGTAATGGATGAAGGAAAACCTGTGGATATTGTGTATCTCGATTTCGCGAAAGCTTTTGATTCTGTCCCACATCGGCGATTGCTGAAAAAGATTGACACATATGGTATCAAGTCAAAAGTACATAAATGGATCACTGATTTCCTTACTGGAAGACGGCAAAGAGTATATGTGGGTGGGTCTTACTCCGAGTGGTCAGATGTAACAAGTGGAGTCCCCCAGGGGAGTGTTTTGGGTCCTCTTTTGTTTGTGATCTTCATCAACGATCTACCTGAAGCACTCAAGTCTTGGTGTCAGATGTACGCAGACGATACCAAAGTATCATCGAGAGTAGTGACGGAGTTGGAGAGACTAAAATTACAAGAAGACATTGACAGGTTGGTGGACTGGGCCAACAAGTGGCAGCTTCATTTTAATGCAGAAAAGTGCAAGGTCGTACACCTGAGAAGGAGCAACCCAGAGCAGGAATACACAATGGGAGTACAGCAGTCGGAGGACAGAATGAGATTGATAACATCGAATGCTGAAAGAGACCTGGGGATGTTGGTGGATGTGGAGCTAAAATTCAGCAAGCATATCGAGTCACAGGTGGCAAAAGCGAACAGAATACTGGGACTGATAAGACGGTCTTACCAGTATCTACAGGGGGAGAGCCTTAAACTGCTGTTTACTGCACTGGTCAGACCACATCTTGAGTTTGCTAATGTCGCATGGTCACCCAGATACCAGAAAGATAAAAACCTTATTGAGAACGTTTTGAGACGAGCCACCAAGCTAGTACCAGGTATGGCCGAATTAAGCTATGAGAAGAGACTAGAAAAGCTCTGTCTCCCGAGCATGCAGTACAGAAGAGACAGAGGTGACATGATAGAAGTCTACAAGTTCACACACAAACTGTATGACGTTGAACCATTACTTGTATTGGACGCAGACACTAGAACCAGGGGTCACGCATATAAACTGAAAAAGACAAGAGTGAACTCTGGAATAAGACAACATTTCTTTACGGTTAGGGTAACAGACACCTGGAACAATCTGCCAGCCAATATTGTCAGTGCCCCATCTGTCAACAGCTTCAAAAATAGACTAGACACTTACTGGAGCAACCGCAAGTACTTGTATAAAGTGTAGATAGGGGAGACCACAAAGTTAGTGAGGACTAGACTAGCGATGATCAAAAGATCGGACAAAAGGCTAATAAGCTTACGAAGTCCGAAACACTATATCATATCATATCATATCAACATCAAGTCAGATGATGATAAAACTCCAACATCCAGTAGCAAGAAAGACGATGTCAAGGCATGGCTGATGAAGGAAAATATTCCTTTCAGCTCAACTCATCTTAAACCAGAGTTGCTTTCTCTTGTGCGTAAAAATAAGAAGCCCATAATTATAATATTCGAGGTCGACAAGATTATCCATCAATTTGCTTATTTGGACACACAAGCCATTCACATCTCAACCCCATTGAACTCGTGTGGGCTAAAGTCAAAGGGAAGGTCACTATGGAAAATACAACGTTCAAGATGTCAGACGTCAAAAAAATTGCCTGCGCAGCTATTTAAGAAATTGACAGAATTTTTCACCAAATGCGAAGACCATACAATACGTTTGGAAGAAGAATATTGGCAAAACGACGGACTTAATTTCATCTAACCAAATATTATTATCAATCCTCTGGAATCGTCGGATTCAGAGCTAGACAATAAATTTAAAATCAAACATACTCTCTAAACATAAGGCACAACTATATATTGACATGCCAAATCAACTTCGCTCCACCTGTTGAATCAATCCCATAAACAGTTGTATTACTATAGTATTAGGCTATGACCCTAGGCGGCTCATGGCCCCCCTGTTACACCTGTTTGCTACGCCACTGACAAACCAGCGCGATAATGCAGTCAAAATGTTATTACAGTAAATAATAAATATTCTTCAATCTGCTGTTATCTGAAAGAAAAAAAGCTGAAAATATCAAAGGAATTCACCGCTTTGAGAAAACTATAAAAGCTGCAAATTTCATTTTTCGGATTCATAACGTCACTGAAATTCTAACACTGCATGCAAAATCTCAAATTTGAATGTAAAGTCTTTTTTGTGAAAATTAAAGTTTTTCTGTGGACATGACATGAATTTTGGAACGAACTATAGTAATACATGTAGTAGCCTAGATCTAGATCTAGATTCTAGATCTAGATCTAGATTCTAGATTAGATCTAGTCTTTAATTTTCACGGCATCGTTCAAATAAAGATAGAGAACCAGCCTGTAGACCTAGCTCTACACTGAATCTAGAACCAGCCACCAGGCACAAAGACACTTTGTCAACATGGTGTAAACTAATGTCAGAGTCACGTTTTTCCAAATCTAGATCTAGATCAAGGAGAAGAAAAAGATCATAGGCCTACATAGCATAAGTAGGCTTACCTTTCTTTTTAGTGTTTCGTTCAGGATGAATTGTGACTTGGTAGGTTAAACAGTTAAAGATTGCTGTGTTAGTTAGAATGTATAATTTATTAGACTTGAAATAGAGCTTGTCTTGATCTTGACTGATTGTTAAAAAAAAAAAAGTGAGGGGTTACCAAACGAAGTTAGATCTACCTTGCATTGGGTAGGGATTAGTTCAACAAATATTTGGTAAAGTCACTGGTAATATAATTTTAAATTATATGTTTTGGTTAGCATGTAGACTTGTAGTGTAACCCATCTAGATCTTACTGATCAAAGATTATGTGAGACAAGTGAGAAATGTCTTGGGATGAAGATGGCACCTCATGTCATTCAGACTTATAATTTATTCATATCTCTAGGAGTAGGACAGATTCCTGATGGTGATATTGACATTATAATGTTATGACATGCCTTTATGTATTGTTGAGTCATCTTTTACATTCGCGCATGACAAGCACTTGGCGGAAAAAGTTCAGGAAATTTTTGTGTGGCGTGGTTCCATCCCTGGACTCAGATTTCATTGAAACTCAGAACTCAGTGTTGTGACGTCTCCCATCAAACTTGTCAGAATTGGCTGGTGTCTTCTAGGCTAAAATTTCTCCACTGGTTGGTGTGTGGGGGGGGGGTTAACTCTGCAGGTCAAGGTCATCAGTTAAGCAGTTCTGTGAGAAACTAGGAAGGTTTTCATTGGCTTCATGATCATTTTATATTTGTGTCTGTGTGTTTGTCTTTCTGTTTCATTACAATATGATCTAATTCTGCTATGTTTTATACTGTAGTAACTCATCTAGTTCGGTACTGCTGTATGAACTTACTTTGTTCACACTGTATCAACTTTACTACTTAACTTTCTTTGTACTGCATTAAGTCAGCAAAAGTGGTCATCTGTTCACACTAGATGAACTTGGGGAGCAAGGATTTCTTCACATTGTTAACTCAAGTAGTTAGGATTTCTTCACGCTGTTAACTCAAGTAGTTACGATTTCTTCACATTGTTAACTCAAGTATTTAGGATTTCTTCACACTGTTAACTCAAGTAGTTAGGATTTCTTCACACTGTTAACTCAAGTAGTTAGGATTTCTTCACACTGTTAACTCAAGTAGTTAGGATTTCTTCACATTGTTAACTCAAGTAGTTAGGATTTCTTCATACTGTTTTAACTCAAGTAGTTAGGATTTCTTTACACTGTTAACTCAAGTAGTTAGAATTTCTGCACATTGTTAACTCAAGTATTTAGGATTTCTTCACACTGTTAACTCAAGTAGTTAGGATTTCTTCACACTGTTAACTCAGTTGGTACATTGTAATAGTTAGTCAACTCGCCATGTTTTTTCAGTACTAAAAATAGTACTATATTAAGTCAGTTGATTAAAGTGTATTTAAATAATATTAGCTTATCAGGCCAGAGTATGATCCTATAGTATCCACTTAGATAGCTATTGTTGAGTTGCAGCATATTAATTTAACGAGCAGAAATCACTTGTTCATCGGATTTTCACTTCGATGTTTGCAGAATTTGATATGACTATGAGAATATATGTTCGTTAACCTTGTGGCTTGTTTGATGGTCAGTGTGACCTAGGTAAAAGGTGTGTGTCATCTGGTTTGTGTGCACCAGTTTTAACCCTTTTTTGTGTTTGTGACCTGCTTCAACAGCCTCACACTGACTGCTGGCACTGGATGGGCTTCACTACAGAACCAAAGTATTTTTTGCTATTTCTTACTTACATCAAGCTGTCTGTAGCCTTGGCTGTATCTCTATAGCCTTGTATAGCAATGTAGACTTGGTGTACATTCTTGGCTGCAGTTCTGGCAATTTTCTGTTTCTTGTGGTAATTGTTTCACCTGTATTCTAATTCTCTTGGGTGGTTGGACAGTTTTGGTTTCTCATTGACTTGCTGTTGATTCTAAACATAACATGGCAGTCTTCATGTCATGCATGGTTCTTCATATTTTTTGGCTTTGTTTAAAGTTTGTTGAAGCAAATTTAAAGTAAAAGCTTATATTGTCTATGATTGATCTTAAAGAGATTATCGTAAACAACACTGACCTTGATCTGATTCTGTATAAACTCTGATCTTGTCTATGTAAAATAGTTTGAAGTTACTTTCAAAGATGTGTAATGTCAGTTTTGTGAAATATTTCTAAACTGTTGTAACTGTAGGCCAATGTGATAAGCATAAAGAACTTCTGATAGAGCATCATGACCAGAGTAGCAGTACTGACAGTACAAAATACAGTCTTTTTCATAGACTTTCCTAGGTTAACATTTGCACTACAAAGAACCATGGAAATGACAGAAAGCCATTGGTGCCACTTTGTTTTGGTCTGAACAGAATTTCCGTGACTCTCCAGCAGATTTATTTTATGGTTTCAGGGAAAATCCTCCAGATCACATCACAATCTGTCTTCATCTAGCCTCCACATAAACACTCAAATTTTCATCCATCTCTGTCAATGTTATGGTCAGTCACAGGTACCGGGTAGTTTGTACTTTATCAAATAATGTTAAAACTAACAAAACTGCCCTCCACCCTTGGTGTGATTATGCCAGCAAAGTTTCCAGGTTTTGGTCAGAAATTATTAATTGAATGTCAGGCTTTACGTGTCATAGACAATGGCAGCATCTAGGCCTAGAGCAGCATTTGTACAGAAACATGCAATAAGCTGCAAAACTTGATGTGAGCCACATTTTCATTGATTTTCACAAATGAAAACTGACTCAATGACTCAGAAATTTTCTTCTTTATGATTTATAAAATATTAAACAGTTCCCTCCAGTTAAAAAAACAATGTTATGCTTAGGGGTAAGCCAGACCAAAACTGAGGCTGGGGTGGTAGAGCTCCATACTGGGGACTGGTGTAGTACCAGCTCTGGATCTGGGCTGGTTGCATTGCCACTGTGATTGCTGTTTTTGCCAAAAATGGCAGCCACCCCAACCCGCGCAGTCTTGGCATTTCTATTGATCGATAGGACAACTTGCGACGTTTCATTGGTTATTTAAATTAGGCAGTTCTGACATTATAAATAGAATATACATTACTGGGGAATCCCTGGTCATCAGTCTTAGCGCGACCGAGCGACGCAGCACCAAGCAAAGGGCTGACGGTTCGCTGACATGGGGGCAGATTTCAGGAACACAATGTTTTATCTGCATTTAAAATGGTGTAGAAAGAAGACAGGTGTAATTATTTAGACATGGTGTCTATTGAAATAAACCCAACTTTCCATCTGTCGATCTCAATGTATCTTCGAAGTGAACACAAAACAAAATATCAAAAACCGTGTTTTAACTTCACTCATGTGTCACTCAACCTCTGTGGGTGCTAGAAAAAAAAAAAAATGAAACCCAGGCCCAAAGTTCATGTGATCGGTTCTCAGGTTTCATAACAAACAGAGGTCATTTTCTGTGTCAAACCGATGTGTAAACTCAGTGAGTATCAGCGGCGGAGGCATGAGGAAGTGGCGTTCTTCACCATTGTGTTTACAAAGTGAGTAGGTCATCGTGACCCAATCCTGATATTGAAAGCTTTGTTTGGTAATAAGTTTTATTATAATCATCGAAGTCCACACATTTTTTTAAAATGATGGGAACGGGTGAGAAGACTATTTGTATGATAAACTTGTGCACAGACGTCCTCAGTATTTTTAAGTATATTGCTTTGAATCTTTGAATCAGGCAAACTGAAACCAGTCTGGCAGCTAGCGACTATACCACACTGCTCTATAACATCTGTCCCCAGCAATTGGTGGTCCTCCAACTAGCACCCAGCTGGGACATGGTGTAGCTTGTTAGTAGTGTTTTAGTGTGCTACATAATAATTAGGTGGCGTGGCACCACATGCTAGCCTTGGTGTGGCTTACCCCCAGCAGTGGTTGAGTGTGATGCATAATAATTAGGTGGCGTGCCACCAAAATGGGGCCTATGCCAACCTTTCTCTGGCTTACAGTGACATGAATGGAAACTAAAGAAAATCTGATGTTTAACAAACAGTACAACGTGAATAATTGTAATTTGTTTACACGCTTTGTTTTTGGCAGCACAAGTGAGCACCACAGCTCAGCGTTGTACGAGGTAGTAGATATTTCAGAAGTGAAAGAAGGCAGGTTTTTGAGGGGTGTTTGTGTTGATTTATTTTCTGTGTTACACAGTGTAATGAAAGATACTTTTCCCTCTCTGATCTAATCAAGTCAAGTGAAAATTGTCTCAGTCCTATGTGCAAATTTTGTGATGCTGACAAGAATGACATTTGAGTTTATACAATTGTTTTTATAATGAAGTCAGGTGTGGTCATCTGTATCGTAGTTTGGCAGTCCTGATAAACAAGTTCAGCAGAGACTTGGAATAACGAGGGACACTTGCCATCGCTGGTTGAACAAAGATGATGAAAATGAACAGGCTGTCAACTAGAAAGCTGAGAGCAAGAAATTAGGGGATTTTAATATAATGTTGTGCATCGTGTCATTCGGGTTTTTTTAAATTTGAAAGCAAGAATTTCTTACTTCAAGAAAGCTTGAGTCAAACTGAGGGAGCACAAGGATATTGATGTACAAGCAATTTGGAAAACTCTTGGAGAAATGGGAGTCACAGTCTAAAAAACCACCAGCAGATGAAGCATTTTATGCAAGAGACACCGCCCCTACCCCCCTTTGTCACAGCACGAGCACAATATCTGTGACATATTTGTCAAATATGCCAGCAGGGATATGATATTGTCTGTCTGGTTGAATTTTGTATAAATGCCCACCACACAGCTGAGAAAGAATGGATGTGTAAGGCCTAAGGATGGTATGGAGAGAAGAAATGTCTCATGCAGCAAACGTGAGAGGCTGATTATTGCCCCTGCAGACAGTATGGAGGTCAGCTTTATACCAGACGGTGAACTCATTTATCAAGCACAGACAACTGACAGCCGGGACCACTATTCTCATATGAACGGTGAATTGTTTCATGAATGGTTGAAAGCAAAGATTGTACTAGTTTTGGACAGACCATCCGGTATTGTAATGGACAATGCTTTGTATGATAATATCGTGGAGCCAAAAGACAAATAACTATGTGTACCAACATTGTCCAGCCCCAAATGTCAGGTGTTGGTTTGTTTAGAATTTGGATGGCTTATTTATTCGTCTGCATTTTAGATTCTAAGAAATACTAAACCTCACTTCCCGAGCATATTAATCACTAAATAACAAAATATGTGTAACTTTTAGGTCAGGCCTGCAGGGCCAGAACCACGATGTATTGATGGAACAGTTACAATATACATATACCATTATATAAATGTAAAACAATATCATGAACAATAGTAATAATAGTAATTCCTAGTAAGTCTAACTATGCTAGCTAACTAAATGATCCCTATTGTCAAGGACTGAACTGTATACTGTATTACACAAGCAATTCTATATTTCACATAGTCTCTGGAGGCATCAGAATATCTCAGATACTTTAAGTCATAAACAACTTGCAGTTTACAGCTGGCCTAGTTCACCAAGGAGACGTCAGCACAGTTAAATCTATACTTTCAAACCACTCGTACTATTAAGGAGTTACCCTCACATGGGATAGAATTTAGACATAATTCTGGGATGAACTGGTAACTCCCAGACTCACCCAGACAATTCAAATTACAGTTGTATTTTATAGCACTAGATTGTAACACTAGATCCCACGTAGAACTTCTCTTGAAAGATGACGATCTCTCCCTTTGTGAGATGGACCCTGCGTCTCATAGTTCTCGTGGAGTAAATCCGTCTCCCCACGAGACCTCTCTGGCTTAAATTTCTGCCTCGATAATTACCATTGTCAGGCTGATCCAATCAGCCAGAAATCCTTCAATAGCTTTGGATTTTTAGTGCCTTGGTCTAGCTGGTCATCAATGTCATTGCCAGCTCTAGTGCACGTTGCCACACATCAGTTTTCCGTCTAGCCGAAAACTTCTCCCAAGAAAAAGGCCTGAATGCTATCACGAGCAGGCAAGCTCGTCTAACATTAGTGAGAACCCTTGCCGCGGTGGATAATATACTATAGCCCCCTGAGGGTCACGTGACCACTGGTGGGCTCCTGATTAGTTGCCTCTTTCTAAATAAAAGCATATCCATATATGGACATGATTTCTTCCAACAGCACTATGCTGAGGCCCCCGAGAAACAAAAGAACTCATCCCGACATGATTTCAATTCTCTAGGTGCAATTCTGTTAAGTGGATTATTTCCCCTAGACCACAATTAGCTGCTTGTCACATCTGGAGAGGGACAGGACACCCTACAACTATTCTCATATGAACGGTGAATTGTTTCATGAATGGTTGAAAGCAAAGATTATACTAGTTTTGGACAGACTATCCGGTATTGTAATGGACAATGCTCTGTATGATAATATCGTGGAGCCAAAAGACAAATATGTGTACCAATATTGTCCAGCCCCAAATAATCCATAAAATTCTGGCTAAATCAACATAAGAGAACATGAAATTTGATAAAAAACACTTTAAAACCGGAATTGCTTTCTTTGGCACAAAAACAAAACCCGGAGAAATTGCATAAAATTGATCAGGCCATTGAAGGAAACGGTCATATATATACTTTCTTTTACCTCACTACCGGACCATTCTTAATCCTATAGAATCAGTACAGGCAAGATTGAAGGGCAAGTTGGCCAGAAAAAATTCAACTTTTTAAGATCAAACATATCAAAACTCTGGCAGGTGTCATTATGCCTGGCATAGACACTACAGCACTGGCAAAAATGTGTAGATAAAGTAATGATGGAAGTATTGGGAAAATGTTGAGTTGGCATTCATTCAGAAAAACAACAACAACACAACACCGGTTGTCAGCAGCCTTGATGATTCTAGTTTCAGTGATATTGATGGGGGCTTTGAGTTGAAGGAACAGCTTTTGTGATGTGATGAAGGTTATGCACATTTCAAAATTCGGATCATGACATTTATGCATAATTATCATAATTCTTTGTTTTATGGGCCTGTGCCCCTGTAATGTGCACGTGCCCCTGTAATGTGCATGTGCCACTGTAATGTGCACATGTCCCTGTAATGTGCACATCCCCATAAGTTTTCAGGCAAGGACAGGCCCTTGGATAATTTCCATGCTCATTCATGCCACAGTTGTGTATGGCTCGGATTCGTCCATAAAATGATAATTAACAGAGGTAAAATAAAGAGATATCTTTATTAATGGAAATTCTTCAAATGAAAATAATTTCCGCAACGTCCATGTCAGAGTAAAGGGACATGCTAAATTTCATAGAAATCTAAAAGTCATGTTTTTTGTGAAAACCAGTGATGACGTGGCGCACAGCAAATTTTATAAACTTGAACATCCACGTACCGAAAGAATCAACAGCATTGTCTACTCTCTGCAGCTGCATGTGATTGTTGCACTTTCTGTAATGGTTACTGCACTGTATTTGTTATGATTATTGCACTATTTTGCCTATGATTATTCAGGTTTTACTAACAAAAATACCACAATGAAAGGCTTTTTTGTAGACAGTCGGGGGAAACAACCATCTTATCATTTCAACAGTTCACACATTTTACTTGTAGGAAATGCTGAAGTGAAATTTCATCAGTTGCAGTTTCATCCAAACATGGTACATGGTATAGTAAGGGGGGGGGGGGGAGGGAGGGGGGTGCAGTGGGATCCCAGTCATGGAATGTTTATAGTGGAAGGTTTTTCCATTCCTGTGAAAAAAAATAAAATTGTGAAGAGAATGTTGATACATGTAGTTATAACCTTTTCCTTCCTGTGGGTGAAACTTGCACTTTTGTTTGTTGTTAAATGAAAAGCCATGGAGAAATACATTGTATCTCAATAGTAAAGTTTCAAGTTGAAAGGCAAAAAAGTTTTCATCCTCGTCAGTCACACAATGTATGTCACAAATGTGCTTGAGTGTGTTAGCATAGTACAATTTTGACCACTGAGTGTCAAGGTCACTTGATGAGTAAGTGAGCATGCCAGGTTTTTTGCTTTCTGCTCAAATTTGTGCTAGGCTATTTCAGTTTTGTGCCAGTCATTTTGTAGTCATTATATGGTCATTGTGGTCACTTAGATCATTGTAATGTGACATTAATAGCATGGTCATCACATCTGAATTTGATATTGTGGTCAGTGTGACCATTGTATGGCTATTGTGAATCAGTCATGCTATTTATACATACATGACTTTGTACTTGTGCTCATGGGACTTCTGTATGTGTGGTCAGTCTATGTGACCATCACCGTCTTCACTGTGGTCATTGTCGATGATTTCTGTATTGTAGTCAGTGGCTGCTTTCTGGAAGCTGTTGTCCATCTTCCACTTTGTCCATCATCAGCAATTGTCCGTTCTGTCACTCACTACAACACCAATCAGCAATCAGCTTTTTGTCTTATGATTTGAAACTTTGCTCAATTTCTGAATTTGGACAGACAAAACCGTGTCATTGTGTTGTGAAAACTGATTTCTTGGTGGCTGCTTTTTTGTTTTCAGCGTTACAGTCAGCCAGCACATTTTGCTTTCAGCACATGCCCAGTCATTGACAGTAAAATTGATGAAATATACAAATTGCAGAAAATCTGTGGGACCACAGCAAAGCTTGAAGCAAAAACAAAATGTGGCAAAATGAAGAAATTGTATGTAGCAAAGTCTGGCATAACCAATGCATTACTTCGGACCTCCATTCACTAATGGACATGCTGCACTCCGAACATCCAAGTCGCAGCTAAGTAGTCGTATTGTTTTTACATTCTACAGTTTTGTTCTTTGTTCATTTGTCTTTTTGGTTTAATTTTCCAGCCCGTAGCATTTTTTTCCCTCTACAAAGGTAATACATACCAACAGCTTGGTGTGTCTTCCCTTTTCCTTTGCATTTTATCGTATGGTTTCTGTATTATTTCTTATGTCAGGTTTTGCTACAGACAACTTTTCGTTTTTGCCACATTTTATATCTGTCCAGTCATTTGACACTCCTGCAGACCATTGTTTTCCTGTATAAACACAACATGGTTCTCTCTGTGATTGTCCACATGCCCACAGACATAGAAGTATCATGCATGTGTACTCAGCATTGACTGTTGCCATAGGAGATGATTGTATTGATAATTGATTGGAACCCAAATGTAAGAAATGCAAGCTTGTAGTGAGCAAATGCAGATCTGATGAGAAGAATGCAGGAAATTTGTCCAAAATGTTTGCATGCAGATGATTTTCTTTTGTCTGTCCCCATAATGGTGAGTGTAGACACTGGACAGAGATGTTGATATTTCCACTTGTTTCAGAAACAGATTAGTACTTGATCCATTTGCGTCTCAACTTCAGGGCCAACAATTGGCTACAGAAACATGATCTGACAGTATTAACTCTTTTGATTCCCAGCATGTGTTTTTTTTTTCACAGACCTAAACAGCCTTGCAGAAATGTATCACAAAGACTGTCACACTTTTTCAAGGCAGTTTAAATGTGTTATGCATCTTTCATCCACTTGTCTTAGCATCTTAGCAGGAATTCCTGCAAGAGGGATACAACGTTAGGGGCCATGATGAGGGATACAACATTAGGGGCCATGATGAGGGATACAACATTAGGGGCTATGATGAGGGATACATTGCAACTTTAGGCTATGATGAGGGATACAACATTAGGGCTATGATGAGGGATACAACATTAGGGGCCATGATGAGGGATACAACGTTAGGGGCTATGATGAGGGATACATTGCAACTTTAGGCTATGATGAGGGATACAACATTAGGGCTATGATGAGGGATACAACATTAGGGGCCATGATGAGGGATACAACATTAGGGCTATGATGAGGGATACAACGTTAGGGGCTATGATGAGGGATACAACATTAGGGGCCATGATGAGGGATACAACATTAGGGGCCATGATGAGGGATACAACATTAGGGGCCATGATGAGGGATACAATGTTAGGGGCTATGATGAGGGATACATTGCAACTTTAGGCTATGATGAGGGATACAACATTAGGGGCCATGATGAGGGATACAACATTAGGGCTAGGATGAGGGATACAACATTAGGGCTAGGATGAGGGATACAACATTAGGGCTAGGATGAGGGATACAACATTAGGGCTAGGATGAGGGATACAACATTAGGGCTAGGATGGGGGACACAACAGCCCAAGGGCTACGATGTGTTCAGCATTTTTCAGTCCTTTGATTAACTTGAAAGTTACAGTTGGCAACTAAATTTAAATGTTTTGACTAGGAGATATTTATATATCTGTTTTGTGATTTTTGGGTAGCTATCTTTAATCCTAAAATGTTACGGCGATTTATAGTAGCTTCTACTCTGTGTCCAGATGTG
The DNA here is from genome assembly GCA_963931925.1 of Onchidella celtica. Classification (NCBI taxonomy): domain Eukaryota; kingdom Metazoa; phylum Mollusca; class Gastropoda; order Systellommatophora; family Onchidiidae; genus Onchidella; species Onchidella celtica. The sequence goes on from OZ007572.1 coordinate 64,869,728, forward strand.
TGTGTTGTGGATGCAGGATTGTGTGTTGAGTGGATTCAGGATTGTGTGTTGAGTGGATGCAGATTTGTGTGTTGAGTGGATGCAGATTTGTGTGTCTAGTGGATGCAGGATTGTGTGTTCAGCGGATGCAAATTTGTGTGTTGAGTGGATGCAGGATTGTGTGTTGAATGAATGCAGGATTGTGTGTTGAGTGGATGCAGGATTGTGTGTTGAGTGGATGCAGGATTGTGTGTTGAGTGGATGCAGGATTGTGTGTTGAGTGGATGCAGGATTGTGTGTTGAGTGGATGCAGGATTGTGTGTTGAGTGGATGCAGGATTGTGTGTTGAGTGGATGCCAGGATTGTGTGTTGAGTGGATGCCAGGATTGTGTGTTGAATGGATGCAGGATTGTGTGTTGAATGGATGCAGGATTGATCCAAACTTTGGACAAAGCAAAAGCCATTGACTCTGAAAGCTTGATACAAAACAGACAGACAGCATTGACACATTATGGAGCATTGACACACTATGGAGCATTGACACACTATGGAGCATTGACACACTATGGAGCATTGACACACTATGGAGCATTGACACATTATGGAGCATTGACACATTATGGAGCATTGACACATTATGGAGCATTGACACACTATGGAGCATTGACACACTATGGAGCATTGACACATTATGGAGCAGTTCTTAATAAAGTTTTTTTTTAAAAAAAAGGATTTGAGATTTGAGACATTGACCCAGTGCAGACTATTGACCCAGTGCAGACCATATATTGGAGGATTATTGGTGGTGCAAGATGCTGCATAAAGTGTGGACATAGGAGATTTACAATTTCTCAGCAGACTAGAAGTTGTCTCTCCACCAGGTGTTGTCAGGTTTTGTGCTGTTTGCATGCGCTGGTGGTGACACAAACTGGACTGTCCAATAATGAAGATTTCCACAAACTCTGGCCAGATTGGGCAGAGAGGGTCATTGGAAAAATCTTGCTTGGCACCGAGTTGAGTGAATGTGAAGATCACAATGCAACATGAAATTTGATAATAACAGTGACATGACATTTTGAATTTTTTTGATTTAGTCAATAAGTTGATGAGTTCATTTGAGAAAACAGAGATTATAAGGGATGGAAGAGGACGGGGGGTCATTCAGAGGTCAACAGTTTGTTCTGTTAAACAAAATAAAAAAAATTATACCAAATCATCAAAACCAAGTCAAGATTTGGATTTTTTCTGGTACAAGAACGAAAGTAAATTTGGGCGAGAGAATAAAGGGAATGTACTCCAGTTGCTTAGCTTGTACCTGTGATTTCAGCAGATGAAGAGAGGATTCTGTTCATTTATAGTCTATCTTTTGTTCATTTATAGTCTGTCTTTTGTTCATTTATAGATCTATTTTATATTTTGTTCATTTATAGTTTTATCTTTTGCCTTTTTAGCTGACTGACACTCTTTTTATTTCATTCCAGCCCCAGCTGCTCCACCTCCACCTCCAGCCCCACCCTCAGCTGCCCCGCCTCCCCCACCACCCGGAGGGCCAGCAGCCCCCCCACCACCACCACCACCACCCGCAGCTGCTGCTGGGTCATCGAGATCGGCTCTGCTGAGTTCCATCTCAGGTTTCAGCAAGACTGGCCTCAAAAAAGCTGAGACCAATGACAGAAGTGCTCCAAAGTTGTGAAGTTCAATCATCTCACAGCTTCAACAACAAGAAGAATTATTACGTGTTGCATTTTGAAGGATGAATTTTTTGTTTATATCTATAACTGCTCGGTGCCGTCCCAGCCGAACACAAAGCCTTATGGGGCCCAACATTACACTTTCCATAACTCACTGGGCCCTGAACCTTTTTAATGAGCTTGAACACATGGCCTGGTCATTTTTCATGAATTTAAAACTTTACAAATGTTCATGGAACTTTTTATAGTGTGGAACTTTTTATGCTTCTTTGATGATTGGTTGAGTTTAGACATTATTTAAAATATAAATTTCAATTCAGGGAAACAGCAACTGTACACAGTTGAAGCATTTTGACATGCAGACAGACAAGAAAGCTAAAACATGATGCAAGTTGAAAGCAAACTAAAATCTTCTGACAGACAGTTCAATATGAAATAATTGTATGATAATAATACACACTATTCCAGCTAAGTAGTGTTTTCTGGCTGTGGGATGTGGAGGTGTCTTTAACTGTGAAATGTGGTCAGCCTCCCAGATAACCCGCCAAGTCTAGCTTGTTTGTGAAGAAGTGTAAAACTTTCAAAAAGTCATTGCGATTCTTTTTTTTTTTTAATGATAATTAATGCTGACCAAATGTGATGACTTTATTGATTTCTGAACATGTCATGAGTCACTTGTTGGATCTTTGACATTTTCCTGAGGTTGCCATGAGGCACAAAGTTTGGAGCAAGGTTCATGTTTCACAGTCATAGGTTCATGTTTCACAGTCATAGGTTCATGTTTCACAGTCATAGGTTCATGTTTCACAGTTATAGGTTCATTTTTCACAGTCATAGGTTCATGTTTCACAGTCATAGGTTCATGTTTCACAGTTATAGGTTCATGTTTCACAGTTATAGGTTCATGTTTCACAGTCATAGGTTCATTTTTCACAGTCATAGGTTCATGTTTCACAGTTATAGGTTCATGTTTCACAGTTATAGGTTCATGTTTCACATTCAGGTTCATGTTTGACACTTTCCTGAGTGATGTCCATAAATTACAGTCAAACTTTTGATAGATGAAACAATGACAACGAGTCAGTTCTGTCTTGACAAGGTGAAGTGGTTCCAACCATTAAACTTTCATTTGTTTTGAGAAAAGAAAGTATATAGAGGTAAACACAGCTGTAAGCATGATGCTGGGCTTCATTGTAGGGCCTTGACATTTGAGATTTACACCAGCAAAAATACACACCCAAGTTAAATGGTTAAATGTGGACAAGCTGCAGGTAAAACACGTCTGATGTCTATGACTGTGTAGACCAGTTGTTCTTAAGGCGGGGCCTGGCTATATTTTGGTGGACAGTGGGGACTTCAGAATGGGGCACAGGGATGTACTGCACTGTGGCGACCATGTGTCTGCTCCAATTATAATGGGCTGCAATGGTACTAAGGCAAATTTCCCAAATGGGATTAGAGAAGTGCATGTATACAAAATAGGGCTGACTGTGTAGGCTGTAGGGGGTGTGTGTGTAGACATAGACTGTAGGGGGTGACTGTGTAGGCTGTAGGGGGTGACTGTGTAGATGTCGACTGTAGGGGGTGACTGTGTAGGCTGTAGGGGGTGAGTGTGTAGACGTAGACTGTAGGGGGTGAGTGTGTAGACGTAGACTGTAGGGGGTGAGTGTGTAGACGTAGACTGTAGGGGGTGAGTGTGTAGGCTGTAGGGGGTGACTGTGTAGACGTAGACTGTAGGGGGTGACTGTGTAGGCTGTAGGGGTGACTGTGTAGACGTAGACTGTAGGGGGTGACTGTGTAGGCTGTAGGGGGTGAGTGTGTAGATGTAGACTGTAGGGGTGACTGTGTAGGCTGTAGGGGGTGACTGTGTAGATGTAGACTGTAGGGGTGACTGTGTAGGCGTAGACTGTAGGGGTGACTGTGTAGGCTGTAGGGGGTGACTGTGTAGACGTAGACTGTAGGGGTGACTGTGTAGACGTAGACTGTAGGGGTGACTGTGTAGACGTAGACTGTAGGGGGTGACTGTAGACGTAGACTGTAGGGGGTGACTGTGTAGATGTAGACTGTAGGGGGTGACTGTAGACTGTAGGGGGTGACTGTGTAGACGTAGACTGTAGGGGGTGACTGTGTAGACTGTAGGGGGTGACTGTGTAGGCTGTAGGGGGTGACTGTGTAGACGTAGACTGTAGGGGGTGACTGTGTAGGCTGTAGGGGGTGAGTGTGTAGATGTAGACTAGGGGGTGACTGTAGGCTGTAGGGGGTGACTGTGTAGACGTAGACTGTAAGGGGTGACTGTGTAGACTGTAGGGGGGTGACTGTAGGCTGTAGGGGGTGACTGTGTAGACGTAGACTGTAGGGGGTGACTGTGTAGACGTAGACTGTAGGGGGTGACTGTGTAGGCTGTAGGGGGTGAGTGTGTAGGCTGTAGGGGTGACTGTGTAGACGTAGACTGTAGGGGGTGACTGTGTAGGCTGTAGGGGGTGAGTGTGTAGACGTAGACTGTAGGCTGTAGGGGGTGACTGTGTAGGCTGTAGGTGGTGACTGTGTAGACGTAGACTGTAGGGGGTGACTGTGTAGGCTGTACACTACATGTAGATGACAAGGGGTAAGAACTAACAGAAAAGAGATCTTCGATAAGCCAAGAACAATTAGACCAGCGACAGCAACATCAGCCTCACGTGTGCATTGAGATTTGCATATACATCAGGCTCACATGTATGCATTCAGCATTGTACACAGCAAAATTGTCTAATGGAACTCAGAAGCAATGAACATGTGCCCATAACAATAGCTGATTTATACAGGATAATATCGCCTGATTGAACACAGTAACATTATCTGATGTGGTTGCTTGAATTAGTTGTGATTTTGTACATGTATACAGAATAAATTTTAAGCAACATGCCATGGTTACTATTTTCAGTGTGTTACATATATATATATATGAGCTGTTATTTTACTTTCAACGCAATATTTGATGTTCAGTGTTCAAAGAAAGAAAACTTCTACTCATTTTGTCACTTTTCTCAAGGGGCCAACCATAAGGTATGACTGCTGGTGTGGGGGGGGGGGGGGGGGGGCAAGAAAAGGCAAAGGTGAGGGCACCTGCAAGGCAATCCAATAGGAAATCTTTTTGTGGGATAAGAAAGCCAAGAGAACAACATAAACAACATCAGCCTAGAAAAAACATACAGGGGGTTGTTTGATTATGATGGGAAAAAAAAAAAAATCCAATGCAACTTAGAATTTTTGTTCAAATAAATGTTGTGAAAGGATCAAGTCTAATTTCAAAGCCAACTGGAGAAAATGTTGAGAACTTGTGTGTTGACAGTTCAGCTAGACATGACTAACAAGAGCCCTCTAGTTGTAAGGGAACAGTCAAATAGTCAGAGCAAATTTACCATTTAAACAACATTTTTATGGCCTTGCCCTTGTATAAAGGTGGTGGGGGGGGGGGGGGTATAAATCTAGCCAAGATTGGAGTGTAGTGTTACTTTATGGATTGCCCCTGGACAGAGATTGTTAGCTGCAGCTGAAGTTGCCAAGTTTTCTCTTGTCTTTATGTACTGATTTTTCTTTTGTTTTGCGTTTGTTGTTATTGATGTTGATTTCCTCCATTGCCTGCCCAGCCCCCAGTGGCCATTCATGACCTTTATTGTGTGGAGTATTTAATGACATTTCTGTATTGTTATAACTTTTGACTCATTCTTCTGGTGGAGATTATTTAGTCCTTTGGTGGTCGACCTGAGATCACCTGAATGTGACATTGATGGTTATTGTTGTTTGTTATGAATATGATTATTTACTGAGTGAAGAGAGTGAATTTGCATGGTGTGCTGACAGGTCACCCTGACCCAGGCCCGTTTCCACTGTGTAGATACAAGCAATGAATTACCGGAGACCTGCCAAACGACCTCAAGTTTAGAGGATTTGTAAAAATGTCCTGGATTTAGAGTGTCGCTATGTTTCATACAAATTTGTATTCTTCATTGCATGGCAGTCTTAATTATATAGATGATATTTTATATGTGTATCAAATAGTAAAACTGATAACTGCAATTTGCACCTGTACAAGGTTTCTCTTACTGTAATGTTCATTTAGTTGGGAAGTCACCAAATGCTTTAGATGAATGCCAGATCAGAAATAGTGAACTGTCCAGACAATTGTTTGATCTTGATTCTGGACTGTTTTAATGTGAAATGTGGCCAGATTTTGGCGCAGTAAAACTTGAAATTTTCAACCAGTGTTTTCTGTATTTCTCTGTTAGTGACATGAGCTGTGTGAATTGTTGGCTGTGACATGAGCTGTGTGAATTGTTGGCTGTGACAGATCCAATATTTAACATTGATTTGTCATGTCAGTCCAGTCTTGTCTACCCTGTCCAACAGTCCATGGGACTAATCAAACAAATAAAGTCAAACACATCTTATAATAATGAGAGCAGGGGGTAAACTCTGTGACGCCTATGCATTTCAAGGCCATTCAAGCTAGACACTTGAAAGTTTGCATACTACCGTTTTTGATACTGCCGAGTTGCATGGCTGGCTTAGTTTTTGCGTTTGACCATGGGGGGTATTATGAGTATCTCTATGGTTTGACCACGTCTTCTATTTTTTTGAAAACTGTGAAACGCCTTAGCGTTTAAACTCGGACTAAATTCCTGGTGTAGTTTTTATGATTGTTAGAGTGTTGCGTATCGGTGTAGCAATCGATACTCAGTATCGAAGGCTGTCATTTTGCGCAAACTTCTGCATAACGTCTAAGCATTTATTTTCATGGCCTTTAAGCGAGACACTCACAATTTTGGTATATCTAGGCCTAGGCCTACTGTTTTTTATCCTGTCGAGCTGCATGGATGCCGTAATGTATGTTCATATAATTGTTATGGATGGCGATTCCTCAACCTCTTTACTGGGCGCTAGCAAACCGATACACAGTATTGAATGTGCCATTTCCTTTCAGCGTGGCCTGCTTGAAAGTAAACGAGACATGTGCTCAGCTTGATGCTGACAATGTTACACAGGCAATGTTGTGTATACCCTGAAGGGGAGGTCCTCCGCCCGTCCGCGCCAGTCAAGAAAACACACTAAAGAGGGGACTTTTGAGTGGGCTTATCAAATGGTTGGGTTTAGTATTTGAATGGGACAAAGAAAGAAGAAAGAAAGAAGGAAAGATCGGGTTAGAGGAGGTCATCAGATTAATTATGTTTGTTTTCTTTTTGGTAAGTGGCGCGGACGGGGGGAAGACCTTCCCCCTGAAGTTTTGCGACCATGATTGTCCGGTAAGCTAATAGTTTAAAAAACTCAGCATTTGTCTAACGTGTCTTTGCAGTCTCTCAATCTCTTTTCTTTTGTTTGCCACTCACCGCTCGGAGAACGGGTGCATTTACTAGTTTTTAAAAAAATCATAGAACCTGGAACCAGTACGTATATTTAACGTCTGCATGCCCTAGCATGGTGGCCAGAAGCGGAAGTTTCGTGCTCCATTCATCAAGTTTGGGACTCTCACAGACGTTAAGTAGCAGTATTGGTTAAACGTTCTACGATTTTATTATGTTTGATTTATTTTGTATTTATTTAACTCACTATCCTGTTATGGCGGATTCCCTAGAAGTGTGCAGAGAGTTTCCCCAAAATGGTAAATTTTCAATCTGTTCAAATGCAGACATACATGGTAATAATATCAAAAGGACGGCAATTTTCAGCTTATTTCAAATTATAATCCATTAGAGCAACAGACCATTCATTCTCAAGTTATGCGTGATCAAACAGAACACGTCCCGCAAGGGCACCAATCATTGCCATGCGGTTAATGTGTAATGAACGATTTTTCTTCACCTTTTTTTTGATGACTTAACCTCCAGCTTAGAGCAAGTGCAGTTGCATAAAAGGGCTCAAAGCAGCACTTAAAACTAATAAAAGCAGAACATTTCAGTGAAAAGCGGGTAAATTCAGGGCATGCATTAAAATTTGTCTTCACACAAACAACTGAGAGACAATAAATCTCTCGCTCCAGAATCCACGAACCAGTTGAATTAAGTGAGAGCAACCAAACCTGTAACAACATAAATAAGAAATAGAAAACTGAACAGAATTTCAAAAAAAAAAAAATATCTGTTTAGTTTTGCAGTTCAAAGAAATGATGGCCCTTTCCATCCCCTGTTGGTTCTTTCAGAATCCTCATGGGTGAGACATCTTCATGTGTTCTAGCTGTACCGTCTGCCAGCATTTCTGGCTGTTTCCAGGGTTTTGTGGAAAGTTGACCATTAGATCAAACATCTTCTACTGCACTGGGGTCGCTGACAACCTGAAACATGTGAAAGGTATTGTAGATAAAAACTGACCGGTGAAGAATTTAATAAAAATATATTACTAAAGTGAAGGAGAAAGAGAACAGAGCCGGCGCCAGTGGAAAGGAAAATAAAATGAGTGAAAGACAACAGTAGTAGAAGACAACATTTTATGCATATTTGCTAGATCATAACCATCAGTTATATATTTTTTTTATAATCCATCTCTTCTTTTCTTTCATTGTGTATATATTATGTGCCATCTTCCAGGGGCAGAAGGCTTGAGTGTTTTTTAATTAGTTGTCACGTATAGGATCCTCAAATACAACGTTTCATACCAACTATCTTGCCTTTCTGCGACTCACCGCCTAGGTCTGCAGTTTGTTTTGCCATATTAGGAAAATGGCCGCCGCGCTCCACGATTGGCTTCACTTTGCGTGGCGCGGACCAAAGGGGGGGGGGGGCGAGCAGCCTAGTATATAATTATGTAGCTCACTGAGCTAGACTTAGCGATGCAAATGCAGTTGCGTGAAATCGGGAACGCACTTCGGTCGCTCTACTTCACGTACCGGTACCGGTACACAAAACAAAAAAGTGGTAAAAAGACAGAAAACCAACACATGGACAAAAATGCTTGCTCTGGTAGTTTATTCACAACACTGATAATGACATCAGCACAGTAGACAAGACGTTTATAAGTTGTGAGCTGCTAATTAAACTCCCAGTCTCCTGTCGGACACACTGTTGTGGGAACCGTCCTGAAGCAGGTCATCATAACGCAAGCTGGAGTTGTCTTTCTTTTTCCTCTGTGGTTTATTGTCTTTTCTGTGTTATTTCTTACGCGAGGCTTTGCCAATATACACACAATGTTCGTTTTTCTTTTTGCCATATTTACAAAGTCAGCTCAGATATCACTAAACTAAGGGCAATAAGTCGTATATCAGTAAAAGAACGGCAGTAAGTTAATTGTATATCACTAAAACAAGGGCCATAAGTCATACAATCATGTATATCATTAATTAAGCAAGGGCAGTAAGACATGCATCACTGAAACAAGGGCAGTAAGTTGTGTATCACTAAAACAAGAGCAGTACGTCCTGCATCACTAAAACACTTGGTGAATCATAATTATGTATCTTTGAAATAAGGGCAGTTAATCTTATATCACTAGATCGAGCGGCAAGCCATGTATCAATGAAACAGGGGCAGTAAGTCGTGTATCACTAAAACATGGGCAGTGGGTCGTGTATCACTAAAACAAGAACAGTAAGTCAAGTATCATTGAAACAAGGGCAGAAAGTTATGTATCATTGAAACAAGGGCAGAAAGTTGTGTATCATTGAAACAAGGGCAGAAAGTTATGTATCATTGAAACAAGGAGAGTGAGTCACGTACCACTGAAACCAGGGCAGTCAGTCAAGTATCACTCAAACAAGGACCCCGAAATTGGTCATCATTGCGGGAAAGAATGCTGACAACTGTTGGATTGTGTCCCTTAATTTGTCTGTCCCATGGGCCTCTAAGTGACATCCCGGTGTAGCAGGCCAGATTATACCCCCGCCAGACTATAGGCCTACCCGGGGTTAAACTGGCCTAGCCCAGAATATACCCCAGGGTATATTCTGGGCTAGGCCAGTTTATAGCCCGGAGTATACTTTGGGCTAGGCCAGACTATCTCCCCCCCCCCCAGTCCAGATTATACCCCCTACTTTTTTTTTAAAAAGCAAGTCAAGACCAGAGTTTATTTCAACTTTAGTTTAAATTGTTCATTATCACTGTCATCAGGGATCATATACATACTGAAGCATACATTCTTGACTCTTGTAAATTATGAAACATTTAAGAGGAAATAACCATGCAGTAAAAAGCACTGATTTATATCTAGAAAAGGTTTGAAAATCCATTCAAATTGATATGATTAGACTTTAACACTAATTTTACTTGTGTCCGTTGGTATTATTATGTTTTTGTTTTTTTTAATAATTAGTTGTCCATGAGTTAAACATGTATTGTATTTTTTTTGTTTGGCACCACTGACATATTATACTTAGTGGCAAAGTGTGAAATAATTATAAGACTCATAAGTGTAAAGTTATCTGAATTTTATTTAATTTTTGAAAATCAGAAATGTGCTTGATATGTCAGAACAATTAGATCTACATACAAAGTTATAATGATGCAGAGAAAAAAACCGGGAAAGAACACACACAGGAAAAAAACAACAAGATTTCAATAACCCAACGGACAGATGGTGCAATCCACCATCCAGCAGAAATTAAATACTTCACATAAAACTAAATACATACTAAAAATTTTTCACACTTAAACTGTCCAGATCCACTTGAATACTAACCAGTAATATACAATAATAACAATGAGAACACCAAATCATCTTATTTACTCTTGAAAATAAAGAGAAATATCAGAATCATTATCATCATCATTTTGGAATAACATAAAGATCAGAGGGAATAAAAAAATGATCTACACATTATTCTAGAATCTAAAAGCAGCAATATGTGTGTACGGTACCAACTATATGTAAAAAATGTGTTAAATCTTTTCAACTATTCAAGTAGAACTTAAAAGAAAGCTTTAGTAAAGTAGCTTTGATAGTCGTGTAAACTGACAGATTAAATCCACTGAGACAACAGTGCATTGTACAAAGTAATTTCCGTATGTTACGGCAAAAATTCAATGGATCATGTTGCGTTAACATTTCTTGTTAGTAAATTCTTTTATAGTTTATTTGTAGAAAGGTACATGTATACATTTCATGTATCTCATGGTTTAAGGCACTGGATTAATTTGCAGGGCATTTGAAGGATTGCAATTATGTGCTATAGTGAATAAAGGCATGTCACTTGCTGGTGAAATAAAATTTTTAAAATGTTCTTTCCTTGAATATTTTGCCCAAAGTATAGCCCGAGTATAAACTGGCCTAGCCCAGAATATACCTGGGGTACAAAATAAACTAAGCCACTTTAACCCCAGTGTAGCAGGCCAGATTATATTTATATAATATAAACAAGGAAAGATGACAGTTTATTTCAATCATAGTTTAATTCGTTTTTTTTATCACTGTCATCGGGCATCATAGTAATACATACATAGGCCTACATACATTCTCGACTTCCGTAAATCATGATACAATTCAGAGGAAAACACATGCATTATTATGTATTGATATACTATGGGTTGAATATCCATTCAAACTGATATGATTTAATTTTAACCCTCATTTACTCACGTTCGTTATCATGTTACAGTTGTTTTTGTAGTTGGTTGCCCATGAGTAAAATTTGCTCTGTATTGCTTGTTTGGCACTGACATACACTGAGTAGCAATGGATGAAATAATTAACGGACTCATAAAGATGAAGTCATTTTAGGGATTTTTTGTGCGCAAATACACAGTTGTTAAATCCCATGGCAAGGGACGTGACTAGCTTGGGAAGGTAAAGACGGGCAAGGTCTTTTTTTTATTTTTTTTATTTCACTCGCGAGTGACAAACCCTTATTCACTATAATACACAGGTTCACTCTTTCAAATGCCTTGCAAACTAATCCAGTGTCTGAACCCATAAGGTACATGAAATATATATCTTTCTATAAATAAGCTATCAAAGAATATTCACTTACAAGAAATACTGTTAAGGCCACATGATCCATCTGTCAAGGTTAATACTATAATTGTCGTGCTGGGTCACGACTTGAAAAGACTTGTGTTTTTTCACGGTCTCGTTGATTATAACCAGCGTAATTTTGTCCTTGAACTGTTCTCGTGAACAGTTTGTTTTTGTAACACTTTTTCTTAGAGATGGAAAGAAAGTGGGGCAAGATAGAATAAATGGATAAGTTAGGAGTGACAGTGCAATTCTCGACCCCGTGATTGTGATGAACTCTTACAAGGGAAGAGAAGGGGTGAATAAGGATAGATAGTTTAAGACGCTTAGTCGCGTTCAGAAATTCGTACATAAAACGTAGAAAGCACGAGGGTTTAGAGATTTTAGTAATGGTTTTGACATTTTAATTCGACCTTGTCTGTTTCTAGTACAAGGCCGTGACCAACTTCCATGTAGATCTATTAATACTGCGAGCTGAGCTCGAATGGATGCACCAATCAAATCTAGGCATTTGGACGGTAATTTGCAGCTGGCCGCGCAGTATATAAGCGTAGCCATTCATATGTTCAGGACTCCATACAGAAAATTCCATCTGTGCAGGCGTCGGCGTGATTCTGCCAGAAGAATCAGAAGACTGTTGTTTTCATGTCTATGTCCGTTATAGGCATTGAGATGAAGCCATGTGCTCGATTATGATATACCCACTGCTGTTGTCTACTGTTCCCTGATTCCTTATCAGGGACCAAGTGTAAGTGTTTGTCTGTTGATGATTCAACAATGAACGAGGAGCTGAACGTAATTTTTCCAGTAGGACAGGATTGCCGCACATGCTAGAAGTGCTACCCAAGAATGCAAGACAAAGATGTATATTAACTTGCAACTAGATCTAGTATGAATGTTTGGCATACACAACTGTGAATTGGAATTGATTTGTCTGGATGAGGCTGGGGATTGCCAGCCCATCCTAGAGTAGATCTAACGTAACTACGTCAGTTTGTATTGACGAGCTTGATCCATTATAAGCGGTAGGCACAAATAGTTGAGATGACATTGTCGCCAGAGACTTTAGTATATTGCTTGATAGATAGTAGGCAGACTATACCTGAGAGATAGATAGTTAATACTTGAATTGTTAGTGAGTCAGAATGATCTTAATCTTATAGGAATCTAGAGGAGACTTCTAGTGTCATATTATTGAATTTTCATTTGATGCTGCTGATGTTGTCTTTTTAGTATGTAAGAGAGCTAGACAAAATTGTTAGGAATTTTAAGGTAATTAAATTTGTGGCCCTGCAGGTCTGTTGATAAAAACTTATTCAGGTTGTTCTTAGTGTGTGGCATGGTACGAAAGAGTAATTTATAAATACCTCTCGATTTTAAAATGCAGTCATAAAACCAATAACCCATAACACCCACTCTGTAACACTATCACCCAGTACCAGACCCGTAACACTGGAGAGGGACCCCCTAAAGAACTTAAAGAACGCCATGCCATTTACATAAATTATTCTTAAAACCTATTGACAGACTTACCCTTAGATCTATTCCATTTTATTCATTATTTAGTATTGCATTTTTATAACATTGTGATTTCAGGTCCTTTTTATTTTAGGTTATAGGCAATTTGTATTAATATAACATTTTGCTTCAATTTCATATGGTGAGCTGATCATCCCATTGACCCGACGACACCGGCGAGGGACACCATTCACCTTAGAGATCTACCTGAGACAGAAACACATTTTTTTTTGGGCTTGGAACGAGCTATGGATTGAGGACATCACCATCTGAATTCCTCAAAAGAAAGTTAAGTGAACCATCTCATTGTCAGTCTTGAGAAGGGCGAGGTACTTTCCGCTCTGTGTTTCCAGGCTTTTTTCCCTTTACTATATGTTTAGTTTAAGAGCGGGAGGTTGGTTGGGATCATAGTATAGCATATCTTCTTTGCCATTACGAAGGATATTGGAGTGCCTTGGTGGCTATTGATAACTCGGGGGGATTTGCTTCACTGTGAATAGTTCTATTAGGGATCCATTATTCGTATAGATTGTGGCGTTCCTCTTGCTTCCTCACATTTCTTTAGGAAGATGTCTCTCCTGTCTTTTTCTTAAACTTTCTGTAACATAAGTTAGGACTTGTAGGGTCTGTTATCGTTCGTCTTTCTTGTGAGTCTAGCGTCCTGTTTAGTGTATTTTTTTTTTTTTCTTCCTTATAAACTTTAAACTAGTATACTAACATTGCTATGTTTACAATATATGCCTGAGGTGTTTCACGTGCTAAAACCACGTTGAATTGTAATCTGGTATTGATATGTGAGAGAGAGAGAGATAATAAATCTTTGGTCACGTGTTAATTTCACGTCGAATATAGAGAGACTAATTTTGCAGTGGTAACAGAGGACACTGCGTGTTCGCGTTTTGAGAGTTTTTGCAGTGGTAACAGAGGACACTGCGTGTGCGCGTTTTAAGAAGAGAGAGATATTTCAAATTTGTCGCGTTGAGAGAGAGATATATTTTTGATTTGTCGCATTGAGAGAGCGATACATTTTTGACAGTGATAACAGAGGACACTGGTTCGTCGCGTTGAGAAAGACATAAATTTTGAGAGTGATCACTCAAGACACTGATTTGTCGCATTGAAGGCGATACATATATATTTTATTGCAGTGGGAGCAACGGATAGACGGCACTGCCTTACTAGAATTCATATTCAGAGAGAGAGAGATAAAATTTTTGCAGTGGAAGTGACACTGCCTGCAATTTACAGAGAGAGATAGAACGTTCTTTTCGCGAAGCAGTGCTAACGTAGGACACTGAATTAATATTGAGAGAGAGTAACTGTTACAGATACTATAATTGATACCGCGATATACCGTAACAGTAGGTAAATACTTACTAACTGTGCACACACTAGCGTGCCAGTGTTTTGATTCTATACGAATCTATACGGGTAACACATTTTAATACACATTATGGCCGAATTTCTCAAATACATTGAATCTGCCAAGGCCCTGGGTATACCAGAAGAAGAACGCGCCTCGTGGTGCGAACGACAAGTACAGCAGGACCGAGACCGTGAGGATCGGGTAGCAGCAAGAGAAAGAGAAAAAGAAGAAAGAGAAAGAGAAAGAGAAAAAGAAAGAGAGAGAGAAAAGGAAAGAGAAAGAGAACGAGAAAAAGAAGCAAGAGAAAGAGGAAAAGAGGCTGTGGAGCGAGAACAGAGAAAGCGTGAGATAACGTTAAAGAAATTAGAGCTGGAGTCCTTTGTGACCCCCACTTCGTCATTTCTTACACCGCGGGATTTTCCGAATCGCAGTAATTTATCCCCACGTCGAGGATACCAGAGCTATTCTCTTTACGAGCCTCGTCCATATTATCGTGGCAACTATCCAGGCCAACAATATAACCGGCCTCAGGGACCGCCGCGACGAGTGCATTTTGATAATAATCATGATTATGATAGACCGCAGGGTCGGCCTTATCGTGGACACGACTCACACCGTATTATGTGCTTCAGGTGTAAGCAGTTCGGCCACATACAAAGATTTTGTACCGTTAAAATGGGAGCGGCAAATGCCTGCTCTGTACAATCTACACCCTATACAGATGTTGGTTATACTAATAAATCTTCATCGCAATCAAAAGCTATTCCAGTCATGTCGGCCCTACATGAACTGGGTGAATTAACATTTTACCAGGGCCGCGTGAACGCGATTCGCGCTTCCGTTCTACGTGACTCCGGATGCACGACTATCGGCGTTCGGCAGTCACTAGTCCGTCCAACACAATTTTTGGATAAGGATGTAACTTGTATTACTTTTGGCGGATCTGTAGAGCGATTCCGTCTTGCAGAAGTTTATATTGATACACCTTTTCTCACAGGTATTGTTACCGCATGTGTACTGCCTAATCCGGTGGCTGATGTAATTATAGGGAATGTACCTCAAGTAAATAAGTTTCCTATCGGTAACTTGGAAATTTGGACTGAGGATGAAAGTGTTGCTTGTGCGACAACACGCCTACAATCGAGTCGACGAGCAGACAGTGCATTGAGTAACCCTACTATTGAAGTGAACATAACGTCTAGTGCATTCCATGATGAGCAACAGTCAGACCCCACATTGAAACATTTGTTTACTAAAGTTGATCCTACAGCGCCGGATACCTCTAAGTTTCTTATTAAAGATGACTTATTATATCGTAATTTTCGGAATAAGCGAGAGGCCGTTATGCAGCTTGTAGTACCAAGATCTTTTCGTCGCGACATTATTCGTCTCGCGCATGACACTTCCTTGGCGGGTCACCAAGGAAAGGCCAGAACTAAGTCTCGAATACTATCGCAATTTTTTTGGCCCAGTATAAATTACGCAGATGTAAACCGGTTCGTATCAACACGTGACGTATGTCAGAGACGTACTCCTAAAGGGAGAGCATCGCGGGCTCCTCTACAGGAGATGCCTATGGTCTCCAGACCATTTGAGCGCGTTGCCGTAGATATAGTTGGGCCTCTACACAAGTCAGACAGAGGACATCGCTTTATACTTTCTGTCATTGACTACGCAACCCGTTGGCCAGAGGCCATTCCACTAAAAGACATTTCAGCCGATCATGTGGCTGAAGCCCTTATTACTATTTTTTCGCGTCTTGGATTTCCGGTTGAAATTTTGTCGGACAGAGGTCCACAGTTTGCCTCTGAGCTTTTTAAGAAAGTCTTGGAATTGGTAGGGATTAAACAAAGATTGACATCTCCATACCACCCACAGTCTAATGGCTGCTGTGAACGGTGGAATGCTACCATGAAAACTATGCTTGCGCGAGTTTCGGCCGACAAGCCGAGTGATTGGGATCGACAACTCCTCGCTATTCTCTTTGCATACCGAGAACTACCGAACGCATCGACGGGTTTTTCCCCCTTCGAATTATTGTATGGTCGCAAGCCGCGTGGGCCAATGGCCATACTCCGTGATTTATTCGCCGGATCAGACACCGACGATAACGATACGCGGTCCGCATATCAATATGTTGTAGACTTGCGCCATCGAATTCTTAACGCATGTCAGCTCGCACAAAAATCTTCTGCGGCGCATGCGAGTCTTTATAAACTATATCGTGATCAAGGTAGCCGATTGCGAACCTTGGCCGTCGGAGACCAAACTCTTGTTCTCCTTCCGGAGACGAAAAATAAACTCCTTCTTACATGGAAGGGACCTTTTAAAGTCCTAAAGAGACTTTCTCGAGTAAATTATCTTATCAAGATTCGGGGACAGGACAAAGTCTTCCATATAAATATGTTAAAGCAGTACCTGTCCGACGATGATAATCGTCAGAATAATCGCCGAAATGTGATTGCTCAGGCCAATGCGGCCTTAGTTTCAGTTGACGATGATGATCCTATTAAGATAGAGCATTCAATCCCCGCACTCCAATCTTCTGAAAATACGTCGGATGTACATATAAATCCAGATCTGTCTGAATCGCAAAGACAAGATATAAGAGATTTGCTTAACGAGTTTACTACGGTCTTTACTGATCTACCAGGTAATACTTCATTGGTACAGCATGTTATAAGATTAAAGACGGATATACCCGTCTTTGTTAAACCATACCCGCGTCCGCTGCACGCACAGGAGACTATAATAACCGAGGTACGTAACATGTTTCACCTGGGAGTGATAGAGCGATCGACGAGCCCATATAACTCACCCATCGTCTTAGTGAAAAAAAAAGATGATACAGTGCGTTTTTGTATTGACTATCGTAAACTTAATGAGGTTACGATATATGACGCTGAACCGATTCCCAACCAGGAGAATCTTTTTGCGCAGTTAGCGAGGGCAACAATTTTTTCTAAAATTGACCTTTCCAAAGGCTATTGGCAAATTCTGCTTGATGAGAACAGCAAGCAATATACCGCTTTTCAGACCCCGTTGGGTCTTATGCAGTGGCGCTATATGCCTTTCGGATTAGTTACAGCCCCTGCCACTTTCGCCCGTATGATGACAATATTGCTCCAGAATATGAATTCCGTGTTGTCGTATTTTGACGACATTTGTATTTATGAAACCAATTGGTCGGGCCACCTCGCAGCCCTACGACAAGTTTTTATTGCTCTTCGTCGAGCTGGCCTTACGGCGAAACCCAGTAAAGTGTTTTTAGGATATAATGAAATTAATTTTCTGGGCCATACAATTGCCCACGGCGTTCAGACCCCTGATGACAAGAAGATAACTACCATCTTAAAGCTCCAACCCCCTCGAACTAAGAAAGAAGTTCGTAGTTTATTGGGCTTTCTTAACTATTATAGGAAGTTCATTCCAAATTTTTCTTCGCTTACAGCTCCGTTCTCGGACCTCACAAGAAAGAATTTTCCTAATAAAGTGAAATGGACAACCGAATGTGCTGATACACTTCGTACCGTTCAACGATTGTTTTCGACTTCCCCCATTCTCATACTGCCAGATATAAACCAAAAATTTATTGTCCGCACTGATGCGTCGGACAAGGGATTAGGAGCTGTGTTATTACAGGAACGAGACGATACCTTGCGGCCGTGTCTATACGCCAGCCGCAAGTTGCTAGATAGGGAATGCCGCTATGCAATTATCGAGCGAGAGTGCCTCGCTATCATTTTTGCTGTAAACGCATTTTCGCGATATCTACTTATGTCCGAGTTTATAATTGAAACGGACCATCGTCCGTTGTTATTCTTGAAGGCTAACAGGGCTAAAAATGCTCGATTAACGAGGTGGAGTCTTGCACTCCAGGAATACCGGTTTGTTATCCGGGCTATCCCTGGCGGTGACAATTCCCAAGCTGATGTTTTGTCACGTCTAATTTAGTTCCTATTAAAGAGTGTTGTGTCTTGTATTGGGGTTGGATAGTACTTTTCCCCCTCAATTCTAGACGGTGGATGGATTCACATTATCTTGTTCACTACTTTATGAACCAGTTTTACAATCCTTTTTTTGTGAATATCCTCTTTCCACCAGCGTCATTCCGGACTGTGACCTGAACTTCTGACAAACCTGACGCCCTTGTCAGCGGGTCAATGAGATGGAGACATGGCAAACCAAGCTACCAGAGCTACTGCTGCCATTGGATACCACAGTATTTTAATCAACAATATATTGTTTGTGAATGTGTATATAAGCAGCAATTATGTGTGTTGACTAGATAATTATGAGCCTATTCCTTCAGTAAGGCCTGATTGTTTGATTGTAGTTATACTTTAAACCAGCAGTATACAGTGATATACTCATTGTTATTATAAATGTTCGTGAGAAGTTTGATTGTGTGCAGTAAGAATGTTTCGATAGACTAGATTCTATAGAACGTGGCATCAATAATTGTATGCTTTTTGTCCATCCAATATGCACGTTCTTAGTTAAAATTTTTTTTTATTCTCAAGTTTAAGGCTCGTTTTTGTACAGTAGTACTTAAGCCCCTACCACAATAATTTTGTAATTTCTTGGATCCTATCGTGTAAATTTTTCTTAAAATTTCCACTGGGGTGGGGGATGTCAAGGTTAATACTATAATTGTCGTGCTGGGTCACGACTTGAAAAGACTTGTGTTTTTTCACGGTCTCGTTGATTATAACCAGCGTAATTTTGTCCTTGAACTGTTCTCGTGAACAGTTTGTTTTTGTAACACTTTTTCTTAGAGATGGAAAGAAAGTGGGGCAAGATAGAATAAATGGATAAATTAGGAGTGACAGTGCAATTCTCGACCCCGTGATTGTGATGAACTCTTACAAGGGAAGAGAAGGGGTGAATAAGGATAGATAGTTTAAGACGCTTAGTCGCGTTCAGAAATTCGTACATAAAACGTAGAAAGCACGAGGGTTTAGAGATATTAGTAATGGTTTTGACATTTTAATTCGACCTTGTCTGTTTCTAGTACAAGGCCGTGACCAACTTCCATGTAGATCTATTAATACTGCGAGCTGAGCTCGAATGGATGCACCAATCAAATCTAGGCATTTGGACGGTAATTTGCAGCTGGCCGCGCAGTATATAAGCGTAGCCATTCATATGTTCAGGACTCCATACAGAAAATTCCATCTGTGCAGGCGTCGGCGTGATTCTGCCAGAAGAATCAGAAGACTGTTGTTTTCATGTCTATGTCCGTTATAGGCATTGAGATGAAGCCATGTGCTCGATTATGATATACCCACTGCTGTTGTCTACTGTTCCCTGATTCCTTATCAGGGACCAAGTGTAAGTGTTTGTCTGTTGATGATTCAACAATGAACGAGGAGCTGAACGTAATTTTTCCAGTAGGACAGGATTGCCGCACATGCTAGAAGTGCTACCCAAGAATGCAAGACAAAGATGTATATTAACTTGCAACTAGATCTAGTATGAATGTTTGGCATACACAACTGTGAATTGGAATTGATTTGTCTGGATGAGGCTGGGGATTGCCAGCCCATCCTAGAGTAGATCTAACGTAACTACGTCAGTTTGTATTGACGAGCTTGATCCATTATAAGCGGTAGGCACAAATAGTTGAGATGACATTGTCGCCAGAGACTTTAGTATATTGCTTGATAGATAGTAGGCAGACTATACCTGAGAGATAGATAGTTAATACTTGAATTGTTAGTGAGTCAGAATGATCTTAATCTTATAGGAATCTAGAGGAGACTTCTAGTGTCATATTATTGAATTTTCATTTGATGCTGCTGATGTTGTCTTTTTAGTATGTAAGAGAGCTAGACAAAATTGTTAGGAATTTTAAGGTAATTAAATTTGTGGCCCTGCAGGTCTGTTGATAAAAACTTATTCAGGTTGTTCTTAGTGTGTGGCATGGTACGAAAGAGTAATTTATAAATACCTCTCGATTTTAAAATGCAGTCATAAAACCAATAACCCATAACACCCACTCTGTAACACTATCACCCAGTACCAGACCCGTAACACCATCGAATTTTGCCTTAACCTGCTTTAGATCTGATTACCTTTTACAATGCACTACTTTTGTCTCAGTGGACTTACTCTGTCGGTCTACACAACTGTCAAGGTTATTTCACTAAAGCTTTCTGTCCAGTTCTATTTGAATAGACGAAAAGCTTTAACACATTTTTTATATTAGTTGATACACACATCTTGCTGCTGCTTATAGATTCTAGAATGGTTTGTAGGCATACAATGCCGTTTTTACACTCCCTCTTATTTCTTTGTATTATTCCAAGATGATGATTCTGATATTTCTCTTTATTTCCAAGAGTAAATTTAAGATGGTTTGGTGTTCTTATTGTTATTATTGTACAATACTGGTTAGCATTCTGTAACGTTTCAAGTGGATCTGGACTGGTTGAGTTCATCAGGTGAAAAACGTTAATGCCTATTTAGTTTTATGTGAAGTATTTAATGTCTGCTGGATGATGAAAGTGCACTATCTGTCAGTTGAGTTATTATTATGTTTTATTTTGGTTTTTCTATGTGTGTTCTTTTCCGGCCTTTTCTCTCTTCATCGTTGTAACAAAAAATTCAATGCATGTTTTATTTATGGCCAACCAATTATCAAAATAATCAAAATAATAATAATAACAATAATATCAACAGACACGAGTGAAAGTAATGCTGAAGTCTAATCATATCAGTTTGAATGGATACTCAACCCTTGGGTATATCAAAGCATTTTAATGCATGTTTGTTTCCTCTAAAATGTATCATGATTTACAAGAGTCAAGAATTATGTATGTACACCAATTTGAACTGCGGCTGAAATAAACTGTTATTATTATTTCCTCTAAATTGTATTATGATTTACGGGTGTCAAGAATGTGTTCATGTATGTATTAAATGTATCTGATAACAGTGATAAAGAACAGGCTGAAATAAACTGTGGTTTTGACTTGTTTTTTGTTTTTTAAGTAGGGGGTATAATCTGGACTGGCGGGGTATACCCCGGGGTATATTCTGGGCTAGGCCAGTTTAACCCCGGGTATAGGCTGGGCGGGGGTATATTTTGGCCTGTTACACCGGTATCGCTGGTTCAATGCGGATACACATGTGATTATATTTATAACCTACAGCTTCATACTCGTTATCGATTTAATACTACAGCTCTAGAGAAACTGGTGTGATTGTAAACTGTAATATCCTACTCGGCATCGGTGGTATTATACAGACAGAGAGTGCAAGAACTGTAAGTATAAATAATACGTGGTCTGCCAGGCCATTGTGCAAAAATGTTTGCTGTATGACGTCATGTGAAAGTGTGTTCAAGGACCCCACACAGTGACACAGGAAGAAGGACGAGATGGAGGGACAGGGTGACATGTTACAGACAACCACGCAGTCCAGTTGACGGTGTGCAATGTGACACACCAAAGGAAGATAACCAGCGGCGTAACTAACAGAAGAAGAAAAAAAATATTGTCGCGTTCAAACAATTGAGTGGAGAGCACGTACGTCCTCTCTTATAGTATAGAAATTAGTCAATGACAACCAACATCAGTACATTTCTCTCAATTTCTGTTTATTGCATCATCATTCATTGTGATTATTCGTTGTAGCCAAGGGAAGGAAAAAAGAATAGGATATTTTATGTATTATTTGTTGCAGTACACACATGCACACATACACGTACACAAACACATACACACATACACATATACGTATGTCACGAGTGGAGTGAGTGCAATTAAGGGGATTGCTACAGAGCGGGTGTAGAGTAAGAAAGGCTCACAGTAGACAGCAAGTTAAGCGTGCTGTTGTGAGTAGTGGGGGCGGGGTCTGAAGGAGGCGAAAGCGCGGTATTACTATCACTGCAAGTTAGAAGGTCCTAGGGATCGGACCTGTGAATAAAAGCCCATCGGGCGGACGTAAAGGGAAGCAGTCGAGAAGACTAGTGAGAGTCTTTCCAGTTATGACTGGTATGTAGAACGTTGATTGATTATTATGATTGATGTATTATATTATATTCGTCTATTACCATGATGTGAATAAGTATATGTGAGGAATGTGGAAGTCCTTGATATTGGATATAGCAATGTGCGCCATGAGCGATAGATGAAAGTGAGTTCATGGATTGGTAGCGCGAGTGAGTAGTGTGTACTCCGATGGAAGTGTGTTACCGTAAGATGTGTGGTGAGTGAAAGGTGAACTAGTGTGTGTACGTTTCATGGGTTGTAAGGAGAGGTGGAGTGAATAGAAATGGTAGGGTATTATACCAATGTAATGTTATTCTTGTAGGTGTCGGGGACGGGCCGCAGAGCCACCTCGATGAGCACAGGGGATAGGCCAGCATAGGGCCGGAGGCCACACATAGGCCAGAAGTGAGGCTGTCAGTGCAGGACAGTAGAGGCACATAAAGTCGTGGCAGTCAGGCCACGGACAGGGACGTAGATATGAGAGTGAATGAGATACTATGTTGTTGCCATGTTGATAGGCTAGTGAACTGATATTATGTTGTTGCCATGTTGATGGCTATGGAAATAATAATGTGTTATTGCCCGGCGGAGGTGCTAGGGGAGTGCTAAGGTGTATGACAATAGGAAGGTGATATTGAGAGACTGCGGTGCCAGTGAATCATTAATGTACTATTAAGACCCTGAGGGGAGAGGCTGAGGCCGAAGTGCCTTTAGGAGTAACTACCGGATTGTGGATCCGAGGGAGCGTGTGTGTGAGAATAAGGCCGTTGTACGGCAGTCATTTCAATAATATAATATATGTAATTGCGCTATTATATGTACAATTATGTTTAATAAATGTGTGAGTCTGATGGGCTGTTTTGTTAAGTGTTAAACTTGTTGTTCGTGATTGTCGTCCTGTCATAAACTATTACATCTCCCAGTCTGGGATTTGTGACAACGTACACAAACACATACACACAGATACGTACACATATACACATCCACACATACACGTACACACACACGTAGACATACACATAGACACGTACATACACACAGACACGTACACACACACATACACACACACACGTACACACACATGCACACGTGCATTTTGATCAGAAAATGTGAATGTTCAAATTGTGACCTTGAATTGGAGCAGACTGACGTCACACAGGTTAGCCGGTCACAGGTAGGACACCTCTGTCCTAGCGACAAGGACATATTTACTACGATATCAGTTTTCCTCATCAGCACAATAAACAGTTGAACATTGAACCTAAAGATTAATCAGCCTCGCTCCAGTTTCCTATATCAGGTCGCCAATATTCTCTTCTTTGATGTTAGATAGGCCAGATCAAATCTTCATTACAGGCTTAAACAATGCAAAATTAAGATGTTTCAAAGGCTTTTGACGACTCTCTCTCTCTCTCTCTCTCACACACACACACACACTCTTCCCCCCCCCCTCTCTCTCTCTCTCTCTCTCTCTCACACACACACACACACACTTTCTTCTCCCCTCTCTCTCTCTCTCACACACACACACATACTCTCTTCCTCCTCCCCCTCTCTCTCTCTCTCTCTCTCTCTCTCTCTCGGCTTAATTTCATTTTATTTCCACTAAACTGAGACCACTAAACTGAGACCACGAAACTATAATCAATGCCTTACGTGTTTTGCTGCATAAAATCGACCTTGGCCGGCACGAGACAGTATCCAACTTGACCATCGGTCCAGGACTGATGACTTCTTGTGGTAGGCAGAGATAATATCAAACAGGGGGGGGGGGGTTATAACGTATTCAACAAGGGCAAAACAGGATGTAACTCTTTAATAATGTGAGAGGATGAACGACTTTCTATTTTTAATGTGCTTTCATGGTAACTCTAGTGCATGAGTAGGGGACGGCCACTCATAGTAGTTTATGGACACTTGGCCGAGTACCATTAATTGGATTATTTCCCTTGTAATACTAGCGCGGGACCCGTTATTCACATCACGGTGGAAAGCGCGCATTTTGATTGGTCAGTTGGAAATGTTGACCACCGGGCTTCCAACTCTTATATCATGGCTTTGAGTTTCTTACAACTCGCTCACTCGTTGTTATCCACCAACAGAAAGACGGGAACCCGAATTCATTTTTGAGAGTAGACAATACCCTATCGGTACAAAATAGGTACTCATGATAACGTTTGTTATCAATGGAGATACGTCGTATTAATGGACGAAAGTATCCCGCACAAAATTGTCGAATGTTGTTAGTCCTGACACTTTGAAAATTTATATTAAAACTATTACCGGGTTTCTGGTAAAAGTAGTCAGTTAGAATTTTAGCCGCGCGTTTCTACTTTATATTGGTACCAATTTTGTTGTACTTTGATGCACCTATCCTATTGAAATGATTAATAAGAGGATCTCGGATTTAAAGTAAACCACGAGTTAGACGCATGTTATCCCCGATAATTCCAACCTGGGTCAAATTTATTCAATTATTGCTGGGGGGGACGTTAGAGTAATTTCTGCAGTTTACTGGGATACCTAATTGACTTTTGTGTGCACCCTTTTAACCGTACTGTAAATTCGATTGTGTTAGGACCCTAACCGGTTATGTTGTTCGGCTGGACTCAATGTCCGAGCCTTTCACTTGTGCAACACGGGCTACGTAATAGCTCTCCCGGACGTCCGCGCGGGCTCATAAATAAGATGCGAGTTCGAGTGGTCAGCACACTCCATCATAGACGCAGAGACAAGAGCCGACAGCACAGTGAACCCAGCCCAGCAACCCGGGCCCGTAGCAGCTCAGAGGCTTGCCGACGCTTGCCATCGCCACCCCGCCCCATAAGGCATGTAGCGGTAGCGCAGGACCCGGAGAGACTTTGGGTAAGTTGGAGACTATTATATTAGAAGTGACTTTAATTTGCGCACCCCCCCCCCCCCTTTCTTGGATGCCGCGTAGAGAATGCTGATCTACAGAGACTATTATGAGTCCGGCTCAACGGTAATTGCCATTGTCATTAGACGTGTAGGATGCGCGATGCAGCGCAGGGTCTTGATATTGTGACTTTATTGTCAAAGTTAACGTTTGCGGTGCTAGATGATAATGATGGCTCGCTAACCAAGCTATCAAGATTTGCTTGTGTGCCTATATATAGTGTATGTGTAGCATTGCCTTGTTGTGGTGGGCAGTGAGGATTTCCTGACATGTTAATGTGGATGGCTTATGTTACAGCGAGCGGCACTATACGCTTGATTGTATTACGGGTATTTGTGTACCTTGCCAGTACCACTATGCTATAGAGAGCAGTGTGATCGTGATTGTGTGTTTAATGTTTAAGATGTGTAATTAATTACATGTAGGCCTATTGGAGATGTATAATATTAGTTGGGCCTCACATGTGTGAGCCCCAGGATTGTTCTATGTGCGGCGGTGGATGAACAATGTTTCAATGAGTCTACACATGTTGCAATGAGTCTCGCCGACATATATATATATATCATGTGCATGTATTATAGTTATCCAGATGTATTATGCTTCTATGAGTTTCGTAAGTGTGTGAAGGACAGTTTCATTTTAAGGAATGTACACATTACTTTATGTATCTAGTGGTGTACTATGTTAGCCTGGCGGCATAGCTCCGCGGCTAAGGTCAAAGGGCATGACCCTTCAGTATCGATTGGGAAGGGAAGTAACCAATACAATAGCCCTGGGGCGGGTTAGTACTAATAATGGGAGTGGGCCTATGAGGATGGCCTGCATTGGGATGCAGCGTCTGTGTTATGGACGGTCAGTGGGCCATGTTGGCCACTGCGTTATTATTTTATGGAATGGCCACCCTGGATGTGCTGTACACCGGCTCAGTGGAGCGAAACTATTGTGTTCTTGCCCCTTCATTTGTTATGTCCTTCATACTTTGATTAGTACATTAATTTGTTTATGTTGCCAGTGTACTAGGAAACTCCTTGTGTATATGATATAGCCACTTGTAGTTGTTATTCATTAACCTTAGCGCTATTTTATTCCATGCATCCATATCCAGTTGGTTATTGCTTAAATTCTATATTATGTTGTTGTTGTTTGATTTAATACTTAATACTATTACTATGTATGTCCACCATTGATTGCCTGATTAATGTTGTCATTATATCCTAATCATATTTTCGTCTTTTTCTCTTGTTCCAGCTTATGGCTGGTTGGGCTTTTGTTTGGTAGTGATACCTTTGTTAGGCTTTTGAATAAATAAGATTGACAGCAGAACCCTGTGTTTGTTAATCCTGTGTATCCTTAAGGGAGTTACTATTGAACCCACGCAGTAACCACATTAGCCACTCGTAGTTCATCCAACAATAATGCCGAAAAAGTTTGAAAATATTTACATGTAGTTTTTAACCTGCAAAAGTTCGGATCGTCTTTAAATCTTTCACACTCAAGTCCCGCCATACAAGCGGTACCCGGTACCGGCACGTATTTCAACACCATTTCTCTGCCACGAGTGCAAGGTTGTCCCTGTCATGCACATTTCTATTGGACTGGTGGGAGGTGCGTGTCAGGGAATGAAGCCTACCCATCTAGCCATGGCCACAATACTGCATGCATTGATAAATTTTGTTACTCTGTTGATCAACAGGACTATCGTTTTGAATTTTTACGGTACATCCTTTGAAATGTGGGCGTATGACGAGATCTTTGGCTGAATGAGACTGAAAATCTAACTTGAAAACAGACAGAAAAAAAGAGGTGACAATCACACACAATGTAGCGATTTCCCCTGGAGCATTGCACGAACGTGGAACCGTAAAGGCGTGAACCTCACCTTCACAACGATAGAAAGCCAAGAGTTGTGGACGCTAGTATATGAATTGACTTCTATTGTCTTTGGCTCCACTATTCAGCGACATAGGCAGCAATGGAAGTGAGTCGCCTGATACCTGCTGGCAACATGGCTGGCAATGCTCTCCGACCTCTATGACTCATGCAAACGAAGCCATGGAATTGGGACGGCGTTGTTTGCCGAGTCTTGCGAGTCGTCGCCTTACGAGCCTTGAAACATGTATCAAAATTGACACTCGAAACCTCGTGCAGATATTTGACCGCGACATAATCAAGATCAGCCTCTGGTAACTGTTGACCGATTCCCTCCGTTAGTCCAAGCAAGAAGCGCACAAACAAACAAATGTTATAAATCTTAAATGAGCAGCCTAAACCTAGCTAAGTGCTGGACGTTATCACATGTGACTGAAGGTGGAGTTAACATCGCTCTTTGCCAATGAAATAAAACTGCTGTAAATGAACCCAAAGTCTATACTGGAAAATAGAGACAGTTTGATTTATTTCATTCTGGAGCCATCTGACCATGGATAACAGTTTGCCAACCACCAAATGTCGCAAGAACAAGAACTGATTTTGCGCACCATGTTTGGTTTGAGCAAGAAATTATAAGCGCGTGAAATAGTAAGAAAATATTGACATC
Organism: Onchidella celtica; assembly: GCA_963931925.1. Classification (NCBI taxonomy): domain Eukaryota; kingdom Metazoa; phylum Mollusca; class Gastropoda; order Systellommatophora; family Onchidiidae; genus Onchidella; species Onchidella celtica. Next base: position 64,897,647 of record OZ007572.1, read on the forward strand.
TTGACAAAGTTTAACATAGTATAATTATATATCAGCCACAAAATAAATAACTAAATATTAACAAGACACAAACAATGGATCAGAAACAGACAATTAAAAAAAATAATTAAATAAGAGATAAGTCCTCCAGGTCGGATGTCGGCTGTGCGGCAATGACATCTTGTTGATTCTCAGTTCTCCGGCTGTTTTCAGGCCAGGAATGAGCAAACTCGCGGCTTACATTTACATTGTATGTGGAGTGGCTGGAAGCCTGAGTCTCTGATGATCGGCCCGTCAGTTCATAATCTATCTGGCTAGATCGCCTCCTGTTACTGCCACGCGCATTGTGCTGCCCTGATAAAGAGTTCGGGTGGGAACTCGCATGGTTGTTAGGCATTTGACTGAAATAGCCCTGCGTGCCCGGCCCACCCTCATTACTGGGGTAAACGTGCGGGTGCCGGGATGGTCTGTCAGTGGTGTCACTGAGCTGGTCATCCCTGGCAGTCAAGGTATCGAAAGAGACTCTTTCATGAGTTTGTGCTTTAAAGACTGGCGCATTTCCCGTCCCGTAAGTGCCAAATCTGTCAGCCGCCCGGGTCTGACCATTCTGTCTAGGCGCGGCACGAGCGCGGCCAGAGCTAACAGAGGAGATGGCAGGCACGGATGTGGAGGGCACGGCTGAGTACGGTCGTAGCGGGCGGGTGACGTCATGGGGCACACGAGTAGAACTGGCAGCAAGTCGTGAGATGTTGTTGCCGCTGACATCCCTGGGGTTGCCGGTGTAGTGATGGGTGTGGCTCAAGGGGTCACGGCTGCCAGAGAAAATTGTATTGATCGGCGCCACATTTCTGGACACTGTGGGAATAACGTCCTCGTCTCTGCCATTGCCTGCACTCGGCCAAAAGATTTAAGAAGATGATAGATAGATAGATAATGAAGTAATAATTAGCATTGTGTTGTTAATCATGAAATTGTAACTTTCAAGTCTGACGTCGTTACCTTTATTTGAGGACCACCGAAGGAAAAACCCACCACACTTTAAAAAAATGTGAAACTGAGAAAATCTCTTGCACTTGCCACTGAAAGATTTCTGATTATTATTATTATTTTTTTATTGCATCTCTTTTCTCAAACTTTGATTACGCACAGATGAGGCTGCACGCTGCACGACCTTAAAAAATGTACCCCCCCCCCCCCCAAAAAGGTAACTCCCGTCTGTGATCAGTTTGACCACTAATTTATCCCCAGGCCTGTAAGTGTTGAGGTGTTAGTGTATGCTCTACGAGATGTCTCAACCACCGCCCTGGCAAACTTGAATGTGGACAAAGAGTTTTTGTCCACGGACGAGCTCTACAACTTAATAGCTCAGGATCTGCCAAGAATTCCCAATTCTGATGTTTTGCCGCTACATAGACATAAATATATCATACGTATATAGACTGGAACAGATTTCAGTTCTCACTGTTTTAAACATACTAGGGATAGTTTATACGGCCTACGTTTCTTCAGACAAACCGCCAAATCAAGGACAAAACATCTTCCGGCTCGAGGTGACACCAGATGGAGAACAATGTGTCCCAAAGTGGAACTTTTACTGTCCGGCCTAAAGCCAAACGACATACAAATATGTACATGTAGGTCAACTGTAGTTTTTTTTTTTTTTTTTCATAAGAGTCGTCACACTTGGCGTCACAGAACTTGTGCACCTACGAAATTTTGAATTTGGTTTCATCTTTGGTGGGAAGTTTCTAGGTCATAGATTACCTTCTCCTGGGAGTTCCAATTCTTCTTCTTGGATTTCATCCAATCTTTGTAAGTGCGCATGCTCAGTCCCTGTGCCCCCGGGAAGGGGGAGACTCGTCACAGAGGGAGGGGGAGATTCATCACAGGAAGGAGGGGGAGATTCATCGTGGAGGGAGGTGGAGATTCATCACAAAGGGCGGGAAAGATGCATCGCAAAGGGAGCGGAGATTCATCACAGAGGGAGGGGGAGATTCATCACAGAGGGAGGGGGAGATTCATCACAGAGGGCGGGGGAGATGCATCACAGAGGAGGGAGTGGGGAGATACATCACAGTTTTGTGTGCCATAAGTAAAACAAACCAAACAAGCTATGTAATCGAGATCCTCGTGGTCGTTAATGACTAAAAATGTAAATTGTGTGAGTTAAGCTGCTCATGAACGTGACGATTAATTGTTTTCGTATATTGTGTTATGTACAGTACCGGTGATGTATACAATATGCATATATGGCGCCCTTATGTCGGGGGAAGGAGAAACCAAAAAATGGTTTACCATAGATTGGCGGGGCAAAGGTCAATCCTCCGATTCCTGTAGCATTTCTGTAGCGATGCAGGGGCGTAGCAACCTCTTTGTATGCTGGCGGTGGGCTGACAGGAAGATGGTAGTGGTCAGAGGTTATGATGTTCTGTCGGTTGGGGTCATAGGGCGGAGGTCGCACTGGGAGCAAAAGAGAAAAAAAATGGAGAAATGTAGTGAAGGTGGTCAGAAATAACAGTTTAATGAGGTGATTGGACAAGATATCCAATTGGTGACCAGAGTGATGTTCTCGTTTGTAGGTACAGTCGCTGTGACGGATCTTGCAGGGGGCGGGAGTTGGTCATGTAATGGGTCACTCTTGGTCACCACGGCGCTCTTAGGGTCAGCTGTGGTTGGTTAACAGGAGCTGGTGTTGTAGTATGGGATGATGATGTTGCGGTAGAATGTGTTAATGGTGGTGATGTAGTATGGGATGGTGATGTTGCTGGAGAATGTATTAATGATGGTGATAGTATGAGATGGTGATGTTGCTGTAGAATGTGGTAATGATGGTGATGTAGTATGGGATGGTGACGTTGCGGTAGAATGTGGTAATGATGGTGATGTAGTATGGGATGGTGATGTTGCTGTAGAATGTGACAATGATGGTGATGTAGTATGGGATGGTGATGTTGCTGTAGAATATGGTAATGATGATGATGTAGTATGGGATGGTGATGTTGTAGAATGTGACAATGATGGTGATGTAATATGGGATGGTGATGTTGCTGTAGAATGTGGCAATGGTGGTGATATAGTATGGGATGGTGATGTTGCTGTAGAATGTGACAATGATGGTGATATAGTATGGGGTGGTGATGTGGCTGGAGAATGTATTAATGATGGTGATAGTATGAGATGGTGATGTTGCTGTAGAATGTGGTAATGATGGTGATATAGTATGGGGTGGTGATGTTGCTGTAGAATGTGACAATGATGGTGATATAGTATGGGATGGTGACGTTGCTGTAGAATGTGACAATGATGGTGATATAGTATGGGATGGTGAGGTTGCTGTAGAATGTGACAATGATGGTGATATAGTATGAGGTGGTGATGTTGCTGTAGAATGTGACAATGATGGTGATATAGTATGGGATGGTGAGGTTGCTGTAGAATGTGACAATGATGGGGATATAGTATGGGATGGTGACGTTGCTGTAGAATGTGACAATTGTGGTAATGTAGTATGGGATGGTGGCGTTGCTGTAGAATATGGCAATGATGATGATGTAGCATGGGGTGCTGATGTTGCTGTAGAATGCAGAAGTAATCTCGTTTACTCATCAACGTTTATGTTTCTGCACACAGTGAAGATCGAGGAAGAAAGAAACAAGAGAAGACACGGCTCTGTGAAAAACATCACATGATATAATAATTTATAATGAAAAGCCACAAACATCTGCAAGTCTGTGGTAGTCTGATGCTATTCAAAACCCATGACTACTCTATTCTGTCTTGGAGTTGGAGACAATCCCCTATGAAGGAGCTGACGGTGCGTACAGGCGGCTGATTCTGTTGGAAGATAAAACTGCTAACTCCAGAGCCTACCGACCATGGAAATACCTAAATTCCAAAAGTAACAGTTAGTTCAGTGGTCAAATGGTCAGACTGAAAATCTGACACTGATCTACGACACACAAAATGTGGAGACATTAATGCTTCTGACAGGCATCGACAGTTTGATGGGAGGCTGACTGTGGACATTTTACAGTTTGATAACAAGAAAGACGTAAATGCTCTCCACTTCAAATTTGGGTCCAATCCGCTCTTGCCAAGACGCAGTTCAAAGGAAAGTAAACATTGAAACTTGAATGTGTAAAGTATAAAAGGTAGACGCAAGTCAGTCACGCACACACTTATATAAGTCACAAAGGCGGTGCTCCGGGAACAAAGGCAGTTGGCGGCTGCAGTGGGTCGGCCACTCATGTAAGAATTTTCGTCCGTTGATCGATTTCTGATATCGATTTTTTCCGGCACTAAAAAAATCTCAATGAATAAACACATACTTAGTAAAGCGAAGTTGGATTCTTCAGCTAGAAAACATAACAGACAAAAGCGAAAAGCCAATGCTCTCGGCAGTTAAGGATAGAAGACGTCTCCGACAAAACGGACTTTAAATGCCTTTCACAGGTCGTTCCATTGAACTGGCGTTGTCTCAGTCAATGCTTCCCTGGCGCCGTGGAGAATT